>CM031242.1:999187501-999812365 GCA_018340775.1 Taxus wallichiana var. yunnanensis | reverse complement strand
GCTTTGAGGGAGAGGAGGGGGGATATATGGAGGGAGAATTGAGAGGGTGTGGAGGGATAAGGGGGCTTAGAGTTAGAGGGAGATATAAGGCATGAAGGGACAATTTGGAGGGGTGGAGTGAGGGTTCTTATGAAGGACCGTGGAGGAAGAAGAGGGAGAGATATAGAGGGTGCAAAGGGAGAGGTGGATGGAGGAATGGGGTGTAGGGAAGTAAGGGGTGTAGAAGAAGAAGAGTGATTTTGATGGAGAAGAGAAAGGGGAGTGGATGGATAATTGGGAAGGGTGTGGAGTGAGGGGGTTCTGATGGAGGGAGAGGTGTGGAGAAGGGGTGTGAGAAAGAAGGGGGGTTTAGAGTTAGAGAGAGATATATGGAGGGAGAATTGGGAGGGGTGTGGAGGGGAGAGGTGTGGAAGGAGGGAGTGTGGAGGGAGATATTTAGAGGGTGCAGTGGGAGAGGTGGATGTAGGAATGGGTGTGTAGGGTGCAATGGGTGTGGAAGAAGAGTGATTTGGATAGAGAAGAGGGAGGAGAGTGGAGGGAGTGGGAGGAGTGTGGAGGGAGGAATGGGTGTGAAGGGAGAAGGGGGTTTAGAGGGAGAGAAGGAGATATATGGAGGAGAATTAGAGGGGTGTGGAGGGAGAAGAGGGAGAGATAGAGGGTACAACAAGAGGTGGATGGAGGAATGGGGTGTGTAGGCATAAAGGAGTGTGGAAGAAGAAGAGTGATTTTGATGGAGAAGAGGGAAGGAATGGAGTGATAATGGGAGGGGTGTGGAGGAGGGGGTTTGGATTGAGGGAGAGTGTGGAAGGAGGGGTGGAGGGAGAAGGGAGTTTAGAGTTGAGGAGATTTATCGAGGGAGAATTGGTAGGATGTGGGGGAGAGGTGTGAAGGAGGAGTATGGAGGGAGAGATATAGAGGTGCAAAGGAAGAGTTGGATGTAGGAAAGGGTGTGTAGGAGTGCAATGGGTGTGGAAGAAGAGTTATTTGGATGGAGAAGATGGAGGGGAGTAGAGAGAGAAGTGGAGAGGTGTGGAGGAGAAAGGGGTGTGAAGGGAGGAAGGGGGTTTAGAGGAGAGGAGGGAGATATATGGAGGTGAATGGGAGGGGTGTGGAGGGAGAAGCGGGTTTAGAGTTAGAGGGAGATATATGGAGGGAGAATTGGGAGGAGTTTGGAGTGAGGGTTTGGATGGAGGGAGTGTGGAGGAGAAGATGGAGATATATAGATGGTGTAGTGGAGAGGTGGATGGAGGAATGGGGTGTTTAGGGTGCAAGGGGTGTGTAAGAAGAAGAGTGATTTCGACGGAGAAGAGGGAGGGAGTGGAGCGATAATTGGGAGGGGTGTGGAGTGAGGTGGGTTTGATGGAGGGGAGAGGTATGGAAGGATGGGGTGTGAGGGAGAAGGTGGGTTTATAGTTAGAGGGAGATATATGGAGGGGAGAATGGAGGGGAGAGGAGTGTGGAAGGAGGAGTGTGAGGGAGAAGAGGAGAGAGATATAGAGGTTCTGGGAGAGGTGGATAGAGAATAGGGGTGTGTGGTGTAAGGGGTGTGGAAGAAGAAGTGATTTCGACGGAGAAGAGGGAGGAGTGAAGGTATAATCGGGTGGGGTGTGGAGTGAGGGGGGTTTGGATGAAGGAGAGGAGTGGAAGGAGGGTGTGGAGGGAGAATGAGGGCTTTAGAGTTATAGGGAGATATATGGAGGGAGAATTGGGAGGGGTGTGGAGGGAGAGGTGTGGAAGGAGTGAGTGTGGAGGGAGAGATATAAAGGGTGCAAAGGGGAGAGGTAGATGTAGGAAATGGATGTGTAAGTGCAATGGGTGTGGAAAAATAGTGGTTTGAATGGAGAAGATGGAGGGAGTGGAGGGAGAAGTGGTAGGTGTGTGGAGGGAGGAAGGTGTGTGAAGGAGGTGGGGGTTTTGAGAGGAGAGGAGGGAGATATATGGAGGGAGAATTTGGAGGTGTGAGGTACAAGGGGGTTTAGAGTTAGTGGGAGATATATGGAGGGAGAATAGGAGGGGTGTGGATTTATGGGTTTGGATGGAGGAGTGTGGAGGGATAAGAGGGAGAGATGTAGAGGGTGCATGAGAGGTGGATGGAGGAATGGGTGTGTAGGGTGAAAGGGTGTGGAAGAAGAACAATGATTTCAAAGAAGAAGAGGAGGGAGTGGAGGGCTAATTGGGAGGGTGTGGTGAGAGGGTTTTGATGGAAGGAGAGAGTGTGGAAGGAGGAATGAGAAGGGTTTACGATTAGAGGGAGATATATGGAGGAGAATTGGGGAGAGTGTGGAGGAGAGAGTGTGGAAGGAGGAAGTGTGGAGGGATGAGATATAAAGGTGTGCAGTAGGGTAGAGGTGGATTTAGGAATGGGTGTGTATGGTGCAATGGATGTGGAAGAAGAGTGATTTGGATGGAGAAGAGGGAGGAGTGGAGGAGAAGTGGGAGTGGTGTGGAGTAGGAAGGTGTGTGTAGGGAGAAGGGCGTTTAGAGGGAGAGGAGGGAGATATATGGAGGGAGAATTGAGAGAGGGTGGAGGAGGGGTTTGAGGAGAGAGAGGTGGGGATAAGTTAGAGAGAGATATTTGGAGGAGAATTAGGAGGGTGTGGAGTGAGAGGTTCTGATGGAGGTAGTATGGAGGTAGAATAGGAGAGAAAAGAGGTGCAGCGGTAGAGGTGGATGGAGGAATGGGGTGTGTAGGGTGCAAGGGTTGTGGAAGAAGAATAGTGATTTCGACAAAGAAGAGGGAAGGAATGTTGAGGAGAGATATAGAGGTGTGTGGGAGAGTGGATATAGGAATGGTGTGTATGGTGCAATGGGTGTGGAAGAAGAGTGATTTGGATGGAGAAGAGGGAGGAGAGTGGAGGGAGGAAGGGGTTTGAAAGGAGAAGGGGTTTAGAGGGAGAGGAGGGAGATATATGGGGTGAGAATTGGGAGAAGTGTGAGGGAGAAGGGGGGTTAGAGGGAGATGAGAGAGATATGGAGGGAGAATTAGGAGGGGCTTGGAGGAGAAGGGGTTTTAGAGTTAGAGGAAGATATATGGAGGGAGAATTAGGAGGAGTGAGGAGTGAGGGGTTTGATTGAGGGAGTGTGAGGAGAAGAGGGAGAGATATAGAGGGTGTAGGGATAGATGCATGGAGGAATGGGGTATGTAGGGTGCAAGGGGTGTGGAAGAAGAAGAAATGTAATTTTGACGGAGAAGAGGGAGGGAGTGAGCGATAATTAGGAGGTGGTGTGAGGGGGTTTGGATGGAGGGAGAGGTGTGGAAGGAGGGTGTGTAGGTAGAAAAGGTTTAGAGTTAGAGGGAGATATATGGAGGAGAATTAGGAGGTGTGTGAGGGGAGAGGTGTAGAGGGATCAGGAGGGAGAGATATAGACGGTGTAGTGGGAGACATGGATGTAGTAATGGGTGTGTAGGGTGCAATGGGTGTGGAAGAAGAGTGATTTGATGGAGAAGAGGAGGGAAAGGAGGGAGAAGGGGGGTTTAGAGTTAGAGGGAGATATCCGAAGGGAAATTTGGAGGGTGTGGAGTGAGGGGTTTAGATGGAGGGGATAGGTGTTGAGGGAGAAGAGGGAGAGATATATAAGAGGGTGCAATGGGAGAAGTGGATGGATGAATGAGGTGTGTAGGGTCAAGGGTGTGGAAAAAGAAGATTGATTTCAAGACGAGAAGAGGGATGGGAGTGGTGGGATAATTGGGAGGGTGTGTAGTGAGGGGGTTTGGATAAAGGGAGAGGTGTTGAAGGAGGGTGTGGAGGGAGAAGGGAGGTTTAGAGTTAGAGGGAGATAAATGGAGGAGAATTGGGAGTGGCGTTGTGGAGGGTTGTGGAAGGAGGAAGTGTGGAGGGAGAGATATAGAGGGTGCATTAGGGAGAGGCTCGATGTAGGAATGGGTATGTAGAGTGCAAATGGGTGTGAAGAAGAGTGATTTGGATGGAGAAGAGGAGAGGGAAAGGAGGGAGAAGTGGGAGGTGTGTGAAGGAGGAAGGTGTGTGAAGGAGAAGGGGATATTAGAGGGAGAGGACGGAGATATATGGAGGGATAATGTGGGTTTAGAGTTAGAGGGAGATATATGGAGGGAGAATTAGGAGGTGTGGAGTGAGGGTTTTGATGAAGGAGTGTGGAGGGAGAAGAGCGAGAGATATAGAGGGTGCAGTGGGGTGAGGTAGATGGAGGAATGTGGTGTGTAAAGGTGCAAGGAGTGTGGAAGAATGAAAAGTGATTTGATGGAGAAGAGGGAGGAGTTGAGGGATAATTGGGATGGGTGTGGAGTGAGGGGGTTTGGATGGATGGGAGAGGTGTGGAAGGAGGGTTGTGGAGAGATAAGGGGGCTTTAGAGTTAGAGGGAGATATACGAAGGAGACTCTGGGAGGGTGTAGTAGGATGAGGCGTGGAAGGAGGGAGTGTGGAGGGAGAGATATAAAGGGTGCATGGGAGAGGTAGATGTAGAATGGGTGTGTAGGGTGCAATGGGTGTGGAAGAAGAGTGATTCAGATGGAAGAAGAGGGAGGGAGTGGAGGGAGAAGTGGGAGGGTGTGGTGGGAGGAAGGGTGTGAAGGAGGTGGGTTTAGAGGGAGAGGAGGGAGATATATGGAGGAAGAATGGGATGGGTGTGGAGGGAGAAGGGGGTATAGAGTTTGAGGGAGATATATGAGGAGAATTAGGAGGGTGTTTAGTAAGGGGTTTGGATGAGGGAGTGTGGAGGGACAAGAGGGAGAGATATAGACGGTGTAAGAGAGAGGTGGATGGAAATGGAGGTGTGTAAGTGAAGTTTGTGAAGAAGAAGAGTGATTTCGATAGAGAAGAGAGGATGGGAGTGGAGGGATAATTATGGGAGCGGTGTCGAGTGAGGGGGATTTGGATGGAGGAGAGATGTGGAAGGAGGGTGTGGAGGGAGAAGGGGGTTTTATAGTTAAAGGAGATATATTATGGGAGAATTGGGAGGGATGTGGAGGGGAAAGGTTTGGAAGGAGGTAGTGTGGAGGATAGATATAGAGGGTACATGGGAGAGGTGGATCTAGGAATGGGTGTGTAGGGTGTAATGGGTGTAGAAGAAGAGTGATTTGGATGGAGAAGAGGGAGGGGAGTGTAGATCAATAATTTTGTGCTTGTTACCTGTCTAAGTTAATGTACCAAACTAAACACAAAAACCCTGAAAAACTCAAATGAAATCAATACCTGATAGATAAGACAAGATCCGAATATGTAGATGGAAAAGAAAGCCGATGTAGACAAGATAGGTGCACACGAGCGATCCTGCAAAGTAGATCCAAGAAACCTGCGAGACACAGATGCTTGACAGAAAAAGACAATGTTAAAAGATATTTGGGTGGACTGCCCGAAAAGTGGGTCTGAGAAGCGATAAGCTCCCTTGGCGGATGTCAGTCCACGTTTTCAATTAAGGAAAGAAGCATACATGATAAAATATGTAAGTAAATGTCTAGATTTTTTGGATTAAAAATGACAGACAGAATGTAAACAACAGACAAAAACCAATAGAAAATGGGAAAGTGTGAAAACAATGTCCGATCCGCATCTAGATCGGCGTCGATTAGGAAAATCGGCGTCGACTGAGATAGGTCGACGTCGACTAGAGAGAATCGGCATCGACTGGGTACGGTCGGCGTCGACTAGGGGAAAATTGTAGGAAGATTGAGAAACAGACAATGGAAGCTAGATCGTCGATCTCCACTGATCTGCAAGAGCGTATAGGATATCGACAAAGCTCCACCTTCGCTAGATGCAAGAACAAAGTCACCAAGAGATCGATGGAGGCTCACAATGTCGATGTGGTAGGAGCAGAGTAACGGTACTCCTCTCAGGGATTGATTTGGACAGAATTCACTTTCACTTGATAGATAATGCTCAGACTTGATGCTCAAAACTCTCTGTCGTTCTTTTGTCTAACGTAACTAAATTTTAGCCTCAGTATTTGTAATCGGTGCCGACGAGATGCAATCAGCACCGCCCAAAATCAGCGACGAGCACCGAGCACGGTCGGCGCCGATGGTCGGAACAAACTCTTTAAATGGCCAAAAAGGGTGATTTTGGAAGGATGTAAGTGATCCCTCTTACTCAAATATGGGAAATATCCCGCTGCAAGGTTTGGGGGAGGATAAATAGGGGGGATAGATGGATAAAACTGATATGGGAGGTTAGGAATTGATATGGGGTAGATAAGTGGTTAAGATATATGTAAAAAGTGTAATGAAATAGTTAATATTTAATTATCTATGGGTAAAACATAATGGGGTGAAATAGACTTAGGATAGATTTTTAAATCAAATATTAAATAATACCCCAAGGAAGAAGTGGTGATATAAACGTGCTCCATGTTACCCAAGAAGGCAAACGCACGCGAGGGACACTAAATTGGGTAACCAATTTTAGGTGTCTACATTTTGCCCCTTTTTGTCAACTTGCGATAAGCAAAGTTGCGAGACAAAAACATGGAGTTGGAAGAAAGGAAGAAAAAGTGATGATGTGATCCCCCTCAAACTAGGGATGGGATGGACCCTGAAAGAGCAAATGATCCCAAGTTTGAAAAAGGTAGATGAAAATGCAGGATGCCCCAGCTAGATGCCTGGAGTAGATCTGATCATTAATGACGCACAAAAATAATAAAAAGGCAGCAACCTAAGGAACTCACATTGGTAGGGCAGACTAGACGGTCTCCACATGAGACGATGTTAGTACCTACAAACCCGTGAGTGTAAGGAGGGCTGCAAAATAGTAGCACCTAAAGAGAGACACATTGGTAGGGACAACCAGATGGTCTGTGAAGCAGATGACGTTAGTGCCTATAGACCCATTAACTTTAAGCTGCCAAAAATGCGAGTGCCCCATGTACAGGAACATGCTCGAAATGGGTGATAATATCGAAAGTATGTGCCAAAAGGCAACACTCAGGGCACAATAATGACTAGATAAATAAGCCAAGCATCAACACTATGGCAAGAAGATTAGGAGATGGAAGAAAGTGAGGTGAAGAAGTAAAAGTGCAACCAATCGGCAACGATAGGCCTAAATCGATCGATCAAGATTAATCAGTACCAACCATAAAAATCGGCGCCGACCAGACAAATCAGCACCAACCGTACCGAGCCCATATAAATATGTGAAAGGAAAACATGAATGATTTATTTAGACTGTGATGATTGATTTAGAGAGATCAAAATTAGTTTTGAGCACCATGGAAGCCTCTGGGAGTAGTCAGAAGCGGAAGAGGACATGACCTGGGGTAAGTGGATCCTCCTTAATCTCATGTACATGTTTACCGCTAAATAGCACACTAGAATGCCATTTTTAGAGAAAAAGGAAATAAGTGGGAAGCAAGAGTGTTTTTGACACTCTGCCTTCCAATCGCGTCGATTGGAAAAATCAACGCCGATTATATTAAATCGGCGCCGATTAACTTTAATCGACGCCGACTAGGTTGGATCGACACCGATTTGACTAAATTGACACCGATTGGACCGAATAGACTGATAAGATGATAGAATTTTTTTTTGATGTTCTGATTTGGATAAATGGGAAACTAACATTGCTCTTGACGTCATGGATGCAGGCACGAGAGGCGTTACACATGCGGGATGCTATTCCCGAGCTTCTGGAGACCATTCTCCCCAATGTGACTGATGCAGATTGGCGCCACCTAGAGTTAGCCGGGCTCGGGGGCTTTCGGTACTACCGACGGGTGCCTCGAGATGTAGAGCTGATGCGAGCACTAGTGCAGCGATGGGATAGCAGGACATGCACTTTCTGGTTCAGGACGGGTGAGATGACCATCACCCACGAGGATATATATAGGATCCTGAGGTTGCCAATCACTAGGACCCGATTGAGATTACTCCACAAGAGCAGCAGCAGAGGGCCCTAGGACGATTATATGGAGACAGGGTAGACGATTCAGAGATAGTGTCCGGGGTGGTGAGGATAGCCTCACATTATAGACAGGGTGATGTCAGGAGCAGACGGATAGCACTGATTCAGATGGCGATCTCCTATTTTTCTCCGCGGATTCGGGAGGTGAGAGATTTCCTTGTTGTTACTAGACCGTGTGACATCCTATAGTTTAGATAGGTGTTTACGCATTTACCGATGCCCTGATAGCTCAGATATACTATGAGTTATGGATGTACACCACCAATAGGTGGACAGGTATTGATGTTAGCTTTGTGCTCCATTACTAGGCATATGAGCACATAAAGAATGATCGTGCCATCCGGGATTCCATGGATGCCAACAGTAGCGGGGGCCCTCAATTATGGATTCCAGCGATGGCGGGCCGACATGGCCCTGGGAGATATAGGAGATCTGCAGAGTGGTATGTTGATCGTTTCAGGATGCTGACACTAGAACAAGTCATTTGGAGACCATATCGGTATCTCCGACATGGGCCGGTCAGAGGCTCACCCGTAATGAGAGAGATGGAGTAGGGTGATTAGGGGGCCGCAGCCGATATGTGGGAGCATGTCTCATTTATATGGGTATTGAGGCATTTGCCTAGTTCGATGAAGCTCCGACCACCTATAGCCATACAGCAAGATAAAAAGAGACCGATCTCGCTGATTTTGATCCCGGTAGATCCATTGAGGGAGGCCCCACCTTCCACAAATAGTGATGATGACGATGCCAGAGTAGATGATGGCTATGTGGCATGGTATTCTACAGAGTTACCATGACACCTTCCAGCATCTATAGATGCAGATGAGGAGGATATATCCACAAGTCTTGGAGAGGGCCGGAGGGAGAGCATGCCACCACACAGTGCACACCGATTTTCCCTCGAGGAGATCGGGAGCTCACGCGAGAGAGGGATGCACTGATACTGGAGAGAGACACAGCTCATCAAGAGTGAGATACAATGATCCAGCAGAGGGATTGCTACCATCGGCATAGAGAGGCCCTCAAGGCCAAATATGGTGATACATGCACTATGTCGTCCAAGTCCGGTTATAGGTGGCCATTAGAGGAGCCACCAAGCACATCCACATCAGCGCCATTACAAGCACTTGGCAATGCAGTGAGCTTGAGTACTTACTGCCTCTCCTTGCGAGGTGAGATACTATGAGGACACCCTGCACATAGCATGCCCCTGATGTGCCTCGTTATGGTGCGAGGAGGAGATCAACGCTAGTTGCAGCTAGTAAAGCATCAGAGGGAGGGAGCACTAGGAGAGACCGAGGTGGTAGTAGGCCCCCAGCAGTAGGTGCTTCTAGCTCGATAGGTGGTGGCCAGGAGAGATAGACTGACCAGAGGAGGGTGAAGGAGATAGTGTCTTCCACCTATCGATTTCACTATATAGATATGTTATATTTTTGTATCGATATATTGATGTAGCCTCGATTTGAAGGCATTTTTGATGTATGATATAGATGGCTTGATTGAAAGCCATCCATTCTTTGTTGTACAGACACTCATGTATATATATAGATTCATCATTTTCTGTGTCATATGATTGTACTCATGCATTTAATTTTAATATATATGTAATTGTGATGGATATAGACATATGCTAATAGAGGACCAATAGATGTGATTTGATGGACATAGACATAGAGGATAGATAGATGTGATGTGATTGATATATGTGGATTTAATTTTGATGAAAAATAGATATAGATAGATGTAGTGTAACTATGATGGATATAGACATATGCTGATAGAGGACAAATAGATGTGATTTGATGGACATAGACATAGAGGATAGATAGATGTGATGTGATTTGATGTGATTGATCTGTGGATTTAATTTTGATGAAAAATAGATATAGATAGATGTAGTGTAACTTGGATGTACACGTTTTTAGATGATTGATGGATAGATGGATAGATGTGATTGATAGATTTGATATGTTTAAGATGTTAATTTAATTTTGATGAAAATAGATAGGTAGATTCACATGTGTTTGTAATACATGCTTTGATATGTTTTTTTGGACAAAGTAGATAAGATGAATATAGATAGATGATAGATTTTGACTAAATTAACATGTGAAATGTCAATTTAATTGGATGAATAAAAAATAATAATGGGAAATGCTCTGTGAGAGCAAAGGACGTAATGAAATGACCTTGATTATAAATAAAAGTAATACACCTAGATAAGAAAAAGAATGATAAGTTAGGCCCCTAACCGAATTATAAATAGAGACTTTGATAGAAACCAAAATACCATGCATACAGGTCATATATGAGATTAAAATAAACTCGACACTAGCTAGTCGCAAACCGAGATCTAGAAGGTAAATGGAAGGAGAAGTAAGTATTTATCTTGTCAAAATTTACAAAGGACAAATGCATGCTCATATTGGGAAAATAAGGTTCTCCATATGATTGAAAAACGTCTTATATCTTAGCTTCATGATTTTTGTTTTTTAGAAGAAAGAACAAAACCGATCAATGGGAAAGTTTGCTAGACATAGAAAGACCGATCGATATGGAAAGTCTTTCAATGATGCTAAGAAGTAAACAAACCGGCCAAGAGGAATTTTTACTCTAAAGGATGATCAATGCGAGAAGCCTTGGAAATCCCATGGAACAAATTGCCATCCTTCAAGGGAACGGTCTGTATTTTGAAGGTGATGATAGCCATCCTTCAAGGGCATGGTCTATATCTTTTGATTCATTTGATAATGCATAGATAGTTGTCCTTCGAGGGATCAGTCTATCTTTTGGGAATTTTTAGGATAGCACATTTTTTGGGAGCTTTTAGAGCTTTTTTTTTTGAAAGAAGCTGAGTGTAGACCAGATAGATCAGATAGAGGGGAAGAAAACGTATAAAAAGTACGTACTCATGCCCTGAGTAGATTCGATTAAGATAGATACTTGGGACAGATGAAGAAGTGATTAAGGTGTCCCTACCATGAGGAGGAACATATCTATAAGAAAAATTCCATGAGAAGAGCCACGATACTCATATTTAAAGTAGAAAAGACATAACACGGAGAACCACATAGTTCCGAATCACTATGAAATACATGACTGGTTGCAGATGGATGAAGAATCTATTTTGTGACTAAGACCGTGTAAGACAAATTTCAACAATAGAAGGGCCTTAGATGCAAGGCATTAAGAGGTTCCATTTCAGGTATACCATCCATGGAAGATAGACGATAAGCCCTAGACCCATATTTATGAGTGATTACGTACGGACCCAGCTAGTTAGGAGCAAACTTACCACGCTGACTCCATTCTAGTGTAGTGACATTTTGGTTTTCTTTAAGAACAAGATCACCAACTTTGAAGTCACGGTGTTGCAAGTGCTTGTTATAAGCACGTTTGACACACTCAAGGTAGAATTGATGATGCTCAAAAGTATCAAGACGCCACTGTTTCACACAGAATTTTGTTCCGTAATAGAGTTATTTCTATCTTTTCATTCTCTTGAGAACAGATAAGGGTTAGGGCTAGGAGGAATACACTCATTGAGTGTTGGGAAGGTGTGCGCATACCGTAGAGAGATCAGACCGATTGTGAAGAGCTCCTTTTTGTCTGGGAAGGACTACTTGTAAATAAGAATGCAAGACCACCAGATTTTCGTTAAACAATAAGTGAGGGAACTGCCTTGGGCCCATATTAGAGTTTCTTTCGAAGGTGGTCAGTTCCTTTTAATACAAATTAATGCAAATGATAATAAATAAGCTATTGCAAAATCATGATTTAGGTACCTCATTACTAAAAGCAATAGAGACTAAACTACCAATAATAAAATGTCATGTTGTTTGTTTGGTCACCGGTTATCGATACGCTCAGATCAAGTTACAAAGATAAACAAGGCCGGATATGAGATTGTTTAGAGGTAAATAGGTGAAAGATTGGTTTTTGGTATAAGTCACAAAGACCGGCATCAGTCATTGATAACCGATCATGCGGTTATAAACCGATACCGATAGGGGATAACCAATATCAGTAGGGGCGATGATTTAGGAGATTTGAAATGGAGGTCAAGGTTATAAGGTGGTTATGGGGTTTAGAAGGTTGGTAGATGGTTGAGGGGAGTAGTAGGGTGATAGAGAAGACTCGAGAGAGTGAGAAAGTTGTCTTTGGGGTAATATAGAGATGGATGAATGGAGGTTAGTGCGAGCGGGGTGCTCTTTGGTGGTAGATCCATGAGTGAGCTTATAATCACTATGAATCAAAAGTTCACAAAGTAGTGTCTAGAAGCATACAAGGTAATAAAAGAGACTACTTACTAGTTTCTGATGCGGATGCAGTCCAAGGAATTTAGTGGCGAAGGCAAGGCTCAGTTGGGATGATCCGACATTCGGAAGTGAGCTGATGAAGCTATCCTCCGACTCTCCCAATGTTTGGATGAGTGACATTGATCTAGTTGCTTAGTTATTCCTTGGGCTCAATCCTCCTCTCTGCAACATCTCTCTCTCTCTCACTTGTCTCTCTCTTACAAATGAATCCGGATCCTTGCAAAATGAATCTGTATCCTCCGGTTTTGGTTGGGGGAAGTCATTTACAGAATGATGATGGCGGTTACCTAACCGACTCTCGTCAGTCGCGTAGGGACCGATGTTGGTTAGGTCAAAGTTGGCTATTTTTAGTAAAATAGCCAACTTTCCCTCCTTTTCTGAGGGTCAATTATGGGCTTGGTCAAGTCATTATTAGGTTCATTTTGGTGCGGTGAGGGGTGATGAGTCATGGGTGTGGGTCCTGGACCAAGTTATAGGTCTTAATTAGGTTAGTTTAGGGTTAGGGCTAGGTCATGGTGAGGTGGAGGTGAGGTGAAGTGGTTAGAGATGTGGATTTATTAGTTATAAGGTAATTAATAAATAATTAAGTGTGTAAGGTTTAGGTGGTGAGGTAGGGTTAGGTTGTGTGACGGATGAGATGCGGGGCACACGTGGCATCGTAAGACCCAAATTTGGTGTCTACATTTACCCTTGTTATCGTGTAGCTTGTCTTGTAAAGTCAGATCGACAATAATAAGAAGTGGTTGCCCAGCTAAGGGTATATGTAATCCCCCTCAAATCTATCATAGATTGAGGTGACGTGAAATTAGGGATAGGGTTGATAAAGGGTGAATGATGATGAGATGATGTTAAGATGGTGGGGTAATTTCAAGGAAGTAGATGCACGCGTTGAAATGCAAAAATAGTGCTGAACTAGGTACACGATTTGAAGAGAAACAAGCAATTCATAAAGCAAAGGTTGATAGTTTATCCAAACAAGGTTGATAAAATCCTAGTATCCGAGGCATAGGAAGTAGCTCCATGGGATATAACGGGTAAGGTACCGAGCGTTTATGCATGTTCGGCAAAAGACCAAATGGTTGGTTTGGTTGAGATAAACGTCACGCCTTGGTCTAGGAAAAGCTAGTACCGATCAATTCAAGTATCCTAGTCATGCTAAAACACGAATAGGTGAGCTCGATTGAACAAATGGTTACATGATGGGTGGATAGAATCATAATTTGTGGGCCTCGTTGATTGATGTACTTAATCGGTGCAGCCTTGGTCGGGCCGATTAGTTGGTCATGTTAGCGACCTCGGTTGGGCCGATTGATTGGTCATGCCTCGGTTGGGCCGATTGATTGAGCGCGGGTTTAATCAAGTTGAATTGGTTGTGGCCTTAGGTTGGGCATTGAGTGGTATGCGCCTTGGGTTGGGCTGATTGATTGGTTGTGGCCTTAGGTGGGCCGATTGGTCGGTTCAGCATGCCTTAGTCGGGCCGATTGATTGGTTGCAGCGCCTTAGGTCGGGCACTGTGAGTTGTGGGCCTTGGGTGGGGCCAATTGATTGTGGTTGCAGCCTTAGGTCGTCGATGAATTCAAAATAAGACTATTTAGCAAACCCGTGGGTAGACGATGTGGTGAAAAATAGAGATTGATGGAGAAGGGCAGGAGTTAGGTTAAAATAAGGGTAACCGATATCGAAAATATTTATATTTTTAAGGAAACACAACACATGATAGGGTATGGTAGGGAATGATCGAGCTAACCTTGGGAGACCCATGTCTCCTAAGTGCTGCCTACATAGCCCATTGCACAAAGCAAGGAGGGGCTTCAGATCGATGTAGTTCTCCCTTAGGATCAAGAGAGAGTGAATAAGGCAATTTGGTTGTGGTTAGCAATTTGTTGGTTAGTAAAAGTTTGATGTTGGTAGGGTAATGTTGTTGGTGTTGGTGTGGGTATAGGTGAAGCGAGGGTTAGCTTACCCAAGCATAGGAAATTGTTGATTAAGGTCAACAAATAATCCTAGATTCAGTAAAAGAGGCAAAAGTATCCCATAGTTGGAAAGAGCTAAACAAACCACGTATTATCATAGGATGAGCTTGAATCCTAGGTACCTTGCATAGGTGAGAAGTCGATAGGTGAAAAGAGTTGTATAATCACAATATATCGGATATACGTCACATCCCTTGAGTTTTATTTTTTTAAGAATGGTGAGGTGAAGTGATGGTATAGTTGGGGCGTAGAGAACTTATTATTAGGTGATTATTCGATGAAAGAGAACCAAACCTAAATAGACAAGTCCATGACTCAAAAGTGCTTTTGAATATTACTTTTATTTTTCTAGATATGATCGATCGATGTATTTCTATATGGGATATGCATTTTTTTGTTCTTTAGGTCTTCAAAGCTGATCAATGCGAGAAGATTCTTCTGATAGAGGCTAAATTTGTATAGCTATCCTTTAAGGGAGCAATCTACTTATAAGTAGCAGATGCGGTTTTGCACATAGCTGTCCTTCGAGGAGCAATCTACTTATAGTAGCATGATGCGGTTTGCACATAGCTGTCCTTCGAGGAGCAAATGTCTAGTTTATATCTTAGAGGTCTAGATGTCCGTTTGGCATTAAACATCTAGTTTTGTAGGAAGTTTGACTCAAGAATATCCCATAATTGTATAATTGAGAACTTGTTATTTTGATACTTTTAAGTCATGGACTAGACTAAAAAAGGATATTTAAGAGGAGATGATGAGCAAATCACGTGAGTTTGATTCTAAATTGAGATGCATGAAACAAGGTGTATGAGGTGGTAAATGAGCTCAAGGGATAAGTGCAAGGTAGATAAGAAGTGATGTAACACTAAATTCAACTTGAGAATGGTTGGAGATGCAAGGCATTATGGGTTCAAGCTCAAAGCTTACCATTAAAGCAAGTTAAATGATAAGTACCTGATCTGTAAGTGTGAGTGATAATGTAAGGCCTGTTATCCAAAATTCACCCCCCAGGGTAAATTTGATAACATGTACTAAATTCTCAAGTCCTAGGCAAATAGATTGATTCAGGAAAAAAATCATGTTTCTAGGGTCCCCTGATTTTTTCTAACTCTCCTATCCAAGTCAAAAGTTAGAAAAGAGCAAGTTCACGAGAAAAGGTGAAAAGGTTGCAGAAAATAAGCTTGGTCGGGAAAAATCATGAAAAAAGGCTAAGTCCTAGTCCTCACAACAAGGATCGGGACATGAGGGACATCTGGCATCGCCGGGCGCGGAAGTGCGGTCCGCTAAAAGACTAGGACATCCGGACAAATGGATGCGAGGACGATGTGGAAAGGTAGACCAGAGACCAATCAAATCGCGACACGTGTCACAAAGAGAAACGTCCAAAAGTTCAAAGGGGCGAGGTTTGAAGCGCTGGCCCGAGCCAATAGGAATAGGACACGTGTCAAATGGAGCAGGGAGTGTGGAGCTCGGGGAGAAATTAGAAAATTTGACCAAGTTTCGGCCAAAATTTAAAAGTAAAGGTCTGCCCCGCGCCCCTGTCGACCAATCAATGCATGCCACGTGTCCCAAGTGGCGGGGGTGCGGAGGAAGAGTAAAAAATGTCAAAAAGGTCAACTTTCAAGGAAAACCCATGGGACAGGGAAGCAGAGAATTATGCATCCAATCAGTGCTTGACACGTGTCACCCAGGTGGCAGAGCGCGGGGAAAATTTTAAAACACATTTTTGCCTGTTTTGTGCCCTAAATCTTCATATCACCATATCTTTTGATCCAGAGCTCGGATTTACACGTTCTTTATATCAACGGAAAGCTTATGAAATTCTCTACATGATTCTAGGGTCAATCTTGAATTTTGGTTCATTTTGGAGGGAGAAAATTGAGAAAACGTCTCTGACACGTGGTAATGCTAGAAGTAACGCTTCAACAACCAGCTTTAATGCAACAGACGGTCCGTCATTTTGCCAGGATTCGCCACTTTTGCCATGATGAAATGAGTTAAATGCAAGAAAGAAGTGGTTGGGGTAGATCTGGCCTTCCTCTCTTTTCCCTCTCTCATTTTCCTATATATTGTAAGGAGGGGCTTCTTTCTAAAGGTCGAACATTCCTGTTTTCCCCTCCCTTCTTCTCTTTATCAGGTGAATTTGTGGAGTTCGAACCTCCCGTTTGAAACTGTAATGTGACTCTGCCTCTTGGCATTTTGTAGTGTATTGTATCAATCTTTGGAGCAAGTAATACATGTCCGTGGATGATTCTCAACCCTCTCTCGTGTTTATTTGCATCCTCCTAGTCTTTCACCGCAAGTTTTGTTATCTCATGCATGATCTTGCATCACATTTGAATGGTCTCGTGTTTATTAGCAAGAAAGGTGTTCTTCATTCCTCGGTGCATCACCTCTATTAGCTTAGGTTTATTTTTATGCATCCCTTGCTCTCTCGTCTCCTTGCAAGTTAGATTAGGTTTTGAGTAAACCATCTGCATTTTTCGTGTGCATCTAAATAGAGGAATAGAACCAACCTTTCTCTCTGGAGAATCCTTTCTCATCTTTACAAGTCCCACACTTGAGAAAGGATTCCATGTTGTGCAATCACACCGATGCCCGAACATCAACCTAGAAACCTGATCTACATCCAGGGGTGCTGTGATTTTGCTATAACAGTTTTGGCATGCCACTGTGGGACCCTAGAGGTCTCATTTTTATCAGTAGAAAGTTGATATGCATCTGCTGCAATTTTATTGCTTGAAAAGAGCTATTATTTGTATATCCGGTGACTCCAAGGGGAAGAATCAACTGATTTCAACAATCAGGCCTGAAAACTCATGAGAAGAATCACCACAAGGTCAAGAGTTGGAGAAGAAGAAGTGTCGTTTGAATACCTGCAATTATCTCCAAGAAGAAGGAAAAGAGGAAGAAGGATTCAAAGGTCTCCATCTCCACCAAACATAACTCTCTCAACTCCTCCACCTGGTAGGCCTTTCATTCAGTCAATAAGGGTTTTAAGACCAATTAGAATGGCTCAAAACAATCCCTACGTCAACTTCACAGGGCAAGCAGCCCACTTGCCCTCAATGCGCAACATCCAATCCTATTGCAGCCTTGAAGAACATTCCCTACTTCACTGGAGAAAATCATACTACTCCAGGTGATCATGTTAAAGATATTGCTAACCTTTGTGTGATCCATGAAATCAATGAAATGCAAGTGGTTGTCAAGTTACTGGCATCTTCATTCAAGGGTAAAGCATTGCAATGGTTTAGAAGCCTTGGAGCTGGTTCTATCACAAATTGGAATCAACTATGTATAGCACTTCATGAGCAATTTGGAGAAAGGGAGACAACTTGTCTCTTTTGGAGCAACCGACAACCATCAAGAGAGCTCCCAATGAGCAAAATTGACGATTTCAACTTCAGATTTCAAAAGACTTGGGAGAGAATTCCAGTGGCAGTCAGGCCAATAGTAGAAGGTGCTTTTCTCTACTATCTCAAAGCTCTAAATTCTGATATTTCTATGTTGATTCAGTCCATGGGAGGCATAACTATCCCTATGGCTTATAGCATTGCCATTAGGGCTGAAAATTGTTTGATCCAAGCTGGCAAACTTGCCCCTAGACCTCCCATGCCATTGTTTCCAAGTTTAGAGAGTCCAAACACTAGTCAAGCACCTAATTTGGCTCCTTCTCCCACTCCTAGAAATCAGAGTTCAAATGAAGCTTCCACTTCATCTCCAAGTGCCCCAAATGAGCTTCAAGAGGTCATGAAGCAATTGCAAAACCTAGGCAATGAGCTGGTTACTCTCAAAAGGCAACAAGCCCAAGGTTTTAGACCTTCTTATCAACCCCAAGCTCAGCCTAATAGGCAGCCATACCAACCACAAAGGCCACCTAATCCAGCTGCAAATATAAATCAAACAAGGCCTCCTGCCAATAGACCATTTCAGCCCTATAATCCAAATGCCATATCTGCCTCTAAGGCATTGGTGCCAACACAAAACAACATTGCTCAGGAGTATGATGGTGTTTTCCATGCAATGAGCCTCATAACCAATCCATGTGCTTCAATGGTGCTCTCAATCAAGCATTGATGGTGACAACTACTAGTGTGGAGGGTGAGGGCAGTCAAGGAAACAGTCAACAACAAGAAACATTCCAACAGCAATCAGCCCCAAATGACACCACATTGGTAAATTGGCAAGCAGAGATTTCTGTGGCATGAATCAAGTAGTTTCTCAAGGTGTTGCAGCCAACACAAGGTCAAAAAGGAGGAATTTGGGTGAAGAACAACCATTAGCCCCAACCAATCCACAACCTCCCATGGCTCCACAAGTGGTTGGCAAGCAAAGTCCAGTTTCAAATGCACAAGAACAGCCAAGAACAACTCCTAGACCAACTCAAATACCAGTTGTTGCTGCCCACATGCAAGGAGTGAATGTGCAAACCAAGGGACAACAAAGAGATCCTTCATCTCCATTTAGTATCATTGATCAAATGAAGAAGACAAATGTAAACATATCAATGTGGGAATCACTATCTATCCCAGGACAAAGAGATTTGCTACAAGCTACCATGAAGGACTGGTCAACTTCAAATCAACATGTCCAAATGCAAGAGAAGGTACTCACAAATGCCGCCCAGCCTGAAGGAAATCATGGAGGACAGCAAGGTAAAATGTTGAAGCCCCCTCCTTTCTATGTTTCATTGATAATTGGAAATCAGCTAGTGCACAATTGCATGATAGACTCCGGAGCAAGTAGCTCAGTAATGCCTAAACAAATAGCTGATCAACTAGGGCTCCAGTATGAAACAACATCTAAAGGGGTAGTGCAGCTAGATGGGACAACAATAGCAATAGTTGGAGTGATTAGAAATTTGAGTCTTACCTTGCATGCATGTCCAAATGTCGTTGTTTTACAAGATGTATCAGTCATAGACCTTCCACCACTCTTTGCCCTATGTTTGTTAAGGGACTTCACAACCAAGATTGGGGGATATTTGTCTCGCGATTGGTCACACATGCTCGTTCGTAACAAGGTATGGAACTAAGGCTACAATTAGGTTAGAAACCTATTGCAAACTTCCATATTGAGCCTTACACTCCAAGTCAGATTAATGCCAATTGCTCAAAGATTTGATCAAGAAGACCACCCAAGCACCGATGAGGTGACACCAAGGTTGGAAGCATCCCGGATCTAACTCTAAATGAATGGGCAAACAAGGTGCATGCATTTGATCCTTATCAAGAAGTGGAAGAATCTGAGCTAGGGTTTATTGTTTACGTGAAGAAAATCACCTATTCCCAAGATCACCAAGCCAAACCACAAGGATGACAATGAGGTATGGCAATTGTTTTTTGATGGATCAAGGAGTAGAAAGGTGCAGGAGGTGGAGCCGTGCTTATTTCACCTCAAGGAATATAAATTACTATTCAGCTTTTAGGTTTCAGTTTGCATGCTCCAATAACACCAACGAATATGAAGCCTTGGTGCAAGGAATGCATTGGGCAATCAAGAAGAAAATAAAGAATTTGCAAGTCTTTGGGGACAGTGAATTGATTGTAAATCAAGTCAAGGGACAAATGCTACCAAGAATGATCTACTCAAGTGCTACAAGAATAGGGTGTGGGACCTCATGGAAGATTTTGAGGGTTTTGCATCAAAGCCATTCCTAGGAAAGAGAATCAAGTCGTTGCAACAGCTTACAACAGATAGGGGCAGCCTTCACATTGTGGAAAGTATTCAACAAGACAAGGTATAGCCAAACATCCACGTGATTGTGAGGCCTTCAAAGGCTGATAACGATGTCAGTTGGCAAGTGTTTGAGAATGACCAGCAAATCATCCATTTCTTGCAAGAAGAAGCTGAGTTCTCAGCTAAGAATCAAGAAAAGCTGCATCAGCAGTATGGTGACCAAGTGGTGCAGCTGAGAACTAACAAATTACCAAAAGGCCTCATAACCTTGGAGTCAATCTTCAACCCGAATGATCAGTTCCGAAAGGAGAAAGTGAACATTCAAGTGAAGGGTGAAGATTCAGTATCCATCTTGGTAGAAGAGAACAAACCATTGCAAATTGGAAAGATGACAACTGAACAAGAAAGATATGAGTTCATACAGCTGTGTCAAGAGTTCCCTGATGTGTTTGCTTGGAGCTATGAAGACTTGAAGGGTTTCAACCCCAACTTAGCTCAGCATACCATTGAATTGGATCTGAATATTAAGCCTGTCAGACACAAAACAAAGACCATTCAATCCACACATGGAGCCTCTCATGAGGAAAGAATTAGACAAGCTGATTGAGTCAAGGATCATATTCCCAATCAAGCATTCTAGTTGGGTTGCCAACTTGGTTCCAGTCAGAAAGAAGAGTGGAGAGATCAGATTGTGTGTTGACTTCAGAGACTTGAATAGAGCCTCTCTCAAGGACCATTACCCACTCCCTTCCATGGAGCAAATATTGCAAGTTGTAGCTGGTTCAGAAAGGTTCTCACTACTTGATGGCTACTCAGGCTACAATCAGATTATGGTGAAGGAAGAAGATCAATTCAAGACGGCCTTCACTACAAAATGGGGCACATATGCTTACAGGAAAATGCCATTTGGGCTGTCCAACGCTGGTGCTACCTTTCAAAGGGCAATGGACATGGCATTCAAAGGCTTGATCAACAAGATAGTGCTGGTATACCTAGATGATATCACTGTCTTCTCAAAGAATGTAGCGGACCATCTCTTTCACCTCAGGAAAGTGTTTCAGAGGTGTAGAAAGTTTGGAGTGTCTTGAATCCTAAGAAGTGCATCTTTCTTGCACATGAAGGAAAGCTCCTTGGCCATATTGTCTCCAAGGAGGGATTAGCAATTGATCCAGAGAGGGTTGAAGCCATAAGAGCACTACCATTGCCAAGTCACAAGAAAGCCCTTCAGAGTTTCTTGGGAAGGATAAACTTTGTTCAGAGGTTTGTCCCAAATTTTGCAGCCCTTGTCAAGCCCATCACCAAAATGTTAAAGAAGAACATGGCTTTCAAGTGGACAACAGAAGGCAAGGAGAGTTTTGAAGCAATCAAAGAAGCTATCTCTCAAGCACCAACTCTCATCAACCCGGACTTCTCCAAGGATTTCATCCTCTATGCATTTGGAGGTAATGACTCTATTTCTGCCATTTTGGTACAGCAGAACAAGGAAAATGATGAGCAGCCAATTACCTTCTTCAGCTGGAGCCTAGATGACTATGAGATGAGGTACTCTTTTATTGAGAAACATGTACTTGCAGTAATCAGAAGCTTGAAGAAATTCAAGCATTTAATCTCAAACAACAAGGTCCAGTTGTTGGTCTCACATGCTGGGGTTAAGGACTTCCTCCTCAACAAGGATTTGAATGAGAAAAGGGCAGGTTGGATCACCCGTGTCATGGAGTATGACATTGAGATCTAGATCACCAAGCTAGTAAGAGGGAAAGGATTGTGTGAGCAGCTGGTTTTGGGGAAGCAGGGAGAAGTATGCAATGAAGAAGAGGCTATTTTGACAGTCCAGGACAGCCATGAGCCAAGTGGCAATCAAGAAGAAGACAATGCTGCCCCCACTCCTTGCTGGACCCAAGGTATTATACACTTCCTAGGCACAGGCCTATGCCCTCCGGAGATGAACAAGACCCAAAGGAGACACTTTAGGTTGCAGGCTGTTCCGTATGCCATTGTTGATGGAGTTTTGTTCAAGAAAGATGTGAATGGAGTACTGTTGAGATGCATTAGCACAAATCAGATTCAAAGGGTGTTGGAAGAGTTTCATGGTGGACCAGCTGGTGGCCATTTTGCACCAAGGGTGATAGCTCTAAAAATCATGAAGGCTGGTTATTATTGGCCTAAAATCTTCAGTGATTGCTATGCATGGATCAAGAGGTGTAAGAACTGTGCATTCTTCACAGAAAAGAGAGACTTGCTGCCCTTCCATTACATCCAATCTCAGTTGACCAGCCATTCATGCAATGGGGTTTGGACTTCATTGGAGTCATTAATCCCAACTCAAGCCAAGGGCACAAATGGATTTTGACAGCCACAGACTACTTCACCAAATGGACAGAAGCAGTAGCACTCAAAGAGGCAAATGAGTCTAGCATCTTAGACTTTTATGAGGGGATAACAACCAGATTTGGTGTACCTGCCACAATAATCTTTGATAATGCATTAGCATTCATTGGATCTAAGGTGATTGAGTGGGCTGTCAAGAACAATATTTACCTAAGCACTTCATCAAACTATTACCCTCAAGGTAATGGCCAGGCCGAGTCTACAAACAAGAACTTGTTGAGGATCATTAGGAGGACTCTTGACGAGAATCAGAGGTCTTGGCATACCAAACTGAAATCAGCCTTATGGGCTGATAGGATAACTCCCAAGAAATCCATGGGTAACTCTCCATTCAGGCTTGTCTATGGAAGAGAAGCAATCTTGCCCATGTCACTTGAGTTGCCAACATTGGAACTCATGAAGTAGCTGGAGTTGCTAGAGTTTGAACCCATGGAGGTGAGGTATGCAGAGTTGATGGAGCTGCAAGAGATCAGAAATCAGGCATCCCAAGCAATGGAAAAGGATCAAGCTTTGATAAAAAAGACTTTTGGTAAGAAAGCCAAGAATAGATCCTTCCGAGTTGGAGATCTAGTGTTGAAATGGGATGTGGATAGAGCAAAACCGGGAAGGCATTCAAAATTTGATGCCATTTGGAGTGGCCCATACATGGTCACAAAGTGCAAGAACAACAATGCTTTCCAATTGGCCTCATTAGATGGTGAAGAACTGCATATTCCAGTCAATGGAATCTATCTCAAGCGTTGCTTTTAGAGGGAAGTTCACTACCTCTGTAAATATTAGATTAGATTTTCTTTCCTCCAAGTGCTTGTGCACATTGTTTTGCTATAGGTTAGTTTTGTTTTCCCTAAGTGCTTTGGCACAGCTTGCTGTCCATGGAGATGTTTTGTAGTCTTTGCTCCCATTAGGTGATATTCCATCTTCCTCCTTGCACATTCTAAGTCAGTTGGGATTCTAAACTGAATGTTTGATAACTCCATGCCCAATGGACTGCTTCAGGCTACTGGTCTTTTCACCTAGCAGGCAGGTACCCCCGCTGAGTCACCAAATTGTTATCCAAAATTCACCCCCCAGGGTAAATTTGATAACATGCACTAAATTCTCAAGTCCCAGGAAAATAGATTGATTCAGGGCAAAAAATCATGTTTCTAGGGTCCCCTCGATTTTTTCTAACTCTCCTGTCCAGGTTGAAAAGAGCAAGTTCTGAGAAAAGGTGAAAAGGTTGCAGAAAATAAGCTTGGGCCAGGAAAAATCATGAAAAATGGCTAAGTCCTAGTCCTCACAATAGTCGGGATGCGAGGGACATCTGGGCGCGAACCGGCCGAAAAGCCTCCAGGCGGCCCAAGCAGCACTTGGGACAGTTGGACCAAAGGGACGCGGTGGATGCGGAAAGCCGATTCGGCCGAAGGAGAAGAGAATCGACTAACTGCTGAGTGGCACAGTTGGGACATCTAGGCCATGAAGACGTGAAGGACGCGAACCACCCGGATCGGCCGAAAAGGAGAACTTTCACACTTAGCAGTTCGGGACATCTGGGACAGCGGGACACGGAAGACGCGGATAGCCGAGAAAGCCGAGAGCCAATCGATTACGCCATGTGTCATTTGCAGAATAGGAAAGGGAAGTCCATTTCAGGTGGATCAGAATTTTTTGTCCTAGATAGCACTGGGACATCTGGGACAAATGGACGCGTGGGACACGGAAAGCCGGCAGACCCATGGAGACCAATCAAATCACGACACGTGTCACAAAGAGAAACGTCCAAAATTTCAAAGGGGTGAGGTTTGAAGCACTGGCCCGAGCCAATAGGAACAGGACACGTGTCAAATGGAGTAGGGAGTGTGAGCTCGGGGAGAAATTAGAAAATTTGACCAAGTTTCGGCCAAAAGTTAAAAGTAAAGGTCTGCCCCGCGCCCCTGTCAACCAATCAATGCATGCCACGTGTCCCAAGTGGCGGGGGTGCGGAGGAAGAGTAAAAAATGTCAAAAAGGTCAACTTTCAAGGAAAACCCGCGGGACAGGGAAGCAGAGAATTACGCATCCAATCAGTGCTTGACACGTGTCACCCAGGTGGCAGAGCGCAGGGAAAATTTTAAAACACATTTTTGCCTGTTTTGTGCCCTAAATCTTCAGATCACCATATCTTTTGATCCAGAGCTCAGATTTGCACGTTCCTTATATCAACGGAAAGATTATGAAATTCTCTACATGATTATGGGGTCAATATTGCATTTTGGTTCAGTTTGGAGAGAGAAAATTGAGAAAACATCTCTGACGCGTGGTAATGCCAGAAGTAACGCTTCAACAACCAGCTTTAATGCAACAGACAGTCACTTGCCGTTTTGCCAGGATTCACCACTTCTGCCATGATGAAATGAGTTAAATGCAAGAAAGAAGTGGTTGGGGTAGATCTGACCTTCCTCTCTCTTCCCTCTCTCATTCTTCCTATATATTGTAAGGAGGGGCTTCTTTCTAAAGGTCGAACATTCTTGTTTTGCCCCCTCCTTCTTCTCTTTATCAGTGAATTTGTGGAGTTCGAACCTCCCATTTGAAACTGTAATGTGACTCTGCCTCTTGGCATTTTGTAGTGTATTGTATCAATCTTTGGAGCAAGTAATACATGTCTGTGGATGATTCTCAACCCTCTCTGTGTTTATTTGCATCCTCCTGGTCTTTCACTGCAAGTTTTGTTATCTGTGCATGATCTTGCATCACATTTGAATGGTCTGTGTTTATTAGCAAGACAGGTGTTCTTCATTCCTCGGTGCATCACCTCTATTAGCTTAGGTTTATTTTTATGCATCCCTCTCTCTCTGTCTCCTTGGCAAGTTAGATTAGGTTTTGAGTAAACCCTCTACATTTTTCGTGTGCATCTGAACAGAGGAATAGGAACCAGCCTTCTCTGGAGAATCCTTTCTCATCTTTACAAGTCCCACACTTGGAGAAAGGATTCCATGTTGTGCAATCACACTGGATGCCTGAACATCAACCTAGAAACCTGATCTGCATCCGGGGTGCTGTGATTTTGCTATAACAAGGCCCAATCCAATTAGGAGTAAATTTTCCACGTTTGCTCTTTTCTAGTTTGGTTACATGTTGATTCTCTTTGAGGACAAGATCACCAATCTTAAAGGTACACTCATGAATTTACTTATCATAAGCACGCTTGATGCGCTTTTGATAAATTTGAAGGTGGTCAAGAGTCAGTAAGACGATGCTCATCAAGAAGCTCCAATTGGGATAACCACTCTTGGTGGAAGTCATCATTGGTGAGAATATCCTGGAAGATATTCTGAGACATTAGAAATCCATTAAGGATAGTCAATAGGTAAGATGAAAGAAACAAAGGAGTTATTGAAGCTCTTTTTTAACCAAGAAGGCAATGCGTGGGATACATTTTTCTTAGCTTCTGTTTGGCCGGTTTGGAGTCCGGTTTCAGAGTGATGTTATGGACAACAATGTCAGGATCGATTTCTGGCATGTCAACGTAGGACCAAGCGAAAGCTTGATTGCGGGCACGGAGGAAGGTAGTGAAGGCGGCTTGTTTTGATGCATCGAGAGATTGTCCGATCTTTACAATGTGAGGATCATCCTCCATGTGGATGTTGATTTCTATAGTCAACTCATTCAACATGGTTTGGGTTTCAGATGGTAAGGCGCGTTGAATATAAGAGTCATCCGCACTAAGGTAGGTGAGGATGGAGTCGTCATCCTGGCACTCCACAACATTAATCAAAGGTGAGTCTTCTTAGATCATGTCTGGATACAAAAGGGGAGAGAAGATGGGTCTTCACCATCGCGTTGATAAGTGAGAGGACCTAGGAAGATAGCATTCACAAACAAAAAAAAGTTAGGAGGGATAGATTCCGGGTCTATCGACTCCGTGGGTGAAGATGGAAAAATGGGCGATGATGGTTCGGAAGGGTGACTTCGTCATCTTCCTGGATATAATTGACATGAGGTTTCTTCGGTGTAGGTGGTTCAAAAAATCCAAGACCACTACGATCTTTGTGTTTGTGTGTAGTCATGGGAATGATCATATGTCGGCCTTATTCATAAAGACCGAAACCAAAACCTTTCCAAGCACAGCGAGTCAGGAAGGTGAGGGAGAAATGACGGTTGGTTAGATATTGAAAATCAGATTGGAAGGGAACCACACCAAGGGGAGGTTCAGGGGTGACAGAGGATGCGCGAAACACCCCATATGTTAGGTTGGTGTGGCAATTAGGTGGTCCGTAGGAGATCACCTCCCCCACACGACGATCATAGGTAGGATGCACATGTAACTGTCCATACTCTTGTGGGGTATGGAAGGTGCTAACGTTGTATAGGTGGTACTCCCCTAGCATAAGGCATTGAAAAACACCTATCAAGGGATCCGAGGTTGGGATGTTGTCCGTGGGGAAGGAAGAGGTATTCGCGTCGGTGGTTTCATTGGTCAAAGGTGTGGGTGTGGCTAAGGTGGATGGTTGAGGCATGGTTGAAGTAGATGGTTGGGTCGGATCAATGGGTGCCTTGACTGGTACAAGCACATCATTAGGGTGATATAACATATTATAGGTTTTGAAGGGGGAAGCATCAGCTATGACGGTGTATGACTTCCCCTCATACTTGAATTTTATGCATCTACGTAAGGTGAAGGGAATGCATCCCATAGCCTAGATCCAAGGGCGGCCTAACAACATGTTGTATTGGAACTCTCCCTCAAGGACATAGAAGAGTTCGGGAAAGGTACATGGCCCTACATGAATGTTAAGGATCACGGTGCCTAGGGTAGAAGTAATAACATTGTTGAATGAACGCAACATGGTGGGGTTGGCACACATGCAGCTAGGAGGGATATTCATCTTTGGAAGGCTTTGGAAGAGACGATGTTTAGGCTAAAGCACCCCGCTGATCATAACACGACGTACCTAGATGTCCTGGATGTAAGCTAGATGAAAAGAGCGGGTCGTCAAGATCTTCTGCACCAATGACGACAATTTCTTCTTTAAAAAACTGACAAAGAATGCAGCTTGCATGACAGGGAAAAAGGTGGTTGTGGAGGTAGGTTGTTTGGTGAGATAAGTGACGTGGTTGGGTGTTAAGATGGAGGTGACGGGAAGGGTTTCATTAGGTAGGACCTCTATCCCTTAGAGGATCTCAATTAGAGCTTGTTGATGAGATTCAGATGTTTGAATGAGATCATAGAGTGTTATTTTTACAGGAGATTGGTGAAGTTGTTTGATCATGGTGTGATGGAAAACTCCATCAGAGATTGGATAGGTAGGTCCACGAATAACCACTTTAGGTGGTGGTGCGATCGGGATGGCAGAAGGAGAAAGAGAGGTTGTAGGTGTGCTCTCTTTAGCTTTTCCATTGTTTTTCTGACCTCGAGTAGCAATGCTAATCATGTTGATCTCGTGAATACGAGATGAGGAAGATGGCAGGGATAAGTCATTGTTCTCGAGAGGCGGGTTGCAATGATGATAGATTTTGGCAAGGCGGGGACAGGTGGTATAGGAGAAGGGATCAAAGCTAAGGGCTTTTCCCTCCATAAGTTGTCTTTCTTAGATTTTCCATCCGAGATAGGCAACTGGTGAAGGATGGCTTTCAAAGCTTTGCATCCTTCTACATTGTGTCTCGGTGTGCAAGTGGTAGGCACATAATTTAGATTCATCATAACCTATAGGTCGAGGTTTAGATGGATCATAGGGTCTGAGTGGGGGTAAGGAAATGGTCGCATCCCCTACCAACATATCAAGGATCTTGGCATAAGATCCTTTGAGCAGGTCAAATTCAGATGAAGATGAGGCTATTGATTGAGTGGGTGAGATTATTGATTGTTTTGTAATGGTTGGGTACTAGTGGTTCATACGAGTGGTGGTTTAGGCAAGGATTTTGATGATTGGGTTTAACTAGCGTGGCTTCTTCTACATAGAAGTCATGTTTAGCTGGTTAGATGATGAGGCCACATGATGACGTGGTGGCAGAAACAACCACGGGAAAGAGGATCGACAAAAAACAAGTCCTTCGATGATCGAGTTTGCTTAGGGTTGGTAGGTAGGCAGGATACTTGGGGCGACGGTGTTGAGACACCCGTGGATTTTTGTATGGGTGTAGAAGGTGCAGGTCATGTTAAAGATGACGTGGGAGGCATGGTGTATTGAGGCAAGGTGGAGGGGTGAGGCCCCAATATAGAAGGTAGGTGTGATGGTGAGGGTTGAAACCGTGCCTGCTGTACTGGTGTGATCGGGGGTGAGGGTTTTAGTTATGGTGGAGGCATAGATTGGACTCGAGGAGATTGGGTCTGTCTCCTAGGTGGATTGACGGCTTTATTTTTGGATAAATCTAACCATTTAGGTGGGTGCGTCAGGCTGGGTATTGGTGAAGTCCCAAGCGTAGGGGAAGGTTTGGTTAGGTTGATAGAGGTGGATGAGGTATTTGGTAGAGATGAGGGGGGTGAAGGTGAGGACATAGGCATTTTGAGCTTTTGTAAAAACTTCGGGCATATGGTAGAGGTGTCTAGATTAGTTATCTACATTTGAGTAGAGCATTGTGTACTCAAACATTCCCATAAAACTTGTTTATTTTCCGGGGATGACAATCTTCACATGTGGATGGGAATTTTGGTATGGAAGAGAAGTGGGCTGTGATTCGTCCACTTGTGGGTGTGATACAGGGGCGAATGAGGCATGTATCAATGGGTGTTAAGAGGTCAACCTGGTCACTGGAAAGATTTAGGTGATGAATAACCGATAGGGAGGAGGGCATGTTCTAGAGGATCCGTCATGGTTAAGGAGTTTGGTGATGTAGGCTCGAGGGGTTTCTCCTCTAAGGACAACGTAAAAGTGGCGATCCTTCTTCTTTTGCAGCAAGAGTGGTGGAAGGAGATGTTTGGGAAATAGATAGGTTGGATAACATCCACTCACAATCTTGCAGGATGTGATGTAAGAAGGCTCTTCTCGTGCGAAGAGAACTCAAGCGGTTGATTCCTTTATGGGTAAAGGAATAACAGGGGCTGTCCTCTTGTCTTGATGAAGGAGAAGGGGGTGAGGACCCCTGCATTGGTGAAGAGGCTCGATTCAGAATTTCCTCGATGGAAGCCCTTGGTTGGGAGTTAAAACCACATGGATCTCATGCACACTCTTCTCCTCGGCTGAGGTTTCTTGGTTTGTGTTACTATTAGATGAATGGTTTGGAAATGGTTTGTTGAAGATTTTTAAATTTTGATTAGTAGGGGCATTAGGATTATTGAGGGTTATATCCCCTGCATCAACCATTTCCTACACTATGTTTTTCAACATCTTGCAGTTTTTGTGGTTGTGTCCCTTCACGCGATGGAAGTTACAGAAGTCATTTTCTTTATACCAAGAAGGTATAGTGCAAGGGCGGAATCAAACCCGAGTGAGGTTTAATAGGAGGCAAGGTGATAGCTCCTGCTTTAAGCAATTTTTCCAAGATCACATCATAAGTTTCTCCCAAGGGAGTGTACTTGATGGGCTCAACTTTATACTTATAGGTGGATTTTGGCTAGGTATTAGACGGTGCTTGAGATTTGACCGTCACCGCGTGTACGGCTCCTTTTGATTTCGAAGCAACCGATGCATGAGAGTTGGTGGTGTTGGGTTTGTTGGTGGAGTCTTGGATTCAAAATTTTATTTTTTGTTGTGAAACTTCAATTTCTCCTCCTCTAAGGCTCGAATCTCTAGTTTCTGAGCCATAGTAAATGCCTCATCAAAGGTGCGGAAAGTTCGAATTTGGAGGGTGAGATAAATTTGTTTAGCGCAGGCCCGCGTAAAGAGTTTGATGAGCTCGGCCTGAGGTAAGGCATAAGTAAGTTGGTTGATGAGGCCCACCATCATCCAACGAAATCTGCGATAGACTCGTCTTCAAATTTTCGGATGGCATAGAGGTCGGTAAGGGATACTTTCTTGGCAATATTGATGGAGAAGTGATCCAAGAAAGATTGGGCTAACTAGTTAAAGGAGAAGATTGAGTGTTGGGCTAAAGCACTGTACCACTCTAAGGCAGGTCCTGATAAGGACATGGGGAAGGTACGGAGTAGTAAGGCATCATCATGAGCAATCAGATAGCAAGCATGTCTAAACGATCGCAAGTGTTGTTGAGGGTCCTCCTTACTACTAAAGCGAGTAAATTTTGGTAATTCCCATTGAGGAGGATATGTATGAAGGGGGATAGAAGGATGAATAGGCTCCCACAAACTTTCTCGTATGTCAGGGTGTTATGGCTTCCTGAAACAAAAGCCTCAAGATTTTGCATCTTGTCCATCATCTATTTGATTAAATCATTGGTTGGGTTAGATGATGGTGTTGTCATCGTAAATGGAGGAGGATTGGGCCAAGAGCCACTACTAGACAATGGTGGGGTTGAATGTTGATAAGGTAACGATGATGAATGTGTTGGGGTGGCTGAATAAGGGTGTCCTATATAAGATGTTGAGGCCACCGGATGAGTCTGCAGAAATGAAAAGGTGGGTGGAGCCTGAGAGGGAAAGCTCATGTGAATAGATGGTAGAGAGCGAGTTATGAAAGAGGAAATATGCGGGAGAGATGAGGTAGGGGCATTGGATGGTAGTGATATGTGGGGCCCCATATTAACCAAAGGAAGGCCAATTGGTGTAGTATGAACCACCAAAGCCACTGAGCTGGGAGACGGGGCTAAGGATGAAGATGGTGAGGTGGAGTTATTAGGTGGGGAAGGGGCTAAGTGAGTGGCTATACTAATAGGCATACCAAAGAGTAGCTGACCGTCATGGGTGTACTGAGTCGTGGGTATGAGACAAATAATACTCATACGGCTAGGATTAGCATCCAAAAATTTGGCAAAGTCTGGATCTCCTATAGGGATCTTGGGAAAAGCACTGGTGTCCGTAGGATTCCCCATAGGATGCGAAGGGGGTGACTCAGGAAAAGACACGGAACAAGCATGTGAAACCATGGTTGCGCTTGTTTCCGGGTGATAACAACCATGGACAAGAGGATATAGCAGGAATTAGTCAATCAAGAATAGAAACAACAACAAAATGTTGGAATTGGTAGGTTGCTGGTTTGTCAGGAACTGTGAAACACAAGAAACGATGTCGATCAATGCGAACCGTATCGGTCGACGGTAGAACGATGTTAATCGCAAGTAACTCGATGTTGGTAGAAGAGGACCGTGTCGATCCTTGAAGGCAAAGAGAGAATGTAAGAGGTTGTTGGTTTGGGGATAACAAGGCTCAATATACCCACCAAACTGTCTGAAGTGATCACTGAGACATGGTATAACAGAGAAATAAAACGAAAGAAAAAAAAAGCAAGATACACAAGCAAATCAAGAGACTAACCCTAGGATTAGTTTCAATCACTTTGGGCTTATGCCTTAGATGCGTAAGATGATGTCAATCCTAAACAAAAGACCTAAGGGAGATGTTAAGTTTGTTTTGGCTTGTAAGACTACCTCAATCGTAGCAGAGGAATACCGCGGGAAGGGGGATGTTTGAGATGTTGTGTAGATTATGATGTGATTTGGCATGTGTTGTGCAGTGAGAGTAAGATTAATTTCTCATCAATACCATGGATATCACCCCCACGTGTACAACCTCATTGTTACTTAATCTACGTTCACTAGAATTAAAAACAGCAAGCAAGAATGTGATGCACGTGTTTTAAACCCAAATCGAAAATGATATTCGATGAAGCAAAGAAAGAGAAGAGGTTAAGAAGATGACTTTCACTAATGCAAAGATGCGAAAGAAAGACAAGTTCCTTTACCAAAATGACAAAATATTTTGTGAATATTTAGAAGAAAGAAACAATGACAAGTGTGCTCCCTATATGAAAACAAGCAAGAAAGAAAGAAACCCGAGAAGGGTCCCACCAGGCGTGCCAAAATGTTTCACACATAATTTTGTTCTAGAATAGAGTTATTTCTATCTTTTCATTCTCTTGAGAAACAGATAAGGGTTAGGGATAGGAGGAATACCTGTTGAGTGTTGGGAAGGTGTGCGTATACCGTAGAGAGATCAAACCAATTATGAAGAGCTCCTTTTTGTCTGGGAAGGACTACCTGTAAATAAGAATGCAAGACCACCAGATTTTCATTAAACAATAAGTGAGGGAACTGCCTTGGGCCCAGAAATATTAGACTTCCTTTCAAAGGTGGTCAGTTCCCTTTTAATACAAATTAATGCAAATGATAATAAAGAAGCTATTGTGAAATCATGATTTAGGTACCTCGTTACTAAAAGCAATAGAGACTAAACTACCAATAATAAAATGTCATGTTGTTTGTTTGGTCACTGGTTATTGATACGTTTAGATCAAGTTATAGGGATAGATAAGGCTAGATATGAGATTGTTTGAGGTTAAATAGGTGAAAGATTGGTTTTTGGTATAAGTCACATGATCGACGCTATCATTAGATAACCGACCGCGGTTATAAAACCGATACCGGTAGGGGATAAATGATATCGATAGGTGCAGTGATTTAGGGCTTTTAAATGGAGGTTGGTTGTAAGGTGGTTATGGGGTTTAGAAGGTTGGTAGATGGTTGAGGGGAGTAGTAGGGTGATAGAGAAGACTCAGAGAGTGAGAAAGTTGTCTTTGGGGCAATATAGAGATGGATGAATGGAGGTTAGGTGCAGGGTGCTACGGGTGGTAGATCCAGGAGTGAGCTTATAATCACTATGAATCAAAAGTTCACAAAGTAGTGTCTAGAAGCATACAAGGTAATAAAAGAGACTACTTACTAGTTTTTGATGCGGATGCAGGTCCAAGGAATGTAGTGGCGAAGGAAAGGCTCAGTTGGGATGATCTAGCAATCGGAAGTGAGCTGATGAAGCTATCCTCCAACTCTCCCAATGTTTGGATGAGTGTGACAGTGATCTAGTTGCTCAGTTATAGTCTTGGGCTCAATACTCCTCTCTGCAACCTCTTCTCTCTCTCTCTCACTTGTCTCTCTCTTGCAAATGAATTCAGATCCTTGCAAACGAATCAAGATCCTAGTTTTGGTTGGGGGAAGTCATTTACAAGGAACCGATGGCATTTACCTAACCGACACCGGTCGTAGGGACCGATGTCGGTTAAGTCAAAGTTGGCTATTTTTAGTAAAATAGCAAACTTTCCCTTCTTTTCTCCCGAGGGGTTAGTTATGGGCTTGGTAAAGTCATTATTAGGTTCATTTTGGTATATGTGAGGGGTGATGAGTCATGGGTGTGGGTTTGGACCAAGTTATAGGTCTTAATTAGGTTAGTTTAGGGTTAGGGCTAGGTCATGGTGAGGTGGCAGGGTTGGAGATGTGGATTTATTAATTATAAGGTAATTAATAAATAATTAAGTGTGTAATGTTTAGGTGGTGAGGTAGGGTTAGGTTGCAGACGAGATGCGGGGCACAGAGCATCATAAGACCTAAATTTGGTGTCTATAGCCACTCATCAAGTAACTCAAGCTGTGCTAGATGATTTTGACGATAGTCCTCATCAGAGACAAATTCTTTGAGAGAAACACGAAGAGATGGGATCTGGACTTCCAAAGGAAGAACAACCTCAGACCCATAAATGAGAGAGAAGGGAGTAGCACTAGTAGGAGTATGAATGCTAGTTCAATAAGCCCAGAGAGCAAAAGGGATATGTAAATGCCAATCCCTACCAGCTCGACTAGTTACTTTTGTGAGGATATTACGCAAAGTTTTATTGGAAGCCTCAGCCTAGCCGTTAGCTTGGGGATAGTATGGAGAAGAAAAGCTGAGTTTGATATTGAAAGCATCATAGAGGTTCTGCAAATCAATGTTTTTGAAAGATTTACCATTTTCTGTGATGAGTTTGTGTGGAACACCAAAGCGACAAATGATGTGTTGATAGACAAAATCAACTATGGGTTTAGCTTTGGTCGATGAAAGAGGAATAGCTTCCACCCACTTAGTAAAGTATTTTATGGCAGTAATGATAGAATTATGATGCTGTGAAGAGTGAGGATTGATGAGACCGATGAGATCAAGACCCCATTATGAAAAAACGCCACAAATCCACTGCAGGTTGTAAAGCCTGACTGGGGATATGTGTGAGATTGGAATGTTGTTGACACTTGACACATTTCTTAGTGTATTCACAACAATCTCGATTAAGAGAAGGCCAATAATAACCTAAACGTAAGATGTGTTTAGCTATGGCCAAGCCACTAAAATGTCCACCATAGATACCATCATGGACTTCCTGGATGGCTTTAGATGATTTAGGGGTTTTGAGGCACCGAAGCAAAATACCCTCAAAACCACGTTTGTAGAGGATTCCACCTAGAATAATATAGTGATTAGCACGTAGGATAAAAGATATTCTACCATTGGAAGTCAGATCTAGAGGAAGCACTGAATGGGATAGATAATCAAAAATGTGATGATACCACTCATCTTGAGCATTGATTGAGATGATGTTAATTGAAGTCAACTCGCTTTGAGATGAGATGGCTGGTCTAAATGCTGCACAACCACAGAAAGTCACGAGTCTTCGGTAAAAGGTGGAATAAGCGAGGCTAAAGAAGCCATTGTATCTGTGAATCGATTCGTTGTCGAGGAATAGCTTGGATAGTAAATTTATCAAAAGATTGAAGCTGAAAGAGCACAATATCGTGATATTTTTGAAGGATATCATTCTTGCATTGATAGACACCCATGACTTGATTAACGATGAGTTCAGAGTCACCAAATATGTCGATATGGCGAGTGCCAAGATTAATGGCGTTTTGAAGACCTAAAACAAGAGCTTCATATTCAGCCATATTATTGGTACACTCAAAGTTAAGTTTGTGTGCGACTGGGATAGGTGCACCCCAAGGAGGAATCATAACGAAACCTACACCTCCCCCTTGCTGGCATTTGGATCCATCAAAGAAGAGTTTTACTTTAAATGGAGAAAGACTGAAATCAATTTGTTGGATATACTCATCGGGGAATTGAGCAAGGGGGACTTGAGTGTCCTAAGAGGAGCATCAGCTAATTGATCTGTAATGACCTGACCCTTGATATATTTTTGTGGGATAAACTCGAGATCAAATTCTGTCATGAGCATGAGCCAACGAGTGATACGATCATTGTGATAAGGCTTTGCATGCATTGTCTTGAGTGGATTGACACTTGTGACAATGTAAGTTTTTTTATTAAGGAGGTAATGACGAAGCTTAGAAGTTGCGAAGAAGAGAGCACAACACAACTTTTCAGCTTCAGAATAGTGTGTTTCATACTCATGAAGAGTGCGACTGATATAATATATGGCTTGTTCTTTACCATTAGCATCCCGATGTGAGATCATGGCTCCCAGAGCATGGTCATTATAGAAATATAAAGATAGAATGGCTCGCCCTCGCGTGGAGGTGTAAGCATAGGTGGAGAAAGAAGATAAGCTTTGAGATCATCAAAGGCCTTTTGGAAATGCTCATCCCATTCAAAATGAACATTCTTATGGAGGAGATGATGAAAAGGTTGACAACGGTCCAAAAGTTGTGAGATAAAATGACACACTAATTGAAGGCATCCTTGAAGACCATGGAGTTGCTTTAAGTTAGAAGGGGGAGGCATCTCAAGGATAGCTTTTATTTTTGTGGGGTCCACTTCAATACCCCTAATAGAAATGATAAAGCCTAAGAGTTTACTAGTGAGAATTCCAAACACGCACTTGGATGGATTTAGGTGAAGAAAAAAGTGAATGAGCCTCTCAAAGAGAGGTGCAAGAATGAAAAGATGATCCTGATGGAATTTGAATTTACCAAGGAGATCATCAACGTAATCTTCCATGGTTTTGTGTAAGAGATCATGGAAGATGTAGGTCATTACTCACTGATAGGTTGCTCCTGCGTTCTTAAGACCAAAAGGCATGACACAATAACAAAAATTCCCCCAAGGAGTTATGAAGGAAGTCTTATGTTGGTCCTCTGGTGCGATGAGAATTTGATTATACCCAGAGAAACCATCCATAAGAGAAAGCATCTCGTGACCTACCATTAAATCCATGAGTTGGTCGATATTAGGTAGAGGAAAATCATCTTTTGGACAAGCAAGATTAAGATCCCGGAAGTCGGTACAAATTCGAATATTCCCAATAGCTTTGGTTACTGGTACTACATTTGAAACCCATTTTGGATAATCAATGGGTTGGATGAAGTTAGCAAAAAGCAAATGTTGCAACTCTTCTTTAACAAGAAGGGCTACTCGAGGGTGCATTTTACGTAATTTTTGCTTAACCGGTTTGATGTCTGGAAGAGTAACGATATTGTGGACCATGATATCAAGATTGAGTCCTGGCATATCCTCATATGACCAAGTGAAGGCTTGATGATGGTTGGAAAGAAAAGTGGTAAAGTCTCCTAACTCATGTGGATTAAGAGATTGGCCGACCTTAATGATGTGAGAGTCTTTAGAAGTCCCTATATTAAGGTCGACAGTGGCTTCGTTAAGAAGCGTAGACGTGTCAGAAGGAATGGTTTTAGGAAGATAGGAATCCTATGCCCCCATATAGGTGAGGACAGAATCATCATCCACATAGTGGATAGTGTTGATAGTAGGAGAGTCGTCCCCAACTATTTCATGGAAGACTAATGGTATGGAAGTGGATGTGTTATTAATTTTATAGGTCAGCGGCCCTAAGGAAATGGTATTGACTAAAAAAATTAGACGGATGGAAATGGCATCATACACATCAAATGATGCTTCTGACCTAGTGGGAGAAGATGGTTCCTCAATGGGAAGAGGCTCATCGAGAATAGTGATGGTGGCTTTTGAAAGAGGTTTAAATCCTAAACCAAATTTTTGATGTGGTTTGAGAGTTGGAATGGATGTGAGGTCATGCACACCCTGTTCATACTTTCCCAGGCCAAAACCCTTCCACACACATCGATATAAATAAGTTTTTGCAAACGTGGGATTCTATAGACAATCAAACCCTGTTGAATAGGGTTTGGCCCTAGGAGGAGAATCCGGCGATAGTGAGGTGTATCAAGACCATCGTAAATGAAGTTAGTCTCGTTGATTGGGCAGACCAATGGTGATGACATGACCGAGACCTGGCTGATATTCAAGTTGTTTGTCTGGTCTACCATACTCATTAGGTTTGAGATGGGTGTCAAAAGAGAGAAGAGGAAGCTCTCCTAGTGAGAAACGCTACAATGTCTCTTCTAGATTTTGTAAATTTGGTAGTTTTGTTATAGGTATGGAAGAGGATGAAGCCTCGTCAAGAGAACAAGCATTCTCCTTTAGAGGGGTAGACCTTGTGGTCATGTCGCATTGTGCGGAAGGAAAAGGATCTCTTGGATGAGTATAGATTTTACCCTCATACTGATATTTTAAGCATCGATGGAGGGTTGATGGGACGCAATGCATTGCACGAATCCAGGAGTGTCTCGAGGATCATATTGTAGTGGAATTTCCCTTCAACAATGTAAAAGAGCTCGTGAAGCAGCTTCTTACCTACTCGAATGGGTAGGACCACAGTTCCTAAAGTAACTACCAACTGATCATTAAATGATCAAAGGGTGAAAGGTGGTGGTGACACTACGTTCTTTGGTAACTTAAGTTTCTTGAATGTGTGTGAGGAAATGACGTTGAGTGCAGCACCACTGTCAATCATAGTGCATTTTAACGTAGTGTTGTTGATTTGAACTGTGATAAAGAGGGGAGCCTCCAAATCCTTGAAAGAAAGGGAAGGAATTTTTGAATCTTCAAAGGAAATGGCGGTTGATGGTTTATTCAATCCAACAATCATCTCAACAGGTTGGGGCTCATCTGAATTCACTGCGATACGGCGCAAATTATCAATCAAAGCTTAGCGATGCTGTGGAGATGATTGAATGAGGTTGAAAAGAGACATTTTGACCGGAGCATGGGTAAGTTGTTTCATAACACTCTCCTCTACTGACACAGGAATCTGAGCCTCGAGGTGAAGCACGAATAGAGACCCTAGGTCTCGAGGCTGATGTGGAAGGAGGAATGCCTTTAGGGGCTGCAAAAATGACAACCCGTGGCTGAGATGTAGATGATGATAGATTATCATATTGTTGTGTTCTAGTGGCGATATGAATCGTGTCAATTTGAGAAGGTGGAAGACCATCCGAGTGGAATTAATAGAACTAGAGGCCTGAGTAGATCATTGAGGCTCAGATGTGGTTGAGATGATAGGAGATACTTGTTCCTCCTCTTCTTCCAGCAGAAGATCACTTTCTTCCAAAAGACTGTTAACGACAAATTGAAGGGCTTTACATCCCTCAGTGTCATGTCCTGAGTGCGATGGTAAGCACAAATCAAATCAGAGTTGAACCAGGAAGGTTTTACTCCTTTAGGATTATAGGGTTTGATCGGAGGAAGGGATATGGATGAAGATTGGATAAGTTGGCAAAGAATTTCAATATAGAATCTGGTAGACAAAGATGAGGACAAAGATGACAAAGGCACCTCTTTTGCCTCAACAGACTGCCGAGGTAAAAGAACCTGCATGTCTGGTTTGATAGTCTTTTTAGGGATCGTTTTACTTTTTCGGACATCGGGAGGAGTAACCTTGGGTGCTTGGGATGGAAGTAAATGAGGCAGGATTGATTTTGGTGGAGGAGCTCCTAAAATAGATTTTGAAGATGATGAAGATGTGACAAGTGTTGTGGTCTTCAAAGATAAAGAAGGTTGCTTGGTCAAAACAGATGATGATTTAGATAATGTTGATTTAGATGAGGGAGGAGCCCCCAAAATAGGTCTGATCAGAGGAATAGAGAGTTCCTTGGCTTTTGGTGATGAAGATGATGGTCTTGATAAAAGAGGTGATGCCTTTCTAGTGGGTAAATTCACTTTACAAGGCACCAGCGAAGAAGGTGTTGTAGAAGAAGAAGATGCTGGTTCTGATGGTATTATAGAAGAAGTCACCTTCCTAGTTGATAAATCCAATCTTTTATGAGGTGCAGAGAGAGATTTTTGAGGGAAAGCACCAAGAGTCTTAATAGTCTGAAATATGGGTTTTCCTTTTTCAGGGATGGTGACAACTTCAACCACATAAGGTGATTGTAACCTTTTTGGGGAAGGAGATGAGGAGGTACTGATGATGTAACGTTAGACTTTAGTTGTCTCGATTTAAGTTCAGGAACCGAGAGTGTAGGTGTCGGTGCTATTTCTTTAGATTTTCCCTTAATAGGAAAATAGTATCGGTGATGGAAGAAGTGGATGATGAAGAAGTAGTTCCTTGTGAGGGAGATACTTCTGGTACAATAATTGTGGGTGTAACTACTGTAGGAAAGGAAACGGGAAGATTCAAAATCGAAGACACTTCCATCGAAGTTGGTACAACTATAGGTATGTTTACCAATGGCATAGTCGCAGCAAAAATGGGAGAAACAAAAGTAGATGTATTCGCGGTGGAAACTCGAAGGGATGTAAAAGCCTCGAGCATTGAAATAATATCTGACGATGAGACAGATGAGGATGACACTGTCTTGGGCATGGACGGAAGATCAGATAAAGAGGTAGAGAGAGATGAATCTATCTCTAACAATGTGGGAATATTCAAAGATGGATTGTCTGAAGATGGTGGAATCCCAGCTGATTAACAGAGAGGAAGGAGGTTCTGATTCAGTCGATGTGTTCATAGATGGCTTAGTTATAGAAGAAGATTCTTCAGTAGAAATAAAGATGATAGTATGCGTGTTTGGTTTTTGAGACTCGAAGCATCGTTGTTTGGGCAATGATTGGGAAAAGGTTGTTTAAAAACATCAAGCCCCTGATTTGGGGGATCATTTGGGTTATCCAGAATGAGCTCACCGTTATCAATGAATTTCTGGACAAGATTTTGAAGGTCCGACATCGCTCAATGTCATGGCCTTTGGTTCTATGATAACGACGTCATTTTCCTATACCGAATGGACGTTCTTGGTTCTCATTAAAATTTCTAATAGGGGGAAGTTTGATCATGTGAACTTCCAACATTTTTTCTAAGATGGACGCATATGATTCCCCCAACGAAGTGAAAGATCGAGTTGATGAGGGTCCTTTTCAAGAAGATGAGGAGTCTCTCCATGGTGTTTGATTAGAAGTGTTGTCGGCTCATGATGTTTTTAATACAATAGCATTGGTAGACCCCTGATTCTTGTCTTTGTTAGAAGCGGAAGGGTTTGTTTTTGTAAACCGAGAAAAATCTGGTTTAGATTTAGAGCAAAGTTTTAACTTCCCTTGTTCAATGGCACGGGATTCAAGTTTGCGTGCCATCATAAAGGCTTCTTCAAATGTATGAAAGGTTTGGATCCTTAAAGTGGAAGAAATATTATTAGCACAAGATCGAGTAAACAACTCGATCTGTTGAGATTGAGGAAGGGAGAAAGATAATTGGTTTATTATCCCTCTCCAATGAGTGACAAAGTCTGCAATAGACTCATCATCGAATTGACGAATGTTATAAAGATCTATAATCGAGATCTTATGTGTGATATTTATTGAAAAATTTTCAACAAACATCTGGGCCAATTGAGAGAAAGAAAACAAGGAATGTTGGGGAATGTTATTATACCAGTCTAAAGCGGGCCCTGCTAGAGACATAGGGAAAGTATGGAGCATAAGCTCCTGATCCTGGACTATAAGGTAGCAAGCGTGTTTGAATGCTCACAAGTGCTGTTGAGGGTCCTCCCGACTATGAAATTTTGAGAATTTAGGAAGTTCCCATTGGGGAGGATAAGGCATAACAACCATGGATGGATGAATCGGTTTATTGCATACTTCTTCAAAAGAGTATGAAGGACGAGCTCCTTTGGTGGAGGCTTCTAGGTCTATGAATTTCTTGAAAAGAACTTGGACAACGTCAGATTGAGGAGGTATGTTAGTATGTCCTGTATAAGAAGTGAATGGTGGATTTTGTTGAGTTGTTAACGGGGGATTCATTTTCCGATTAATAAGATGATAAGAGGAATAACCAGGCATTCTAGGTGACGCCTAATGAGGTATTTGTTGTGAAGGAGCCTGTGTATAAATAGGCTGTGAGATGACAAGTGGTTGAGAAAAAGGTGGTTGAATGAAAGACGAGCCTGTGATTGGTGGGCTCCTACACTTGTCAACTGAATTAGAATGGATTGAGGAACATGGGTGTTGATTTGATTGGACATGGTGGGGAACAAGGTCTGAATGAGGTTTTTGACTACCAGATTGGTTATTAAGGGACCGATGCTAGAGGATGGGTGAAAGTCACTATTGCTGGAGCATTGGAAGAGAGACCAACTAGAGGACGAGAAGCAGGAACCAACTAACTCATAGAAGGGGGTTGATTCATAAAGAGGTACTGACCCTAGGACGCAATGGATGACATAGAAGAATTAACAACAATCTGTGGGTGCGTAGATGCACCCATTATAGCTAGAGAAGAGGACTTCTCAGAAGTAGGTTGTGGAATAGTCGAGGTAACCATGGGCGCTAGGAATAGGCAAGACTATTTGAGAACTAGTTGACATGGTCGGTGGAAGAGAAAAAGGAGGCACAGGTGTGCCACCCTCTTCTCGTGGTTCGAGGCGAGAAAAAATATGCTAACTATTCTATAAAAGCCTGGGATGGTTCACGAGGATAATCGTAAACTTGCTGGATTGGTGGTCCCTAATCAGATATTTGAATGGACTTATGTACTAGATAGTCCATAAGGGCTACCGGATTGCGATCAAGGAGCACCTGAAATTTAGGATCCCCACGAGGAACATACTCTATATCAGAAGCAGATGATATTTCTAAAGGACTGGGGGAAGCTGGACATGATGGGATTGCTTTAGGCTGATAGAAAGGATTATATGACCAAGATGGGGAACCAACTAATAGCGGTCCCAAGGAAGACCCAAGGGGTGCCGCAACATCCACATTAGTGGTGATCTCGGAGGAAGAAGGGGCCAATTGAGCCATTTTTCTAGATTGTAACCGAGTGATGACCGTCATAAACAAACATAAATATAGAAAAAGAAGATTGACCTAACTAATGCACAGACAATTCAAGCAGCGTAGGTGATTTATCTCTTTTAAATTTTCCTACTTTTAAGAAAGAAAATATTAGGGAAGGCTTTTAGAACAGAGCTACTCGTGATAGCCAAACTAAGGATGGTTTGGGGAATGTTTTAGTGAGGAGTCCCGAAGGCACTTCAAGAAAAGACCAAGACGTGGCTTGATATAGGGCCTACCCCACACTTCACACACCGCTGCGATAAGGAGTCAGTGCTTTGCCAAATATATACCGAACTTCCATGAATTTATAGCACGCACTGAGTACCACGCGTAGGCCCTTCCTCTTGGATGTCACTTCCAAGTAGGCGAGGCTAGGGGAGGAATTTTGTTTTGATGCTTTATACCTAGTGATTTTGTCTTTGTGTGAAAGGGTGAAAATAAAAATCAAATAGTGTCACTACCGATTTTGATCAATTTTTCCACCTATTTAGAAAACTAGATGAATAGAATATAGCAAGCAAAATGACAAAGGAAAAGTTCTCTTTTTAAGCACTAAGAATGAAGTGTTGGATTTCGATGAAGACAAAGTCAAACAAATTCTTTCCCAAATGCGATTAAATTATTTTTAAGCACCAAAATTGAAATGTTTGAATGTGATCGAAAGCAAACAAAAAGTTCTTTTTAAGTTCTTAAAAAGGAGAAAACACTGTAAAAGAGGAATACCTGTAGATTTAGCTCTCCAAGGTGTGTGGACTTCAAAAAGTGCGTTGTTGAGCTCTTCCTCTCAAACAATCTTGCGAACAAGCAAAGTGCTCCGCAAGAAAAGGTTAAGCAAACACACAAACAAATCCGAAATATAAATCCCGATAATAGTAGAATGAAAATTTCTATTTAAGGAACTAGAAAACTTTCAAGAAAATAACAATTTTGCAAAAAAAAAGACGGATCAAGAATGCAATTTTGAAATCAAATGAAATATTAATTGATCTTCAAATAGGAATTGGAATTTAGTTTTGTAAGAAAGAAGAAATTTTAACTTTACAAATTATAAGTGAAAGAAGTAAGACCAAAATGAAGGGAGGAAATGCTACGGAGAACCGACAAAAAGTAGTGAAGAAAATGAACAAAATCTCAAAACGGAAAAGAAATGAACTTACCAATAAGGGACTTTGGTTGGGTCCCACCGGGTGTGCCAGAATGTAGATCAAGAATTTCCACACTTGTTACTTGTCCAAGTTAATGTACCAAATTAAACACGAAAACCCTGAAAAACTCAAATGAAATCAATATTTGATAGATAAGACAAGATTCAAAATGTAGATGGAAAAGAAAGTTGATGTAGACAAGACGGGTGCACACAAGTGATCCTGCAAAGTAGATCCAAGAAACCTACGAGACACAGATGCTTGACAAAAAGACAACATTAAAAGATATTTGGGTGGACTGCCTGAAAAGTGGGTCCAGGAAGCGATAAGCTTCCTCGGATGTCACTCCACGTTTTCAATTAAGGAAAGAAGCATACATGATAAAAGATGTAAGTAAATATCTAGATTTTTTTATTAAAAATTACGATGTAATGTAAACAATGACGTAAACTAATAAAAACGGAAAGTGTGAAACAATGATGGATCCGTAGGCGATCAACGTCGATTAGGAAAATCGGTGTCAACTAGAGAGAATCAAGCGTCGACTAGGGGAAAATTGCAGGAAGATTGAGAAACAGACAATGGAAGCTAGATCGTCGATCTCCGCTAGATCTGCAAGAGCCGTAGGGATACTGACAAAGCTCCACCTTCACTGGATGTAGGAACAGAGTCACCAAGAGATCGATGGAGGCTCACGATGTCGATGTGGTAGGAGCAGAGTAACGATACTCCTCTCAGGGATTGATTTGGATAGAATTCACTTTCGCTTGATAGATAATGCTCAGACTTGATGCTCAAAACTCTCTTCTAACCAAAACTAATTCTAGCCCTGTATTTGTAATCGGTGCCGATCGAGATGCAATCGGTGCCGCTCTGAAAAATCAGTGTCGACCGAGTACTGGCCGGGCACCGATCGGGAACAAACTCCCGAAATGGCCATAAAGGGTGATTTTTGGAAGGATGCAAGTGATCCCTCTGACTCAAATACAGGAAATATCTTGCTGCAAGGTTTGGGGAGAGGAGAAATAGGGGAAAGATGGATAAAATTGATATGAGAGGTTAGGAATTGATATGGGCTAGATAAGTTGTTAAGACATATGTAAAAGTGTAATTAAATAGTTAATATATAATTATCTATGGGTAAAACATAATGGGGTGAAATAGACTTAGGATAGATATAGAGGGTTGAAAGTGGAGAGGTGGATGGAGGAATGGGGTTTGTAGGGTGCAAGGAGTGTGGAAGAAGAAGAGCGATTTCTACAGAGAAGAGGAGGGGAGTGGAGGATAATTCATAGGGGTGTGGAGTGAGGGGGTTTGGATGGAGGGAGAGTTGTGGAAGGAGGGGTGGAGGAGAAAGGGGCTTTAGAGTTAGAGCGAGATATATGGAGGAGAATTAAGATGGGTGTGGAGAGGAGAGTTGTGGAAGGAGGGAATATGGAGGAGAGATATAGAGGATGCAAAGAGAGAGGTGGATGTACGAATGGGTATGTAGGGTGCAATGGGTGTGTAAGAAGAGTTATTTGGATAGAGAAGAGGAGGGTGTGGAGTGAGAAGTGGGAGTGGTGTGGAGAGAGGAAGGGGTGTGAAGGAGAAGGGGGTTTAGAGGGAGAGGAGGGAGATATATGGAGGGAAAATTGGGAGGGTGTGGAGGGAGAAGGGGATTTAGAGTTAGAGGGAGATATATGGAGGGAGAATTAGGAGGCATGTGGAGTGAGGGGTTTGATGATGGAGGGAGAGGTGTGGAAGGATGGAGTGTGGAGGGAGAAGAGGGATAGATATAGAGGGTGCAGTGGGAGAGGTGGATGGAGGAATGGGATATGTAGGGTGCAAGGGGTGTGAAGAAGAAGAGTAATTTGATGGAGAAGAGGAGGGAGTGGAAGGGTAATCTGGAGGGGTATGGAGTGAGGGGGATTGGATGGAGGGAGAGGTGTGAAGGAGAGGGTGTGGAGGGAGAAGGGGAGTTTAGAGTTAGAGGGAGATATATGGAGGTATAATTGGGAGGGGTTTGGATGGGAGAGGTGTTGAAGGAGGGAGTGTGGAGGGAGAGATATAGAGGGTGTAGTTGAAGAGGTGGATGTAGGAATGGGTGTTTAGGGTGCAATGGGTGTAAGAAGAGTGATTTGGATGGAGAAGATGGAGTGAAGTGGAGGGAGAAGTGGGAGGGGTGTGGAGGGAGGAAGGGGTGTGAAAGGAGAAGGGGGTTTAGAGGGAGAGGAGGGAGATATATGGAGGGAGAATTGAGAGGGTGTGGAGGGAGAAGGGGGTTTAGAGTTAGAGGGAGATATATGGAGGGAGAATTAGGAGGGGTGTGGAGTGAGGGGTTTGGATGAAGGGAGTGTGGAGGGAGAAGAGGGAGAGATATAGAGGGTGCAGTGGGAGAGGTGGATGGAGGAATGGGGTGTGTAGGGTGTAAGGGGTGTGGAAGAAGAAGAGTGATTTCGATAAAGAAGAGGGAGGGGAGTGGAGGGATAATTTGGAGGGGTGTGGAGTCGGGGGGGATGATGGATGGAGGAGAGAGGTGTGAAGGAGGGGGTGTGAGGGAGAAGGGGTTAAGAGTTGGAGGGAGATATATTGAGGAGGAGAATTGGCAAAATTGTGAAGGGAAGAGAAAGTGTGGAAGGATGGAGTGTGAGTTAGGGGGTTTGGATGGAGGAGAGAGCAAAGTGGAAGGAGGAGGTGTGGGGAGAAGGGGGTTTAGAGTTAGAGGGAGATATATGGAGGAGAATTGGGAGGGAGGAGGGGACGAGATGTGTGGAAGGAGGGGGTGTGGAGGGAGAGATATAGAGGGTGTAGAGGAGAGAGGTCGATGCAAGAATCAGGGTTGTAGGAGAAATGGGTGTGGAAGAAGAGTGATTTTGATGGAGAAGAGGAGGGGGGAGGGAGAAGTGGGAGGGGTGTGGAGGGAGGAAGGGGTGTGAAGGGAGAAGGGGGGTTTAGAGGGAGAGGAGGGAGATATATGGAGGGATAATTGGGAGGGTGTGGAGGGAGAAGGGGTTTAGAGTTAGAGGGAGATATATGGAGGAGAATTAGGAGGGTGTGGAGTAAGGGGTTTTGATGGAGGGAATGTGGAGGGAGAAGAGGGAGAGATATAGAGGGTGCAGGAGGTGGATGGAGGAATGGGTGTGTAGGGGTGCAAGGGGTGGGAAGAAGAAGAGTGATTTTTGATGGAGAAGTGGGAGGGAGTGGAGGGATAATTGGGAGGGTGTGGAGTGAGGTGGATTTGGATGGATGGGAGAGGTGTGGAGGGAGAATTAGGGTTTAGATTTAGAGGGAGATATATGGAATGAGAATTGGTAGGGGTTTGGAGGGGAGACACATGGAAGGAGGGAGTGTGGAGGGAGAGATATCGAGGGTGCAAAGGGGAGAGGTGGATGTAGGAATGGGTGTGTAGGGTGCAATGGGTGTGGAAGAAGAGATATTATGATGGAGAAGAGGGAAGGAGTGGAGGGAGAAGTGGGAGGGTGTGTGAGAGAGGAAGGGGTGTGAAGGAGAGGGGGTTTAGAGGGAGAGAGGAGAGATATATGGAGGAGAATTGGGAGGGTGTGGCGGGAGAAGAGGGGTTTAGAGTTAGTGGGAGATATCTTGAGGAGAATTAGGAGGGGTTTTGAGTGAGGGGTTTGGATGGAGGGAGTGTGGAGGAAAAGAGGGAGACATTTATATGGTGTAGTAGGGAGAGGTGGATGGAGGAATGGGGTGTGTAGGGTGTAATGGGTGTGGAATAAGAAGAGTGATTTGACAGAAGAAGAGGAGGAGGGAGTGGAGGAATAATTTCAGGGGTGTGGAGTGAGGGGGTTTGGATGGAGGGAGAGGTGGGAATTATGGGGGTGGAGGGAGAAGGGGGGTTTATAGTTAGAGGAGATATATGGAGGAATAATTGTGGTTTAGAGTTAGATGGAAATATATGGAGGGAGAATTAGGTGGGTGTGAAGAAGAGGAGGATGGAGGGAGTGGAGGAGAAGAGGAGAGGTAGATGGAGTAATGTGGTGTGTAGGGTGAAAATATTTTGAAGAAGAAAAGTGATTTTGACGGAGAAGAGGGAGGGGTGGGAGGATAATTTAAAGGGTGTGGATGAGGGGGTTTGGATGGATGGAAGAGGTGTGGAAGGAGGGGGTGTGGTGGGAGAAGGGGGTTTAGAGTTAGAGGAGATATATGGAGGATAAATTTGGGGTGTGTAGGGGAGAGGCATGGAAGGAGGGAGTGTGGAGGAGAGATATAGAGGGTGCAAAGTGGGAGAGGTGGATGTAGGAATGGGTGTGTAGGGTGCAATGGGTGTGGAAGAAGAGTGATTTGAATGGAGAAGAGGGAGGGGAGTTGAGGGAGAAGTGGAGAGGGTGTGGAGGGAGGAAGGTGTGAAGGAGAATGTGGGTTTAGAGGGAGAGTTAGGAGATATAAGGAGGGAGAATTAGGAGGGTGTGTGAGTGAGCGGTTTGATGGAGGGAGTGTGGAGGGAGAAGAGGGATAGATATAGAGGGTGTAGTGGAGATGTGGATGGAGGAATGGGGTGCGTAGGATGCAAGGGGGTGGAAGAAGAAGAGTGATTTTGATGGAGAAGAGGGAGGAGAGTGGAGGGATAATTGGGAGGGTGTGTGGAGTGAAGGAAGGAGGTTTGGATGTAGGGAGACGGGTGTGAAGGAGGGGGTGTGGAGGGAGAAGGGGGTTTAGAGTTAGAGAGAGATATATGGAGGGAGAATTTGGAGCAGTGTGGAGGGGAGGCGGTGGAAGGAGGGAGTGTTGAGGGAGAGATATAGAGGGTGCAAAGGGGAGAGGTGGATGTAGGAATGGGTGTGTAGGGTGTAATGGGTGTGGAAGAAGAGTGATTTGGATGGAGACTAGGGAGGTAGTGGAGGGAGATGGGGAGATGTGTGGAGGAGGAAGGTGTGTGAAGGTAGAAGGGGGCTTTAGAGGGAGAGGAGGGATATATATAGAGGGAGAATTAGAAGGGGGTGTTGAGGGAGAATGGGGGTTTAGAGTTAGAGGGAGATATCTTGAGGGAGAATTAGGAGGGTTTGGAGTGAGGGGTTTTGATAGAGGGAGTGTGGAGGAGAAGAGGAGAGAATAGAGGGTGCAGTGGGAGAGGTAGATGGAGGAATGTGGTGTGTAGGGTGAAAGGAGTGTGGAAGAAGAAAAGTGATTTCAATGGAGAAGAGGGAGGGATGTGGAGGGATAATTGGGAGGGTCAGTGAGTGAGGGGGTTTGGATGGATGGGAGAGGTTGGAATGAGGGGGTGTGGAGGGAGAAGGGGGTTTATAGTTAGAGGGAGATATATGGAGGGAGAATTGGGAGGGGTGTGGAGGGGAGAGTGTGGAAGGAGGGAGTGTGGAGGGAGAGATATAGAGGGTGTAGTTGGAGAGGTGGATGTAGGAATGGGTGTGTAGGGTGCAATGGGTGTGAAGAAGAGTGATTTGGATGGAGAAGAAGGAGGGGAGTAGAGGGTGAAGTGGAGGGGTGTAGAGGGAGGAATGGGTGTTCAAGGAGAAGGTGGGTTTAGAGGGATAGGTGGGAGATATATGTAGGAGAATTGGCATGGGTGTGGAGGGAGAATTAGGAGGGTGTTGATTTAGGGAGTTTTGATGGAGGGAGTGTCTAGGAGAAGAGGGAGAGATATAGATGGTGTAGTGGTAGAGGTGGATGGAGGAATGGGGTGTGTAGGGTGCAAGGATGTGGAAGAAGAAGAGTGATTTGACGATGGAGAAGAGGGAAGGGAGTGGAGGGATAATTGGGAGAGGTGTGGAGTGAGGGGGGCTTTTTGATGGAGGGAGAGGTGTGAAGGAGGGGCGTGAGGGAGAAGGGGGTTTAGAGTTAGATCAAGATATATGGAGGGAGAATTGGGAGGGGTGTGGAGGGGAGAGGTTGTGGAAGGAGGGAGTGTGGAGGAGAGATATAGAGGGTGCAGTGGGAGAGGTGGATGTAGGAATGGGTGTGTAGGGTGCAATGGGTGTGGAAGAAGAGTGATTTGGATGGAGAAGAGGGAGGGAGTGGAGGGAGAAGTGGGAGGGGTGTGGAGGGAGGAAGGGGTGTGAAGGAGAAGGGGGTTTAGACAAAAAAAGGGAGATATATGGAGGACAATTGGGAGGGGTGGAGGGGAGAAGGGGGTTCAGAGTTAGAGGGAGATATATGGAGGGAGAATTTGGAGGAGGTGTGGAAGGAGGGAGAGTGGAGGGAGAGATATATAGAGGGTGTAGTGGGAGAGGTGGATGTAGGAATGGGTGTGTAGGGTGCAATGGGTGTGGAAGAAGAGTGATTTTGATGGAGAAGAGGGAGGGGTCCGAGGGAGAAGTGGGAGGGGTGTGAAGGAGAAGGGGGGTTTAGAGGGAGAGGAGGTAGATATATGGAGGGAGAATTGGGAGGGGTGTGGAGGGAGAAGGGGGGTTTAGAGTTAGAGGGAGATATATGGAGGGAGAATTAGGAGGGGTGTGGAGTGAGGGGTTTGATGAGGGAGAGGTTTTTTAGGAGGGAGTGTGGAGTGAGAAGAGGGACCAATATAGAGGGTCAGAAGGAGAGGTGGATGGAGGAGTGGGGTGTGTAGGTAGTGTAAGGGGTGGAGGAAGAAGAAGAGTGATTTTGATGGAAAAGAGGAGGGAGTGGAGGGGTAATTAGGGGAGGAGTGTGGGGGTTTGTGGAGGGGGAGGTGGTGGAGAGGAAGGAGAGAGGTGTGAAGGGGTGGGAGGGAGAGATATAGAGGGTGTGAGGGGAGAGAGTAAGGAGGAGAGTGGAGGGAGAGAGAGGTTGGAGAGGTGATTTAGGAATGGGGAGTAGGTAATGGGTGTGGAGAAGAGTGATTTGGAGGAGAGAGGGAGGGTGTGAGGGAGAAGGGGAGGGGGGGAGTGTGGAGGAGGGGTGGAAGGAGGGGGGAATTAGGGGGAGATATAGGAGGGAGAATGAGGAATCGGAGGGGTTTAGAGTTAGAGGGATATATATGGAGGAGAAATGGGGGGGTGGAGGGGGGGGGATGGAAGGAGGGAGGTGGAGGAGAGTGATATAGAAGAGAGTGGAGAGGTGAGAGAGGAGAGATGTGGATGGAGAATGGGGGGTGTAGGGTGATGGAAGGGGTGTGGAAGAAGAGTGATTTGAGATGGAGAAGAGGGAGGGGAGTGGAGGGAGAGGGGTGTGGAGTGGGAGGTGGATTTGGAGGAGAGAGGGGAAGGAGGGAGAGGGGGAGGTTTAGAGTTAGAGGGAGATATATGGAGGGAGAATTGGAGAGGGTGTGGAGGGAGAGGTTGAAGGAGGGAGTGTGGAGGAGAGATATATAGAGGAGGGAGAGGGAGAGGAGTAGGAATGGGGAGTGTAGGGTGCAATGGGTGTGGAAGAAGAGAGGATTTGATGGAGAAGAGGGAGGGGAGTGGAGGGAGAAGTGGAGGGTGTGAGAGGAGGAAGGAGTGAAGGAGAAGGGGTTTAGAGGGAGAGGAGGGAGATATATGGAGGAGAATTTGAGAAGGGATGGGGAGGGAGAAGGGGTTTAGAGTTAGAGGGAGATATATGGAGGGAGAATTAGGAGGGGTGTGGAGTGAGGGTTTGATGGAGGGAGTTTGTGAGGAGAGAAGAGGGAGAGATAGAGATGCAGAGGAGAGAGTGGATGGAGGAATGGGGTGTAGGGTGTAAGGGGTGTGGAAGAAGAAGATTTTTTGAGAGAAGAGGAGGGAGTGGAGGGATAATTGGGAGGGGTGGAGGAGTGGAGGGGGTTTGATGGAGGGAGAGGTGTGAAGGAGGGGTGTGGAGGGAGAAGGGGGTTTAGAGTTAGAGGGAGATATATGGAGGGAGAATTGGGAGGGGGTGGAGGGGAGATGTGGAAGGAGGGAGTGTGGAGGGAGAGATATAGAGAAGTGGAGAGGTGGATGTAGAATGGGTGTGTAGGTGCAATGGGTGTGGAAGAAGAGTGATTTGGATGGAGAAGAGAGGGAGTGGAGGAGAAGGAGGGAGGAGGAGGGAGGGTGTGAAGGAGAAGGGGGTTTAGAGGGAGAGGAGGGAGATATATGAGAGGAGAATGGGAGGGGTGGAGGGAGAATGGGGGAGAGTTAGAGGAGATATATGGAGGGAGAATTAGGAGGGGTGGAGTGAGGGGTTTGGATGGAGGGAGTGTGGAGGGAGAAGAGGAGAGATATAGAGGGTGCAAGAGAGAGAGTGGATGGAGGAATGGGGTGTGTAGGGTGGGGGTGTGGAAGAAGAAGAGTGATTTTGATGGAGAAGAGGGAGGGGAGTGGAGGGATAATTGGGAGGGGTGGATGAGGGGGTTTGATGGAGGGAGAGTCTGGAAGGAGGGGTGGAGGAGAGGGGGTTTAGAGTTAGAGGAGATATATGGAGGGAAGAATTGGGAGTGGTGTGGAGGAGAGGTGTGGAAGGAGGGAGTGTGGAGGGAGAGATATAGAGGGCAAAAGGGAGAGGGGTGGATGAGAATGGGTGTGTAGGGTGCAAATGTGGAAGGAAGAAGAGATTTGGATGGAGAAGAGGAGAGGAGTGGAGGGAGAAGTGGAGGGGTGGGAGGGGAGGAAGGTGTGTGAAGGAGAAGGGGGTTTAGAGGGAGGTGGAGGGAGATGGAGGAGAGAAGGGGGTTTAGAGTTAGAGGGAGATATGGAGGGGAGGGAGAATGGAGAAAGTGAGTGAGGGGTTTGATGGAGGGAGTGGAGGGAGTGTGGAGGAGAAGAGGGAGAGATATAGGGTGTAGTGGGAGAGGTGGATGGAGAAATGGGGTGTGTAGGGTGTAAGGGTGTGGAAGAAGAAGAGTGATTTTGATGGAGAAGAGGAGGGGAGTGGAGGGATAATTGAGGGTGGAGTGAGGGGGTTTTGATGGAGGAGAGGTGTGCAAGGAGGGGGTGTGGAGGGAGAAGGGGGTGATTTAGAGGGAGATATATGGAGGGAGAATTTGGGGGGTGTGGAGGAGGAGAGGTGGAAGGAGGGAGTGTGAGAGGAGAGATATAGAGGGGAGGAGAGAGTGGATGTGGAATGGGTGTGTGTAGAGTGCAATGGGTGTGGAAGAAGAGTGATTTGGATGGAGAAGGAGGGAGGGATGGAGGGAGAAGTGGAAGGGGTGTGGAGGAGGAAGGGTGTGAAGGAGAAGGGGGTTTTAGAGGGAGAGGAGGGAGATATATGTAGGGAGAATTGGGAGGGGTGTGGAGGGAGAAGGGGGGCTTAGAGTTAGAGGGAGGTATATGGAGGGAGAATTAGGAGGGGTGTGGAGTGAGGGGTTTGGATGGAGGGAGTGTGGAGGGAGAAGAGGGAGAGATATAGAGGGTGCAAGTGGGAGAGTTAGATGGAGGAATTGGGTGTGTAGGGTGTAAGGGGTGTGGAAGAAGAAGAGTGATTTTGATGAGAAGAGGAGGAGGGAGTGGAGGGATAATTGGGGGGGTGTGGAGTGACGGGGTTTGATGGAGGGAGAGGTGGAAGGAGGGGGTGTGGAGGGAGAAGGGGGTTTAGAGTTAGAGGGAGATATATGGAGGGAGAATTGGGAGGGGTGGGAGGTGAGAGGATTGGAAGGAGGGAGTGTGGAGGGAGAGATATAGAGGGTGCAGTGGGAGAGGTGGATGTAGGAATGGGTGTGTAGGGTGGAATGGGTGTGGAAGAAAAGTGATTTGGATGGAGAAGAGGGAGGGGAGTGGAGGGAGAAGTGGGAGGGTGTGGAGGGAGGAAGGGGTGGAAGGAGAAGGGGGTTTAGAGTAAGAGGAGGGAGATATATGGAGGGAGAATGGGAGGGGTGTGAGGGAGAAGGGGGTTTAGAGTTAGAGGGAGATATATGGAGGGAGAATTAGGAGGGGTGTGGAGAGGGGTTTGGATGGAAGGAGAGGTGAGGAAGGAGGAGTGTGGAAGGAGAAGAGGAGAGATATATAGAGGGTGCAGTGGAAGAGGTGGATGGAGGAATGGGGTGTGTAGGTTGAAAGGGGTGGAAGAAGAAGAGTGATTTAGATGGAGAAGAGGGAGGGAGTGGAGGGATAATTAGGGAGGGGTGTGGAGGAGGGGGGTTTTAGAGTTAGAGGGAAATATATGGAGGGAGAATTTGGAGGGGTGGGAGGGAGAGGTTTGAGGAGGAAGTGTGGAGGGAGAGATATAGAGGGTGCAGGGGAGAGGTGGATGTAGGAATGGGTGTGTAGGGTGAAATGGGTGTGGAAGAAGAGTGATTTGATGGAGAAGAGGAGGGAGTGGAGGAGAAGTGGGAGGGGTGGAGGAGGAAGGGGTGTGAAGGAGAAGGGGGTTTTAGAGGGAGAGGAGGAGATATATGGAGGGAGAATTGGGAGGGGTGTGGAGGGAGAAGGGGGTTTAGAGTTAGAGGGAGATATATGGAGGAGAATTACTTGGTGTGTAGGGTGTAAGGGAGGTGTGGAAGATGAAAAGATGTGATTTTTACGGAGAAGAGGGAGGGAGTGGAGGGATAATTAGGAAGGGTGTGGAGTGAGGAGGGTTTGGATTGAGGGAGAGGTGTGGAGTGGAGGGGGGTGGAGAAGGGGGTTTAGAGTTAGAGGGAGATATATGGAGGGAGAATTGTGAGGGGTGGAGAGAGGTTTGGAAGGAGGGAGTGTGGAGGGAGATATAGAGGGTGATAGGGTGGAGAGGTGGATGTAGGGAATGGTGTGTAGGGTGAAATGGGTGGAAGAAGAGTGATTTGAATGGAGAAGAGGGAGGGAGTGGAGGGAGAAGTGGAGGGTGGAGGGAGGAAGGGGTGGGAGGAAGAAGGGTTTAGAGGAGAGGAGGGAGATATATGAGGAGAAGGGGGTTTAGGGAGAAAGGAGAGGAGGGAGATATATGGAGGGAGAATTAGGAGGGTGTGGAGTGAGGGGTTTGATGGAGGGAGTGTGAGGAGAAGAGGGAGAGATATAGAGGGTGTAGTGGGAGAGGTGATGGAGGAATGGGGTGTGTAGGGTGGAAGGGGTGTGGAAGGAGTGATTTTGACAGAGAAGAGGGAGGAGTGGAGGGATAATTGGGAGGGGTGTGGAGTGAGGGGGTTTGGATGGAGGGAGAGGTGTGGAAGGAGGGGGTGTGAGGGAGAAGGGGGTTTAGAGTTAGAGGTAGATATATGGAGGAGAATTGGGAGGGTGTGGGGGGGAGAGGTGTGGAAGGAGGGAGTGTGGAGGGAGAGATATAGAGGGTGTAGGGAGAGGTGGATGTAGGAATGGGTGTGTAGGGGCAATGGGTGTGGAAGAAGAGTGATTTGATGGAGAAGAGGGAGGGGAGTGGAGGGAGAAGTGGAGGGGTGTGGAGGGAGGAAGGGTGTGAAGGAGAAGGGGCTTTAGAGGGAGAGGGGAGATATATGGAGGGAGAATTATGAGGGTCCTGTGGAGTGAGGGAGAGGTGTGGAAGGAGGAGAGGGGTTAGGAGAGAGAGGGAGAGATATAGAGGTGAGAGGAGGGGCATGTTGGGTGCAAGGGGTGTGTAGAAGAAGAGTGATTTTGGATGGAGAAGAGGGGGAGGTTTGTAGGGAGGAAGAAGAGGTACTGGTGTGGAGTGAGGGAGGGGTGTGGATGGAGAAAGGGTTCAGTAGGGAAGAAGGGATGTGGAGGAGGAATAAGAGTGGTTATGAAGTAGAAGAGGAAGGGGTGTGGAAGGAGGAGAGGGGTTAGGAGAGAGAAGAGAGAGAGATAGAGAGGGTGCAGAGGAAGGGGTATGTAGGGTGCAAGGGGTGTGGTAGAAGAAGAGTGATTTGGACGGAGAAGAGGGGGAGGTTTGTAGGGAGGAAGAAGAGGTATTGGTGTGGAGTGAGGGAGGGGTGTGGATGGAGAAATGGGTCTGTAGGGAGGAAGGGGTGTGGAGGAAGAAGAGTGGTTAGGAAGTAGAAGAGGGAGGGGTGTGGAGGGAAAGAGGGATGGGTATGGAATGGAGGAATAAGGAGGAGGGATGTGTAGGGTGGCAGGGTTTCTATAGAGGGAGGGTTTATGACTAAGGATAGGGGTGTGGAGGAGGAAGGCTTGTGGAAGATGATAGATGGGTGTAGAGGATGAAAGGGGTTTGGATGGAGAAGAGACAAAGAGTTTGGTGGGAAAAGAGGGGTTTGACATAGAAGAGGGTTGGGTGTTGAGGGAGAAAGGGAGTGGTGTTTAGGGAAAAAGGGATGTGGAGAGGAGGGGTTTGGACAAAGAAGAGTGAGGGTTGTGGACAAAGGAAACAAGGTGGAAAGAGAAATGAGAGTGGTGTGGAGGGAGAAGTGTGAGGGGTGTGAAGGGAGAAGAGGGAGGGTTGTGGAGGTAGGAAGAAGGGTTAGGAATGATAAGAGGGGTATGGAAAAAACGTGGGAGGGGTGTATAGGGAGGAAAATGTTTTGATGGAGAATAGGAAGGGGGGGGGAGGGAGGAGGAAGTGGTGTGGAGGGAGAAGAGGCATTTGAATAGAGAAGAGGGAGGGGTGTGGAGGAAGGAAGGGGGTTTTGGAGGAGGAAGAGGGGTTTGGATGAAGAAGAGTTATAGTGTCGAGGGAGAAGAGGGAGTGGTGTTGAGGGAGGAAGGGGCATGGAAGTATAAATTAATGGGGTGTGAGGATAGAAGGGGGTGGTGAGGAGGAAGGTATGATGAGGAAGAAGAGGGGTTTGAAAGGATAAGAGGGGAGGAAGTGGAGAGAGAAGAGGGAGGGGTGTTGAGGGAGGAAGATGTGTGAAATAGAAGTTATAGGGGTGTGGAGGGAGGGTTGTAGAGGCTAGAAGTGGTGGTGAGGGAAGAAGGTATGTCGAGGAGAAGAGGGATTTTGACGAAGAAAATGGAGGGGTTATGAGGGAGTATATGGAGGGGTGTGGATAGAGGAAATGGTGTGGATGGAGCAAGGGATGTGGAGGGAGAAGAGGGGTTTGGAAGGAGTAGATGGATGGGTGTGGAGGGAGGAAGGGTTTAGATAGAGGGAAGGGTTTCAAATGAGGGAGGGGTGCGAAGGAGAGGAAGGGGTGTGGATGGAGGAGATTGGTTTGTATGGAGAAGAGGATTGGTGTTAAGTGGGATGAGGGAGGGTGTTGAGGGAGACGAGAGAGGGGTGTGGAGGGACAAATGTGTTTAAATAGAAGGGAGGTGTAAAGGGAGGAAGGGGTGTGGAGGGATAAGATAGAGGGGCATGTGGGAGGAAAGGGTGTAAAAGGGAGAAGAGGGGTTTAGAGGGAGAAGATGGGAAGGTATGGAAGAAAAGTGGGATGGGTGTGGAGGGAGAAGAGGAAGGGGTTCAAATAGAGGGAAGAGTTTTGGGAGGGGAGAGGTGTGAAAGGAGGAAGGGGTGTGAAAGTAAAGGGATTTGGATAGAGAAGAAGGAAAAGTGTGGACGTAGAAGAGGAACTATGTGGATGAAAAGAGGGTGGGGTGTAGGGAGGAAGGGAGAAGAGGGATGGGTGTTGATGGAGAAAGGAATGTATAGGGAGGAAGATATGTTGAGGGAGAAGAAAGATTTGAAAGGGAAGGGGGAGGGGTATGGAAAGAAATATGGGAGGGGTGTGTAGAAGATGTGGTGTGAAAGGAAGAAGGGGTATGGAGGGAGAGGATGGAGGGGTGTGGAGTAAGAAAGGGGTTATGATAGAAGGAAGCGTTTTGACGATGGGAGGTTTGTGGAAGGATGAAGCTATTTAGAGGGAGGACGAAGTTTAGAGGGAATAAAGGGTGTGGGAGGAGGAGAGGGGTATAGATGGAGAAGAGGGATGGGTGGGGAGGGAGACAAGGAATGGGTGTTGAGGGAGATGAGTGAGGTGTATGGAGGGAGTGGAGGGGTTTTGAGAGAGAAGAGGGAGGGTTTTTGGAGGAAGAAGAGGGAGGGGTATGGATGGAGAAGAGGGAGGAAGGGGTGTGGAGGGTAGGAGTTTAGGTGAAGTAGAGGGAGAAGTATTGAGAAAGGGATGTGGAGGGAGGAAGGGGTATGGGTGTGGAGGGAGGAGAGGTAGGAGTGTGGAGAGAGAAAGGGTTATTAAGGGAGGGAAGGGGTTCGAAGGATATTTGAGAGGATGGAGGGTATAATCGGGAGAGAGGTATGTGGTCATAAGAAGGGATTTGGAGGGAGGGAATAGTTTTAGATAGAGTAGAGAGAGACGTTATGAGGGAGTAAGGGATGTGAAGGGAGGGAGGGGATGGGTTTTGAGGGAGAAGAGGTAGAAGAGTTGTGGAGGGAGGAAGGAGAGTTGTTTTGAGGAAAATTGGGATGGGTGCAGAGGGAGGTAAGGGAGGGGTGTGGAGAGAGGAAGGACTATGGAGGGAGGGAAGGGGTGGAGGGAGGGAGTGGTGTCAAGGGGTAAGGGGTGTGGAGGTAGGGGAGAGGTGTTGAGGGAGAAGGATGTGGAAAGAGGATGGGGTGTGAGGGAGGAGATGGTTGGGAGGTAGAAGCAGAGAGTTGAGGGAGAAGAGGGAGGGCTATAAATTGAGGGATGTGGAGAGGGGAAGGGGTGTGGATGGAGTGTAGGGGTTTTAATGGAGAAGAGAGAAGGCCATAGAGGGAGAAAGGGGTGTGGAGGGTTTTGGAGGAAGAAGAGGGAGGGGTAATAAAGAGGGAGGAAGGGGTGTGGAGGGTAGGAGTTTAGCTGAAGTAGAGGGAGAAGTTTTGAGAGAGTAAGGGATGTGGAGGGAGGAAGGGGTATGGGTGTGGAGGGAGGAGAGATAAGAGTGTGGAGAGAGGAAGGGTTATTCGTAAAGAAGAGCCCCAAATCTTCACGATGGCACCCATTCATTATTCGAATCTCTCAAAGTTCATAAAGATGAAAATACAGAAGGATTTTTCTTTACATAGGTAAAACTCTAAAAAATCGAGCTTCAGAGTAGAAAATACAATGCGCAGAACCCATAAAGGTTAAAAAGGAACTGAATCAAGCTCAAAATCTTCAACAATGGCAGTCATGCAACAAAATTGCTAGGGCTTTGCCAAGAGAGCAAGAGTGAAAATGGAACGATCATAAGGGTTCAAGTTACTTTTACCACACGAGCTCAAGAAGTGAGTTAACAAAACTTAACCACGGTCAAAGAGCCAACTACCAAGCTACAGATCCACGATGGAGATGATCAAGGTACATTCAATCAATGATCAAGAAGTAGTCATAATCAATGTTAACTCAACCAACCCATGGTCAAAAGGTATGTATGTGTCGAAGCCACAAAAACCCTAATTCCACTCAAGTTAGTCTCGAAAGAAGAGCCACCGACAAAGCTCGAGGGGTATGCCATCGTAGAGGAGGGGACAAAATTATCATTTAAATTATTATGTTTTCAACACCATAGTATACGAAATGATCTGAGTCAAATTCAGAAGAAGGCCTCATAAATTTGTGCCATATAAAACAAGCTAAATGATTATTTAATCATAATATGTGTCAAATCAAGGAGGAGTCCATGTTAGGATAAGACTATACCAAAGTGCATGGTCAACATTATTTGACCCCTAATCTATCATTACCACCTTAGTCATGATGGAATATTATTCACATGCACAAGTCGAGAATACAAGGAATATGTTTGACATGTAATCATGAAGGGGCTAATGATAAAATTGAAATATTTTACCTTGAAAATTGGCTAAATACCTCGTACCCTTAAAGTGGTCAACATCAAAGGTGGTTCTCACATGGGAGCTTAAAACAAAGGTATTATTTTGCTTGCAGAGGTTGAAATTTCACATGTGACCATAAGAGGACAAAATTATGCATGGAGATGTCAACATCAGAGCCTAAGCTTGGAGGTGGTCCCCATCAAGTGGATGCATGGGTGATTTTTTTACAAGTATTGCAGATTAATGGAATTTATTTTGCTCACTCACAGGGAGATGATTTCTTGCATGCCTTCACAAAAGGACATAACATATAAGAAGACAAATTTGTATGCACCTAGAAGGAGACTTGCTCATCAAGCAAGGTTTATTATTAGCAAATTATTCATCCATGCTTTTCTTAAAAATAGAAAAGTCAACTTCAGTTTGACTGTATGTAATCAAAGACTATTAATGCCTCTTTGTACTAGTTTGCTTTATTTTATTCCTTTATTTGTTATTAAATAAAGGATAAAAATAGGATGCATGGGTGAGTACAACCTTAGTCTATTTGTAGGAAGGGTGGGTGAATCAATTTTGTTATATATTGTGTGCCTTGGCAAAGCACAAAGAGGACTTTGTAGATATAGGAGTGCTGAAGCAATTTTCTGCCAGTTTTTCCCTTTGAATGTGAAGTATTTTCTGCCTTTCCAATTATTTGCAGTCTTGTGTATGTTTTCCACTAATCTTGTGAATGTTGAATTCCCTACTTAATCATCTTACCCTGTTGCAAATTCAGTAATCTCTGCATGATATTAATGTGTATGTGTAACTTAGGAGTATTGTTGTGATTCTATCCCTCAATACATCAAAGTGTTTACCCCTAATTATCTTCAGAAATCTATTGGCCTATGCATCATAATTTCATTCCATATCAATTGTGCATGTACTCAGTCAAATACCTCATAAAATTTTGGTGTATCACCTTAGTTTTAATTCATTTTTTACAGTCATCTTTTACCCTTAAACACTAGAAATCAGTTTAGGATACATCAATAAGGAACTAGCCTTAATACTGGAGACTCACCTCAAAATAGGTATACCCACAGACCTTGAGGTGTTTCCATTATATCTACGAAAGAGAGAGATAAAATTTTCAAGCTTAGAACACCTGAAACCATCTCTTTAAAGGGTGCACTTTCAAGAGATAACACGGTTTCTACTACAACAACTTTAATTTCACTAGAATCAACCCTTCGATTGCATTAGGGTTTTCCAACTTAGTTGTAGGAACAAGTTAGGACTCAGGATTTGATTCTCGAGGCTTGTCTAACTATTTGGCTAGGATCTCAAACTCGGTATGAATCCCAGGTTTATTCTTTAGGTTGGCCAAATGGATTTCAAATGGCTTTGGTTTTCCCTGGGCTACCAAAACCTTGCCCAGGTGTAAGAATCTGACCTCTTGGAACAACGTGGAATGGATCGCCTTCATTATTTGAATCCATGGTTGACTGAGAATCATATTTTTTTATTAGATAAGGTAAAAAGACAAATTTTGAAGGGATCGGGAACCCTGTACAACCGAAATATAAGCAACAAGGCTCAAAGGTGAAACATCAACGAACAAAGCCACACTAGGATAAAGATGAGACAAAACAACCAACCAAAAAAGTAAAGAAAAAAAAGAAAGGACCCCAAGAGACATGTGAGTCAAAAATCCTTGACCACCCGTATGGAGCAAACCTAACTACCATGGTCCTTTACTCTTTGGGATCTGAGATTCATCTTAAGGGGAGAACCTCCACCTTTACCTTTATTTTTGTTGTTTACCACCTGCCATCCATCACCCCCATTAGGGTCAACATTCTCATCAGGGTGAAAAGGTAGCCAAATTTCAAGCACTTCCTTGTTTATGGGACTCTGAATCTATTTGGGACAAGGTGAATGGGGCATAAAGGATCCACTCTTTTCATCTAAATGATTAGTAGAGGAAGAGGGAACAACCTCCCCCACCTTCTCCTCATGTTTTTCCTTAATACCAACCAAATAATTTTTAGTATCATTATCCTCAAGTCCGTAGACAACAAGATTACCTAGATTAAAATCCTTCCACCAAGAAACCCTTCCTTTAATCTATTTTTTAACCATGTGACAATCAACAACTAGATGTCCAAATGAAAAGCATGTTCTACATCTAAAAGGAAACCCTTCATAATCTAAATTTTGCATCCATATTGAATCCTTGACCTTGAACTCCATGGTAGCTGGAAAGTCAATAGTCATGTTCATATCCACCAATATGCATGCATATGTGGTGTGATCAAAAGAATAAGTTTTGGGATCAATGGCTAAGAATTTTCCCAATGCATTACCCATAGCTCTTAAGCAATCCTCACTCCAAAAGTGCAGGGGCTAGGTATGGCAGCCTAATCCAGGAGGGGTAAATATGGAGGGAAGGTTGTGGAAAGAGGATGGGGTGTGGAGGGAGGAGATGGTTGTGGAGGTAGAAGTAGAGGAGTTGAGGGAGAAGATTGAGGGCTATAAATGGAGGGATGTGGAGAGGGGAAGGGGTGTGGATGGAGTGGAGGGGTTTTAACGTAGAAGAGAGAAGGCCATAGAGGAAGAAAGGGGTGTTGAAGGAAGGGTGTTGAGGGGTTTGGAGTGAGAAGAGGGAGTTGTGTCAAGGGAGTAAGGGGTGTAGAGGGAAGGAGTTGAGGGATTGGAGGGAGAAGAGGGATTGTGGAGGGAACAAGAGGTGTGGAGGGAGGGATGTGGAGGGAGATTGAGGGCTAAAGTGGGAGGAAGGGGTGTGGAGGGTAGGAGTTTAGCTGAAGTAGAGGGAGAGGTTTTGAGAGTAAGGGATGTGGAGGGAGGAAGGGGTATGGGTGTGGAGGGAGGGAGGGGTTTGGATGGAGAAGAGGGAGGGGTAAAGAGGGAGGAAGTGGTGTGGAGGGTAGGAGTTTAGCTGAAGTAGAGGGAGAGGTTTTGAGAGAGTAAGGGATGTGGAGGGAGGAAGGGGTATGGGTGTGGATGGAAAAGAGGGATGGGAGTGGAGAGAGGAAGGGTTATTGAGGGAGGGAAGGATTTGAAGGAGATTCGAGAGGAGGGAGGGGTATACAGGAGGAGGGAGGTATGTGGACATAAGAAGGGTCTGTGGAGGGAGGGAATGGTGTTAGATAGAGTAGAGAGAGATGTTATGAGGGGAGTAAGGGATGTGAAGGGAGGGGAAAAGAGGTAGATTTGTGAAGGAGGAAGGGGTGTGGAGGAAGGAGAGTTGTTTAGAGGAAAAATGGGATGGGTGTAGAGGAGAGGTAAGGGAGGAGTATGGAGAGAGGAATGACTATGGAGGGAGGGAAGGGGTTTGGGAAGATATTTGAGAAGAGGGGTGGGTATAGAGGGAGGGGTATAGAGGTAGGTAAGGAGTTTTGAGGAAGAAGGGGATGGGTATGGGTATAGAGGGAGGAATGAATGTTGAGGTAAGAATGAGAGGTAATAAGAGGTATGGAGGGAGGGGAGTTGTGTTGAGGGATAAGGGGTGTGGAGGTAGGGGAGAGGTGTTGAGGGAGAAGAGGGAGGGGTAAATATGGAGGGAAGGATGTTGAAAGAGGATGGGGTGTGTTAAAGGAGAAGGGGAGGGGTAGAGGGAGGATGTTGAGAGGAGGGGTGTGAGGTAGAAGAGGGAGGGCTAGTATATGAAGGGATGCGGAGAGAGGAAGGGGTGTGGATGGAGTGGAGGGGTTTTAACAGAGAAGAGAGATGGGCATAGAGGGAGAAAGGGGTGTTGGGGGTGTTGAGGGTTTTGAGTGAGAAGAGGGAGTTGTGTCAAGGGAGTAAGGGGTGTTGAGGGGATTGGAGGGAGAAGAGGGAGTGGTGTCGAGGAGAAAGGGGTAAGGAGAGAAGGGGTGGGGGGGGGAGGGAGGAGGTAGGTGAGGAGTTTTGAGGAAGAAGGGGATGGGTATAGAGGGAGGAATGGATGTTGAGGTAAGAAGAGGTATGGAGGGAGGGAGTTGTGTCGAGGATAAGGGGTGTGGAGGGAGGAATGGGTGTGGATGTAGGGGAGAGGTGTTGAGGGAGAGAAGAGGGAGGGGTAAATATGGAGGAAGGATGTGGAAAGAGGATGGGGTGTGGAGGGATGAGATGGTTGTGAAGGTAGAAGGAGAGGAGTTGAGGGAGAAGAGGGAGGGCTATAAATGGAGGGATGTGGAGAAAGGAAGGGGTGTAGATGGAGAGGAGGGGTTTTAACGGAGAAGAGAGAAAGGCATAGAGAGAGAAAGGGGTGTTGAAGGAAGGGTGTTGAGGGGTTTGGAGTGAGAAGAGGGAGTTGTGTCAAGGGAGTAAGGGGTGTAGAGGGAAGGGAGTTGAGGGGATTGGAGGGAGAAGAGGGAGTGGTGTCGAGGGAGCAAGAGGTGTGGAGGGAGGGGTATAGATGGAGGGAGGGATGTGGAGGGAGAAGAGGGAGGGGTAAAGAGTGAGGAATGGGTGTGGAGGGTAGGAATTAGCTAAAGTAGAGGGAGAGGTTTTGAGAGAGTAATGGATGTGGAGGGAGGAAGGGGTATGGGTGTGGAGGGAGGGAGGGGTTTGGATGGAGAAGAGGGAGGGGTAAAGAGGGAGGAAGGGGTGTGGAGGGTAGGAATTTAGCTGAAGTAGAGGGAGAGGTTTGAGAGAGTAAGGGATGTGGAGGAGGAAGGGTATGGGTGTGGACGGAAAAGAGGGATGGGAGGGAGAGAGAGGAAGGGTTATTGAGGGAGGGAAGGGGTTTGAAGGAGATTCGAGAGGAGGGAGGTGTATACAGGAGGGAGGTATGTGGACATAAGAAGGGTTGTGGAGGGAGGGAATGGTTTTAGATAGAGTAGAGAGAGATGTTGAGGAGTAAGGGGGATGTGAAGGAGGGAGAAAAGGTAGTGTAGTGTGGAGGGAGGAAGGGGTGTGTGGAGGAAAACTTGGATGGGTGCGCAGAGGGGTAGGTAGGGAGGGGTATGGAGAGAGGAATGACTGTGGAGGGAGGGAAGGGGTTGGGAAGATATTCGAGAAGAGGGGGGGTATAGAGGAGGGATGTGGATAGAGGAAGGGGTATGGAGGTAGGTGAGTAGTTTTGAGGAAGAAGGGGGATGGGTATAGAGGGAGGAATGAATGTTGAGGTAAGAAGAGGTATGGAGGGAGGGGAGTGGTGTCAAGGGATAAGGGTGTGGAGGTAGGGAGGTAGGGAGAGGTGTTGAGGAGAAGAGGGAGGGGTAAATATGGATGGAAGGATGTGGAAGGATGGGGGTGGAGGAGGATGGAGGAGAGAGTGATGGAGAAGAGGGAGAGGCTAGAGGGAGGTTGATGAGGAAAGAGGGAGGAGTGGAGGGGTATTTAACAGAAGAGATGTGGAGAGAGGAAGGGTGTGGGGGTTGGAGTGAGAAGAGGGAGTTGTGTCAAGAGTAAGGGGTGTTGAGGGAGGGGAGTTTTAATAGAGAGAAGAGGGAGGAGCATGGGCATAAAGGGAGAAAGGGGTGTTGAAGGAGGGTATGGAGGGTGTTTGAGGGGGATGGAGATAGAGGGAGTTGGATGTTGAGCAAGGAGAGTATGGGGTTGTGTCAAGGGATAAGGGCTATGGATGGAGGGAGAGGTGTTGAGGGAGAAGAGGGAGGGGTAAATATGGAGGAAGAGATGTCGAAAGAGGATGGGGTGTGGAGAGGGAGGTAGTTGGGGTAGAGGGTGAGGAGGGGGCTATAAATGAGGGATGTGGAGAGTGGAAGGGGTGTTAGGAGAGAGAGGGGCATAGAGGGAGAAAGGGGTGTTGAGGGGTATGGAGTGAGAGTGAGGGAAGAGAGAGGTGTCATAGGGAGATTTGGGGTGTTGAGGGGGTGGAGAGGAGAGGGGAGGAGTGGTTGAGGGAGAAAGGGGTGGTGTCGAGGAGAAGGGGTATAGATGGAAGGAAGGGGTGTGGAGGGAGCATTATAGATGGAAGGAGGGATGTGGAGAGAGAGGAAGGGGTGTGGGTGTGTGGATGTAAGGGAGGGGTTTTCATGAGAAGAAGGGATGGGTATAGAGGGAGGAAGGAATATGGATGAAAGTAGGGGTGTGTAGTGAGGGGAGTGCATGTGTTTGGAGAAATAATAGGGAGGTGTGTTAAGGGAATAAGGAATAATGGGAGGTGTGTTAAGGGAAGATATGTGGAGGTAGGAGGATTTTGGAGGGAGTAAGGGTTGTGGAGAAAAGGTAGGTCCTATTTAGAGGGAGAAATGGAAGGGGTGTGGAGGGAGAAGAGGGAGGGTTGTGGAGGCTAGAAGGGGGGTGGTGAGGAAGAAGAGGGGTTTGAAAGGATAAGAGGGGAAGAAGAAGTGGAAAGAGAAGAGGGAGGGTGTTGAGGAGGAAGATTTGTGGAAATAGAAGTTATAGGGGTGTGGAGGGAGGGTTGTAGAGGCTAGAAGTGGTGGTGAGGGAAGAAGGTATGTCGAGGGAGAAGAGGGATTTTGATGAAGAAAATGGAGGGGATATGAGGGAGTATATGGAGGGGTGTGGATAGAGGAAATGGTGTGGATGGAGAAGAGGGGGTTTGGAAGGAGTAGAGGGAGGGGGGGAGGGAGAAGAGGGAGGGTGTGGAGGGAGGAAGGGTTTTAGAGATAGGGGGGGTTTCAAGGAGGAGGAGGGGTGTGGAGGAGGAAGGGGGTCTGATGGAGGAGGATTGGTTTGTATGGAGAAGAGGTGTTGGTTTTAAGTGGGGACGAGGGGAGGGGTGTTGAGGGAGTTAGAGAGGGGGGTGGAGGGACGAATGTGTTTAAATAGAAGGAGAGGCTTGTAAAGGAGAGGAAGGGGTGTGGAGGGATAAGATAGAGGCATGTGTCGAGAGGAAAGGGTGTAAAGGAGAAGAGGGGTTTAGAGGAAGATGTGGAGGTATGGAGGAAAAGTGGGATGGGTGGTGGAGGGAGAAGAGGTAGGAAGGGGTTCGAGATAGAGGGAAGAGTTTTGAGAGAGGGAGAGGTGTGAAAGGAGGAAGGGGTGTGAAAGTAAAGGGATTTGGACAGAGAAGGACAAGTGTGGACGTAGAAGAGGAACAATGTGGATGAAAAGAGAGTGGGGTGTGGAGGGAGGAAGGAGAAGATTGATTTTGAAGGAGAAGAGTGAGGGGCATGGATGGAGAAGAGGGAAGGGTGTTGAGGGAGAAGAGGGATTTGAAAGGGGAAGGGGAGGGGTATGGAGGGAATAAAGGGAGGGGTGTGTAGAGGATGTGGTGTGGAAGGAAGAAGGGGTATGGAGGGAGAAGATGGAGGGGTGTGGAGTAAGGAAGGGGTTATGATAGAAGGAAGCGTTTTGATGAGGGGAGGTTTGTCGAAGGATGATGCAATTTATTTAGAGGAGGATGAAGTTTGGAGGGAGTAAAGGGTGTGGGAGGAGGAGAGGGGTTTAGATAGAGAAGAGGGATGGTTGGGGAGGGAGACAAGGAATGGGTGTTGAGGAGATAAGTGAGGTGTATGGAAGGAGAAATTGGTATGGAGGGAGTGGAGGGGTTTTGAGAGAGAAGAGGGAGGGTTTTGGAGGAAGGAGGGGTGTGGAGGGAGGAAGGGGCATGGGTGTGGATGGAAAAGATCTGGGGTTTACATGATCAGGGTTTTGTTGTGGTAGATGGAGACATTCAATAACGTCATCACGATGTTCTCTTGAGTTTTGACATCTTCTGATAAGAAAAGGGGCACCAAAAAGGGAATTGCCATAGCCTCGGCAATGCAGGCACGCTTGTCCATCCCACACTTTACAAGGTGACATGGCTTGTAGCTGACCTAGTTTTTAACTTTGGTAGTGTTGCTACAAAGCTTTTCGACAAGGAAATCCATAGTCAGCTTCACGGCTTCCAACACCACCCTCATGCTTCTCCAATCTCTCGAATGAATCCCCATGATCCTCCCACCACTATTGTATCTAGTTCTGCAATGTCTAGTTCGAAATGAGATTGGTAAGTAACGAGCCTACCCACTCTTCAAGAGTTCCTTTGTCAATATAATGGGTTATGAAAAACCATTCCTATGTGCCAACCTAACCATTAGAGCTCCGCCCGTAACTCTCCTAGTTGTAAATCCACTCAATGTTGATGTGTCGTTTACCTCCCTGTCAGTTGTGATTGATGCAATGTGAGTCTCATGGCTAGCACAATATATTTTGTCCACGTATAATATCCCACAAATATTCTTGGGTTTTTTGTTGCTTCCAATTTAAATACTCATCAGGCTAAGTTTTTCATTTAACACATCATTTAGGCAGCCAACATGCCAACATCAATACATGTGTTCTCAATCATAGAGTCTCTACCGAGGAGGGGCCAAAAAACCTTATACATTTCCAACCTGGCCATTGGAGCTCCACTCACAACTTTCCCAGCCACAAATCTACCCAATGTTGATGTGTCCTTTAACTCCCTTCTAGCTACTGAGGATGCATTATGAGTCTCGTCACTGTCCCAATCATGTGGTGAGTGGTAGTTTGGTGTGGCGGTCACATTCAATGAACCATAATAAGTCATGTATCCCTTTCTCCTTCTTCATAATCAATGCGTTCAAGCAGATTGTGCTTTGATGTCCTCCATACTACCCTTATCACCTTTTTATTTCACTGATGTTGTCATGTGCAGGAGGGGTTTTTCCCCTTGTATACATGACTTTCGGCGTAAATATTGGAAAATAAAAATAAAAATTATTAATTACTTTTTATTTCAACCCCTTGATAAAATGTTTCACCACTTTAATACAAAATGCACCAATCATGTAAATTGTTTTGAAGGTGGGGTTGAACCATGCATACCGAATGTATTTAGCAAAACATGTAATTCCTAGCAAGGATATTCACGATTTCAAAAGTTGATTTGCATAGATACCAAACTAGATTGTTTAAAATAAGTGGCTACTAAATGAAAAAATAGCCTTTTTCTTGAAGACAACGTAGTCTGATAGGATAGAGAAGACAACACAGTTTGTTCCAAGATTTGAAGCTCAATACGACATTGTCAAATGTAAGATTTGATCTCATTCCGTAGATTTAACATAAATAGTAACAACCACACAAGTTGCATTACAAGTTGCAAGTATAAAGAATTTAACGTCATTGTAAGTATTGCACACAGATATCGATCCATAAAGAATATACATATGGATTTGAATGCTGGTAAGTACTTACAAGCAATAAAGAAATTTTCGAGTAGTTAAATCTCAAAACAGGTTGTACACTCAGAATGTGATGTGATTTGACACTAATTATTTGATTCATGATATTTTAATTATTCAATTCATAGACTAGAGTTTACATTTATGAATTTGATGAGCTCTTGAATATTAATATTTTAATCTTATTCATCTATAACTCCTTAAAGTCTCTTTACCTGCTTTCACTCTAATAACCCTATCAACTATGAGTAGCTATCATAACTCGTACTCTCCTACACACTTGTTCTCACAAATACATTAACTCACTCAATAATATTGAAAGAAAGGAATGTCATGAAGAAATTAAGAAATTAATCCAAGGAGGATTTATCAAAGAATCTAACTCCTCTTGGGCATGTGCAACCTTTTATGTAGATAAAAGGAGTGAACATGTTCATCAAAAGAAAAGGCTTGTTGTTGATTACAAACCCTTGAATAAGTTTGTAAAAGCTGTACAACATCCTATTCCAGCTAAGGATGATCTATTATCTAGAATCAAAGGTAAATTTCCTAGTAGATTTAAAATCAAGATCATTTCTAGGCATTGTATATAATCATGATGAGAGGTTGATGTTATAACACTCTTTGAGTTTAAATATTTTCTTTTGGAATCAATTGAGTCATGTTCTTGAGTTGACTTTATGATGTTTGCATTGGTATTACCTTACTAGCAATCGTACACAAGCATTGCGATGTGAACACAGAAAGGGGGAGGGAGTGAGAGAATGCAAGAAAAGTATGGAAAGGACGAAAATAGGGGACGAAGGTCGGGAATAAAGAAGATGGGAAACTGATTGGAAGTGAAATATGAAAGAGGCGGTCTAGTATAATGATATAAAAAGATGTGGGGGAAACATTAAACATCGAATGAAGTAAAGAAGTTATAAAGCGTAGATCGCTACTTCATGAATAATAAATGTTATTCATCATAATTCAAAGAATAGTTGAAACATAAGATTTATAAAAAATATGAACATGAATTAATTTTACGCAATATGCAACATATTTAACCATTAGTTTTTATAAACAAAAGAATAAGAGTATCTATATTATTTTTAATTTTAATTTTAATTTTTAATTTTTATTAATTTATTTTTTGTTTTTTATTTTAATAATTTTTTAATAAATTATTGATTTTTATTTTTAGAATTTTTTTATCAATTTTTATTAATTATTTATGTATTTAATTAAGTTGTATTTTAATAAAATTCAAACTTGTATTCATTTTTATATATTTTTTATTAGTTCTTATCAATTTCGAGTACCTATTTTTATAATTTCAAAATTTTAATTTTCAATTCTTGAGTTTTTTTATTTTTTATTTTTTTAATTTGAATTTTTATTAATAAGGTAAAATGGTTTGGTTTTGAGGGGACCAAAAAAAACCCATACAAAAGAGCAAAAGATAAATCATTTAGAACCCAGATAGAAAGCCTCTACCAATGGCATACCAATACAACAGACCACGAGAGGTCCCGACCGATCAATAAAAATGAAAGGTCCCCGAGACCCCGAAACAAAGTTCTTCAAGAACCAACAACACCCCGAGAATGACTATGAGTATTACAATATAGTTTCAGCTAGACCACCATCCACCCACCTCCATCATTCCCGAGATCTAATGAGTCATTGAGATCCACCACTAAGTGCCTACATTCTTTTGCCAACATTCCTCCTTCAATCTAATTTTGTCTTGCATTAAATTCTAGGGATTCTGTTCCGATGCATTCCGTGTTTAATTCAAAATTTGAAAAATCCCCGTTATTTCACTCCCCACGTCACCTCCACTACCAACAGTCAGTCCATTATACAAGGCAACATCCATGAGGGATACCCCCACCCTTTGTCTACTATAACTACGTTGACTATTTTCAAACCTGACACTTACGACTGCCCGGGAGAGATATTTAATGGAAAATTTGAATTTGAAGTTGGTGGCCGAGACACCGGTGCACCACATCTTGCCACCGGGGACACCCTGGAAACCTGCACGAATCTCATGGCCTCCACACAAGTAACAAGTAATGGAAAGGTCAATGGTTGATCCAAAGTGCAGCCACGACTTCACTATCCTCCTTTTCTCCATCATTTTCTTCACACAACTCTTTAACAGGAAGTTCCTCATCGTCATCCTCCTCTATGTAGTGATTTCTACAGTCAGTGATTCAACTGGTAATATATCCTCAAGTGAACTACAAGTCTAGGACAAGCCCCAAGCTTCATCGTCTGGGAGGGCGTAGATTCACTACAACAAGATGAAACCTCAAACCCAATGCACCTACAAGTTTCACAAATAACCCTTGATTTCTCTATAACAATCCCCTATTCAACTTTGTATTTTGAGGTATTCAGAAATATTTTATTTGGCACCTGGCCTCCAAAAGGGACGTTAATGCACAATTGATCAAAGATTAATTGTGAATGGTTTCTTATCGTAGGGTCCACAACAATTATCACCCCCATGGACCTGGAAATGCCTAGGAAGACATCCAAATCCCACAATTCGAGAGGCAGGATAGGCAGGGGGATCCACACATGGTGCCACCTACAAATGCTAAGAGTTGTTTTTCCGTAAAACCATGGTCCTTCAATAGGAAATCATTGCAAATCCTCATTCTTTTGGAAGCTAAAGAGGAAGTTGTCCCCCCCAATGCTCTCACATCAAGCCTACAGGCCCATTTCCTCTTGCACCATTCCCTAAAAAAATAAATGTTAGGCCTCAATCCAACATATCTTCCTACGGCTACACACTTGAGACTACTTCTTGCTCCATCCACCAACTCCTCAGGGATCGCTAGTTGTGGATCACCCTCAACCCATGAAGGTAAGATCTTCAACGGCTCCCTAGTAGTGCCTCCAAACACACGCAAGGCCCATGATCTAGCCATGACCACATAATCATCCTTCGTAGACCCTGTTTTGCTGATAATGTAGCCAAATTCTGAACACACTCAATATACTGCAAATGAATTGAACTCAAAAGAAAATAGATCTCCTTCTTCATTATTGAATCATCAATTACAATGTTTCCTAAATAAGAAAACAACTTCCAACTCAATTTTCCTACCAAACTCTAACTAACTTTGACTAAATCTACTCTTGGTGGCGGAAATTACTATTTTTAACAGTTTACTAGAACCTGCTATTCTTAGTAAGTTTGCATGCTTATTCATACGGGCACAAAAATTTCCATGCATATTCTACATTCTTAAATTAGAGGAATTGTCAACTTTCCAACTCATAATGCATCTACGAGACTAACATTAAATAATGCCCTAAAATAGGAAAAAAATTGAATTACAAATTAAATCCTAATTTATGGCCCTCAAATGGTGGAATTCAGGCCCTCAAAATGTGCCAAAATGTGCTCCAACTAGTAGGTCTAGTTGATCGGTGTGTTCGTCTCATCGAGATAGAGGTTTAAAAAAATGGACCCAATCGACACCCGAGCACAAGTTATGACATTTTCAAGTTCCTGTTAATTTTAGCGCATCATTCTCCCTTGCTTGAAAAAAACGCAACTCCTACAAGTTTTCTTCAAATTTATGTCATTTATATACATCCATCTTCTTAATCTCCCACTATGTGACCCATGTGTTGTCCTCTTGTTCCAATCATTTCCAATGTACCAAATATTTGTTGTATTTCTCATGTCGTGTGTGCATTGTTTTCTTGTCTAGAATATGATCCACTTCTTCTTTCTTATTCACCGAAACCTACTACCTCCAATCTACTACTTCATCACTAACATCCCCTTTTGCACTATCCCCATGAAAAGAATATAAGTCTGAAACATTAAACACTGGAGAAATATCAAAATTCCCTAACAATTCTACCTCATAAGCATTATCATTTATTTTTTCATGATTGTGTAGGGACCAATCTTCTTGTACTTCAGCTTGTTATAGGTTCCTTTTGGAAACATTTCCTTTAGTACGTATAACATAACCAACTCACCCACTATAAATACCTTTCTCCGTCTGTGCACATATGTTATTTCCTTATACTTGTCATTATTGTTCTGTAACTTCTTCTTGCAATTATTGTATATGTTCGGCAAATGCTTCTGCATCATCATTGACTCTGCCATCAACTAGTAGTTGTACCAAATCTAACACCTTGTTTGCATTACTCTCATACACAATAGAAAATGGATAATTTCTTGTGGATCTATTTTTGAAGCTTTTATAAGCAAACTAGGCTTGTGGTAATGCTAAGTTCCATTGTTTTGGCTTTTCCCCAACTATGCACCTAAATAGGTTTCCCAAACTCCTATTTACCACCTCTATTGGCCCATCAGTCTGAGGATGATAGGCATTGTTGAACTGTAGTTTAGTTCCCAACTTCTTCCATAAAGTCCTCCAGAAGTGACTCAAGAACCTTGTGTCCCAATCTGAAGTAGTGGTTTTTGGAACACCATACAAACGAACAACTCTAAAAAAAAATTTGCTACTCCTGTCACATCACTAGTTTTCTTGCAGGCAATAAAATGAACCATTTTAGAAAACCTATCAACAACCACAAAAATTGAGTCCTTACCTCATGTTTTTGCTAATCCTAAAACAAAATCCATACTCAAATTTTTCCACGACCCTTTGGGAACAGGTAACAACATATACAACCCTGTATTATGTGAATGGCCTTTCGAGACTTTGGCAAATTCAACACCTCTCCAAATATATTACCGCATCTCTTTTCAACTTTGGCCAATAGTATTTCTCCGCTACTAAGGCTATCATCTTATCCTTACCAAAAAGCTCAGTCAATCCTCCACTATGCAGCTCTTTCACTATACTCTCTCTCATAGACGCAACTGGAATACATAGTTGGCGTCCCTTGAATAGATAGCCATCATGTAAAAGGTACTCATCCTAGACATCACCTACATTGTCTGACAATGGATGACTTAACCTTTCAAAAATATTATTGAAATCGAGATCAAAAGAATACAAATCCTTTATTGCTTCAAAACCAACCACCTCATTTTCCATAGTTATAAATAGAGTCACACGCCTACTCAATGCATCCACAACTTGATTATGTTTTCCTGATTTATGCTTTAGAGAAAAGGTATAACCTTGCAAAAATGATACCCACTTTGCATGCATGTTATTCAACTTCTTTTGTATATTCACATATTTCAAGGCTATGTGGTCTATAAATAACACAAACTCCTTAGGCACTAAGTAATGCCTCCAATGCCTCAATGCTTGTACAATTGCATAAAATTCCACATCATAAGTAGAGTAGTTCTTTCTTACATCATTCAGTTTCTCACTAAAAAAATCTATTGGTTTTTCACCTTGACTTAGGACAACACCAATACCCACATGTGAGGTGTCACAATCAACCTCAAACACTTTATCAAAATCTGGTAGTGCCAAAATAGGTGCATCTGTTACCTTCTTATTCAAGAACTAAAAGCTATCCCCTTTTTCCTTTGTCCACAAAAATTCCCTTCCTTTTGTGCAATCTGTTATAGGTGCTACAATACTGCTGAAATTTTTACTAAAATTTCTCTTAAATGTTGTTAAACCATGAAAGCTTCTTACCTCTCTTATACTCCATGGAGTAGGCCATTCAATAATTTCCTTTATCTTCTCAAAGTCCATTTGTACCCCATTTGTTGAAATAATAAAACCCAAAAATACCAAACTCTCTTGCATAAACACGCACTTCTTCATATTTGCATAGATCTTCTCTTTCCTTAACACTTTAAATATCACCTTCAGATGTCTCAAATGCTTTTCTTTAGTTTTATTGAAAATCAAGATATCATCAACATAAACCACAATAAACTGACCATTGTACTCCTACAGCACAGTGTTCATCAACCTCATAAAAGTGCTAGGTGCATTAGACAACCCAAATGGCATCACCATCCACTCATATAATTCATTCCCTATTTAGAATGTTGTTTTCCAGTCATCTCCTCTTATCAGAATATGAAGGTAACCACTTCAAAGATCAATTCTTGTGAAATACCTAAATCCAACAAGCATCCATTATATCATCAAGGTGAGGTATTAGGAACCTATATTTGATTGTAATTTTATTGATTGCTTTGGTATCCATGCACATTGTCCATGTTCCATCCTTCTTTGGAGTTAATAAAGTCAGGGTTGCACACGGGTTCATGCTCTCCCTCACTACTCCCTTTCTCATGAGCGATGTCGTTTGCTTTTTCAATTCTACATGCAATTTTGGGTTCATCCTATAAGTCCCTTGATTTGGGAGTGACGACCTTGGGATCAAATAAATATGGTGTTGAATATCTCTTTTTAGTGGTAATCCATCTGGTAGCTCAACAAGAATAACATCAAAAAATTATTCTATTAATTTTGTTACTTCTACTAGTATTCGTGCACTTACAAGTTCATCATTATTTGTGACTAGTGCATTACAAAACCTAGTTACCTTTGTCTCCTTCACAAATTCTTTTGCAGAAAGCATATTTTCAGCATTTCTCTCTTCCTTCAGAGGTAGCAAAACTATTTTAGTTCCCTTCTTCCAGACAATATAAGTATTCTTTCCCAGTCATGAATAGCTTTCCTATCAAATTGTCATGGTCTTCCTAGCAACATATGACATGCATCCATAAGAATAACATCACACCAAATCTCATCCTTATAACTTTTCCCAATAGAAAAACTTATTAAACATCTCTTATCAACAGTAACTTCATTACCCTTCTTAAACCATGCATTACAGTAAGGGTTAGATTCTTCTAACAATGCAGGCCTAGTTTCTCAACCATTCCATTTGAAACCATGTTCTCACAACTACCACCATCAATAATAATATTACATGTCTTTCCTCCTAAAGTGCATCTTGTTATGAAGATATTTGTACGTAGCCATGCATCCCCCTTGATATATTTTCTTGGAGCAGTTATTGTCCTTTTAATCATCAAATTTTCTCACACATCTAGTGGAATTTCTAGGTCATGTTCATCTTCTTCTTGTCCAGCTTCAACAATATTTACCCTAGGAGTCTTATCAACAAAAAAACTCAACTATTTCATTTGAATCTGTGTTCTCACAACTACCACCATCAATAATAACATTACATGCATTTACTCCTGAAGTGCATCTTGTTATGAAGATATTTGAATGTAGCCATGCATCCCAATTCTAGTAACACACAACAATTTTTGTAACACATAAACTTATAGAAAGGAATAAAATTATATTTAAACACAAGAAACTTCTCAATCGAACTACGGAAATTCATACCTAAAATTTAGTTTTAGCCTCAAATTAAAATTTCATACCCAACGCATCACCTAAACAGAAGTCTGCCAATCCCAATTAGATAAAAGTTTGACAAACACAATCAAACAAAATTCCCAGAGCCATGCAGAAGAAAACTAAAGTTTATGTACTTAATTGAAATATACAATAAAACTTCAGAATTAAAAGACAGGGAAAATATTTTCTTCAGTCTTTTTACTACACAAAATGCAAGCATATATGATACCTGAACATGTTATCACCATCTCCCACAACGCATGTGCAAAGATTCACCACCTGCCAACATGTGTAATGCACCATCAAATATCTCACTGAACCCTCCAATAGATAATAGATGTTTCCTTAAAAAATGACTATATAACATAATTATGTTTCCTACCAAATCATAGTAACTTGTGTAGAAAAAGTTTAGAACATAAAAACTTGATTTGAAATAGGCATAGCCGTCTGACAAAAAATAACACTCAGGGGTATTCTATCAAATGTTTAAACTGCAAATATAACAGAGACATATATAATACATTTCATATGCTAAAATAAATAGGAACAAGCTAGTATATACAGTTATAGCCATTAAATTAAAAGACAATGAAAAATAATATACAGATAGATTCCATTATGAATGGTAGAAGGCGCTGTAAATAGCCAAATAAAAATCCAAGGTTAAATTTGCTAGAATGGCTGATTTCGTGAAATAACAGATTGTAAAATGGATGCAAAAGAGAGAATAAAGGTCTGCTATGCAAACACCATAGCCTAATAGAAAATACCTAAAACAATAGCAATTTCTTAATTAGATCTGGTGGCTGTGAATGCTTTTCAGGCACACAAAAATTGTGAATTAAACGAGTAAATACACAATTTGTAAAAATTCCACCCTGCATAAAATACGGGGCATATGTCACACATGTATAGGACTTGGGCCCCCTCACAATCGACATCTCACTAACCTTGAAACTTAACACAAGACACATATAACAAAACAAACCCTTCCGCATGCCATTAAAAATCCTACACAAATGTTAGATAAAACTTAAAGATGACATTAGCCCTTCTGCATATCAAAGTACGCTAAAGACAACTTTAAAATCGATTTAAAAAAGAGAAAAAATGAACAGGCCTAATCAATTAAGTAGAATCATTCTTACCGTGTGAAATTAAGCAGAAAATCCGAATGTTTCCCGTGATATTCTGGTCATACTCGGCACTCCAGTGATGGCTTCAAAATATAGACAACATACGAGGACAAAAATAACACAAACATCTACCCAACAACACAGGCATGAAACGCACAAAACCAGACACAAACCAGACCACAAACCTCAAAAATGGAGACGAAAATCATACACAAACAATAAGACCAAAAACTTCACAACACATGAACAAAGACACACAAACTTTGAAAGAATATTTGGGGGAAATGATTTTAATAGCTCGCACACATCAACGGCTCTTCCCAGTCCCACCGACATATGCTTTCCAGCTAGCCACCACATTAACTTTTGTACCATTTATTTTTGCTCGTTGAAGCTTTTGAAACGTGTCACATCTTCATTAATACTTATCCTTTCCCATAACATTTATGCATGCTGTGTAAATTTGGTGTACCTAAATTTGGCAGCTATGTGTGCATTATTAAATTTAAAGGAGGTGCAATCAGGCCTATGAGATGTGAGATTTGACGCTTGTCCATATGCTTATTCTTTTCCTACTCGTCTAAATTTGGTGGCTGCTTGCTTATTACTTCCTTCGTTTTGGTTGGTTATATACCCTTCACCTTACTTTATTATTTCAACAATTTTAGGTCAATCATATTTTTTCAAAAAAAATTGGTTAGAGTCCACATTTTTAATATTAGGATATTGAATATATTAATTTGTAATATTATAATTATTATATAATAAATGATTTATTTTTGTATGTATTGGTTGTTTTATAATGACATGATCATTTTTAGGCCTTATTCCAGTGCACAATTTTTTTATTTTTTCTAAACAAATATTAACACGTAGCAATTGCACCAAGTGTGTAATGGACATGGCCGAGGAACAATACAAGTGTGCATTTATGATGGGAATAGAAAAAAATGATTATGAATTTTGTTGTGCAAGAATTATCTCTTCAATTAACAACACACATAGTTATGTACGTAGATGAATGTTGTTTCTCCCAATGATTATTAGTGTCTTAAATCTGTATTTTACAATATACAATGCAACTTATAAGCAACAAGTATAGCTTGTGAATTAAACATGGGACTAATGAAAAATATTTATTCAACACGATGCAATTGATTTTATTAAATTAAATAATTTTATATTAGGATTATACAAGGGAAATATTAAGAAATTATTGCAATTTGGCCATAGAAGGCTATAAAATTTAAAACATTTTCTTTTCTTTACTTGTTAGATAGGGTATACACTACAATTGTAATCCACAACATGACATTTGGCACCACATTCAACAAGGCCATGAATGTCATATACTGCCGAAGCCATTGCAAAATTGAAATTGTAGATATCCATGACCAGTGTCTTAGACATAGTTATATAAATCATTTTGTAACGGCTCTTACATCTAAGAGTCATTCCCCAACAGTCACCTTTATAGTTGTCTATTATTTTTGAGTCACTTCTTCTAGATGGTTAGTTTATTATGAGGCATGCATGTGTTTTATTTAGTAGAATAATTTGAGATAATCAAAATTAAACATAAACCATTATGACTACCCATGGTGGGAGAATATGCTTTAAAATTGATTTATGAGCTCCCCTTCGCCAATAAATAAATCTCAAAAAATCATAATGTATGTTCTTTGTGCCCTTCGTAAAAAGTTTTTAAAGCATTTTAACCATTGTTTCATCGTAGGGAAGTATGGTTATTACTAAGTGTTGGCATCCAAATTGATTCTCCCTTGGAGACCGAGCAACATCACAGATTTAGCAAGACATTGAGAGACAAAATATCATATTATGAGTCATTTTGTAGCCGAGGAGGGGATTCATCTGACTCTTTGTCACTCGGGCATCGGAGAAATGGATAACACCTTCATTAAGGATTTGATCTATCCTCACTGCTTTAGGTCATGCCTTTCAACCAGGGTGAGAGGACCCGTTTTGTAACCTCTATTGTTGGTGAAGGAGAATGAAGATATCCTTCTTTGCACAAACTTGATAGGAAACCTTGAGAAAATATGATCAATGCACCACAATTTAACTCTCACGAGTTGTCACTTCTAAAGAATGGTGATATTTCCTAAACAAGGCTTAAGGTTACTAAAGACATTATGGAATCTTGATTACTTCTACGTATTTTGGTAGTAGAATTTGTTCATTCATGGATACACAGTGCAGACAGGGGTATTTCAGGTGGGATTCATGGTTATTTGAAATTTATTGGTGGGAGTTAAGCAGGATAAAGTTGATTATACCCAATCTTTGAGAACCTTCACAACATTTGGAAAACTAAATGATAGAATGCTTCAGAATAGCAACAACATTCCTTCAACTAGAAAGTGTACATCAATGGGGCCCAGATTTGCACAATTTCACACAATCTTTGAGAATTCAAAATGAAGGCTCGAGCTAAAGACTCAATTAAACACTAAAGACCCCTCGTTCCTCACGCCTAAGATGCACTCAAAGGCTTACATACAATCTTTATCAACAAAATAACAATAAAGTGATTTTAAATTGTTTATTTCACTACAAGATGAAGGTTCTTCTCGTAATGAAATTACAAATGCCACTAAACTATCACAGGGATGAGATCCTATGTGATTCGAGAGGGACTTTAACACAAGATTGCAATCGGAACAAGAAAAACTACTTGCATACATTCTGAAATAAAGCAGACACAAATTTTGCCCAAGATTGACATAGATTAATTCAAATTGATTAGATTCATCAGTAGGGGAAAGTTTCTTTGAATAGTCTCAGAGCTTTGTCAATGGCTATACACTCACAACCAACTTGACGTGATTGAAATCTAAAACACAGGAAATTAACAGGTTTCTCATATTGGTCTCTCAGGAAGATAGGCTTTCTCAAATTTTCTCATAAAGTTTAACACCCGACCCTTTGCAAGAGTATTCTCATTACATTTATTCATTTCACTCACTCACTCATCCCAAATTTTCCCCCAAAAAGAATAATATTTAAGGAACCTTTGCTTGTTACCAATTTGTCTCATAAAGTGACTTTTAACAAATTTACACCATAACTGTCAGTGGACAAATCATGAACTGATCACATTTCTCCGACCCTCGAATAATGACTTGGGATGCCATGCCACAAAATTTTGATAGTTATTCTAATCATTATTTTATTCTGTCATGTGAGAAATCCTATTTTAATCATTTTCTGATAGCTCTGTATAGTTAGATCTGACTAGCAATCCTTTTCACCCTCGAGGACATATCTTGAGAAATGAGTGCCCCCACATGGATGCCTACATTCGTGCCTCTGAGAAATGAGTTTCCACACATGGATTATTCACATACCTACGTTGTGAGTCTAATTTGCAAGAAAAACAATGCATATTCACATCTCCAAGAGTCTCAGAGCAAAATGGCAGCAAAATCAGATACAATGCACAAAAACCATTGATTCTACCCTTCTCAACTTTAGATTAGAGCCTTCCATGTGTTTCCTTGGCATAACTGCAAAGGTGAGGTATAGAGACAAGTTTCCAAACAAGTGCGGGCCTTCCACGTGCCCTAGGCCCAAGAAAAATGCCTTTTGGCCTTTGAAAAGTCTCAGTATAAAAAGGAGCCATGGAAGCCTCCACGTGTCTCAATGGCACACTTTTGATATGGTGCCCAAAATAGAGACCCTAAACAAGCGCGAGCTCACCACGTGTCTCAGTCTGAAAAAAAGTTGTTGAAAATGTTTAAGGATCAGCGAAGGCACTATGTGTCTAGGGTCCAGACAATTTTCCTTGGCCATTGAAAAGTCTAAGCAAGGGCAGAGTGAGTGGAAACTTCCATGTGTCCCCATGGTGCTCTTTCACTAATAAAATTCTAGGGCAGGTCCCCAAATAGGCATGGGCCCTCCACATGTCCTAGGCCTTTAGAAAGTTGCTTGAAAAGTTTAAGTATAGAAAAGAGCTGGTAGAAGCCTCCACGTGTCTCCCTAGTGCAACTACTAATGTAAGACCCAGAGGTGGATCCTCAAATGAGTGCAGGCCCCCATGTGTCCAGAACCTAACATAGTTGCATCCATTGCTAAAAAAATCTAAGTATGGATAGTGAGTGAAGACCTCCACGTGTCCCTTCGGCACTCTTTTGATATGGAGCCCAAAAGTGGAGACCCCAAACAAGCGCGGGCTCACCATGTGTCCATGGTACGATGAAGCTGCATTAGTCGTACAAAAATGTTTAAGTCTAGGTAGGGCCAGCGGAAACCTCCATGTGTCTCCATGACACAACTCCAAAGGTCAAACCAAGAGGTGAATTTTCAGATGAGCACAGGCCCTCCACGTGGACAAGACTTGAGTTGAAGCGGGCCTTAGAGTTTCAAAGTGCCTTTGAGCCACATCCAATCAGAAAGGACCATGTTTCCACATATGCTGAGATATAAATGATGGGGAAAACACACCACAAACTCAGAATTGCAGAGAAATCACCATTTGTGCCCAGAAATGAATCTTTCTTTAAGGACAAAGAATTTGGAAATGATATAAGGCCCAAATGTGATCCATCGAGCTACATCCAATCAGAAAGGACCACGTTTCCACAAATATTGGGACAAAAATTGACAGGGAAAACAAAACGTGACTATGGAAAAATGGAAGGAAGGGAAAAACTTGAATTTACGCCCAAGTTACAAATTCTTTCACATGGACAGAGGAACGGAAAACAAATTCTGGACTTAATGTGATCCTCGACCAAAGGAAAGGATTGATCATGGCAACCAAATGAAGGATAGAGCTTTCACGCATCAATACGGGGAGATATAAAAGACTAAAGGAGTGTGGGATGAGGGTCTAAAGGAATACACGTGCACCAAACAACACGCACTTCACCAAGAAAGGAGTTGCAAAAGCAATGTGCATGCATAGAAAGCTCAAGATTCAAAAATGGAGTGGAATAGAATGCTCTTGGATTGCCATGGACCAAAAAGAAGAGGAGTACAAATAGGGGAGTGAATGTGTAACTCCCATGTAAGAAAATATTCCTCCATAATGGAGAAGAGGAGTTACTTTCCCAAATGGGAATGTAACTCCTATGACACACTTACACATATGAAAGATTCTATAAGAGAATCTGTCATAACTAAAATGACACCTAAGTCCATGTCCACCTAAGTGAGATGACTCACATGGTGTAGGTGGAAATAACACTAAATAATTAAATAAAGTGATCAAAAAACACCTACACCAACATGTGATTCATCGAAACTAGGATGGGGCAAGGTAAGTCAACAATAAAAATAAGAAATGGGTCCCGGATATAAGCCTGATGAGGTACCCATGCACAAAAGGTCTCAAGTAGTGAGGGGAAAACCCAGTGGGAAAAACCTCAACTTACAAGAGAAAAAAATGCCCACACAGAAGGTAGAAGGCATGTGTATCTGGCAACAAAAATGAACACACAAAAGGAATGCCAACAATGAAGAAGGTTGTAACACGAGTTTACAGCAAAGCTTTATAAGAAAAACATGTTCTCAACAATGCAAGCCACAAAAAAATGAGTTTATCAATAAGAAATGAAATGAAGCATACAAAACAAACCACTGAAAAATAACCATTAGAATCTTGAAATATGCAAGTAAAACACATGCAGAAAGTGAAACTTGCTTTTGGAGCAACAATGGCAAGATTCCAATCCCCAAGCTCTTATACCATGAAGGAGTGTATTCTGAAGGAATACATCACCAAATAGTTGTACTTCAAAGAAAGGAGTTTTCAAGATAAGGCAAGCAAACTTGTAAGAAGCAATGTGCATGCATCTCAAGATTCGAAAATGGATTGAATTAGAATGCTCTTGGATTGCCATGGACCAAAAAGAAGAGGAGTACAAATAGGGAGTGAATTGTAACTCCCATGTTTAGAAAAGATTCCTCCATAATGGAGAAGAGGAGTTACTTTCCCAAATGGGAATGTTCCTATGAGATATATGACAGATTCTCCCATGTCCACCTAAGTGAGATGACTCACATGGTGTAGGTGGAAATAAAAATAAATAATTAAATAAAGTGATCAAAAACAACTACACCAACAAAGAAAGAGTCCACAAACTAAAGTATTTCAAGGAAAACAGGCAGATCAAATGAGCACCAACACTAAGGATCTTCATCAATCTTAATTTATTTTAATGAAACATAGGTATATATTAGCAATTGCACATGGACATTGCAATGCAAACACCGAAAGGTATGCAATTGTTGGATGAGAGGAGTATTGGGAAAGGCTTGTAGTTTGATGTGCGGACAAGTTGATAAACAACTTGCTCATTCTTTCGAACAACATTTATGGTTCTTTGAAGAAAGAGATGTTTTTATGAAGGATGTGGAAAGGAAGAGAGTAATTTTTTTAGTTGATAGGAGGAAAGATGTATTCATTATAGTCTTGGCAAAAGAGAGGGAATGAAGGAGAGAAAAAACATATAAGTATAATGTTGTAACATTGATGGTTTAATTGAAAAAGGATTGTTGTTCATTAGTTTGAGATTATCAGTAACAAACAATATTGAAAAGGAGAAGCAAGTGTGAAATAATTTTTTTTGAAAAAGCACATACATTTTTAGTAGGAAAAAAGCCTAAGGTGAAATGATAAAGGAAAAAAAAAGAATATATGTTGTGGTAAGGTGTAGTGCCCAATATAATTTTTTTAAAGAAACTAAAATAATAAAGTAAGTTTGAAAATTAGGCAGAGGGTAGTTGGAGAATAATGATGGAGGATGTGGAGAGTAGCAAGGCATGTGGGCTCTCTTACATAGCACATGGGCACCCTCAACTGCCAGTTAGACCTATCACTCTCCTTGGACAATAATGCAAGCACTTTATTCAGAATTTGAGGTAGAAACCATGTTGAAAACCAACCTAACTTTGAAAATTTAGTAGTATTTGGTAGCTGCAGTAATAGATAGAAACTTAAGTGGGTCTTTTCTAGGAATCTCTTGTGTAGCCATCCTGAAATCAATAGATTTTGGGCTAAATCATTCTTGCATGTTGGAATAAAACTTAAACCTGAATATCTATTCATTTTACCACATGCAGAATCATCAATTTGGATCTATATCTGCACCAACAACAGTTTCATTTGTTTCAAAGGAAAGGAAACTACATGTCATTGTTTTGTTTGTTGTTTGAGGAATTGGAGGGGCTCCTTTCATACGTATTGGCTAGTTGCATTGATTTTACATATTTTGTTTCTATGTTGTGCTACATGCACTTTAACCTTGTTGCACCATTATCTTGTTAGACAATTCCTACCACTTTGATTATCCTTCTCTTTATCTATTTTTCTTTTCGATTAGTGAGTGTATTGATTGAAATAGTAAAAGTGCCCTTTTCCTATTGTCCTATGTATGTCTCTGCGAGATTTTGGCTCTTTCATTCTTCCTCTATGTGAAGCCATTTGTTGTACATTCTCAGCATACTCCCATTCCATGCCAAAATACGAGCTCTGGTACAGATCGTGGACATCCATCAAAGCATAAAATATAGAGGCATGCTTGTTATTGGGGTGTGACCAGATTACAAAGCCTAAGCTTCAATGAATGGCATCATGGTTATGGTACTTGAATGGTCTATGTTACTCTATACTAGATTATCCTTATCTTCTTTGTGTTACCTAATTTTGTGCCCTCTCTCTTTACTATATATAGATTGGGCTCTCCATTTATTTGAGCTCAAACATTGTCTGATTCACTTGAATCCCAGTCTGAATCTCATTCCATTTCTCAGCCGTACAATAGCTTTGACATTTCCTAAATTTGTTCTTTGACCACTCAGATACCCACCACAATGCCTGTTCTTCTCCAAATTTTCACCAAGAATATCATGCAATGTCATAACCCCCTTCGAAAGACGAAGTAAAGGAAAAGAGAGAGCATCGATAAAATTCCCTCAAGAAATTCTTACTGAAGGAATACGGGCTCTCCATCTTGCACCTACCGATTGTAATGAGCTAGGACCCCTCTCTTTTCAGTTTACACCTCCACTGATAAATCCCAACAGGTAATTCAATTCTTCTGAGATTCTGGGTTCACTCTTCACTAGTGGGTGTGAATGAGGAAGCTGTAAGTCTTGGATGAATTTGATGCCACAAAGATACAATAGTCATAGTGTGCCATTTACATGGAGGATAGTTGTTTTGGAGTCCAGACGTGTGATTTACTGCACATATGGATTGGGGAAAGGAGAATAAATGGGAGAAGATTTTGGTGATTCATCTGAGGGTGTAGCTTTAAAGAAATCATAAGTTTCAGTAGTCAAATACCAATGTGCAAGACACGGAGTATTTCGGTGGTGACTTTAACGATCTATTCCCTCATTCGTGTGTTGAAAATTTTAATGAATTGCTTATTTATCGATTTGGTGGAGTTCTGCAAGTGCCTTGTTCTTCCCTTTCAATTGGTGAAAGACCCTCAGTAGATCACAAGTTTAGCGTAAAAAAATGGTATGGATTTTCCCTGCTCTCATGCTTTAATTTTCTGCTTTCATCATTTATTGCAATTTGAAAGTAAATGTTTATTATTAGGAAATGTATCCCCAAACAATGATCAAACTTTACTTTGTTTGGAATTGTCAAAAAAATAAAATAAAACAAAATTAAAATTTTGACACTAAAAGTCACGTGGATGGAGTGCCACACCCAAGTATACAACAAACCTGAAACTCCTAGCATGACCCCTAGTAACATGAGACACCATGTGATAAATTATCCAAGTCATTTGAATTTATTTGGCGTCTTTGCAAGTCAAATTTATAATCCTTCTTAGCTTTGCAGTCACTTGTGTGATGTGTTAGTTTTAATAAAACATGATCGGTTTCAACTTTCGGTTGCCGCTAGTTTGAGCGAAACTCAAAACCACTACAACCTACCCCTAGATTTCCAATGAGAGAATCGTAACCCACCTTAATTTCAATGAAAATTCCTTAGGAAACTAATTTTGTAAGTGGATTTTGGGACCCTCTTGTCGTTGTGCGATAAGCACTACTGACGCAATTATGATAACTGGCCTTGGATTTGCCCCTGTAACTTGAACTTTGAACATCGTAATAAAATTCCATCAGACACGATGAATTATCTATATATGGGGAATAAGTAGGAATTATCAAACTTTTTTATTGAACTTGAAATGAGTGTGTTCAAGACCCATATTGTAAACACTTTTGTTGTTTTGAACAATTTTTCTCAACCTTAGCTAGAATCTCATTTTTGAGTCTCGTTTGACTTCTAGCTATGCGTGTGACCTCGTAACACCGTGGAAATGTTATGTAGAATTTTGGTCGATATTTTATCTTGTATAAATGAATTTTGAAATATATGGTGTTTTTCTCTCTCCACCCTCTTCTCTCTCTAGAAATGACTATGATATTTTCATTGAATTGAAAATGTGAATGATTTGGATAAGGTAAATTGGTTTGAAATGAAATGAAAATGGATATGAAAATCAAATGGTTATGATATCTTGAATGGAAAATAAGATGTCTCTTTACTTCCTCTCTCATCCTTACTCCCTCTCTCCCTCTCTCTAGTATAAAAAAAGATAATTGCAAATGAAAGTGAAAGTGTGAATGCATGAGAAACTAACTTTGTCTTCTTCTTTCTCCCTATATATCTCTCTCCCTCTTCTATTTATTTTAAATTGTTTGAAATGATAAATGTGTGGATTTATGCTCGAGTATAGGGGATTTCCATGCGAGTCCTAGGACTAATGCAACGTTGGTTGTAGGTACTCCAAACAAGATGGAATAAGAGTGTGATATATCATAATCAATGAGATGGCATTGAAATATTGTACCTTGAGATAGATCACAAATCTTAGATAGAGTTAATTAATGATAATAACATGATCAAAATTATTGTGTCAAAAACCTTTGTTCTTCTTGGATTCTTATGCTTCATGTATTATGTCTAGAAAACTATGTGGATGGTTTGTGTTTTGTTCTAAAGTTAACATTTGAATACTAGTAGGAGTGACACATAATCGATGTAGGACCAACTCTATTAGATGATAAATGAGGAAGATATTTGATAATGCAAATGGGTAAAAAGCGTGTTGTGTACTTCACAGGTGTTAAGTTCATTTGGAGATAAATGTGTTTCTTATGGTTTAGATGATCTAAGTAATCAATGTATGGATAGTTACATTGTTTCATACCTAAACTCAAATAAACAATAGTAACTTATTATTAAACCATATAACTGAAGTTAGAGTTCAACCTTGGTTGTACCCCCCTCTAAATATAGTGGCACCCAGTTTTGCAAAACTCTAAAGTCGTAAAAAATAAATAATAATAATAATTTAATCCTCACAACTAGGCTTCTTGTACTACACCTATGAAAGGTCTTCAAAAGACCATTTCTATAACATGTGAGTCCTTGTTTAAAGAAATGACTAAGTTATGTGACCTTTCCATGTATGGTGTAAGTAGATCTAACACTTCCCTAGTATCCTAGTGAAGCACCAAATCCTTATGAAATTAGATATAGGATTAACTTCATCAATGAATGAACTCCTTGTGGAATATAGATGTCAAAAGTGGAGTCAGTGAACTAATTGTACTTGTGCAGTAAACTCTTAGTAATGATGTCTTTAGTTCCTCACAGATAAATGTGTTATCTTGGTTACTAACAACATAACACCTTGGTCTTTCATTAAGGTTGTATAGCATAAATATGTCCTCTCACCTTAAACTCATATATAGTTGGGGCATAGATCCTTAGGTGCAATTGGAAATAAAGTAAACCTTGGCTGATTAAGGGGTTAACTTATGGGTGGAAATTGTACATAACTCTTAGCAAATGAAATTGTATTTAAAATATGTTGACTTAGGAGAAGTGTAGAAACTGAAAACATAGTCTCGTAACCCCATGTGCCTAGTTTCCCTTTGAACCCTAGTGAGTGGCCCTACACCAAATAAAGGTAGTAGGTGATGTTTCTATGATTGATCTCATGGTGGGATTTAAATGACACAAGTGGATGTCTTGGTTGCAAAAAAAAATTTAATACTGGAGTGTATAAGAGCAAAGAGATGGGTTATCTCATGCTAGGTTACACTCCTTGTAGTAGCGAATCCATTAGTGAAAATTATGTGTTATTTTGTTTACAATTGTTATAAAGCAATGTCAATAATGAGACCATAGTGCGATGTAAGAGTAAAGCATATAAGAGTAAAATGAGATTTTAGGTTAGGAATGTCACTCTTGGAGTCCTTAGCACTCAATTAGACATTTTTATGTGTTAAAAATAATATGAATTGCCCTTGGTGAGATCAAACTTTGAGAAAACAAAAGATACATATAAATCTAAATAAAATTTCTTGATGTGGAAATTATGCATAGATTCAACAAATTATTGAACTATATCAACTATGATAGGGAAATAAAGAGACCATAATCAAAGAGTGTTTATGGAAAAAGGTATCTTAAATCTAAATCTCCCTTAAATCCTAAGATTTCATCCTTTGCATCACGTTAGATTCACTTGTGTAGCAAGGGTAAATTTTCAACATCGAATAAATGTTTGAGAAGAAGAATCTTAATTTAAGAACGTGAGAATCAGGAAGTTTGTATGCAATTTGAAAAATGGAAAATAATTATGTAAGTTATGGAGATTGTCGTAAGGGACAAAGAGCCAACTTAAATGATCGAACTGTAAGTTGAAGGTGAAATGAATATAAGAATATTATCGTTGCATAGTAATGCTCTTGGAATGTTAATCGTAACTAAGATGTAACCATAGTAATGATGTATTATGGGTTTTCCAATCCTTGGGTCTTTTTTGTGGTTGGGTCATTGCTAGCATTCATTGTTCATTGAGGAAAGTGTGGCATCGATAGGTATATGGTGTTGTCTTGTTTCTATGTGAGTCGATGACTTGTGTGAGTGTCTTTTGTGGTGTTAAGTTTATATATTAGAGCCCATGTGGTGTTGTGTAATGAGCATTTAAAGTCAAAAAAATATTCCTATATTTTTACTGTTGTATTTGTATGTCCAAATTATGTGTGTTACACAAGGAGTGGCAAGTAAAGGTTGCATATTTAGGCAGAGCGATGAAGTTGAGTGAATCCAATCTCGAATCTTCATTTCTACGTGCTCAAATCATATGCACTAGAGCCATTTTTTAGTACTGTTAAAATGATAATGGTAGAGAAATGTGAAGATCTGCAAGTGAGGGTACTCTAGAAATTGTTGTGAATGTAATACCTTGTCTCTCATTGTTGTTAATGTTCACAGTTGCTTTATGGAAATTAAGGCCATGGGACTTGTGGATAGTCAATTCCTAGGCCCCTTTAAGTGGAAATTATCCACTATTCTCTCTTGTAATAGGGGGCACTTGAATATGCAATAGGTTAGACAGATCCCAAGACAATTCAGTGTATATATCAAATTTGATTACAATAAAGAGTGGAAGTTCAGGTGGTGGTATGAATAAGTCATAAATAATGTTGATGATTATAAATATAAAGCTATGTGATCATAATAAAGGACCAAACACTAAGCAATAGTTGTCACCACCTAAGGTTGCATCCAAAGGCATTATCAAGAGCATTAAAGCATCCATACAACATCCACACAAGGGAAAGGGACTATTGTTGGCATTTTTCGCACCCTATGCGAAAAGAGTCAACTCAAAACTTTTAAGTTTCTCAGATTTATCGAGTCAAGGTTTGACTATGTTTGAGATAACCACCTCACAATAACATACAAATTTTAAATTGTTTGGTTTTGGACAGTCTTGGAAGTTACGTTTGGATCAAACTCCAAATATGCTGCAGTTACAAAATGCCATGCCTCATAGATGCATCCATTCCATTTGAAACCCTTGTCACAACTGTGCAACAACCATAAATGACCATTGCAAAACCCTGAGGAAGGTGGGAAAGGCAACATGTATCAGACATTAAGTTCTGAAGCAGCGGATGGGTCTCAAGTTTGAAGGACAGAGTGCGGAATAAATTTCAGTCATCCATGAACATCAAAAGGTACATTTGATTTTTATTTATTTCCATACATAAGTGAATTATTTAAGTGTGTTGAGTTGTACAAGATCATTATTATCCATTCAAGTGAAAGAAAGTAAAGAAAGGAAACATACACATCTCATTACACGAAAATAGTTCATTTTTCATATGGAATAAAAGTACAGTGAACCCACACAAACCATGGGATGTAACTTGTATGTACTGGAAATAAAAGATGCATATACTTAAAGCTATAAGAAATGGAGAGAAAAGAAACCCATCATTTCATGTTTGGGTCGGTTCTCTCATGCTTCTGGATTTGTTTTATTTTCATCTGCTTCATCCTCATCCCCAGCTCCCAGCAACATGCACCTATGGACATACAATACATATTGCTAGAGCTCTAGGTTTGGTCTATATCCATGTGTTTACAGTTTCACGTAACTGAATCCTTTAAAGAAAGCACATACAAGATACATGAAAGAGAGATACAGAAAAGAGTATCTCATAGTACAGTTGAATCAAGATCAAGAACCATAAGAGTTGCTACAGATTCTGAAAGTACAGATTTCTCATGAAGATGGAAAAGAATCAGAAGTAGATCAAAATTACACCAATGACAACTATAGAGCCTCATTGTCTTGACACAAGATTACAAAATCAAGCTAAAACTACAAATCAATGGATACCTTTATGGTCACATGAATATAAGTGCATCATTACCAGTTTGAATCCTAAAGAGAAATCTATGCATAGTAATGATTCTATTCAGCTGGATCAATTTTACACATAGACCAAGCACATGATCTCATTCAATTTTAGTTAGAAGTACACAAAGTATTGCAGAGTATTGCTTGTTTTAAGAGGACTATAACTGGTATGACACATTTTCAGAGTCAATCATTCAAGTGACTCGAACAAAGAAAAAATTTTGAAGTCTCAAAAATACATTCAAGGAATGAAACCATTATAGCTTTCAAATGGAAAGGAGGGTTGTTAATCAAAAGATGGTTGTATCCTATAGTAGATAGAGCAGTCAAAAAATGGAGTTACTAGTCATCCTTGACATTGGCATGTATATCCAGTTTCTATTTAAGAGTAGAAAATGGAAAACAACAACAAATCATGCCCAATTTCAGGTTGAAATAAGCTCAGCAAAATAAAGGAAATTGTATGTTTAGAAAACACAAGGTCTACATGGTTGCAGAACAATTAAAGCACTTAAGCAACAATTTCAGAGGGCCACAAAGTACCGTCCAAGCCAAGCTCTATTACAAATACATGGAAGCCTCTCAGAACCTAAAAGCATCATGCATGAAATAGATATATGAAGGTTATTATACAAAGAAAAATCTACATAAGTGTCAGAAGTGTCATTCTTGCACAGGTTTACATCTATCCATTGGCACATATCTTCATTGGCAAATATCAAAGCACAATTTCACTTTCCAAGGAGGAATTTGTGGAGAATTCATAATGAAGTTTCAGTATTTACATGAAAAGAAATTCTGGAGAGTTGCATTATATAGTCACACGACCTTGAAGTATAGTATCACAATGCTCATTTTACAGATTCTCATCTACAGGTAGCAAAATGCACTGGGAATGAAGCTTTGTGTTTTGACAATAGAGAAATTCCAATTTATTAAAGGTCAGAGTATAAAGCACAAAAATTTCAATCCAGATAGTCATATTAAGCTCTAGCTGCAAACTAGGCAGTAAACCCCTACAAGTTGTGAGGTTATAGTTGTTGAAAAGATATACAACTCAGGATAACAATAAACATATATAAGTAATCATGTCTCTTCTATTCACAACACCAAAGAGATCCTTCAACTACCTCAGAGCATTCAAAGCTCATCAAATTCAGAGAATATGTTTTCAGAATGAGCTATAGGGACTCTGAGCATCAAACACCACTCCAACATTAACAAATTAGGTAGCATTCAAAAATACTAAGCTACAAAAAAAGGTGGATATATCAAAGTAACAGAGTATTCACTGATAATATCATGTAAAGAAAAATGACAGTTCAGTTTCAGATCAAGCAAGTTTGGGAAGAATAAAAGCCTGCCTCAGTGAATATCTTAAATCAGAGTTTCAAGTGACAGAAATTAAATGGAACAGATTAGATTTCACTTTTTTAGAGTAACAAGCCATACAATGGGAGATATAAGTGACAATACATTGAGGTTTGCATTATAACAGGTATTCAAAGCATCAAAATTCATGATCATCGACTTTCAGAACAAAGTTCATCTCCTCACTCTAGAGCAATAAGAATCCAATCATTTCTTAAGATTTCAGAAACATTCAAACAAAATACAAAATCTACATTGTAGTGAAATAAAATACCTCACACATCTACAAACATGGTCAGATCTAGCAAAGCATTCACGTCCATCCTCAAGAAAATAAAATCATCTTCATTTTACTAGATTACCATCATGGAGAAATGTGGAAATTTGTAGAAAAATCAACACAGGGTGCACAAATTAACTCAAGTAGTTTGATTAAACCCATCATGCAGTCACCTAGAAAAGCCAATAAAAGAAGTGGTTACAGTTTTTGGAACGTAGAGCAGTTAAATCATCCACTACTGAGAAATGCAGTCTCGAATCACACAAACAAAAACATGCCCAATCTGAGTTGGGTGTACAAATGAACAAGAAGAAATCTTCACAATCTATAAAGTGAATATCAAAATTTGGGTCACAAGAAATCAAATCATAGCTCACCTTGTAAGACCAAATCTAGCAAGGTAAAGCCGAATCATGAATACCATGTATAATCTCAGCAATAAACCAGAAGATCCTCTCCAGGCTATCATGGTTTTAAAGGAAAATTCAGAGTAAAATCAGAGTAAAATGTGAGCTTCAGCTCTAAACACGGTGGTAAAGGTGCCTTTTACACAACAAAATATGAGTACCCATAATCCAGATCAGAACCAAAATGAAGGACCCATAACGTAATTTCAACTCGAAATCCCCAAAGGAACCACGATAACACAGAAAGTGCAAAGAAAGAATGAAGTATCAATATATTGAAGTCAAAATGACAATGATGAAGCAGTTTCAAAGCTCAGAAATAAAACTTACCATCCTTCATCAAAGCAGTGATCTGATTTGAAGAAAAGCCAAGCTCTAAGATCTCAAAGTTCAAGATATAATGGTCATGAATAGAAGCACATTCAGAATAGTAGGGCACTCCTCAAGTAGAAAATATGAAACACATATTGTTCAGATCCTACATAAATAGTGACCATGAACAAAACCATTGAGAATGGCTCATTTTGAGCAAAAACTCCATTGAAGGCCAAAAACATAAATGACCTCTAAGGCACAATAATGACACCTGATAATTTTTGTCAGGGCTTCGCCAGCAAAGTGAGCTCACGAGATGACCAAAATGATTAGGTTTTCCAAATATTCCATATGCCTAACTCGACCAACAAGTTGCTTAGTTGAATCAGAGTTAAAGTATGTATGTGTCGAAGCCACAAAAACCCTAACTCCACTCGAGTTAGTCTCGAAAGAAGAGCCACCGAACATTGCACAAAGGATCAATTCATCATGAGAAAGGGGAACATTCTTTCCTTCTTAAATGATTAGGTTTGACTGTAACTTCATACTATGGTTTATAATCATTATGCCTTCAGACTATAGTTTGTGCTAATGTGTCTGAAAAAGGGGGCCCAATGTTTATTCAAACTAAGAGCAAAACCTTGTTATATGCCATGATTGAGTTCAAAAGTGCCCGTGTACCCAATACATTATCAAATACCATAATATATGCCAATGACAAAGTTATGAGGGGTCAAGGATAAGCAAGTGGAGTATAGCCACGAGATATTTTACATTAGCATTTGCAAAGTTTGACTTCAATGTTTTGCAAAAGGAAACCTCGTACTCTCTAAGTATACACGCATCAAAGGTGGTCCCCACATGGGAGCTGAAGGAAAAGGCATCATTTCCATTTGCACAAAAGTCAATTCCATGTAACCACAAGAAGACAAAAAAATGTTGACATCAGGACACAAGGGTGGTCCCAATTAGGATAGATACATGGGTGAATTATTTTGCCAAGTATTGCAGATTAATGGAATTTATTTTTCTCACTCACAGGAGTATTTTTGCAAGCCTTCACAAAAGGACATATCAACAAGAGGACAAAATTTGCATGCACTAAGAGAAGACTTGCTCATCAAGCAAGATTTATTATTAGCAAATTATTCACCCATGCTTTTCTTAAAAATAGAACAGTCAACTGCAGTTTGACTGTGATGTAATCAAAGGCTATTAATGCCTCTTTGTATTAGTTTGCTTTATTTTAGTCCTTTATTTATTAATAGATAAAGGATAAAAATAGGATGCATGGGCAGTACAACCTTATTCTATTTTTAGGAAGGGTGGGTGAATCAATATTTCTATATATTGTGTGCCTTGGCAAATCACAAAAAAAAATAGAGAGAGGACTTTTTAGATACAGGAGTGCTAAAGCAATTTTCTACCAGTTTTTCCCTTTGAATGTGAAGTATTTTCTACCTTTCCAATTATTGCAGTCTTATGTATGTTTCCATTAATCTTGTGAATGTTGAATTCCCTCATTAATCATCTTACCCTATTGCAAGTTCAGTATTTCTACATGATATTAATGTGTATGTGTAACTTATAAGTATTTTTGTGATTCTATCCCTCGATACATAAAAGTGTTCACCCTTAATTATCTTTAGAAAACTGTTGGCCTGTGCATCAGAAATCCATTCCATATCAATTGTGCATGTACTCAGTCAAAGACCTCATACAAGTTTGGTGTATCACCTCAATTTTAATTTCATTTTACAGTCATCTTTTACCCTTAAACCCCAAAAAATTAGTTTAGGATACATCAATAAGGAACCGAACTTGATACTGAGACTCACCTCAAAATAGGTATACCCACAAACCTGAGGTGTTTCCATTGTATCTACGAAAGAGAGAGATAAAATTTGCAAGCCTATAAAACTTGCAGTCATCTCTCTATAGGCTACACTTTCGAGAGATAATAGTTTTTGGCACGCCGGTGGGACAAGGACTAGAAACTACTATTGATGTGTTCTGAAGATCCAAGATTCAAGAAGAACTCATCTGGTGACTCTGTGAATCTAATTTCAGATCAGTACAACACTTTTTCAACATCATCAAATTTTCAGCTGCAGTTTTTAGGTATTTTTCAAGAAAATCATATCTATTTTATTTGTTATCAGCCATTTTTATGAGCAGCAAACTATTTTTTTCATAGTTTCAGTATTTTATGAGGTCCCACAGCCATGAACCCTCATTTTCAGCAGTATTATCAGCCAAACCAGCAGCCCTTTTATCCAATTTCCCCTTTAGACCAGTTTCATAACCCCTATCAGAATGAATATCCTTATGACCCAAACCTTGAAATCAAGTATGATTGTCAATATGATGATCATTACGTTGTTCAAGGTCAAAGTTATGTAGAGGGTTATGCTAAATGTGAAAGGTGAAGAGATCTTGAAGTTGAGCTTAATGAACTTAAGCAATCATTTTTAGTTGTCAAGGAGCTATACGAAATCGTTAGCAATGAAAACTGATAGACATCCGGTTGCGGAACCCTGTCAAAAGAGTTTTCCCACTTACCTTCCCTATCAGAATTTAATGCCTATATGTTCCCCTTATCAGCCAAAGCAGTCCATTCATCAAATTCTAAATTATCAAGCTGCTGCAATTCCTACTTTTCCTACACCACAATCATGTATTGAACCCAAAATAAAGTGTCCAAATTGGTGTTCAGATGTTGTCCTAAAAATAGAGTTTGTACCCCAACCTCTCTTTAAAGAATTTCCAGTTAAGGTTGAGATTAGTCCCACTCCTCCTTTACTCACAATTCCAGTCCAGGAAAAAGAGGATCATAATATCATTCAGAGGGACAACCAACTGAAGAAAACAATAGGTTGGATTTTTATAGAACATAGAACAATGGGCTTCTAAATTTCAGTTTGATCATACTCTAGAATTAGAGGAGCAACCCATTCAAAAGGTATAGTCTGATTTTTCAGCAGATCTAAAGTAGATTAGGGATGATCAACAGTCTTTGTGTTCCAAGAATAGCATGCATGAAAGCACCATACTCCTACAAACTGCTAATTCATCCCAGTTGGTAGAACCTAAAGGAAATTTTCAAATCATTTCTGAAGATAAATCAGTTGATCTAAAGGATGAGCACTCGGTTTGTAGCTTATCAGTTTCCATGGTTGATGACCAAAAGGAAACAAATCAGTTTCAAAATAATCATGATCAAACAATTGAGTGTGAAGACCCTTATTGTGTTGCATGCATGGAGATAACTGCGTTATTAGGGACTTGCATTGTTTCACAAGGACTATTAAATGGTACTGTAAGTATTCGAGAGCAACAATTTTTTATTGAGGAGGAAACAAAATGTTCAAAGAACATTGTAATAAGGGATAAAGTGGAAGAATTTGAAAGTGTTGCTGAAATGTCAGTCTTGGTAGTAGTAGATCAACAGATTGATGAGGATGAACAACAATTTGAAGATCCTAAAAATATTTTCAAACAGTTTAAGGAAGTAGAACAACCATCTTATCATCTTCACGATGTTATGATTGATGATATACATCAACTTGAAGAGGCTGAAAATTTTTCATATCAGTTTCAGATTGTCACAGAGAATATACAACAGTTTATAGAGGCAGATCAACTCTTAGAACAACATTCAAAACAGCTTCAGAAAGAACCTGTGATAGAAAATAAGGTTCATTTTTCATTACAAGACAAGAAGATTAGCTTTTCAGCTATTTGGAGGCCATGTCCTATTCGGTATCTCGTTGGTTCACAACATGCCACGACAATACTAGAATTCATGCTCGTATCAGAGCCTAAGAATGAGCACTAGATACTCAACAATCAGTTCCAAATCCCTTCAAAAAAGTTTTCTAATCAATTAGAAATATTCTTCATGTTTTGGGATAAGTTTTGGAACAAATTCAAGGTACACATCTCATTTTCAGTCTGTCATGCTACTTGTTTTGCAAGTTGAATTCATCATCTCGTTCTAGAGAAAAGGAAGCTATTTTTCACTACCTGTCTTAGGTTTTATTTAGCCTCAATTTATAGCTGGTTAGAATAGGGTAGATTAGGATTTCCCTTTCAATAAGTTCAGTTCATGCACATTGCAGTTTTTAATTCAATAAGTGCACTGTGCACATGATCTGGTTCACCAAATCCTTTCCAGTTTTGGTGTGTTTTTCAAAAAGGTAGTTTTGGTTGTATGCATTTGACTCCATGCCCAATGGACAAGAGCAAGGCACTAGTCTACAAGCTAACAAATAAATTTCCCCCAGGATCGCTAGAATTGTTGACATTTTTCACACCTGTGCGAAAAGGGTCAACTCAAAATTTTAAGTTTCTCAGATTGATCGAGTCGAGGTTTGACTATGTTTGAGACATCCACCTCAGAATAACATACAAATTTTAAATTGTTTGGTTTTGGACAATCTTGGAAGTCACGTTTGGATCAAACTCCAAATAGGCTACAGTTACAGAATGCCATGCCTCATTGATGCAGCCATTCCATTTGAAACCCTCATCAAAACTATGCAACAGCCGTAAATGACCATTACATAACCCTGAGGAAGGCAGGAAAGGCAACATGTATTAGACATGAAGTTCTGAAGCTGCAGACAAGTTCCAGGTTTGAAGGACAAAGTGTGGAATAAATTTTAGTCATCCATGAACATCAAAAGGTACATTTGATTTTTATTTATTTCCATACATAAGTGAATTATTTAAGTGTGTTGAGTTGTACAAGTTCATTATTATCTATTCAAATGAAAGAAAGTAAAGAAAGGAAAGATACACATCTCATTACATGAAAATAGTTCATTTATTCATATGGAATAAAAGTACAGTGAACCCACACAAGCCATGGGACATAACTTGTATGTACTAGAAATAAAAGATGCATATACTTAAAGCTATAAGTAAATGGAGAGAGAAGAAACCCATCATTTCCTGTTTGGGTTGGTTCTCTCATGCTTCTAGCTTTGTTTCATTTTCATCTACTTCATCCTCATCCCCGGCTCCCAGCAATAAGCACCTATGGACATACAATACATATTGTTAGAGCTCCAGGTCTAGTCTATATCCATGTGTTTATAGTTTCACGTGATTGAATCCTTTAAAGAAAGCACATACAAGATACATGAAAGAGAGATACAGAAAAGAGTATCTCATAGTGCAGTTGAATCAAGATCAAGAACAATAAGATTTGCAATAGATTCTGAAAGTATAGATTTCTCATGAAGATGGAAAATAATCAGAAGTAGATCAAAATTACACCAATGGCAACAATAGAGCCTCATTGTCTTGACACAAGATTGAAAAATCAAGCTAAAACTACAAATCAATGGATACCTTTATGGTCACCTGAATATAAGTGCATCATTACCAGTTTGAATCCTAAAGAGAAATCTATGCATTGTAATGATTCTATTCAGCGGACCAATTTTACACATAGACCAAGCACATGATCTCATTCAATTTCAGTTAGAAGTACACAAAGTATTGCAGAGTACTACTTGTTTTAAGAGGACTATAACTGGTATGACACATTTTCAGAGTCAATCATTCAAGTGACTCGTCAAAGAACAAATTTTTGAAGTCTCAAAAATACATTCAAGGAATGAAACCATTATAGCTTTCAAATGGAAAGGAGGGTTGTTAATCAAAATATGGTTGTATCCTATAGCAGATAGAGCAGTAAAAAAAATGGAGTTACTAGTCATCCTTGACATTGGCATGTATATCCAATTTCTATTTAAGAGTAGCAAATGGAAAACAATAACAAATCATGCCCAATTTCAGGTTGAAATAAGCTCAACAAAATAAAGGAAATTGTATGTTTAGAAAACACAAGGTCTACATGGTTGCAGAACAATTAAAGCACTTAAGCAACAATTTTAGAGGGCCACAAAGTATCATCCAAGCCAAGCTCTATTACAAATACATGGAAGCCTCTCAAAACCTAAAAGCATCGTGCATGAAATAGATATATGAAGGTTATTATACAAAGACAAATCTACATAAGTGTCAGAAGTGTCATTCTTACACAAGTTTACATCTATCTAGGAGAGAAAGTGTTTTTCAAAATAATGAAATGAAAGATGATTCAGATTTTCTAAAGAATATTACAAAAAAATATGAAGCTGAATACAGAAGTTCAGGCACAGATCTTCATTGGAAAATATAAAAGCACAATTTCACTTTCCAAGGAGGAATTTATGGAGAATTCATAATGAAGTTTCAGTATTTATATGAAAATAAATTATGGAGAGTTGCATTATATAGTCACACGACCTTGAAGTATAGTATCACAATGCACATTTTACAAATTCTCATCTACATGTAGCAAAATGCACTGGGAATGAAGCTTTGTGTTTTGACAATTTATAAATTCCAATTTATTAAAGGTCGAAGTATAAAGCAAGAAAATTTCAATCCAGATAGTCATATTAAGCTCTAGTTGCAAACTAGGTAGTAAACCCCTACAAGTTGTGAGGTTATAGTTGTTGAAAAGATATACAACTCGGGATAACAATAAATAGATATAAGCAATCATGTCTCTTCTATTCACAACACCAGAGAGAACCTTTAACTACCTCAGAGCATTCAAAGCTCATCAAATTCAAAGAATATATTTTTAGAATGAGCTACAGGGACTCTGAGCATCAGACACCACTGTAGCATTAAAAATTAGGTAGCATTCAAAAATACTAAGCTACAACAAAAGGTGGATATATCAAAGTAACAAGAGTATTCACTGATAATATCACATAAAGAAAAATGATAGTTCAGTTTTAGATCAAGCAAGTTTGGGAAGAATGAAAGCCTGCCTCAACAAATATCTAAAATTAGAGTTTCAAGTGACAAAAATAAAATAGAACAGATTAGATTTCACTTTTTTAGAGTAACAAGCCATACAATGGGAGATATAAGTGATAATACATCGAGGTTTGTGTTATAAAAGGTATTCAAAGAATCAAAATTCATGACAATCAACTTTCGAGAACAAAGTTCATCTCCTCACTCTAGAGCAATAAGAATCCAATCATTTCTTAAGATTTTAGAAACATTCAAACAAAATACAGAATCTACATTGTAGTGAAATAAACTGCCTCACACAGATCTACAAACACGCTCATATCTAGAAAATGATTCACATCTATCCTCAAGAAAATAAAATCATATTCATTTTACTAGATTACCAGCATGGAGAAATGTGGAAATTTGCTGAAAAATCAACACAAGGTGCACAAATGAACTCAAGCAGTCAAATTAAACCCATCATGCAGTCACCTAGAAAAGCTAATAAAAGAAGTGGTTACAGTTTTTAGAACTCTGAGCAGTTAAATCATCCACTACTTAGCAATGCAGTCTCGAATCACACAAACAGAAACACGCCCAGATCTGAGGTTGGGTGTACAAATGAACAAGAAGAAATTTTCACAATCTATAAAGTGAATATCAAAATCTGGGTCGCAAGAAATCAAATCACAACTCACCTTATAAGACCAAATCTAGCAAGGTAAAGCCTAATCATGAATACCATGCATAATCTCAACAATAAACCAAAAGATCCTCTCCAGGCTACTATGGTTTTAAAGGAAAATTCAGAGAAAAATGTGAGCTTTAGCTCTAAACACGGTGGCAAAGGTGCCTTTTTCACAACAAAATATGAGTACCTAAAATCCAAATCAAAACCAAAACGAAGGACCCAAAACGGAATTTCAACTCAAAATCTTTAAAGGAACCACGATAACACAAAAAGTGCAAAGAAAGAATGAAGTATCAATATATTGAAGTCAAACGACAATGATGAAGCAGTTTCAAAGCTCAGAAATAAAACTTACCATCCTTCATCAAAGTAGTGATCTCATTTGAAGAAATGCCAAGCTCCAAGAGGTCAACAATGGCGGCCAATAGACCACACAGAGAGTTCAAGACAAATAAACCTCACAGAGTTACTTAGAAAACACATCCACAGTCGAGAAAACCGAGCTTGAAGTTGAAGATATAACGGCCATGAATAGAAACACATTCAGAATAGTAGGGCAGTCCTCAAGTAGAAAATATGAAACACATATTGTTCAGATCCTACAGAAACAACGACCATGAACAAAACCATTGAGAATGGCTCGTTTATAGAAGAAACTCCATTGAAGGCCAAAAACATAAACGACCTCTAAGGCCCAATAATGGCGCCTGATAATTTTTGTTAGGGCTTTGCTAGCAAAGTGAGCTCGCGAAATGACCAAAATGATTAGGTTTTCCAAATATTCCATATGCCTAACTTGACCAACAAGTTTCTTAGCTTGAATCAGAGTTAAAGTATGTATGTGTCGAAGCCCCAAAAACCCTAACTCCACTTGGGTTAGTCTTGAAAGAAGAGCCACCGACATTACACAAAGGGTCAATTCATCATGAGAAAGGGGAACATTCTTTCCCGCTTAAATTATTAGGTTTGACTATAACTTCAAACTATGGTTTATAATCATTATGCCTTCAGACTATAGTCTGTGCTAATGTGTCCGAAAAGGGGGCCCAATGTTTATTCAAACTAAGACCGAAACCTTGTTATATGCCATTATTGAGTTCAAAAGTGCCCGTGTACCCAATACATTATCAAATACCATAATATATGCCAATGAAAAAGTTATGAGGGGTCAAGGATAAGCGGTGGAGTATAGCCACAAGATATTTTACATTAGCATTTGCAAAGTTTGACTTCAATGTTTTGTAAAAGGAAACCTCTTACTCTCTAAGTATACACGCATTAAAGGTGGTCCCCACATGGGAGCTGAAGGAAAAGGCATCATTTCCATTTACACAGAAGTCAATTCCATGTAACCACAAGAAGACAAAAAATGTCGACACCAAAACACAAAGGTGGTCCCAATCAGGATAGATACATGGGTGAATAATTTTGCCAAGTATTATAGATTAATGGAATTTATTTTACTCACTCACAGGAGTATTTTTTCATTCCTTCACAAAAGGACAAATCAGCAAGAGGATAAATTTGCATGCACTAAGAGAAGACTTTCTCATCAAGCTGAAAGGAACAATAACCAGATTGTACCAAGCCAAGAACACATATGCTAATCAAACACCACGATCAATAAGATGAAAGAAATTTGCCAGAATAGCTTTACATAAAACCTTTGCAAACAAATGAGCAGCAATATCATATATTATTATGGAACTCAATGTAATACAATGAGAATGGGCCTTGCTTAAATAGGTAAGGAATAACAATCTAAGAACCAGTCAAGGTCATAGATCAAGCCATAAATCAAGGAAATAACTAGTCATCAAGAACTAGTCAAGACCATAGATTTAGGAGAGAACTAGACATCAAGGATCTAGTCAATACCATAGATCAAGGAAAGAACTAGTCAATACCATAGATCAAGGAAAGAACTATACCTAACAACTAGATAATATCTCCTAATATCTAAATAAGATAAAAGAAATATCCACACACATAAGTGGGTGAGGATAAATACAATAAAGGTAAATAAAGTACCTAGGTGAACATGAGCTAAGGTAAATACCTACTCTAACACAAGCAAGATTTATTATTAGCAAATTATTCACCCATGCTTTTCTTAAAAATAGAATAGTCAACTGCATAGTTTGACTGTGATGTAATCAAAGGCTATTAATGCCTCTTTGTATTAGTTTGCTTTATTTTAGTCCTTTATTTATTAATAGATAAAGGATAAAAATAGGATGCATGGGCGAGTTACACCTTAGTCTATTTTTAGGAAGGGTGGGTGAATCAATTTTTCTATATATTGTGTGCCTTGGAAAAGCAAAAAAAATTAGAGAGAGGAATTTTTAGATACAGGAGTGGTGAAGCAATTTTCTACCAGTTTTTCCCTTTGAATGTGAAGTATTTTCTACCTTTCCAATTATTGTATTCTTATGTATGTTTCCATTAATCTTGTGAATGTTGAATTCCCTCATTAATCATCTTACCTTGTTGCAAGTTCAGTATTTCTGCATGATATTAATGTGTATGTGTAACTTATAAGTATTGTTGTGATTCTATCCCTCGATACATCAAAGTGTTTACCCTTAATTATATTCAGAAAATTGTTGGCATGTGCATCAGAAATCCATTCCATATCAATTGTGCATGTACTCAGTCAAATACCTCATACAAGTTTGGTGTATCACCTTAGTTTTAATTTCATTTTACAGTCATCTTTTACCCTTAAACCCCAGAAAATTAGTTTAGGATACATCAATAAGGAACCGACCTTGATACTAGAGACTCGCCTCAAAATAGGTATACCCACAGACTTGAGGTGTTTCGATTGTATCTACGAAAGAGAGATAAAATTTGCAAGCCTAGAAAACCTGCAGCCATCTCTCTACAGGGTGCACTTTCAAGAGATAACAACTACATTTTTCTACATAAACTTCATAAAAGGGGAAGTTCTTTCATTCATGCACAAATCTATTTACATCTTTTACATCTAGCTACTTGCTCGCTATCAAGTGTGACACATACAAGAGCTACCTAGGGTATGATTTTGATACATAAACATATAGAACTACATTAGGTTTTAGATGTAGTACAACGTTTGGTCATGGTTCACTTGTTTGACAACTGATGATAGTCCGACCCCTCATTTGCATTATTTTATTTTTGGGATTTGGTTTGCTTTAAGGATTTTGCAAGTGTTTCTTTCTGATTGCAAGTTTTAGGAAAATAACAACGAAGTGCAGTGACATATAGGTGATTAAAGGCCAAAAGCAACAAACATCTTGTAACCATCCAAATTTGGATTTCTGAGGTTTTGAGTAGTCATAGGGTCCCAGAGAAGGTTTGCAGTGCCTACAGGTGCCCCTAACCTAGTCCATGAACCCCATGCTAGGAAGATCTTACAGTCACACAAATTTCTAAGCTTCAGTGTGACACTTTCTCTTTTTGTTTATCATTTTTTCACTTTAGCACAATTCATTATTATTTGTGCATCATCTAAGTATTTTATCCCTTCATTTTCAAATAGGGTTTCATAATTTCTATATTATTTTTCTTGGGTCAAATTTTTGATTCATTACATATTTTACAGTGTTGTCACATAATTAGTATTAAGCATTCTATTTTTTTCAATATTTTCTTAATCATATACTTCATCTCAGCATTAGGTCCTCTCCATTGGGTCGCATCCTCCTACCATCATTGCATGCACCCCAAATGATGGGGAATACATTGGGTGAATAAATCACCCCTATAATAGCTCAGAGCTACAGTTCATATCGCTATACTACAAAAACAACACATGTTAGAGTAAAAAAAATGACTCAAAATTAGACTTGGCTCAAAATCACAGAGCAGGCACCATTGCCCAGAATCAAACAACAGTGCCTGGGTACTTGTGTCCTCCCCTGGGTGTTAATGTCCTAGGACAGTATAGAAAATTTCTCAATACAACACAATCTACAGAGTTCACAGATAAGTTCTATAGTTATAGGCACATACCTCCAGTTATAAAATGCATATTATCTCCTACAATTAGTTACAATCAGTACAATTAGGAACTAATTAGGGACAAAAGGAACAAATCGGGATGTACCATCTACACTAGTGCTTATTGGGTAGAGTCATAGAATGAGGGTAAAACCATACCTCTCTCTCCCGAACACTTACTCTTGGCATGAGATCACCCAAAAACTTACATTTGGCATTAAATCACAAAAAAAAACTCACACTTGCCATGAGATTACCCTATAAACTCGCACTTGGCATGAGATTGCCAAAAAACCTCACCTTCAATTCAGATCAACATTTTTAAATAACAGAAGACTTTTCTACCTTTTTACTCTTTCACATATTAGGTGAACACTTTCCTTTTACACACTTTACACTCTTTACATACTTTTACACATATTACTCAAATTTATCATATACAAAGCTTTGACTACTTTCTTTCTCTTATTTTTTAGGTTCATCCTTACAAGAATCAACTCACAACAAGCCATAACAACACGATACGACACATACACATCACCCCTAGAGTCTTGTACTACCCACTTCCCTTTGACACCTTTTGTTATTGATTTTGACACTGTTGACTATATTTATGGACATTATTGTAGCGTTTGAGTTGGCATGATGTTAGACATTAGAGATCATAGAATGTTGTTGATTTTGATTCACATATGATGCAAGGGGATAATTGGAGACATTTTATACTGATGTTGTCATGATGTTGACATGTTGTGTGTGTGTGTGTGTGTGTGTGTGTGTGTGTGTGTGTGTGTGTGTGTGTGTTGACATGTGTTATTTCGTCATATTGAGTAGACCTAGAAAATTGAATTAATCTTGTGATCTTATGATTATGGATGAAATTGTAAATGATGTCGTTACTTGCTTGATGATGTTTATATATATATATATATATATATATATATATATATATATATATATATATATATATATATATGACTTTGGAGTTATATTGTATATTTATTTTGATGATTTGATGTGGCCACAAGGCCGAAGGAGGTATTTGTGTTTTGTAGGTAAAACATGTCACAACAAACATCGAGGGATTGGAGACCAACCACATTTGGAATTCTAGATGAATTCAACAAGGGTCACCATGGCAACGTGTATTTATTTGTATGTTTATTTGGTTTGTTGTTAGGGGTTCCCATGGGGGATCACCTTTAAATGTGACCAAGGGGTTATGTGTATTCTTTTATTTAGTTCTCTTGTTAAATTTTAGTATGTGTTTAATTAGTGATGTATTTCTCCCCTTTGTTATTTATTTATTTGTGTCTTAATTAATGAGTAATCATGTTGTTAAATTAATTAAATTGGGTCAAAAGAATGCATTTATTAGAGCTGATGGCTCTTGGTTTATGTGTTGTAAGTGATGTGTAAGTAACTTGGAGTGTGAAACACTCCACCTTCCTTTTGAAATTTGGATCTGTCCTTAGGGGCTGATTTTGGAGGCTTGTAGGACAAGTTAAACTTCTCCCACACCTCTTAAATTGTTACACCAACCCTACCTATGGGTTGGGGAGTCAAAATTAGGCCTCATTATGTATTTTAGGGAGGCAAGTTGTAAGTTTTTATTGCACCTTCTTGCATGAAATTAATTTTGGTCCCTAGGGTGCGGACTTAGATTGTGTGTGTAAGTAAAAAGGTCATTTATTCACCCACCTTTTTAATTGTGCTTTGTATTTTGAAGTTGACTTGTAAGGAGGAGTTGAGGATGAGTGATGTGGCATCCTACATGGAGTCACCTCATCCTCCTCTCTCCCTTTTCTATTTATTCAAATTCTTTTGTTGTTTGGGGGTTACGAGATGGGGGTTCCTTCAGTAGTTACTTCATGTTGGTCTGATGCTCTTGCAATTTGAGAGAATTAGAGGATTGTGAATGCTTGTGGATTTGTTGGTGTTTTTGGGACTGTTTGAAGTGGAAAATTTTGTTGTTGAACTTTTGGATCAAGCTCTATCATGGAGAGGTAGGAGCTTGACTCTTGTAAAAGGTTTTCTTTTTGTATTATGTTTATGTGAATGTTTTGAATGTTTGGTATGTTTGTTGGTTGGTTGGGTAGATTTCCTAGGTGTGGTGTAGGAGAAGACTATGGGGATATTTGTGGGGAGGCATAAGAGTTGTGGGGAGGTATAAGAGTTATTTGTGGCTGGAGTTTGGGTTTGGGTTCCACCTTGTAAAAAAATAACTTGCATTTATTTACTCATTTATGGGGTGCCATAAGAGTGTGGGGAGGCATAAGATAATGGGAGATATAAGGGGTACTTTGGGGAGGCATAAAAGTATGTAGGGGTTGAAATGATATATATATATATATATATATATATATATATATATATATATATATATATATATATATATATATATATATTTATCTTAAGGTGGACACCCATTTCCCCATTGGGAGGTATAAGCAACTTCCCCATAGGTCTTGCTCCTTTGGCTTGTACATAATGAAGCTTGAGTGTTGTTTGTTCTTCTTCCTATGGTTGCAAACTGCAGTATGTATTTGGATTGTGTTCTATATGTGAAATTTTTTTGTGTTGTGGAAGCTTGTTTGTTGCCATGAGTTGAAATACATCTCTTATTGCTTTTTTGTTGGGGCTCGGGGGCCAATGAGGAGGATGGCTTCTCCTCTTCATTGGAATTCTTGGTTGGGTGGAGATCGTTTCCTCTCCCTCTATTTGTTGTGACCAAATGATATATGGTGGAGCTTCTTGTTGTTGTTTTGGAACTAAGGATGAAGACAAATTTTACATTTCTCCTTGGGTCCCTTATTGTGAAATTCCCCACTTTAAGTGGATGGCATTGTAATAATACTTGTAGTGGAAAGTTTCTCTGTTCTTGGATATGAAAGTTTTATTTGTATGTGAAAAAGGGATGAGAAAGATCTATTGTGTAAGTTGCCTTTTGGGTGAACAAAAAGGAAGTTGTAAAGGAAATTACCTCAGTTTAATAGAAGTTGATTTTATTTATACAAAATGGAGTTGCTCCTACTTGGAAATATGTTGCTTGAAATACTTTTGTAAACTCTCTGTTGAAGGCTGGAAATGTCTGTGTTTGAATTATTACATTCTCCTTGTTTTTGAATGTCACATTTATGAAAAGAAATATAACTACATTCTGGTTTTGCATGCTTTGATAAAAGGAAAGTTAGACATTGTAAAGTTGGAATGGAATGAGCTTAAATGTTTAAAGTATGGCAAGGAAATAGATAAATTTCCAGTTTGAAATACGTAGATCTCTATTAGATTGTTTCAAACTTGCAAACCAATATCAAAAAAACATATAGAGTACTCTATAACTTGAAAGACAAAATGAAACCTTAAAAGTAACTAAGGATGATCAAACGCATCCCAAAATAATTTGTATTGCTCAAGAATTTTACTTAGAACTTGATTAATCGGGTAAGAGGCAGAAAAATGCCCTTGCAGAAAAAGGAGAATTAAATTCAATTGAAATCTCAACCTTTATCAATTAATCCTTGCAATCCATTTTGAAATCCTTCAAGTGTGTTTCTCCATGCCAGTTGGGTGTGTTAAAGAAGAAAAAATGGCATATCAAATCAAATCTGGTAGTTGAAAAAGTCCAGTTCACGTTTTTATGGAAGGAAAGACGTTTTCTTAAAATTCACCCACTTAAGTTTGCTAAAAATGAATTTGTATGGTTCCTATGCAAAGAGGAGTTCGAGCCCTTTTCAAAAAGTCCTCATTTTCTCAAATCCGAGCTTCTGGTCAAAAGTTATGGCCTTATGAATTTTTTTTAAGAAAGGGGGAAATTTTTGTAAATCGTACCCACGGGCCCAAAAATTACTTAGGGCACTTTTTGCAAAAGGTAAAAAGTCACAAATTCCTTTGCACGCCCCCACATCCTTCACTTTTAGAAAAGGAATACCTCCGCAGGGTTCACAGCCCACACTTTCAAACTTTCCTTTAAAAAAAAAATGGGGCAAAAATCTTAAGTCTCCCCACCGGTCCGCTTCCCCACTCATCACTTTGTGGGTCCGACACGACACGTGGCTTCATTAGGCGTCGGCGGAGGCGCAGATTGTTTTAGACCTTACCACCTTTGGGAAAAGATTGGAAAAAATTCCTAAGTATCCCCATCTGGCCCGCCTTCCCATGTCACTATTGGACTGACACGTGGCTTCGCTTGGCAACGGTGGAGGCACGGGTTGTTTTTAACCTTCACATTTTAACGCAAGAAGCCAACATTTCTAAGTTTTCCCCATGGTCCACTCCCCCGCATTGAAATTTTGGGCAGGACACGTGGCGTCCCTGGGCGTCGGTGGAGGCGCGGGGATTTTGAACCTTTTTGCCCTTTCAAACAAAAAGAGTTAAAATCCAAATTGCCTCCGATGACCCACCTTTCCACATGGGCTTTAAAATGTGCCACGTATCCCTTGTGCCTTTTGGGAAAATTTTCTTCCCCCCGCCCGCCTTTGGGAAAATTTTCTTCCCTAGGCCCGCAGCCCGCCTTTGGGAAAATTTTCTTCCCTAGGCCCGCAAGCCTACCTTTGGGAAAATTTTCTTCCTGGGCCCGCAAGCCTACCTTTCGGGAAAAAAATTCCCTAGACCCGCAGGCCCACCTTTGGGATAATTTTCCTCCCTAGGCCCTTTCGGCGTGTAACTTAAGAAATATGAGGAGTTAGGAGGACTTCTTTATATCATTGGAAAGAGGAAGAAATTTCCTATCTCATGGAAATGTTTTCAGAAACCCTAAGTGCATTAAATATGTGAAAAATCAGGTTGAAGTGCAAAGATGAGTCTAAGAGTGGGTAAGTGGGAAATTACCCCTTTTTAACTTAAATGTTTAACTCTAGAGCATGGGTTGACCTTTTTGAGGGGTCACGTTAGGGGATAAGAGAATGTCTCTCTAACCCATATAAATAAGGACCTTGGTTATTGTCTAGACCTCGTAAAATTAATTACCTTGGGCATTTAATTGTTTTGGCCCCTTTGACCCTCTAAAGTTAATTAAGGAACATTTAAATATAGTGTTAATTAAATTATTTATTAAATTAACACCTAAGAGAAATTTAACCATAATGGGATTAACTATACTCTTTAATCTTGCAATGTGGATATAATGTTTGTTACAATGGGAAAATTTTATTTATTAAATTATTATGGACTCTGAATCTTGCTATGACAACTGTTGCTTGAAACTTGGTAGTGGACACACTTTAAAAAAAATTATTCCATAATTTTTCTATCTAAACCTAGGTTGTTCTTGGGTCTCGAGTGGTCATTTTAGCAAGGGCATTATAGAGTCACACTTCCCTTTTCCTAGTATCACAACTTCATCTTGTAATCACTACATGCTTCATTTGTCCACTCAGCACGTTATTTTCCCCACACTCTACAAAATCATAAGGTACACATCTTCTAACTACTTTATGTTATCAACTATTCACTCGACAACATAAAGTGTGGGAAAATGTAGACACAAAATCATATACTTGGGTACATTTCTAGGTCCTAAAAGCATCTTATCATTTACATTGTTCCTAAGCAAGAAAACTAGTAATTGACAACTCTCATTAGCATTTTTCTTTGTCTTCTGCACTTTTATTGGCTTAATACATATGTTACTCCTACTGACATTTGACTATTTTACATTTTTATGGATTTATATACTAGATCCCAGTTCAAAAAGTAGAGCAAGGTGCTCCTATCCTCGTAGGGGCTCTTGAAATCCTAGGCACTCCTGTCCCTTTTTATCTTTTTCCCACCCCTTTTGGGCCCCTTTCACTTCTTAATTACAATTTATTACCTTGGGTCAGCCTTTCAGTTGTCAATTTCAAATTTTAAACAAAATAATCATATAAATACATAGTTATGATTTCAAAATGAAAAACCAAACACTAAAAATTACATACTATCACCTAAGCTTGCATTTAAAATGCACTAAAGTACTCCAAAGACATCCATCTAGAATCCATACAAGGGACAAGGGTTGCATCACTTATGCATACACTGCACACAAGAGGGGGAAGTATATTCTATTTCATCCACACATACTATTACATTGCTACATTCTAGCTACAACCCGCTATCATTTGTGTATCTTACACAAGGGCATCCTACAACATCATTTCTACACACACACACACATAACTACATGGAGTCTGAGATGTAGTGCATTACTCGACAGTAAGCTCACTAATTAACTAAAATGTGGAAATATCCTATAGTTAATCTAATCTAGGAAAACATGTAAATGTAGTAAATAAATGCAATAAAGAAGTAAGTAAATGACATAAGAACTTAAACTAATGGAAATTAAAAAACCCAAATATGAAAGAGAGAAGAGGAAAGAACTCATATGAATAGAATATGCTCACGGGTCTATGTCATGCAGATGGGACTGGAGGAACAAGAAAAAGGAACGGTTGTGAAGAGGTCCTGAAAATGATGGATCTAGGATGATTAGCTAGGATTAGAGTGCTTTGAGAGGGACTGGGGCCCCTACAGGTACTATAGTCTGTATAATGGGCACCTAGTCTGTGTAATAGGTTTGGAACTGAGCTTCACAGGTTCGAAGGTGGTCTCAAACCCTTGTTATGTATCGCATCAGATTCATTGTACCGCTTCAGTATTGGTGATAATCCATGCTATATAGAAGACTTGCAAAAGACCAAAGAGGAGTATAAAATCCTTACAAAAAGAAGAATTCAAATGAATGGGTTGGAATGACCTAAGCTGCCACAACAATGGGGTTACTAACTAAGCGTTGCACTACATTTCGACCCAACTGTAGTTCTGTGTGTGTGTGTGTGTGTGTGTGTGTGTGTAATGTGCCCTAGGTTCTCTTGTGTAATTCCCTAGGTTCTCTTGTGAATTAACGAGTAATAACTAAATGTAGAAAATGTAATAGAATGTGTGCATGGAATAGAATAGAATCCCTCCCTTATGCTTGTGTGATGCAGATGAACCATCCTTGTCCTTCTGATGGATCTAACGGATGCAAATGATCTCCAAATAAATGCATCTCTAGGTGGATGATAGTAGTGACTAGTGTTTGGTCCCTAATTATGGTCTGACAACTTTATATTTATAGGTTTATCTTGATCTAATTTTATAATTATCCCCAGAATGGATGACCACCAAAAATAAAAATATCTCAAATGTCTAGAAAGATCCCAAAAAGTGGTGGGAAAGAGAAAAAAGGATCGGGGCGCCCCTGGTGGAACCAGAGTGCTCATGGGTGCCCCAGTACTATCTTGGGCTCCCCAATCGAATCTAAAATAATGTAAAGTGACAAAAGATGACTAGGCATGTAGGTGTAAAAGGTCAGGAATGAAAAAATAAAATAAGAGAAGATGGCAAAATAGACGAGGGTTAATTGGTACTTTCTTCACTCAACAATCTTCTAAATAGTAGTATGAAATCAAGACTAAATAATATCTAAAGTGCATGATTTTTTGTCTACATTTGGCCCCACTTTATGTTGGTGAGCGAAATGCTCAGTAACATAAAGTAGATAAAGATGCGTATCTGATGTCCATGAATATTGTAGTATAAAACACGCAAAAGGACTAGACAAAGCGTGGAATGACAAAAAGATGATGGAGCGTGGAAACTATAGATGAAAATGCATAAAAAAGTGACTAGAGTGAACCTAGGGAAGAAGTGCATGTGTAGTTGTTGATGTGTGTGATGTGCCTGCATAGTTAGTATAGTGTGTGCTATCGCGAAGTGTTTTTTTTTACGTTGTTGTTTTTGTTTCCCCCATTTGACTTCTTGTTTCTCATACAAATGGACCTGCAAGGAGAAATCGATAGAGAAGTCAAATATGTATATATGTGTGTGTGTGTGTGTGTGTGTGTGTGTGTGTGTGTGTGTGTGTGTGTGTGTGTGTGTGTGTGAAAATATAATTTAAAAGACACATGTAAATGTATGTAAATGTCAAATATGTACATGAAAGAGTATAAATGGAAAATGTCCACCTGATCCATGTCAAGAAAGATAGTGTAGAAGGATATCATATACTGCAAAATTTTTGGGTGATCTCACGCCACCCTGGCCGAAGAAGTGTAGGGAGAAAGTTGTATTATTATCCTTCTTGTAACTACTTCCCTAAATGTATGTGATGAGATCTTTGTACGTCCTAGTTTTTTGGGTGATCCGATGCCACTGGATGAAGTAGTGTAGTGAGGGACACAAACTATAACCACCAAGCTTGTAACTACTTCCCAGAATACTAAGGATGTCCTATAAAATCCATTGTGTATGGGGTTCGTAGACTGATCTGAACCCACTTGTTTTATATAATTGAACCAAACCAATCTAGAATCTCTATATGTAGTGTGTAGAAAAATCCTAAATGATGTCTCCCCTCATTGGGGGTGCATGCGACGTCAATGATAAGATAAATGTGGCCCCAAAAGAGAACCAACCGCATGTACTCTGAAACTCATCCCTACAAGGTGAAGGGAATGCACTTGGTAGAAACCAAGGCATGTAAAAACAAGGATGGATATCAAAAAACAAGTGTTAGTACAAAAATCATGCATGTAAAAGACAGTGTGTAAGATACGCAAACAATGTAAAAGCTACCAAATAAAGTAATGTAAACACACAAGAAGACAAAATAATCCACAAAAACAGGTTGCAAACATGGGACATCACTCATGATGTCACAAGACACACAAATTCCATCATGGCCGCATAAAAACAAACAAGTTTTCACACCAAATATAGGGCAATGCCCGCAAACAAGAAAAAACAAACAAGTGATGTAACAAACAAGTATGGAAGGAAATATCTTTGCATAAGAAATGTTGTGCATGAAGCACTCGTTAGCATGTTAGAAAGATAACTAGTATGTCAAAAGTGTGTCTAACCAAGTAATGTAAAATGCTAAGTATAAAATGAAATAATAGCACCTATGAGAGATGAATGTGGATGCCCCCAGTGACTAGTGTAGAAAGGGTAAAATGCAAGCATCTATGTTGTGTGTAAAAGATCTATATCTATGATCACAACTAGAAAAAGAAGTGAACGTGCATGTGTGGATGGTATAGATAAATGACATACAAGTAATCTAACTAGCATGTGTAATAAAGTTACCATGAACAAGAAAACGTAAGCAAGAGTAAAAGCAACCATAATATGCAGTATGTTATGGATGGATGGAATGGAATGTAAAATGGAGTGATAGGAGACGCATGCCCCCCGAGTGAATGGAAATGTATGCAGTGAGGTTCATTTGGTTTTCCCCCAATAGTGAAGAAGAATGAATTGTAAGTGAGAGTGCATCATTGGGAAATGGTCGAAGTGTGTGTGTTGTGTCCAGTGCACTGTGATGAGTATGTATGCGACATATAGAAGATATGTGCATGAACCTTATAGCATAAACATATATCATGAAAAAATGAATGTATGATTGATTATTTAGCCTAAATCATATATCACTACAAGATGAATAATAGGGAGTGGTGATGTATCCTAAAGTGTATAACACTACAAGATGAATAAAGTAAGTGATCATTTAGCCTATAGTGTATGTCACTATCCTAGTAATGTCACATGATAGAAGGGTGAATGATGAATGTGTAAGTATGATAAGGTCCATTTGATTTGCAAACACTTGGGAGTCGATTATGGACTGAGAAACTAAAGTGCATCATAGGGTAGTGAGTGCAGCTCATAGAATAATATGTAGTATATGTGATGCGTAGAGGACCATGTAATTAGTAGAAATACAATCCATAGTGTGGTAGGTAATAAATGTATATAGTAATGTAGTATGTAGGATGAGTATTATACGATGCTAAATGTGTGGACAATAGGAGTATGACATGTATATGATGAACATTAATATGATGTGTAAAGTATGTATGATATGTAAATGCGCGATGGTCAAAATGATGTAGTCTAAATGTAGAATGTATGATGTAAGGTGTAGGACATATGACGTGAAATGTGTTGAGAAACGTAGTGTGTAATACCTATTGTGCAGTGTGTGGGCTTCATGTGTAGTACTCCCTCAACAGTCAAGTGTGAACCAAAGCACAAGAGTGTGTCATAGGGTAATGATGATGCTAAAATTTATGGTGAGTGTGCCTATGATGATGTATGAAAATGCAAATATGAGACATGCGTAGATGTTACAGTGAGTCGATGGATGTATTAGATGTTATGCCCCCCAAGCGTGTACATAGGAATGAACTATCTAATGATAGTGAAGGGTGAAAGTTCTTCATCCAATGTATGTTATGAAAAAAATTATGACTATGGGATAATATTGGTGGTATAGTAGACAAACTTTGTACTAGCGAATGAAGTTTATGTGCATGTGAGGGATGAACATATAATGAAACTCATGGTATAGTAAAATGTGTAGGTGATGGAGATCTACGCGATGTTAAGTGTGAAGGTGATGAAGACCTATGTGGGATAAACTAAGGTGGTGACCTATGTTGAGATGTAGCAATTGTCCTAGGAATGGGCCAATACCTAAGTGGAGGACTAGTGGAATGATGCGATCGTGTTGACGATGCGTAAATTAGTGAGATAAGAGTAGACGTAGGAGCCCATTGAGATGTAACATGACATTGGGTAGTGAATGAGATAAACCCTTGATGCTCAAGATGTTTGAATCTACATTGTAAAGCATAGCAATAGTTTTCATTATGTCTATTGATTCGATGATAATTGCAATATGGATGACCCTGATACTTTGTGTTAGTTAATAAGGAGGATAGTAATGAGTAGCAGTAAAGTGATCAATTTATGACTAAAGAACACAATTAGAATGTCATGTTGCTTAGTATTATGCTCAAATATGAGAGGCTCAAGAAATGGCATGACCCGAGGTTCAATTATATGACATGTAGTGGACATAGATTGAAGAGGAGATGTAGAGGGAGAACAAACATGATCCTGAGAAGCGTCCCTAAGCTGTTGGATTTTAGATTTGAGAAATGTGATCGTGGATTCCATAGCCATAAATTTATCTTGAAATAAAGCATGTAAATCTTGAATGGAGTCCAATAAGGGTTTATTAGATGGAGACTCACTAGGGTCGTTAAATAGACAAGTGAGTATATGACTTAGTTCATGTGGTGGCATATTACCATCATAATACTTGGTGTCTAGGGATTTTTGCAAAACAACTTGGAAATTTGGATCTCTCTTAAGTAAATCAGATAATTAAACTTGAACAACCTTACAACCCATTATAGAAGAAAAATGAGGATCCTAAGCATGAAATCGGCTGGGTTCACCAAATTGATTAGCTAAAATGTGGAAATATCCTATAGTTAACCTAATCTAGAAGGACATGTAATGCAGTAAATAAATACAATAAATAAGTAATTAAATGACCCAACCACTTAAACTAATGAAAATTAAAACCCTGATGTGCAAGAGAGAAGATGAAAGAACTCAACTGAATAGAAGATGATCATGGGGGTGTGTCGCAGAGGTGACTAGAGGAACAAGAAATAGGTACGACTGTGCATAAGTCCTAAAAAGTATGAATATGGGCTGATTAACTGGAGACTGGAGCACCTGGAGAGGGATTGGGGCACCTACGGGCACTCATGTTTGTAGAATGGGAACCCTAGTCTTTATAACATGTTCAGAATTGAGCTTCACAGGTTCGACAGGTGGTTTGAAACCCTCATTGTGGATTGCATCAGATTTTTTGTACTAGTTCAGGTGTCACTGATAATCCAAGTTGTATAGAAAACCTGCAAAAGACCAAAGAGGAGTATCAAAACCCTAAAAATAATAATGCAAATGAATGGGTCGATTGACCTCAACTACCAAAATAGTGGGCTTACTAACTAAGCATTGCCCTATATTTTGGACCCAAATGTAGTTTTGGTGTGTGTATGCATAATGTTCCCTAGGTGCTCTTGTGTCAATTGTACTTTGTGAAGTATTGAGCAATAACTAGATGTATAAAATGTAATATAATGTGTGCATGTAATAGAATAAAATCCCTACCCCTATGTTTGTGTGATGCAAATGAACCAGATTTGTCCTTGTGATGGAGCTAATAGATGCAAATGATATCCAAATAGATGCAACTCTAGGTGGATGATAGTAGTGACTAGTGCTTGGTCCCTCATTATGGTCTCATAACTTTATATTTATAAAGTTATCTCGATCTAATTTCATAATTAACCTCGAAATGGCCAACCACCAAAAAGATAAAGATCTCAAATGGTTAAAAAGAGCCCAAAAATTGGTGGGAAAGTGAAAAAAGGATCGGGCTCCCCTGTTGGAACCAGGAACCCGTGATCGCCCCACTACAATCCTGGGTGCCCTAGTTGAGGCTAAAATAACGCAGAGTGACGAAAGCTAACTCGGCATGTAGGTGTAAAATTTTGGGAATGATGAAATAAAATAAGAGAAGATGGCCAAAAGATGGTGGTTAGTTAGTACTTTCTTCACTCAAAAACTTTCTAAATAGTAGTATGAGACCGGGACTAAATAATGTCTAGAGTGCATGATTTTGTGTCTACACTCACCCTTCGGGTGACCATAGGGGTCATTCTGACTCCACATGTTGCATCTTATTTTATTATATTTCATGTGGTTTGTGGACATGTGCAGGTAGACATTTTATTTTGTAGGTTACTGGTACCCTTAGCGATCATAGTGCGAACATCAAGTGACAAACAGGGCCAACAAAGAAACTCTAGCGAAATAGAAGAAAGTAGATTTCAAGCATTTGTACATCCACCAGTGCCAAGTTTCAGTCGGAAATGCCCAAGTGCCTCTTCCCTCCCATGGGCAGCCCTATCTGGCTATATTCCTGCATTCTAGAATTTATAATGACTAGTGATGACCATGTTTGTAATTTGTTTAGCACTCGCACCCGCCCCTATCACTTCATGTTCCTTCATAAATCAGCTAATTCCTCTTACCTCTTCATTTTTCTTAGGGTTTTATACTTTGCATTTTTATTCGCTTGAGTCATTACTGTATTTTATCATTTGTCTAATCACATGTTACAGTAGTTATTTTGCAATCTATATTTAATTAATTTGAAATTAAATTAAATCATTGAGGGAAGTCAATAATCCTAGTCATAATGGACCGTCTCTCTAAGTATGCCCTTTTTTGTTCTTTACCCCACCCATATACGACCTCAACCATTTCCTAACTATCCATTGACCAAATATTTCACCTCTATGGTATCCCAGCCTCCATTGTCTCAAACTGTGATGTCATTTTCACCATCCATGTTTGTACAAAATTATTCCGTAGGACATGTACCTAATTGAGGACAAGTTAAGGATATCACCCACAAATAGATGGTCAAACTAAAATTGTTAACCGATCTTTGGAAAATTTCCTTTGATATTTTACCTTTGAGCACTAGCAACAATGGGTCAAGTGGCTACCTCTTATTGAATGGTGGTATAACACCTCATATCACACCTCTACTAAAATGAATATGTACAAAGAAATATATGCCCAAATACCACCACCTCTCCTCCCTTACACTCCTACCAGTTCTCTAGTTCAATCCATCAACAATGTCATCACCCAACAAGACCAAACTATCCACACTCTTCGGGACAATATCCATATGGCACAAAACCGTATGAAACAAAAAGTAAATAAACACCGCTTGGAGCACAAATTTCAGCTGGGGATATGGTTTTTCTAAACTTACAACCATATAAATAGAATTCATTGAAACTCAAAGGGCGTCAAAATCTTGCCACTAAGTTTTATGTACCCTACAAAGTTCTCCAAAATATTGGTTCTGTTGCATATAAGCTTGAGCTTCTACCCACCTTGCGAGTTCATCCTATCTTTCATGTCTCTTGTTTGAAGAAATTGTTGGGCCAACACATTATGGTAATAACTTTACTACTTGAGCTTTATAGTGAAATATCCATCATTATTGATCATACTATAATTCATGATAGGTGCTCTCGTCAACTTCACAACCGCTCTATCACCAAAGTCTTGATCTAATGACATGGCATGAAATTTGAAGATGCAACTTGGGATCCCCTTCTCTATATTTAGAAATAGTTTAGGTAGGTGATAGTTATTGTCCTGATATAATGCACCAAGCCCCTTAAAAGACCCATGCACCCATCGGATGCCACATGGCAAGCTGCATTCATACTTAGTTTTTTGTGACTTTTTTGTTGTTAAAACTATAGTGTGTTTTTCAACATTTGTGAAAAACAAATTACATTTAGTTACGTGATTCAAACTAGGGACCTATAGGATATGAGCGTACATTCCCACCAATCGAGCTGCAACTTCATAGATGCAATGATATGTTTTCAAGCTCATTTATTATTTAAAAAAATCTTCCTATGATATGATGGGTGACCGCGGGGCCCACCCATACATGCACATGTATCTCTTTTATTGGGGCATGATGGGGGCATGGTGAATTTTATCGGGAGATAGTCATCCTTGTCTAGGTAGTGTAGAAAAAGTTAAAGGAATTTTTACTTTTTAAATGAGAGAAAAATTCTAGTCTGCTTTGATTTCTAGTTGCAGGTGTATGTAGGGTATGCAGTCCTCGATGTTTCTCAATGTAGTTTCGAAACCCTAATAATCTGGTTGAATTAAAAAATTCTCAATTATTGGTTTATTGGATGCAGAAATATTCACATTATAATTGACATTATAACTAATGTTTGACACACTCTTTCAAAATTTCCGTGGATTTTTTTTTAATCAAAATTTCATTCCAAAAGTTTAGGGCACATCTTTAGTCATTAACTTATCTTCATTGGCATTTTTAATGGTAGGTAGAGTAATTATTATGACAATTTCTTGTGTGTAAACCCTTTTGGACATGTTATTTATATTCAAGTGGTTGTGATGATGTACGTTAGTAATGCCACTTTAATTTATTGATGTTTGAAAATATCTCGACCATATTTGGAAATGGACAAGTTGTGGGTTGTTTTTTTGTGATTTTAATTGTATATTATCGGAAAATGAATCTAGGTAGTTGTAGATAATGATAGGCTGAAAATTTTAGAAAACCATGTAATTTTTTATTTCTCTTTGAATATATATATTATATTTGACAATATACAACTTACTTATATTTATTTGAATAAACTATAAAACTAACTATTAAAAAATTAGAATTTACAACCACATGAAAGAAGTAGACCGTCAACAAAATTTGATTTCATAGGAACATATAATATGAAATTCCAGGTTTAATATCGACTTGCAACGGTTTCTCTATTTACTATTTTTTTCTTTAATCATGCATATTATATATATATATATATATATATATATATATATATATATATATATATATATATATATATATATATATATATATATATATATATATCATAGGCTCTTTTTAGGTCGCATGTAGGGGATCCTAGTTTAACACCACTTCCTATTCCTAAATGTGGTACCTTTTGCTTAGATTTAGATTTAGTTTTAAAAAGATTATTTTATTTAAAATAAATTTAATAGTAGCTTGCTTTTATATTTTTAACATCCCCAGATATTACAAATTGCACAATTTTTTTTTTCTTATTTTGTAGTTTGGTCTATTTAAGAGTAAATTGCATTCTTGAGTAAATAATGCAAGCTAGATTAAGATGATAAAATGGAGCATAGATAGAAAATATTATTTTGGTAGGAAAAATATGAGCCATGGAATAGGTATGGGACATGAAGAGTTTTAATCCTCATATTTAAGTCTCACATTTTCTTTCTAACTTTCATTTCATGTCTTTGTATTCTCTAAGAAATTAAACACCATTGAATAGAAACTTTTGACACCATAAAAAAAAAATAAAATAAATAAATATTAAACCCCATTCTCCCTATATTTTTTCAAAAAATTGTTTCTCTTAGTTATGTAAGGGTCAATTGTTAGTGACCTATAATTGTTGGACTAGTTTATCACACTAATTGAATGACCCCTTCAAATGGATAAAATAAGAAGTACAACATTTTTCTTAAGTTTGACACTTTCTTTTATTAACTTATGTTAATACTTATTTCTTCATATTTGTGCATTGCTCCCAAAAGATTTTAGATATATTAATTAGACCTTCTACATATATGTCAAAATATATTTGTAAATATGTCACCTCTTAAAAATTAACAAAAATATAAAACTAGAACAACCTATCAAATTTAGGATATTAAAAAGTGTTGAGGTTCTACTCACATTAGAAAAAATATATCCTTTGTTGACCATGGAATTGTCTATTTAATGAAATGTTGTTAAACACTAAATATTTTTTAATAGTTGTTAACTTGAAAATCTCAATTTTTATTGAATTCATAGCTTTTAAGGATTGTTGTAATCACATTGTTAGGAAAGGAGGTTCCATAGAAGGGTCTCATGTTCCTTTTTCCACCCTAGAATGCATATTTTTAAATCTTCCTTGGCTCGTTCTCCTCTATAGACCCTTGTAAATTGATTACCTTGACTCTCCCCTTCGCTTCGCTTGGCTTTGAATGCTACACTTTGAATATTACACTTTCACTGATTCCGGCTTCATGCTAGTGTTGACTATTACACTTTCATTGATTTCAAATAGATATATCGACTTTGATTTGTATTATATTTGCATTTGGTTTTGGAATCAATTGGTATTTTTCTTTGCATTTATGGTCGTCTGAGCCCAGTGTCATATTGAACTATGAAACATGTATTGATTATTGTGATCTGTACTTTTTTGCATCTACCAGCTCCTCCAACCATTGATAAAATCCCTCGAGTTTGCATATTCATTTAACTCGTCTAACATTTCACATTACACATGGTGGTTAAAAATTGCATTTTTCAACTCTCTAAACAATTAGATGATGTTTTCTACTCATGCCTCCATGTGTCAATGTGAAAGTTATCATTTCTTCTAATTCTTCTTCACTAACATCCATGCATTCAACAGATTCCATGCATGTAGATTTGTTGGCTTGTCAATTGATTATAATCTTCACACCGACCAACCGGATTTTAATCTTCCAACCGATCCACTAAATTATAATATTCAAATTGAAACATTCCCTTTTTATATCTTTGGATGAACTATAGGATTAAAAAAGGACATGATATGCACAAAAATATTTCTCTTCTTGTAATGCCTCACACAATAATTACACTAAACAACTTCTTAAAATGTAATTCTTAGTATCTATGTCTGATAAGCATAGGAGAAATGAAAGGTCAAAATATTGTGCCAGTGGTCATTGACACACATCTTCATCAGGACTACCAATGGGGAAAACCCTACTCCCTGCCTTTATCACTACAGAGAAACTCTAATTGTAAATGTGCATGAAATCACTGACATAAGGAAATATAAATGTACAAATTATGTATCTAAGATATGTACACTTTGGGATTCCTAAGATATCTCTAAAGTACATTTCATCAACAACCTACACATCTTTCCCCCTTTCCCCTTCATATTTTTTCAATATAAATGGCGCATGTTTCATATATACTTGGTTGTAAAATGGAGGAATTTTACATATGTTTCCCCAAGATTTTTCACATTCCTAGACTTCTCCCTCAATATCCTTCTCTATCATCCTCTTCCTCCTCACATATTTATCTCCCTCAAGTTTTACTTCATCACTACATCCCCTTTGACGTTCCCATCACACATTTCACAAACAATTAATGTGTGATTACTAGTTGTGTACCACATGTTTTGAGATTCAACTCTCTCGGAAAGTTCTTTATTTATCATACCAACATTCAAATCCACACCTACATTCAACTTCATGAAATGAAATTTCAAAAAATTCTTAAGTACACTTGTAACTTTTTATTTATTTATTATGCTAAAAGGTGTTGCCCAGTTAGATCCAAGGTGACCACTATTGACAAATGTCAGCAGTGGATTGACGGTTGTGATTTGGCATTACAAATGCGTCAACAATCAAACAGATGAAGTTTCGGCACACAAAAGGAGATAAGAATGAAGTTTGAAGTTTTCTACAATGCTCAATGAGGAGAGAATACATGGATTGTGCTTTTGAAATACTGATTAGAGCCGTAGATGTGTGGAACTGATTGGAATTTTTGATTAGGAAAAATATGAGATAGGATGCGTGGGATAGAAAACTAAGAACTGCCAATTTTTGTGAGATAACAAAAAAAAAAAATACGAGACTGTCCATTTGCGTGAAGCAATAATTTCTAAAGATACTCAATGGCGAGGTGAAAGAAATTGGTTGGAGGAGGATGTATTGTACACTAGTGTGCCATGAAGTCCGAGTTAAAGGTCCTAATTTTGCAATGAAACAGATTATTTTCCACCATTAGCATTTAGGGAACGTTTTTGCTTGCGTATGTAGTTTGTCATTTCTCTGTCTTGTTTATTTTGTGTGTGTGGGGAAAACTACGTTGTTTTTAAATCCACGTCTAGCTATGGCTTTAGAAAATGTTTGTCATAGTCTATCTGACTTTGGTGTGTTCTTGCATCATGTCGACGTAGGTAACATTATTTTTCAATGGAAAAAATCCTTGTTATTTCATCATTCTTTTGGTTTATGTATTATGTCAATGAAATCTGTGTTTCTGATTTCAATCTCATTTTGCCTCTATTGTAGGTTTCCGGATCAGGGAAAGCATGGAGTTGTGAAACCAGAATTATTTGTAGTGTTGCGCATGAAGCTTTGTGTTTTACAATTGTAGCTTTACTTGCATGTTTGGAGTAAAATCAACAGTGCAACGCCTAACAAGAAAGGTTTATGCCAATTATTTCACCTTATTCTATCTGATTTCCCAATCTACAGGAGTTGAAAAAGTCATGTTTTTTATTTCTTAACGGTGCATAGAAGAGGATCCTATATGTATTTTCATTTATTTGTAAAGAAGTACAATGGAAATTTAGATTTTTCTTGAAGTTCGACTGAATATTTCCTCAGCAAACCATCCTAACCATATCATAAAAATTAAAGTAACAAGTTAGATAACCTACTAAGAAAGGGAATGTTAAATATTCCTCAAAATCATCGATTATCTAGGTTTATATGAACAATGTACCAATATAAGGACAATATGGAGGAATGAAAATGACACACAAATATCCATTTTTGTGAATTCTCATGTTGGTTTGTGAATACATTGAATGTAAAGCAAGAAAGATCCTAAACAATTTATGTGAATTCTGATACCTGTTTATGAAAACATTGAATGTAGAACAAGAAAGAGCCATTGACATTCACATACTTATGTAAGTATTGGCCCTAAAAAATAACACACGTGTAAATTCTAGAATATTGATAATGTACTTTATGACTCTCTTCGAGATAATTTTTGTGAAAACAATTATATTATGATGATTTTTTACGATTTCAATTCAGATGTCGATTAAATGTATAGTTATGAATTTGACAATTGTGTATGCAAGCCTTGTTTCTAACCCCCTCTTCTTCAGAGGAAAGTGAAAAACAAAATTAATAAATTATTCAATCCTTATGCAAGCACAATCTAGTTCACCAAGCCCTACAAGCAATATAGGTTCAAAGTCATAAATATCTACTTTAGGATCAAAGATTTGTGATGGAGAAACATGATTATTAAAAATGTACTTAATGGTTGTGATTTGGAGAGAGTTTTTGGAAATGTTGGCGAGAAAATTTGTCGGTGAAAAATTGGTGGGTATCTACTAATGCTCGAAGACTCTAGGTCCCTATTCTTGAATGGTGCAGCTCTATTTATTATGCGTGAATGAAAGTAAAGTTTTTGGGTGGCCTAAATATCAGGGATCCAACAGGAACACTCCACTAAACTTGTGGAAAAAGCTTACAATTTCATGCAAGGAAGGAATTTGCTAAGGATGTCGGAAAGGGAGTGGGAAAAAAGAAAGAAGGGATTTATATGGCAAGTAGAAAATCATATTCATGTAGACATTAATCAGAGTACTTCAACACACACACATATATAGAAAGAAAACAACTTTTTACTAGCATCAAGACAAGGTAGATTTAGGAATGCAAAGTTTAAGTAATTCTCTCATAAAAAAACACGAGAAACTACTTCTTCATTGATGTTTCAACAAAGTTGTACATAGTGAGAAATAGAAGAACAAAGAAGAGGTGAATAGAGAAATTTTTCTATCTCTTTTGCTTAACTTAAAGTAGTAATCTCTCATTGAGCATACAAAATTGAAAACCCTTAAGAATGGGGAAGTAATTACTATTTATAGAGTTAGGAAAGTCTCTTCACCTACCCCTCACATGACCTTTTGTTTTCCTACAACATATGAATTTTCAAATCCTTAGGAATCAAATTAAGTCCCCTTTTATTAATTAAGGAGGGCTTATTACAATGTTGACTATAGTTGTATGTAAATGAATAGGACAAATTTCATGATTGCTCAGAACAATGAATTATAAAAAAGGGGGTGAGAGAAGAGGAGAAAGAATGAGAGAGGAGAAGAAAGAATAGATGCTTCTAAGGCATAGATGATGATGTCTCTACCTTCGATGAAGATCCATATTGAAGAAGTTGAAGATGGAAATTGGTATCTGATGACCTTTTGCAACATTTTATATTGATTGGAAAGCTATGATGAAGTTCACATTAAACACTATGCCCTTGTTGATGATGACGATCAAAAACCCCCTTGGACATGATACATAGACACTTGGACCACCGAATGAGTGTTTAAATACCATGTTGCAAGACCTTTTAAAGTGAGATTTAGGTGAACAATATCCTCACTCATGATGATACATTCCCGACATCGCAATGAGAATGAGGATTACTCTCTTGTTCCTTAGGCTTTCACAATTGTCATTCACGATCTTCAAATTTCCTGACACCTATAACCTTGTTCTGGACACTATGCATGATATTCTATTGAGAAACGCTCAAGTTATAAGCTTCTGAGTGTAGGCAACTATTTTGAGTATTCACATGCGTGTTTGATGTTCACGGGATTGAGAAATTAAATTTCTAGTTGGAAATCACATTTAAAATATTTATCCTCCTCCCTATGTTTTGCATCGTTTAAATATGTTTGGGATATTTAAAAATTGTTGGGCCCAACATCGATTTCCATCACATTTAGAAAGTTTTGGGGGTTAGGTGTTTACATTATAGCATTTGGGGGCCAATTCGACATTGATAGGCTGAGCTGAGCTACTTGCATAGATCCTCAAGCCCTCCTATCCATGCACCGAGATCATCTCCCTAAGTGTCGAGTTGGCTCTTATGATGCATACGATGCCCTTCCACATTGAATTCACAACGAATCCCTTTCCATGTGTCAGGCTACTCACCACACTACAATTTCCATGTTGAATGGTGTAGCGTTTCAGCCACAGGGTTGCATTCATCTTGGCATTGGCTATTTCCATGCCAGCATCACCCCTTTTCACGTTAACTCAGTGCTTTACATGAAGATCGACCAAATCCCCAAACTCCTCGAGCCCATGTTTTATTAACTTCAACCCCACCTCCTTGCCAACTCGACACCACTCTTGGAGCTTGGGTCAGTGCTTTGTGGGGATTATAGTTCATTGGAGAGCTAATCTCCCTATGGTACTGAGTTGTTTGTGTCCTCAAACTCTACATCACCCGTAACACGGGCCTTGTGCACCCCACGTGTCCATATTATGTCCCTCATTGACTCCGCACCGGGATTTTGACCGACTCGCCACCCGTGAATCTTTCCTTCCTATGACCATTTTGGATTTTGGCCACACACATGTCCCATGTGCAGATCAGGCCATTTATCCATGTCATCCCCACATAACTCTCCATGACTAGTTCAACCATTTCACGCCCAGATGTTCCGACTCACCCTTGGGCTCCCTAGGCCACCAACTCCCGCATTTGCCATATAGATCTCACCTGCCCCTTACGAACTTGTTGAGCCGACTCAGCCACCCATTTCCACACCGATCAAAACTTTGAGCTCACCATCTTATCAATCAAGTGCTTGGCTCTGGTTGGGAATACCTTAACTGCTTTGTCCTGATCCTTGCACCCTCCAAATCAACTCGATGGGCCATAAGCAATGCGGCCCTCAATTCATGAGCTCAATCCCACTATCCTAACGAGCTTGCTAGCATTGTGTGTGTGTGTGTGTGTGTGTGTGAAACCAACTTGACAACCTCATAGTCAACTAGATCGACTCATCTTTATTATGGGTCACTTCACTCAGCATGTGAATTCGACACCTCTCAACAATGCATAGCTCACCTTAACTTGATGGCCATGGTTCAACCATTGGAGTAACTTGGTCTAATTCTTTCACCTTAGCTCAATTTGTAGGATTCGACCCCCATTATCACTATGACTCATCTTGGTTCCTTCTTTGCATGAGTTTGATTCACTAATATATTACAATCACTTACTCTCAGCAATCATTGATCTTGACACTCGGTAGCTTGCAAGTAACCTTGTATCTCAGCCCACCATTTATGCACATGACCTTGTAACAAATAACTCAACAGTTGTTCAAATCAATTTATGAGTTCCTCCCCTTTGGTCTTGTCAAGGATAACTCAATGGGTTGTCATTCATGGCTCAGTCTACATAAGAATGGTTCACCCCTCTATGTTGAAAGATAGTCATATGGCTCGAGTTCTTCACCATCTTGGTCACAACCTTTCACGATAGCTCACCTATTCAATGAAAGAGTTTCGTTATTATGTACGAGTCAATGAGCATCTGGATAGCCCATTTTATAAAAGCGTGCTGCAACAACTCGAACTCCCCTACTCATAGCAATCACCTCACTTAACATATAATGAGCTCGGATCCCTTATAACAAGCTAACCATCTTGAAGAATATGGCTCGACTATGATGGTGAACAACTCGACATTCCTTACAACCAGCTCGGTTTGCAATGTAACATCACAACTAATTCGAAATAGCTTGGTCATACAATGAAAGAGCTCAACTTGTAATGCAACTCAATACCGGCTCGGTCATGGGCTGAGTTAGCTCCCTACGGACCTAAAAATGTAACCCTTTCAACTTCCTCCATCCCTTTATCAAATTCTATGTGTTTTTAGGATTTCTTGTGCTCAAGGAGGCATATGTCATGATTAGAGATGTTCCTAGATGAATTGATGGACTTTTCCATTCCTTAACAAGTGGGCCCCTTAACCAATTGTCACAATGCAAGCTTTCCCATTGTCTAATTTCACCAGGGTAGTGAAATTGGATAACAATTTGGTGACTCACGGTGCCATCTAAGCTGCTAGATGAAGTATGACTAACTGCATATGGCTATCCATTGGGCATGGAGTTTGCATGATCATCATGAATTGATCTAAAATTTGAAAATATTGACCTCGGAACACTTGGGATGTTGTTGCTCACATCTGGGACTTCCTTTCACTACTTGCATTTCCCAATTCTTGTGATAAAATCCTTAAATTTATTTTTTTGAGAGTGAAAAATTGTCTTCAGACATGAATTTCACCTATTCCCCGCAACCATAATTCGTGAGGTTTGATGATGAACACCTGTAACTGTTATGCCAAAATCTATTTTTTGTCAAGTGTGAATAGCCGAGACTGATTCTATTGACATCATGAAACTCTATTAAATTTTTATTTTCTTTCTTCTTCAGAAATTTCCATCCCCAACATGTTGCTTAGAACCTTGCTGAAGGCTTGAGCTGATTTCTAGCTAGGTTGCTAGCTGATCATTTGATTGCTTGCAAGGGCACTAGAAGCTAGTTGTGGTTGTCCTTGAAGGGAATAATTAAAATATCCTCCTTAACTAATTTTAGTTGTTATGTATTTGTTTTGATTTTAAGTTTGCAACTGTTACATGCAACTATGAGTTTCCAACTGCAACAACTGGATGGCATGGTGTATTGTACTACCTAAAGAAACACACAAAAAAAGCTATATACAAAGAAACATATCATACATGCCTCAAGTAAGACATGAAGAGTGTGCATAAGCACTTCTTCATTGAAAAAAACCTACTCCTACCCTACGCTAACCAAAGAGATGGGCAACTTCAAACAAAACCTACCACCGGTGATGAGAAATAGCCTCCCTTTCTCAGAATTGGCAGCCATGTGGATGATTTTCCACTAAGAACGGCTGTGGTTTGGAGTGAAAAGCTAGCTACAAATTGGCTCTCTACTCCCTTCATCAAGGCATCAACTAAAGCAAGATAAACACCTCCTCTACTTGTTGCTCATCTAGTGTCAAGAGACATAGTGGTTGATCCCTGACACGTTGAAGTTATTCCTCATGCTTAGAAGTAAACATGACTAGATGTGGCTTGTCCCTTAATGCCAATGAAGCCAAGTACCTAATTGGGCATGGTATGGTCTGTTGAATTTTCCTGCTTCTCTGAATTCCAACTTTGGTAAGGAAGTCTTCCCGTAAGCCTTCTTCAAAAATGTGATTGTCTGCAACTTGAATCTCTTCTTCTTGCACATTTACAGACAACTCATGTGTCACCTTGGTGAATGGTATGAAAGGGGGAACATCTTATGGATCTTTCCCTTTTGTGTAAATATGTAACTCTTCCCCAATATGCATATCTTTAGTCAAATCAGATTTTCCAAATGAAAGAAATAAAATTCAATGATTTCCTCTTCGTTCAATGTCTCTAAATCTATTTTTTTTTCTTCAATATGTTCCATTTCGGTAGTAGATTCTTGAAATATGCATGATAGAGCAAAAAAAGTAGTGATTTCTATGGGATCTTCTTCATCAAAACATTCTCCCAGGTCAGATAAGTAAGAAAGTTCCTCGTTGTCATGTTGTGCAGAAGGTTCCCTTTCTTCCATAATGATCCCCAAAATATCAATTTGTTCACCCGGTCCTTTTCCTCTTTGAACATGAATTTAGTTAGGCTCAAACTTATCCTCGAAATCAGATTTTTGAGAGGATAAGGAGGGAGGAGGAATAAAAACCTCTTGCATGCTTTTCTCTACACTCAAACACTTTGAACCTGCATGATTATTTTCAATAGTATAAGGCTCCTAATGTTTAGTTGCAATGATTGAAGATGACTTTGGTGTACTATTGAACCTTCTAAAAGTACTATAAGCTCTTGGCATGCTAGGAAATGAGGGTCATTGCATTCACTTGATACACCTTGCACATTTGGGAGTTTCTCCTTACTTGCTTACACATGATTTTCCTATAATTTTACTACTGATTTTATTTCCTCTTATGCTGATTTTGTAGCTGGTAATGGATCAAAAGTCTCTGCAAATAAAGTGTCATTATGGACACTACATTCAGAGCACACTGAGTGCTGATATTCATCAATTTTCTCTTGTTTTTCCACTACTATAAAATTAGCCTCCACTTTTTTAATTTGGATTTCACCCTCCATCGAAGGCCTAACCATTAGTGGTATTTGCTTAATATTAAATTTGGCAGCCCACTCTCTAAATTTTCTTGCCAAATCTTCCTTACTAGGCTCTTCATTCTTCTCCTCCTATCTACTTGGTTTTTTTTTTGTTCCTCGGTTGGTTTAACCATCAAGGGAATTTTTTCAGCCCCAAATTTCAGAGCCAAACTTTTAAAATCCTTTGGTATTTCTTCTTCATTGGACCCTTCTTATGGTTTCCATGGGATGGTTTTTTTATTCTCATTTCTCCAACATGAGTTAGTAGTTGCGTGAGGAGGGGTGGTTTGGGCTACAATTGATCCTTACATTGTTTGTGGAGGTGGGAGAAGTGTAACTTCTTGTTGTTGTGGGGGGAAGACTCCTCTAGAGGAAAAGGGAAGAAAACTAGAGATGGGATGGGAGATTAGAAGGTGGAGAATGGAATTCCATAATTGGGGAAACAACTGAATGTTAAGAGAATGAGATTGAGTTGGATATTTCATGGTTGCAAGAATATGAGAGCCATAAGATGGTGGTGTAATTTCCTCCCATCGACAAATTTGACCAATATTAGATTCATAAACCCCCTTTCTTTGATCCATTCCCCAACTTGGGTCAATGTTTTAATTATAAATTGAAGTTTTTGTTGGGGATTTAACTTACTTGGAAAAGAGCCAGTCCATGGATATGGAACATTGAAACCAATCTCAGCTTTCTCTTTTCATCTCATTAGCTCTGATCAACACCATGTTATGTTCCATCTCTAGAACCTTATTCTACAAATAAACATTTCTAGGTGTAGAATAACCTCCAGGTTCCACATAACCATTCATCTGGAACTGCTACATACTCTGGCATATAACCATACTGATTTGTATCTTGTTCTTGTGAGTATGCATACTCGATTGATTGTAATCATAGAATTGATCTAGGAGGTGGTTAGTAATAACTTGAGAATGATTCTTGCAAGCTTGGAGGTGGATTGCATCGATATGGCTGCTACTGAAAATATGAATTACACATGGGAAATGAAGCCATGACTACACAACTTAATTAATGGAAGAATATGGAAGGACATGGAAAGAAAGATGGATGTAAATGGATGACAATGGATGGAAATGGAAGGTCTGCAATTTCAGAGAATGGGTTGTTTGGACCAAAAGGAGTCACCAGGTATGTTTTACATATGTCTCCAAATAGGAACACACCAACCTATTAAAATGAAAGTTGTTCCAATGATTAAACTACACACCAACTAATAATCTTGACCTCCTTGTCCCACCGGGCATGTAAGAACTGTTATCATGAAATTACATCACCCTCCCAATGACCTAGTTATGGATGGGGCATGGGGATTTGATGTAATTTGTTTAACATTGGGTTATCTCTCAAGTTGTGGGACTTGCAGACTTGAGATAACCCTCCAGAGAATGTTGGTTCTTACTCCTAATCCTACCTACCACAAACTATTCCTAATGCTAGAAAGTAAACCTAATCCTATTCTAAACTTCCAAGGAGACAAGGAGAGAGAGTACATTAAAGTAAACCTACACTAAGAGTGGTGATACACTAGAAAAGGAGCTTGTTAGACACAATCTAACTACCTAAAATGGAGAGAGGTGAGCAATGGAGATGGTGGATAAGATGTACCACAGACCAAAGATGAATTCACATAGAACACCATTTTTTTCCATTAGACACAACACCCAAAACCTACAATAAACATCATAGATATGCACAATAGAAGCAATACAATATGCAAAGGATGGAAAAAATGCATCACAAAACACAGTCTATTGCTCAAAAGTTTGCACAATACAATATTAGTGGGAAAGAGGAAATAAAATTCCATTATGGAGCTTAGAAATGAGGCTTAAACTCCACATTCAACCCAATAGAGAAGAAAGAGAGAGGGGTCAAGAAAAAAAATGACTAACTCCTTTACAAATGAGCCCATATTAAAATTTATAGAATTGAGAAGAGAGAGAGAATGTAATCCCGAAATCTACTTTCTAGCCACTTGTAAGTGATAATAAATGAGTGAAAATGATGATATTTTACTTAGAAAAGGCTCCATATATTGTCCCATGACTTGCAAAAGAAAGAAAGAATGATTTCCATTTAATGTCCATGTCACACAATCAACTTGGATGGGAAATCAGAAACGCGCGCACTTAACCTTCAACCAACGTGATAACATGTATTCCTCCACGACCTATTTACCTTATCTGTTTCATATCGCATAACAATTTGGTGAAACATTTACCTAATATTATTATTTTCCCTTATTCATATTATTTCCAACTATATTATTAAGGGATCAAATTCCTTGAACTCTTATACAAACATAAGATAGATTTTGGACGTTTGTAAGAGGTAATTTATCGGTGTGTGGAAGGTAGTGCCATACATTTTTAAAAAGATATACTTTATATTTCATCACCATACATAAATTATTTGGGTCTTTGAGGGGTTGTGTTTTTGGTTACAAGTCTGACATAGGTGTAAAATATCAATTCATGTCTTCAGTAGAGTCCATACCCCCTGAAAGCATTCCAATCATGTTGCTAGTACATACCTTCTATTGCTTACAAAATAACTTGTTGAAAGGCATTTTTGGGTAGTTTTTATAATGTTCAGTTATCAATTTATTTGTTTTTCTTCATTTGTTTTATAACCTCCTTTTATCCTTTTATAGCCAACATAAGTGGGTCTGAGTAGGTGGACCATTATGGGATTTTTATGTTGTTGCGAACAAGGGTTTTGTGCTTTGCAATGGCCTACATTGAAGAAGGGTTTTGTGTATTCACAATCAGTGAAATTCGATGGGATATTCATTTTGTAACTGGGTTGGGTGGTTTTGTCTAATTTTTAACTTGTAGTTTCATAAGGGTTTGTGTTTCCTATCTTTGGTTGTGGTTATCTTTATTGTTCTTGTGTTTTCTTGTTGCTAGATGTGGGCGTCAAATTCTGTTCTTACAGGTCTTCTTTCTTTTACGGGTTAATTATATAATATTTTGATTGATTAATAAAGAGAATCATAAATATTAATGAAGTTTAAAACCCCTTTCCATGTCGAATCTTTATTGTTAACATTGTTTACAATGTTTTTTCTATTTATTGTAATGGATTGCAAGACGAAACCCTTTTCTATGTGTAATAGTAAATTCATAGGAATAAGGGCATTTTTAGCTTCACCTGATTAACATGAATTCATTGTTATTCTATATCCTTCTATGGGGGATCTGTATGATTGCATTTCAATAAAGAATTAAAATAACATCAAGAAATGCATTTTTAAAAAAGAAACATATAAATAGTAAAAATATCTTAAACTTTAATGGTAGATGGACCCAATGCATAGGGTTTACAACCCATAGAAACATTTATGCATGAATTTTATTGAATCTAAAATCAAGAGAATAATGAATTTTTGGTAACTTATGACTTTCGATATGGTAAACTACAAGTGGAAGTTTACATTTGTGTATTTATGAACATTTTTCTTATAAGTTATTAACAATTCTACCTTTTTTCTCTTTCCACCTCTCCTCTACAATTATTTTTGGCTTAATTAAATTACTTTCATTACTAGATTTTTTTTTATGGCCTATATCCTTTGCCTAGCTCCATTAACAAACACACTAAAAACAAAAAAAAACCACTTTAATGCATTCAAAAGAAAAACAAAACAAGCTACAAATCGACCCAAAGAAATATAGGGAGGAACAAGTTTAACAATAAAAAGAAAACACTAGATAAAAAGAATTTTAATATTTTCTATCTCAAGCTCATAGATCAAGCAAATAAACGTAAATAATTAAACTAAAATCAACCGATCTTGTTGGGATATAAATGAAGTGTAAGTGTTTGGTCATGACCCTGAGCACCAAATACGCTTGCATATTTGGTGACTTTAGTTCAATTCAATAATCCAAAGAAAATGTTCAAATGTATTTTGTGAGCAACGTACAATCTAGGAAAAAGAAAACAATGTTGAAAATCTATAACTGTTGTTGATGGATTGATTCTCACCAAGGTGTGGATGAGTACAATATGTACGAATCCTCTGAGAAATCATATCAAAGAGAATGATGAATAATATGAGTGCGATCAATTCAATAAAGTGGAACACAAATAATGGATATTATTTGGGTGTTATAATTTGATCTGTGGAAAAGGTGTGTTACATACAAGTACTTAATTTTAAATTTTTATTTTCAACTTTCCATTGATGTCTTCATCTTATCTAGCAATTCAAATGTCATCCAATAGAAAACCTTAACACTATGGGCGGTTGGGTTTCAAACCTTGAATATATTGGATTTTCCCCATTTGAATGTTGGCCCTATATAACGTAAATTACAATCACATGAATACTACGAGTGGGATCAAGATAATAAATTAAAACACAAATAGTGGATATTATTTGGGTGTTACAATTTGAGTTATATAAAAGGTGTATTACATGCAGGTATTTAATTTTAACATGTTTATTTCCAAATTTCCATTGTTGTTTTCATCTTTTCTAATAAATAAATTGTTGTCCAATTGAAAAACTTGATAACATAACATAATAAAAAATTAGAAAAAATCAATTGACATAAAATATATGTTTCACTCATATGACTAATCACTAGAAGGGATCGATTATCAATGATTATTAACGAATCACTTATTTTCCTGCATTTACTCAAGCACCTTAAAACTTAAAAGGGGACTGCAAAGTGTTACATGAAGAAAGCAATGTGGTTGGGTTTTGACCCCGAAACCTATTGGATTTTCTCTCTCTTAATTTTGTCCCCTTTAAGATCAAATTATAATCATGTGAATAATAGAGTCACAGTTTAAAATTTTCACTCATCGCACATGTATGACCAATTATTGGAGGGAATCAATTATTGATGATTTTTCATGCATCACCTATTTACCTATCGTTACTTGAGCTTAAAATCGAAAAGCGGTGCTATAAAGTGCTCTAAGAAGCAACTATTGTAGTTGGGTTTTGAACATGAAATATATTGATTTTACCCATATTTTATTTTGTCCCCTTTAAACAAAAAATTCTTTCACATGAATAATGTGAGTGATATCGAGTTGATAAATTGGAACACATATAAGGGATACTATTTAGGCGTTATAGTTTGAGTAGAGGAAAATGTGTGATACATGCAAGTATTAAATTTTCACTTTTTTATTTCCAACTTTTTATTGATGTCTTCATCTTAATTAACAAATAAAATGTCATCCAATTGACAAATATGGAAATTTGTAAAACCCTAGGATATTGTAGAGTAACTGATAGAACAATGATAAACAATTTCTAGATACAAGAGGATATAAGCAATAAGCTAAATAAGAATGAAATCCTAAGTGCAAGAGGGATAAAATAATACTCAGCTTATTTTGGATTTGATACCAAAGTTTGTTGGGTTGGAATATTGATGAACATGAGGAGAAGAATGTCACAATTGAACACAAAATATCTTGGAAACGTCGATGAGTCGGGACTAGGGCGCCTATGCGCCAAATACCTCTGTTGGGTTCATTTGACTATGTAGGGACTGAGAAAGTGGTTATTCTCATGTCGTAAGGGTGTCGTTAACATTCATTTTTGGTCATCTATGTGTCATTGAATGATCAGTGAAATCATATGTAACCTGCAAAACCCCAAAAACACATCAAATCCTAAAAATAAATATGTAAATGGGGAGTCATATTGAACCCAATGGTCACCTGGCTGAGTGAAATTATGACCAAGCGATGCACTACATTTCAGAATCTATGTAGTTCTTTTGTATGTGTGCAAGAATCGTGCCTTAGGAATCCTTGCGACTCCACGTGATAACAAGTGATAGCTAGATGTACCAATGTAAGTAGATGTGTGCATGGAAAAATGAACTCCCCTTCCTATGCATGCATCTAGAAAATCTAGTCCCTTGTCCCTTGATTTAAGTTAGATGAATGCCTCCATGCTCTAAAAATGCCTTTTTGATACAACCTTAGGTGGTGATAATAGATGCTTAATGTTTGGTCCTTTATTTTAGTCACATAACTTTAAATTTATATGATTCCTTTGGTTAAATTTTGCAATTAACAACTAGAAGGCCGACGCATAAGAAAATAAGATTCCCAAAGGATAAAAGAGACCCAAAAGAGGAAAGCAAGATAAAGAAGGGTTGGGGGCACCTAGAAGGATAGGGGTGCCTGGGCGCTGGTGTCCAGAGCCATAAAAGATAAAACAATAAAGTATTAACTAGGATGGATGGTGTAGAAGGATAGAAACAAAACATGAAACACAGATAAAAGGCCAAAGATAGTTGTCAATTGTTAGTTTTATCACTTAGGAATCATATGAATAGTGGTATGTGATTAGGACCTAGAAATGTACCCAAAGTGCGTAATTTAGTGTCTACATTTTCCCCCACTTTGTGTTGTTGAGTGAATACTCGATAACATAAAGTAGTTTAGAATATGCATACCTTTGTTCCTTGCAAATTGATGGAAAAATCATGTCGAGGAGACAAGTGAAAGCGTGAAGTGATAAAAATGAAGCATGAGAGCTAAACTAAAAAAGAGGGAGTGATCCTAGGGGTGAAAGCATAACGAGTTGTACCATGTTGTACATGTTGTTGTGTAGCTTGTTGTTGTTCTTTGAGACTCCTACTTCTTATAAGGATGAACCTGCAAAAATAAGAGCAAAAGAGTAGTCAAATTCATGTATATGAAAAATGTTATCTAAGCATGTAAATGTGTGTAAAATCAAGTAAAAGGAAAATGTGCACCTATCAGTGAAGAGTGATAGTAATAGAAAGTGTTTTGAACTGATGTAGAAGAACGAGTTTTTTGGGTGATCTCACATCGAGAACGAGTTTTTGGGTGATCTCATGCCAAGTGTGAGTTTTTACGCGATCTCATGACACGAGAGAATTTATTTTGATAGAAAGTTATATTGTTATTCTCCTTCCATGAATGCTTCTTGAATTTATACACCATTGTAGATGGTATGATCTTGGTTTGTTTCATGGTTGTTTGAGTTTGATCCAATGAAATAGAAAAAAAGGAGATATAATGCATTCTTATTGCTGGAGGATTGTGCTGTACTGAGAAAAATGATCTGTAGACTACTGAAAATTGTACTTCTCTGAAAGAGTTATTGTAACTTCCACATGGTCATAGGTGCCCAGGAAAGGTCAAAATTTCCCATGTGCTAGTGTTTGAATTTGGGCGTTGGCGTCTGAACTGAGGACCCAAGTTGGGATCTAGGTCATTTTGTGACTAAAATATTTTTGTGTTCTTGTGTAGAAATGTGTTGTACCGTAATTGTGAACGGTTGTATGAGATGAATGATTCACCCAATGTATGCCCCCTCATTTTCATGCGTGCAAGGTTGCTAGATAATGCGGCCCAAAGGAGAGGACCAAATGCTGATATGAACTATAAACCCTGTAGGGGGAGGGGATGTGCATCATAGAAATGAAGACACATGTAAACAATATGGCTAGAAAATTGTGTTAGTATAAAAATTGACAAGCATGCTTTAGAAGATAATGAAAAAAACAATAATTCAAAAAAATTAGACCGCAAAAAGTGGGTTTCAAACATGGGACATCACTCAAAATGTCATAATACAATCAAGGCCGAAGCGGCCAAAAGAATATAGTGTACACACAAGACAAAGGGCATATCATGTAAACAATATCATGCAATGGAAAACAATGAAAAATAATAACAGTTAAATTATGAAACAACCATGGTGGTAAATAGTTCCTGCAAAGAAAATGCTATGATTTGGAAGAATGTAGATGCCCCAAGGAGCTTTGGTGGGACTAGTAAGAGGTACAATGTCAAACATCATTACTACATGTAAATGATATGTAAAGAGGATGCATTCACAATGAAAGAAACAAGTGAACGTGTATGTGTATATAGAAAAATATATTTAACATACAATGTATTTGTCTAGCATGAAAAACAAAGTGTACATGTGAGTATAAGTAAGCAAGAAAAATGTGCAATCAAGATATGCAAAATGTTGTGTATGAGTGAGATGGAATGGAATGCAAAGTTAATCTAATAGGAGCAGTGTGTCCCCCGAGTGGATGTGTATGAATGTGTATGAGATGAGGTTCATTTATAAAAGACCCTTCGACAATCAAGAATGAACCATAGAACAAGAGTCTATCATCGGAAATGGTTTGAATTTTGCACTAAAAATATATGATCAATGAAGCATAGAGCGTAAAAAGTGTGAATGAGTGTGGTGAGGTTCATTTCAAATTTAGACCCTCAATAGTCAAGTATGAACCGTGGAACTAGAGTGTGACATAGGGTAGTATGATGTGTGAGAATGTGATGCTAGAAAGAGGTGTCATGACTACAGAGAGTGTGAAGTATGTATGATGTGAGGTTCATGGATGAAGTATTCCCTCAACATTCAATTGTAAACCTTAGCACGAGAGTGTATCATAAGGTAGTGAAGATACAAAGTATATCAATATTTATAACGATGCTTAGAAATAGGAAGTATAAAGCGCATAAGGTATGAGTAGAACTAAAAGACATGTTAGAATGCTAAAGGGGAGGGGGGAGAAGTAAACATCATGACCCCTTAGTGAATGATGATGATTAAGTTATCCAAAAAAAGTGAAGGGAAAAGGTCCTCCACCTGATATATGAGGCGACAAAGGCATGTGACCATGCTTTAAGATTGGTGGTGTATAAGACTAACGATGTATATATGAAGGAGAGCTAGGTGGTGAACGCCTATGTGAAATAGACCTAAGAGGAGATGAGCACCTATGTGATGGAGACCGAGGAGGTGATGAATGCCTATGTGAAGGAGATGCCTAAGGAGGTGATAATGGTGATGAAATCCCATGTGAAGGGGATTCTCGAGGATGGGACTTATGCCAAGAATATGAACTAGTAGATCGATGAGGATGAGGAGGATGTGTGTGAATGGATGAACTAGGTATAGAATATGCCTTTATATTTGAGATTCCATGGGGGCATAAATGATCTAGCAAGTGCAATAACAACCTCAATAGGAGATAGAGGCAATGGGGTAAATGATAGAACACCTTTAAGAGTGATAACTTGATTATCGTGAATTAATTTAAGACACAAGTGAGTCATGGAAAGATAGCCTTAGTAGCGTGGAGCCAAGGAAGACCTAATATCATATCACAACCTTTGATTAAAGGTTCCATAATAAACGACACAAGCATGGTGATAGGCACAACTTTAATTGGAAGCTTGACATAACCATAGAATTTTGGAATGGGATATGAAATTTGAGAGAGTAGATAATTGATAACAATGAGGAGTGCAATAGAACACACACAAATAGGGGACAATGAACTGATCATAGTATTGGTGATAGTGTATGATCTGATAGAAGCATTGGTTGTAGTGTATTACAAGAAAAAAAAGTAGCATGAAAATCATGATCTAAGAATGTGATGAGTGGTAGAGATTCCTCGATGTGAAACTAGAAAATCAAGAGCCCCGATGAAGGAGGAGGCACAATGCGATATGTATGATTAGTTTAAGAATCAACTACTTGCTTGTCATGTTTAGGGAAAGGATCATTATAGATTTTTAGCTCTTTATTTGTATTGACTAACGTAGATGTTGAAGTGTCTCTCGGGAGCCGATTGTATTGTTGTCGATAAGATCTTGAATAAGATGTCGAAGATTGAAACATTGATCAATAACATGTATAACACATTGATGATAATCACATATATTATTTTCATTATAAATGTGTCCTTTAGGGTGAGATGGGTCCAGATTATGTAGAGGAGGAAGCGTAATAAGATTGATCTCAATAAATTTTGGCAATATAAGGTGGAGAGCGATAGGAAATTTTGTAAATGTACGCTTTGGAGGTTGTCGTTGAATATTTTTAGGAGTATTAACAACGTTAACAATAGCTTTTGCTTCAATGGTCTTAGGAGATGGCTTGAAATTAGATTTTCCTATAAAACAATTAGAAGAATAATATTGATCATTATACTTGAGTTTTCCCATGGAGATAAGTTTTCCTTCACGTAATTTAAAAGTATGACATAAGTGATTAAATGAAGAGATGTCTCAAAGATGACACTTTCTTATAATGGAGATAAAAGACTTTGGACAAAAAGATCTTGCAATTCAGAGTCTTCTAGTACATTAGACATCTTAGCTAAGTTGTTCTTATATCACAATAAATAATCCACTAGATATTCATTAGATCCTTGTTTGATTCATGTAAGTTGAGCATAGGATATCTTAGAACCAATGTTGATTGAAAAATGTGCAATAAAAGCATAAGATAAACATGTAAATGATGTTACTGAATGGATAAGTAGATCATAAAACCAACACATAACATCATCTTGGAGGCTTCTAGGAAAGAGATTTGCTAAATAAAGTATGATCATCCACATAATCTAGACATGCTACATGAAATGCTCGGAGATGCTCTTGAGGGTCACCATGGCCATTAAAGTTGGGCAAACTTAGGGGTGACGAAGTTAAGACTCAAGAGGAAGTGTGTAAGTAGAAATGGTAGGTGTGGAAGGAGTGTGAAAGAGTACAGTGGAGTCAAGAGATGAAGATGCATGAGAAGTAGCGAGTTGAATTTAACGAATTTGAGTTTGTAGATCTTGATATAAACAAGTTAAATTGGAGTGTTAAAGGATGAGCTAGGTTGTGCAATGGAGGTGTTAGGTTGAATGATCGGAGTGGTAGTAGTGGGAATGGAAGTAGGAATATGAAGGATTTGAGTGGAGGCCATGGCAAAATGAAGAATCTACAAGAGGTATAGAAGCAACATCTCTCAAAAAATTGAATTTTTAGCAACCATTAAAGTATGGAGAATATGCAGAGATGCCTAGGATTTTTTTGAAAATTTTGACAAAAAATGTGACCTTTTCTAGTTTTTCTTTATGATCAACATTGGTGTCCTTATCATAGGATTTCTCACTATCAAATGTTTCAATGCTTTCAAGAGGAAAATTTTGAGAACTGAAAAGGGGTTATCATATTCATCCATTGATTTAAAAACCCTACGGGAAGATGGAGACAACTCAAGTTGCTCAAAATACCCAAAACAACCACCATGGGTAACAAGAATAAGAAGAAGACCCTAAAATAAGGTGGAATTCTAGTGATGGGTGGACTAAATGTTACAAAAAATATGGAAATTTGTAAAACCCTAGGATATTTGTAGAGTAACTGATAGAACAATGATAAACAATTGTTAGATACAAGAGGAAAAAACAATAAGATAAATAAGAATGAAACACTAAGTGCAAGAGGGATAAAAATGACTTAGTTGATTGTTAGTGCAAAATCACAGCACCCTCAAATGGACTCGTGTGTGAGTGGGGCATTCGGTGTGATTGCACAACATTAGACCAACTGTCAAGTTGTGGGACTTGCGAACTTGAGTTGGACCTCCGAGAAGGTTGGTTCCTACTTCCTAATCTACCTGCCACAAGCTAATCTAGTGCAGGTAGAGCTAATATATCCTAATCTAACCATCTAAGGGGATAGGGAGAGAGAAAGAGTGAAAGAGCCTACACTAAGTGGTGATATACTAGAAAAGGAAGTGGTTAATCGTGAATCCAAACTGCCTGAAGTGGAGAGAGGTGAGCAAAGGAGAGGGTGGACAAGACACACCACAAACCAAAGATGAATGTCACATGGAACACCACTTCAAAACCCATTAAGCACATCTCCCATAACCTGTAATAAACATCAAAGTATGCACAATATACCCTACAATGATGAGAGGTGAGAAGAGACAAGAAAATAAACCAAGGATGGACAGATGCATCAGGAAACACATTTTATTGCTCCATAAGTCACACGGTACATAATCAATGGGTAAGAGGCAAGAAAATTCCATTACAGAGCCATAAGAGGAGGCTTAGACTCGCATTCTACCCTAAAGAAGAAAGAGAGGGGGGGAAGAGGAGAAAACAATGACCAACCCTTAGAAAATGCCCCTCCGTTACAATATATAGGAAGAATAAGAGAGAGAGGAGGGAAGAATTCAACTCTGCTCTGAAAGCTTAACCACCTACCATTAATGCCCCTACAAATCCACCTACAATCTGTCAAGTCCACCGCTCCATGTTTTTTGGCATGTTGAAGAAGGAAGAACATGGATCAAATCAAATCCGGGTGGTTGAAGCAATTAGATCCTTCATTAATGGCATGAATACATTTTGCTATTTTTTACCCACCTAACCTTCTCAAAATTATGGTATCAGGCCTTGATGGCGTAGAGGATGTCAAGACCTTTCCAAAAGTCTTTTCCCACCAAAATCCAAGTCTCCAATTGAAATATATGGTTGTCTGAAGATCAGGGTCACGGGCGCACAATATTTAAAAGAGTCTGTCTGTACCGGGTCCACGTGGCAGCCTCGCGCATCATGAAGATTTGGCTCCTTCCTTTCACTCTTGAAATAGTGCCCATGAGACATGTGACATCATTTTGTGGGCTGTTCGGGTTCCCTATTGTATTCTACTTAAGTCCCCTTTGTTGGCGGAGGCGTTGTGTTGGACCTGAGACACGTGGAGGCTTCGCGTTCATTTAGACTTTACTTTTGAATTTTCCCCTTAAAAGAGCATTATACTAACGCATGGCATTTCTCCCCGACATTGGAATTTTCAACGGCTGGCTTACCTTTCGGCCCCGGGACACGTGGAAGGCTGGCACATGCTTGGAACTTACCTCCAGATTCTACCTTTGAAGTTGTGTGTGCCGACACGTGGAGGCTTCTGTGGCTCTGTCCCCTTTGTTGAATTTGACCACATGGCAAACTAGCACTCATTTAGAAACTACCCCTTTGAGCCACGCCTTTGAAATTGTGCCAATGAGGCACGTGGCACCCTCCCCGGCCCCTTCATACTTAACCGATTTGAGCCTTCCCCCTTTCAAGCCTAGGACACGCGGAAGGCCCGCGCTCATCTGAGTCTATGTCTTAGGTTATGCCTTTGAATTTGTGTTGATGAGACACGTGGCATTTTCTATTGGCTCTCTATACTTAGTCATTTTGGGCCCACTTTGTCTCCCTTTTTTTACTTTGTTGGACCCTAGACACATGGAGAGTTGGCACTCATTTGAGTCTCCGCCCTTTGGACCCAACATTGGTGTTGTGCAATTGAGACACGTGGAGGCTTCCACCGATGCTCTTATACTTAGTCAATTTAAATGGCTAGCTCTATCTCTTTCTGGTCCTAGGACACATGGTGATCCTACGCTTGTTTGGGGTTCCACCTTCGAGTTGGTCTTTGAAGTTGCGCCGAGTCGACACGTGGCACCTTCAGTTGGCTCTACCTCTCATTTTGACTTTTAAACTGTTGACTTTGTCTCTTTTTTGGACTTGGGACACGTGGAAGCTCCACGCTCATTTGGGGATTGCCCTTTGATTTGACCCTTGAAGGAGCGCTGATGAAACACGTGGAGGACTCCACTATCTCTTTTATACTTAGCCAATTCAACGGCTATCTCTACCCCCGATTTGGAGTCTGACCATGTGGCGAGCCCACGCTCATCCATGGACCCTGTTTAGACTGCGATGACATTTAGAGATGCACCATTGGGACACATGGAGGCTTCCGCCTGACCCGAGACTTTTCAACTACCGGTGAGGCTTTAACTTTGATCTCTGTCTACGTGGCAGACTGACACTCATTTGGGAACCACTCTTTGGACTTGGCCCTTTGCAATGCACCAAGATGACGTGTGGCACCTTCTGAATTTGTTGTTCGGCCCCGAGCTAACTCTTATGCAGAATCTGAAACTCCAAGCTTTTCCTCTAATTCTTTCTTGTGCACCTCTGGACTATTTTGACGCTATTGGCCTCTTCTGACCCTGTGCTTCTTTCTTGTGCGCTCTGGATCCCTTTATGTCGTTGTGGCCTCCTTCACCGATCTCTACTACTCCATTATTGAGCTCGCCTTCATATTTTGACCCTTCTCTTTACTTGAGTCAAGCCACGCCTGCCCCTTTGATTTGGGATCGATTATAAGCTCGTGGGACAAAGCCGAACCCTCTACTTTTCTGGTACGAGATCGTGTTTGACCAAATTTTTTGGGGGAAAATTTGAGATAACATTGATTTTACACTTGATCCTAAAGTATTATGGGCTAGAAGACTGATGAACAAGAGGAGTAGATTGTTGCAATCGAACACATAAAATCTTGGAAACACCCTATGAAATGGGACTAGGGCACCTAAACAAGATCGGGGTGCCTAGCAGGCACAAGACCTCCGTGGGTGCCTGTGACTGTGTAAGGACTCAGAAACTAGTTTTTCTTGTGTCACATAGGTTTCATTAACCTTCACTTTTAGTTTCTTGTGTGTTGTTAGATGATCATCAAATTCACCTATAACCTGCAAAACAAATGATATCCTATAAAACCCCAAAACATCAAATCCTAAAAATAAAGATGCAAATGGGGAGTCTGACTAACTCCGATGGTCACCCGACTGAGTGAACTTATGACCGAGCATTGTACTACATTCCAAAGTCCATATAGTTCTTGTATATGTGTGTAAGAATTGTTCCCTAAAATTCCCTTGCACAAACGCGCATGATAGAACACGCGATAGATAGATGCACTTATGTAAGTAGATGTGTGGATGGAATAATGAACTCCGCTTCATATGTGTGTATGTAGAAAATGCAGTCACTTTTACCTTGATTGAAGCTAGATGAATGCCTTGATGCTCTTAGAATTCCTTTTGGAACAACCTTAGGTGGTGATAATAGATGTTTAATTTTTGGTCCTATATTTTGGTCACATAGCTTTATATTTATTTGATTCCCTTGGTTAAATTTCACAATTAACAACTGGAAGGCCGACCCATAAGAAAACAATATGCCTAAAAGATAAAAGAGATCCAAAATAGGTGAGTAAGATAAAGAATGTTTGGGGCACCCAAAAGGACGGGGCACCTTGGCACTAGTGTCTCGAGCCATAAAAGATAAAACAATAAAGTATCGAGTGGGTTGTAGGGTGTAGAAGGCCAAAAAGAAAATATAAAACATAGACAAAAGGCCAAAGGTAGTTATTAATTGCTAGTTTTCTCACTTAGGAATCATATGAATAATAGTATGTGATTAGGACCTAGAAATGTACCCAAAGTACATGATTTAATGCCTACACCAATAAAATATATTGACACCATAAAAAATAATAGTAAAGATTGATTGCTAGATAATATCTACCTCCCGCTTATATGACCAACCACTAGATGGGCTCAATTATCGATTATTGTTCATGCATCACCTATTTTCTTTCAATTACTTGAGAAGAAACTAAAGGAACTCAATTAACGATGATTTTTATAATGTGAACAAGTTTCGATGATAAAGTCGAGCACAAATAACATATATTATTTGGGTAGGAGTAATCTAAGTTGCAGAATAGGTTCGAGACATGTAAGGTTTTGATTCCCACCTTTTTATTTCCAACTTTCCATTCATGTTTTCATCTTATCTAACATATTATATGTCTTCCAATTGATAACCTTGACAAAAAAAATCAAAGTCCTGTTAGTGCGAAATCACAGCACCCCCAGATGATTTCTAAAGATCTACTTTTCTAAGGCAGAATCATCTAGTGTGATTACGTAACATGGAACTTTTCCTAAGGTGTGGGACCTTACAAATTGGAAAATCTCTCCAGATTTAAAGGTTGGTTCCTTATTCCTCTGTTTAGGTGCATGCGTGAGGATCTCAGCAGAGGGTCTATATCTATACCTAGTATAAGACTTGCAAAGGAGATAGGGATAAAGGTACAAAATAAGAAATAACTAGACTACCAGGTGACAAACCAAAGGAATGATGAACACTTAGTTTTCCTTCGACACAAACCAATGAAATGCATACAATAAACAAACACAGACAACCAGATATGTAATGAGAGACCAGATAGAAACAAAAGAAACAAGAAGGATATGAGATTGATCACAAACGTATTTTTATTGCTCTAATAGACTGATACGGTCCATTACAGAAAATCTGAAAGGTAGAAACGTATTACAATTTTTATGGAAGGCCTGAACCCCACAAATCCTTTGCTAGAAGGAGGAGGGAGCCTGTAAAACTAAGAATATCCAACGCTTTACAATGAATCCTGCCCCGTATTTATAGATTCGACCAGAGAAAAGAGAGAGAGAGAGAAGCAGGAAAATGTAGGTCAAAGATCAACCACTTTCGTTAATGCTTCCTACTAAAATCTGCCCCGAATCCATCTTTTTTGCATCGATCCTTGGTCTGGCACCTTGAAGGAAGAGGAAACGACCGAAAAAGATTGAATCCAATCTGGTTATTGAGACTAATGATCCAGCATTGAAAGCTCAAAGACATTCCACCATTTTTCACCCACCTAACCTTCTCAAAATTGAAGTTTCAGACTCCCATGGCATATATGACATCAAGATCTTTCCAATGGTGTCAGATTTGTAATATTTTGAGCCCTGGGTCGAAAGATATGCCCCTTTGAAATTTTGCATCGATTCTATACAAATAGGTGGGAAAACAATTTGAAAAAGGGTCCCTCTTCTGATTGGGACAAGTAGTAGCTAGTTTGGATCAAAAATTTAGGTCCACGGGCCCACAATTCCCCTTTTTGTCTTTTGCGCAAAAAATGCAAAAACTCAAAAACCTCTGCAGCCCCGAAACTCCGCCTAGACATGTTTCTCCTCTTGGTTGGCTAGGAAATGCACTTCTATTTTTACCTTTATGCCTTTTGGAGGAAAACACAAATTTTCACTTTTTTTCCCCGACGCCCCACCTTGGCTTTGATTCGGTTAGAATGTTGACTTTTTCCCTTGGGCGAGTCACGCTCTTTTTATAACTTTTACCCCTTTTGAGGCAAAGGGCAAAAAACTAACTTTTCTCCCGACTCCCCACTTTCCCCTAGGACACGTGTCACTTTGGCACTTGCTCGGAGCCTTTTCTCCATTTTACCCTTGAAACAACACCCTTAGAACACTTGGCAACTTGTGTCGGCCTATCTTATGCATTTGACTTTTCAACTTACTCCGCCCCCTGTGAAGACACGTGGAGGCACCACGCTCGTTTGCAAAATTTGACCCAAAGTTGCCTTTGGAGGAGCGTCGAGTTAACACTTGTCAGCCTCCACTGCTTTGTAGACTTTTCAACGGTCCTCACTTTTTAGACTTTGGGCTACGTGGCGACCTCACGCTCATTTGGGTCTCCACCTTTGGACCGACTCCTAGAAATGCACCAGGTTGACACGTGGCACTCTCTCGCTTCTTCTATACTTAGCCAATTTTTTAGCCCTTTTCTGAACCAATTCGAGCCCGAGGACTTCGAATCTTTGTTGTTCTTCCTTCTTCTTACTTTTGGCCCCTCTGTAGCATTGATCCTTACTTCCTAACCCTGCAATTTCATAGTTCTACCTTCCTGTAGCTTGGAGAATGGATTTAAGGCGTAGAACGGCTCACAGATTCATTTTTCCTTTGTACTGGATTCTTTGATCTCTCTTGGCCTCCACCACTCCATTGTTGAATCTTCTTGCAGCCAATTTGTAGGATTTGAATGAGTTTTCTCAGGTTCCTTCCATGCGGGGTCATGATTTGATCCAATATTTAGCTCGGGGTGAAATATGGATAACAATTTGGTGACTCACGGGGACGTCTGCCTGCTAGACAAAGAGATCAATTGCCTTGTCATATCTATTGGGTATGGAGTCAAGAATAACAATCTGATACTAATTCTACCTCTGGTTCACGAGCCCGACCACTTGCATTCTCAGATTTTATAAGAAAATCTCAAATGAAGATTTCTGAGAGTAGAAAATTGTTTCAAATCTAGGGCTAAGTCTGTCTCTCTGAAATGAACTGCATAAGAGCAACAAAACAGCACCACGACTATGTACAAAATTGAAATCATACATGCTCCAAATGGGACATGTAGAGCATGCAAAAGCACTTAGGATAAAAGCAACCTACACTATAGCGAGACAATGTGCAAGATCACTTAGAGGAAAGAGAACTAAACTAATATGTACAAAGTGGGACTTCCCTTTTAGTAGCAGTTCTTAAGATAGATCCCATTCATTGGGATCTGCAGCTCTTCGCCCTCCAATGTGGACAACTAGAAAGCATTGCTACTTTTACATTTTTTATCATATAAGGACCACTCCAGATAGCATCGAACTTAGAATGTCTCCCTGGTTTTGCTCAATCAACATCCCACTTCAAAACCAAGTCTCCTTCCTGGAAATTCCTTGCTTTTTCTTTCTTATCAAAACATCTCTTGATTGAAGCCTGATTCTTGTCCAATGCTTGAAGAGCATTTTCTATGGCTTCTTCTAATTCTATCATCTCTGCATACCTAGCCTCCATTGGTCCAAACTCCAACATTTCTAGTTGCCTCACAAGCTCCAATGTTGGTAACTCAAGAGATATAGGCAACACTGCCTCTTTCCCATAGACAAGCTTGAATGGAGAAATGCTGCATGTGGATCTCTTGGGTGTTATTCTATCAACCCATAAGGACGTTTTGAGCTTTGTGTGCCAGGTCCTTTGATTCTCATCCAGAGTTCTCTTGATGATCTTTAACATGTTTTTGTTTGTGGACTCAACCTGGCTATTACCTCGAGGGTAATAATTTGATGAGGTGCTCAAATAAGTCTCATTCCTAACAGCCCATCCTTTAATTTTGGACCCTATAAATGCTAATGCATTATCTCGAGATGATGGTGGCTGGTACTCCAAATCTGGTCACTATCCCTTCATAGAAATCTAGGATATTAGACTCATTTGATTCTTTGAGTGCCATTGCCTCGGTCCATTTGGTAAAGTAATTTGTGGCTGTTAGGATCCATTTGTGACCCTGGCTCGAGTTTGGATTGATGAATCCAATGAAGTCCAATCCCCATTGCATGAAAGGTTGGTCAATTGAGACTGGGTGCAATGGAAATGCTACTAACTTTTCCTTGCCTTTGAAGAATGCACAACTCTTGCACCTTTTGATCCATGTGAAACAATCACTAAACACTCTGGGCCAATAATATCCTACTTTCATGATTTTGAGTGCTATCACTCTAGGAGAAAAATGGCCTCCAGCTGCTTCAACATGAAACTCTTGTAGCACTCTCTCCACCTGATCTGTCCCAATGCATCTCAACAGATAATGCCATTGATGTCTCTTTTGAATAGGATACCATCAACAAGAACATATGGGATGGCATGTAACCTGAAATGCCTTCTTTTTGCTTTATTCATCCCATGAGGGCACAAGCCTATTTGAAGGAAATGCACCATGTCTCGGGTTCAACAAGGAGCATGCACATCATCTCTTCCTTCTTCTTGATCATCTTGTAAGATAAAAATAGCCTCCTTCTCACTGTTTGTTTCATCTTGTTGAGCAGAGGCTAGCTTGCTCACATAAGCCCCTCCCACAAACCAACTTGGTAACCCTGATCTCAATGTCATATTCCATGACACGAGTGATCCAGCCTGCACGTTTCTCATTCAGGTCCTTGCTGAGGAGGAATTATTTGACTCCTGCATGGGAGACCAATAGCTAGATTTTGTTGTTTGACACCAAATGTTTAAACTTCTTTAGTCCCCTGATCACCGCCAGGACTTGCTTCTCAATGAAGGAATACTTCACCTCATAGTCTTCCGTGACTCGACTTAAGAAAGTAATTGATCGCTTCTCTAGCTTTCTTTGTTTTGCTTGAACCAGATTACAAGATAGTGTCACTGCCACCAAAGGCATACAATATGAAGTCCTTGGAAAATATGGGTTTACAAGAGTTGGGGCCTATGATATGGCCTCTTTGATAGCTTCAAAGCTTTCCTTTCCTTCAGCTATCCATCTGAATGCTAAGCTCTTCTTCAACATCAATGTTATTGGCTTAACCAGAGCAGTAAAGTTTGGGACAAACCTTCAAACAAAGTTGATCTTCCCCAAGAAGCTTTGAAGAGCCTTCTTGTGACTTGGCAATGGCAGTGCTTTTATTGCTTCAACTCTTTCTGGATCAATTGTCAGACCCTCCTTAGACACAATGTGGCCTAAAATCTTGCCCTCATGGGCCAAGAATATGCATTTTTTAGGGTTCAAAGATACTCCAAATTTTATGCATCTTTGAAACACTTGTCTTAGATGGAAAAGGTGGTCTGTTGTGTTCTTGGAGAACGTAGTGATATCATCCAGATAGATCAACACTATCTAGTTTATCATCCCTTTGAATTCCATATCCATGGATTTTTGGAAAGTAGCACCAGCATTGGACATTCCAAATGGCATTTTTTTGTATGCATAGGTGCCCCATTTTGTGGTGAAAGTAGTTTTGAATTGATCATCTTCTTTCACCATGATCTGATTGTATCCTGAATAGCCATCTAAGAGAGAGAATCTCTCTGACCCAGACACCACTTGCAAGATCTATTCCATTGAAGGGAGTGGATAGTAATCCTTGAGGGAGGCTCTGTTTAAATCCTTGAAGTCAACACACAACCTAATTTCTCCATTTTTCTTTCTGACTGGGACCAGATTTGCAACCCAACTTGAATGCTTGATTGGGAATATGATACTTGCCTCTATCAACTTGTTTAACTCCTTCTTCATCAGAGGCTCTATATGTGGGTTGACTGGTCTTTGCTTCTACCTGATAGGCTGAGCAACTGGGTCCAATTCAATTGTGTGTTGTGCTAGTTTTGGATTGAAACCCCTTAGGTCTTCATAACTCCAAGCAAACACATCAGGGAATTCTTGGAAAAGTTGTATGAATTCATACCTTTCCTTCTCGGTGGCCACCTTGCCAATTTGAAGTATTTTTTCTTCTCCAACTGGGATTGACTCTGAATCCTCTCCTTTGATCTACATGTTATCCTTCTCTCTTCTTAACTAGTCATTAGGATTGAAAATGGATTCCAATGTCACTAAGCCTTTGGGAAGCTTGTTTGTATGCAGCTGTACTATCTGATTCCCATATTGTTGCTCTAGTTTATTTTGATTATGGGCTGAGAATTCAGCTTCTTCTTGCAAAAATTTAATGATCTACTAATCATTCTCAAACACTTTGCCAAAGATGTATTATTATCTGGCACTGCTAGCCTCACAACCACATGGATATGTGGTTGTTCCTTGTCTCTTTTGATGTTGTCCACAACATCAAATACTACCCCAACTGCTGCAAGTCTATCAACAACTTCATTCTCTTTCCTGGGTATGGACACAATGCTGAAAGCTTTGAAATCCTCCATGAGATCCCATACCCTACTCTTGTAGTTCTTGAGTAGATCATTTTTGACAACATTTAGTCCTCTGACTTGATTAAGCAACCAGTTCACTATCACCAAACACTTATAGATTCTTGATTCCTAGCTTTCTTTCCCAATGAAGGCCTTGGACTAAAGCCTCATATTCAGCAGTATTATTTGAACAAGCAAACTAGAATCTAAAGGCTACATAATATTTCATACCTCTGAGAGACACAATTATAGCTCCTCCTCCAGCTCTTTGTCTCTGCTCCTTGAGCCATCAAAGAACAATTGCCATACTTCATTGTCATCCTTGTGCTCGGCTTAACTAGGGTAGGGAGAGGATGATTCTCTTCATGTAGACAATAGACACCTAGATCAGATTCTTCCATCTCCTTGTAGGGGTCAAAAGCATGTCTCTTATTGGCCCACTCATCTAGAGTCAAATCAGGATACATCCCAACTAAGTGTTTGCTTCATTAGTGTTTAGGAGGTCTTCTTGATCAAAATATGAGCAGTTAGCATTGATTGGGCTAGGTAAATAGGATTCAATATGATAATCAACAATATCTTCAGACTTGATTGTGGCTTTTCCCCATACCTTGTCCTAAAGAGCATATGTGACCAATCAACAGACAAGTAGCCTCCAATTTTGGCAGTGAAATCCCTAGATAGACACAAAGCAAAATGTGGTGGAAAATCTATGATGGACACGTAATGCAAGACAATTACATTGGGGCAGGCATGTAGAGTGAGGCTCGGGTCCTTGATAATTCCCACAGTGGTTATTTTGTCCCATCTAATTGAACTACTCCTCTAGAGATAACTTCATATTGAGACCCAACTGATCAGCTATTTGTTTGGGCATCACAGAACTACTAGCCCCAGAGTCAATCATACAATTGTGCACTAATTTGTCTCCAATAATCAATGAGACATAGAATGGAGGGGGTCTCAAGTTCTTACCTTGTTGTTCTCCTTGGTTCTTCTCAGGTTGAACTACATTGGCAAGCACTCTCTCTTGCTAGTTAGGAGGTTGATTTGAACTTGACCAATTCTGCATGGCAGTCTGTAACAGATCTCTCTGCCCTGGAATGGCCAATGACTCCCATAGTGAAATGTTCACACTTGTCCTCTTCATCTGCTCAATGATATTGAATGAGCTATCCTTTTGCTACCCATTCCCAGAAACATTCCTTTCTTGCACATGAGCAGTTACAATTGATGTCTGACTGAGTTTGGAAGGTGGCTTGGATTGGTTCTACATGTTGGGGGTTGCTCTTGGAACACCAAGACTTTGTGGAGTAATGGAAGGTTGAGGGTCACCTAAGTTCAGTGGTTGGCCTTCTCCAATACTTATCTTTTTGGACCTTGTATTGGCAGCCACACCTTGAGTAGGAGACTGATTCATCCCACAGAAGTCTTCAGCCTACCAATTGACAAGCATAGTCTCTCCTGGAGGTTCACTTTGTTGAGCTCCTTGTTGTTGATCTCCCTCTTGGCCAGGTTCTTGTGGCAACATATTGGTTTGCACCATCAAAGCTTGATTCAGAGCACCATTAAAACACATGGATTGGTTATGTGGCTGACTACATGGAAAACACCAATCATATTCTTGTGCCATATTATTCTGCAGGGACCAATGCCTTTGATGTTGAGGTTGTATTTGGATCATAAGACCTGAAAGGCCTAACAGCTTGAGGTTGTCCTTGATTTTGATTCTAATTTGTAGTCTGAGGTGGTGGCCTATTTTGTTGGTATTGGGGTCTAGCTTGATATTGAGCCTGAGATTTATATGGCCTAGAGCTCTGTGTTTGTTGTCTTTTAATGGTCACTAGCTCATTTCCTAGGTTTTGTAATTGTTTCATCACTTCTTGAAGCTCCTTAGAGGTGTTAGATGATGAAGTGGAAGCTTCAACTAAACTTTGACTCTGGGGGTGGGTATAGGAGCTAATGTAGGCGTTTGGCTAGTATCTAGGTTTCCTAACTCAAGGTACAGAGGCATGGATGGCCTAGGAGCAATCTTACCAGCTTGAATCAAAGGGTTCTCAGCCCCTATGGAAAGGCTATAGGCTGCTGGAAATGTAGTGCAACCCATTGAGTGGATCATCTAAGAAATATTATAATTCAAAGCCCTAAGAAAGGGCAAGAAGGCACCTTCATTTGTAGGTTTTACTGTTGTTGGAATCCTATCCCAGGTCCACTGGAATCTGAGGTTGAAGTCTGTCAGCTATTCACTTGGGGCTCTTTTGATAGTTTTTAGCATCTCCAAAGAAAGACAAATTGTCACCTTTCTCTCCAAATTGTTGTGGAATGTTGTGCATAGTTGATTCCAATTTTGAATAGAGCCCACCTCAAGACTTCTAAACCATTGTGAAGCCTTCCTTTGAATGAAGAGGCGAGCAACTTGATTGCAATGTCCATTTCATGAATCTCATGGATTGTGCAGACATTGGCAATATCTTGGACATGGTCACCAGGAGAAGTTTGGTTTTCCCCAATGAAATATGGGATACTCTTTAATGCTACAATAGGGACTGGATTTTGTGCATTCAAGGCAAGTGGACTACTACTAGTGAAATTAACATAAGGATTTGGCTAAACCATTATGATTGGCATGAGCACTCCTCTTGATTGAATGAATGGTCTACTGGGAGGAGGTGTTGATAAAGCTCTTCTTGGTGGAGATTGAGATCTCTGGAATCTTCTTCTTCCTCTCCCTCTGTCTAGGGATAAGTCTAAATAGACAAATAGTCCCTCTTCTCTGGATCTTGACCGTGTTTGTATCCTTCTCATGAACTTGCTTGGACTACTAAACCTGTAGATTTATTACTTATGGAGTCGCCAGATGTACAAATTTAAGCTTCTTAAAAGCCAAAATCACAACAAGTGTACATTAATTCCCACTGTAATAAGATAGAGACTTCTTGGTCCCACCAGGTGTTCCAAAACTGTTAGTGTGAAATCACAGCACCCCTAGATGATTTCTAAAGATCTGATTTTCTAAGGCAGAATCATCTAGTGTGATTGCATAACATGGAACTTTTCCTAAGGTGTGAGACCTTACAAATTGGAAAAGCTCTCCATATTTAAAGGTTGGTTCCTTATTCCTATGTTTAGGTGCATGCGTGAGGATCTACAGAGGGTCTATATCTATACCTAGTATAAAACATGCCAAGGAGACAGGGATAAAGGGGTACATAAATAAGAAATAACTAGACTACTAGGTGATGCACCAAAGGAATGATGAACACTTAGTTTTCCTTCAACACAAACCAATGAAATGCATACAATAAACAAACACAAACAACCAGATCTGTAATGAGAGACTAGATAGAAACAAAAGAAACAAGAAGGATCTGAGATCGATCACAAACATATTTTTATTGCTCTAATAGATTGATACAGTCCATTACAGAAAATCCAAAAGGTAGAAACGTATTACAATTTTTATGGAAGGCCTGAACCCCACAAATCCTTTGCTAGAAGGAGGAGGGAGCCTGCAAAACTAAGAATATCCAACGCTTTACAATGAATCTTTCCCCATATTTATAGATTCAATTAGAGAGAATAAAGAGAGAGAGAGAAGTAGAAAAATGCAGGTCGAAGCTCAACCACTATTGTGAATAATTTCCTACTAAAATCTACCCCGAATCCATCTTTTTTGCATCGATCCTTGGTCTGGCACCTTGAAGGAAGAGGAAACGACTAAAAAATTGAATTTGATCTCGTTGTTGAGACTGATGATCCAACATTGAAAGATCAAAGATGTTCCACCATTTTTCACCCACCTAACCTTCTCAAAATTGAAGTTTTAGACTCCCATGGCATAGATGACATCGAGATCTTTCCAATGGTGTCAATTTTGCAATATTTCGAGCCCTGGGTCGAAAGATATGCCCCTTTGAAATTTTGCATCGATTTTATACAAATAGGCGGGAAAACAATTTGAAAAAGGGTCCCTCTTTTGATTGGGACACGTAGCAGCCAGATTGGATCAAAATTTTGGGTCCATGGGCCCGCAATTCCCCTTTTTTTCTTTTGCACAAAAAATGCAAAAACTCAAAAAGCTCCGCAGCCCCGAAACTCCACCTAGACACGTGGCTCCTCTTGGTTGGCTGGGAAATGCACTTCTATTTTTACCTTTATGCCTTTTGGATGAAAAGACTTTTTTTCCCCGACACCCCACTTTGGCTTTGACTCAGGTTAGAATGTTGACTTTTTCCCTTGGGTGGAGTCACGACTCTTTTTATAACTTTTACCCCTTTTGAGGCAAAGGGCGAAAAACTAACTTTTCTCCCGAACTCCCCGCTTTCCCCTAGGACACGTGTCACTTTGGCACTTTCTTGGGAGCCTTTTCTCCATTTTACCCTTGAAACAACACCCTTAGGACACTTGGCAACTTCCGTCGGCCTGGCTTATGCATTTGACTTTTCAACTTACTCCGCCCCCTATGAAGACACGTGGAGGCACCACGCTCGTTTGTAAAATCTGACCCAAAGTTGCCTTTGGAGGAGCGTAGAGTTAACACTTGTTGGCCTCTACTGCTTTGTAGAATTTTCAACGGCCCTTCTCACTTTTTAGACTTTGGGCTACGTGGCAGCCTCACACTCATTTGGGTCTCCACCTTTGGACCGACTCCTGGAAATGTGCCAAGCTGACACGTGGCACTCTCTACTTCTTCTTCTATACTTAGCCAATTTTTTGCCCTTTTCTTGAACCAATTTGAGCCCAAGGACTTCGAATCTTCGTTGTTCTTCCTTCTTCTTGCTTTTGGCCCCTCTGTAGCATTGATCTTTATTTCCTGACCCTGCAATTTCATAGTTCTGCCTCCCTGTAGCTTGAGAATGGATTTAAGGTGTAGAATGACTCTGACAAAGTCATTTTTCCTTTGTACTGGATTCTTTGATCTCTCTTGGCCTCTGCCACTCCATTGCTGAATCTTCTTGCAACCAATTTGTAGGATTTGAATGAGTTTTCTCGGGTTCCTTCCATGTGGGATCGTGATTCAATCCAATATTTAGCTCGGGGTGAAATATGGATAACAAGTCCTTTTTTGTGGGTCGCCATTTCATCACCGTTGGACAACACCTTGCGCATGCCAAGAAAATTTTTCCTTTTTATCAATCAAAGTATAAATAGTGCCCATGGATGAAGGACATGGGTGCCATTTCTTCCCTAGCTACAAACAAGAAACAAGGCCTGTTGAATTTGGGTTTGTGGGACAAGATTATCAAAGTGCAGAGGATGTTGGATTTCAAATATGTGGATTGCATTTAGTCTCAACACGATGTTATCGGCTCCATCGGGTATACGGTTAAATCATAGAGGAGGCTCAGGACCACCCAATACCATGTTCTCACATTCCTCCATCTAATGGGGCAAAGATTCATAAGTTTAAATTGAGATGATTATTTGCAAAAATCCTACTTTCCTACAATTACTTGAATTTATAACTAAAAAGGGGGAAACCAAGAGCTATAAGGAAAAAGCTTTGCGTTCATAGTTCGATTTCATACCAATAACCTATTGGATTTTTTCCATTTTTATGAGGAAGAAAATGGAAACACTCTTCGTTATGCCAATAGATAGAGAGAAACCCTAATCGTAAATGTGTGCATGGATTTGTTACCTTGGGATATCAGGTCCACTCCATATATCCCTGTCTCTAAAGTGTTTCATGAGATAGACAAGTGAATTCCCTTTACATTAACACGTGTTCTAAATTACCAATAAACACAAAGAAATGAAATTACTAAATCAACTATTGACATTGACACTATTGGTGGACCAATCCTTGCATTTAGACTAGATATCTCCAAAATATGTTACCTCGATGACTTGCACACCACACCCCCTTTCTTCTATAAATAGTTGACACAAATGACATGTGATTGCGGGAAAGAAGAGTTTTGTATTGGTTCCTCACACCATTTTCTCGTCTTTACACCTCTCCTCCCTCAAATCCCTTCTTCATCACCCCTCATCTTTTATTACTTTTTTACTCTTTTAAATTATAATTCCTCAATCCATCCCCTATCGATATTTCCATTGTAAATTTCACGTTTATATTGCACGAGTTGTGTAGGATTGAAATTTGAAACTCACATTAATTAGTTTATTGTGAGGAGTGGTTAGAAATTTTATAAATTAATCATGAAGTCCTATGAATGAGTAAAGTGGAGTCAAGAGACGAAGATGCACGAGAAGTAGCGAGTCAATTTAATGAATTTGAGTTTGCAGATCCTAATATAAACAAGTTAAATCAAGTGTTGAAGGATGAGCCAAGTTGTGTAATGGAGGTGTTAGGTTGAATGATCAGAGTGGTAGTAGTGGGAATGGAAGTAGGAATATGAAGGAGTTGAGTGGAGGCCATGACAGCCAGGAAGAATCTACAAGAGGTATAGAAGCAACATCTCGAGAGTTTTTAGCAACCATCAAAGTATGGAGAATATGTAGGGAGATGCTTAGGATTGTTTTGAAAATTTTGACAAAAAATTGTGACCTTTTATAGTTTTTCTTGATCAACATTGGTGTCCTTATCATAAAATTTCTCACTATCAAATGTTTCAATGTTTTCAAGAGGAACTGTTGACAATTTTTGCACTTGTGCAAAAATGGGCAACTCGAAACATTTTTATGATGGATAGCATTGGTGAAGTATACCTAAGCTAGGGGAGATTATATCAGATTATGTCATTACTACTGATTTATTTAAAAGATTACATGAAATTTGTAGCTATGTGTGTTGTTACAAAACGTAATAGATCACATAGTCTGCAATTTCATGACCATCCTCAACAAAAGAACACAAGCCCCGAAGGACAATTGTGTTGTCTTGATGAGGACATCCAATTGTAGAGTAGGTGAAGTGTAAATTTTTGAGACAACAAACATAAGTGCAGATCACAAAAATTAGAGTTCTTTACTAATGTTACAAGTTCTATTCAACATTCTTTCCTTTATGATTAAGACATTCAATTGTGTTACTGAGTTGTTTAGTTCATTATACAATCCATACAGAAAGCAGAAATGCAGAAAGAGATATACAACTCATTTACATAATTCAATGTTATATTCATAAGGAGTTTTAAAATGTTTCCCACACAAGCCGTGGGATGTAACTGAAGAGTAAAATACAACTATTGAAAAGAAATATACACATGCATGAAAGAGAAAGCAAAGGAGTATGAGTGAACCCATCATTGCCTTTGGGTTTCTATTCTTCATTTGAAGCATCTTCATCTCCATCTTTTGTTTCTATTTCATCTTCATTGTAGAAGCCATTGTACCTGAAAAGAAGAAAAGTTGATTGTCAGTTACGAGCTCAGGGATCAAACCATATTCCTACACTATCCTACTTCGTGCATATGAATCTTCCCCTAAGTAGGAGATGTATTCTACTTGAAGGACAAACTACATACATGCTTTATTCACTCAGAAGGAAGAAAGTGAAAAGAAAGAAGAAAACATGGACATAAGAGAGGCCAAAAAGCCTAATTATTTTCTAATTGTTTTCTTAAGTGTGTAGGTACATCTTGCAACCAAAGGAAAAATAGACAAGTCATAAGTGCATGCAATAAAAGGAAGAATGTAACTAAAAGTTCCAACAACTATTCTGAAATGGAAGAGGTTACAGTACAAAAGAGAGAGTGGAAGATAGAAACACTTGTTCTAGTTGCAACAGAAGAGGGAGAATCAGATTTCAAGAAGCTGAAGCTAAATGGGAAGAAGGGATTACAACTGAAACAGGATGAGAGAGAAGATTATGGGAAAATTTTGACAGGGCTTCGCCATGTAAAATGGACATTTACAACTTTTCATCATGTTGTTTTCAATTACTACATGCTTTAAAGGAACTATGTAAATCAAATAAGTGATACAGAAGTAGAAAAGCATCACATGATCAAAATAAACAACTAACATATTTTCAATTCTCAATTGCTATATCAGTTCAGCAAGAAAAGTGTTACTTTCTGTATTTTGGATCAAAAAATACAACTACTATTTCTAGAAATACATGAGAGATAAGATTCTGGAAAAAAATTGAAAGTGCTTCGCCATGTAAAATGAAGATTTACGACTTTCCAAAGCATACATATCAAGAGTTGTAATAAAAGGAAATATTGTATATAATGCGTAAAAGAAATGGACTGTACTTTCATTCATCGATTGAAGTTGCTTGGAGCATTCTTTATAGCTTAAACAATGAAGAGAAATGAAGTTGCTAGATAATCCTACAAATACAACCATCCCGAACTACGCTTTCCAAAATGAAGCAAGTATCAAGTGTTCATTATGCCACAAGATATCTTCTAACTCAAAATTAAATACAAGATTCATAGTTTTTCGAATAGGAAAGTGCAAGAGTGAGCAACCATTTTAGAGAATAGAAAACAAAGCTTTAAATACAACAAACTTTCAAAAATAAGCATGTTTCAGTGCCTCCATATTCAAACAACAACAGTTCAGTTCAAATATTAAAGAAAATCGTAATAAGAAAGGATATCAAAAGCTTTCAACTGAGAACAAACCCAGAGTTTGAATCATAAGAGTGGTTAAAGAGTTCTTATTCAAAGATTGAAATGGTAGAGAAAATATTCTCACAAAGCAGTGTCAATGAAATTTCAAGGATCAAAGCTACAAGATTTTAGTTTTGGATTGCATTATCAGAGTAAGGGAAAACTTGCAAACCCACAGCAAGGGAAGTGAATTTTTTACAATTTTCAGAATGGAACAAATTTATTCGGAACTAAGAAATGCCAAATTACATATATAAGAACCAAGTTATCTTGATTTCTCGAAGATTCAGATGGCTACTCTGTGTAAGGAATATCATTCAAAAGAAGGGAGAATTTAAATGACGGTTTCTAAAAATGAATACATTACAAGTGACAATTGTGTCAGAAGTAATCCGACCGCAAGAGCAAGAAACGCATATTTCACATTTCATACAACAACGACCATCACAAATATCGTCTGGGTAAAAGCTTAGCATGAAAGAAACTCATTTTTTGGGAAACCCACAAAAGAAAGTTGCAATGCTTGGAATGAAAAACAGAGAAGAATGGCAGTATAACAAACAACTACTCATTTTGTATGAAATAGAGCTTGAGACTCACATTATGGTAAGATGAAGGCTCGAGATGCACTCACCTTCCTTAATGACGGTTTCAAGAATCAGAACACCCAAAATGATTTTTGAGCTCAAATATCAGAATGCAATGAAAATATAGAGACACACAAGGTTTTCGAGGTGTTAATGTCAATAAAGCTAAAACCGACTGAGATAAATAAGTTACAAACTAGGGAAATAAAGTCTCACTTTCAAAAATAATCACAAAGCTCGCAGACCAGAGAAGGTATAATTTTGAGCTTCTGATGATGAAGAAAATGGCACCTTCAGAAAGAATAAAAGGCGAGTCTAAATATTTCCTGAAAGAAGCAGAAAACCCAAGCTCAGAAAGCTCAACGATGGTGGCCAATATTGGCAAGTAACGTCACAACACAAAAAATATACGTATGCAATACCTATTTGTAGAGGAAAAACCGAGTTCCAACGACCACACGATATCCCAAAGAGAAATAATGACAGAGCCGAGCACATAATCAAATCGATGGCATCCAAGAAAATTTTCCGTGGCTTCACCCGCACAACCAAAACCAAATGAAATGTGTTTGAGGGTCGAATACACTCTTTACCATGCAAACTCAAGAGGTGAGTTTCTATCTCGACTCAACCATGGTTCAGATCGACGACCACAGATCAGAAGTACAAAGATCAAAGGCTGAGGATAAAGCTCAGAGATCAAAAAAGTAATCACAATTAGTTCTCACCAACCGCATTAATTATAGAGTTACAAACCCTAACCACAGGTTAGAGATCGACAACATCAAGCCAATAAGTACAAAGATCAATGGTGCAGGTTCCATTTCAAACATCAAAGCAAACTCGGCCTAGGTCAAATTGCCACCGACAAAGCGTATGAGGGGTGAGTCACCGTGGGGAAGGGGCCAGCCCATGTCATCAATTAAAAAATAGAATCATTGCAATTCAAATATCAAAAGATCAACTATAGTCCGAGTGTCCAAAGTGACAAAAGCCAACCAAATCATTATATAATGATCAAATAAAAGGTATTTCAAACCAATTTCCTTCAAATAATGCCAAGGTCGACAACTATGGGGCGGAAAGTATATACTATAGCATGTGTTATGAAGGTGGCCGAGTAAATCATGGTGGCTCTTTTTACTGCTGACCCCCATGCACATCTAGACATAATAATATGCTAAGTCCATGAAGGTGGCCAACCATGGTGAAGCGTAGAGGTGGTCCTCACAATTGGAGGAGTTAGGGGTAATTTGTAGAATGTCATCCTTGTGACCATTTAAAGCCAAAAGATGTCAACATCGAATATGTACACATGGCAAGGTGGTCCCCTATATTTGATGTTTATCTTACAAATATTACAAATATTTGAATTATTTGCTCACAGGAAAAGAATTGATTTTTGCATGCTTCACAAGAAGACAAAATAGAGAAGAGACAAAGTTGCATGCCATGGAGAGAGACTTGCCTAGCAAGCAATCTATTTTTGGCAAAATTATTCACCCAACTTTATTAAAAATAGAATAGTCAACTTCAGTTGACTGAGATGTAATCAAAGGCTATTAATGCCTCTTATACTAGTTTGTATTATTTTATCCTTTTATTTATTATTAAATAAAGGATAAAATTACGATGCATGGGCGAGTACAACCTTAGGTTATTTTTAGGAAGGGTAGGAAAATTTATTTTGCTATATATTGTGTGCCTTTGTAAAGCACAGGGGGATACTTCGGAGGAATTTTTGATATAGGAGTGCTTTGAAGCAATTTTTGTCACTTTTGCCTTCTGAGTGTGAAGTGAATTCTTGCCTTACCAATTATTTACAAATTGTGTATGTTTCTCATTAGTCTTGTGAATACAAATTCCCGACCAATCATCTTACCCTGCTGCAACATCAATACATTCTGCGTAATTTCAATGTGCATGTTAACTTATTAATGTTGTTGTGATATTTTCCTTCAGTACAACCAAGTGTTTGCCCTTAAACATTCTGCAAAAAATTGTTGGCTCGTGCATCAAGAATCCTTCTCATAGCAATCGTGCATATACTCAGTCAAAGCCCTCATATAAATTTGGTGTATCACCCCAATCCAGTTATTTCACAACCATCTTTTACCCTTAATCCCAGAAAATCAATTTAGGATACATCAATAAGGAACCGACCTTTTAATCCTAGAGACTCACCTCAAAATAGGTATACCCATAGACCTGAGGTGTTTCCATTGTATCTACAAAAGAGAGAGATCAATTTTTGCAAGACTAGAAAACTTGTAGCCATCTCTCTATAGGGTGCACTTTCGAGAGATAACGTGAACATTTTGAGAACTGGAAAAGGGGTTATCATATTCATCCATTGATTTAAAAACCCTACGAGAAGATGGAGACAACTCAAGTTGCTCAAAATACCCAAAACGACCACTATGGGTAACAAGAATAAGAAGAAGACCCTAGAAAGAAGATGGAATTCAAGTGATGGGTGGACCAAATGTTATAAAAAATATGAAAATTTGTAAAACCCTAGGATATTTTCAGAGTAACGATAGAATAATGATAAACAAGTGTTAGATACAAGAGGACACAAACAATAAGATAAATAAGAATGAAACCCTAAGTGCAAGAGGGATAAAAAAACTTAGTTGATTTACACTTGATCCAAAAGTATTTTGGGTTGGAAAATTGATGAACAAGAGGAGTAGATTGTCGCAATCAAACACATAAAATCCTATAAACACCCAATGAATCGGGACTGGGGCACCCAAAACAAGATCAGGCGGCTAGGTGCCAGACCTCTGTTGGGCGCCTGTGACCGTGCAAGGACTCATAAACTAGTTTTTATTGTGTCGCATAGGTTTCGTTAACCTTCGCTTTTAGTTTCCTTTGTGTCGCTAGAGGATCATCGAATTCACCAGTAACTCCAAAACAAATGATATCCTGTAAAACCCCAAAACACATCAAATCCTAAAAAATAAAGATGCAAATGGGGAGTCTAGACTAACTCCGATGGTCACCCAACTGAGTGAACTTATGACCGAGTGTTGTACTACATTCCAAAGTCCATATAGTTCTTGTATATGTGCGCAAGAGTTGTGCCCTAAAAATCCTCGCACAAACGCTCATGATAACGCATTTATAGATAGATGCACTAATGTAAGTAGATGTGTGGATGGAATAATGAACTCCGCTTCATATGTGTGTATGTAGAAAATGCAGTCACTTGTCCCTTGATTGAAGCTAGATGAATGCCTTGATGCTCTTAGAATTCCTTTTGGAACAACCTTAGGTGGTGATAATAGATGTTTAATTTTTGGTCCTATATTTTGGTCACATAGCTTTATATTTGTTTTATTCCCTTGGTTAAATTTCACAATTAACAACTAGAAGGCTGACCAATAAGAAAACAATATGCCTAAACGATAAAAGAGATCCAAAAGAGGCGAGTAAGATAGATAAAGATAAAACAAGGCACTAGTGTATCGAGTGGGTCAGGGGTGTGTAGAAGGCCAAAAGAAAATATAAAAACATAAACAAAAGGCCAAAGGTAGTTATTAATTGCCGCTTTTCTCACTTAGGAATCATATGAATAGTAGTATGTGATGGACCTAGAAATGTACACAAAGTACGTGATTTAATGGTTACACCAATAAAATATATTGACACCATAAAAATAATAGTAAAGATTGATTGCCGATAATATCTACCTCCCGCTTATATGACCAACCGCTAAATGAGATCAACTATCGATTATTGTTCGTGCATCACCTATTTTCTTTTAATTACTCGAGAAGAAACTAGAGGAACTCGATTAACGATGATTGTTATAATGTGAACAAGTTTCGATGATAAAGTCGAGCACAAATAACATATATTATTTAGGTAGGAATAATCTAAGTTGCATAGAATAGGTTCGAGACATGTAAGGTTTTGATTCCCACCTTTTTATTTCCAACTTTCCATTCATATTTTCATCTTATCTAACATATTATATGTCTTCCAATTGATAACCTTGACAAAAAAATTTGAAATCCTTTTTTGTCGGTCGCCATTTCGTCACCGTTGGACAACACCTTGTGCATGCCAAGAACATTTTTCCTTTTTATCAATCAAAGTATAAATAGTGCCCGTGGATGAAGGACATGGGTGTCATTTCTTCCCTGGCTGCAAACAAGAAACAAGACCTCGCTGAATTTGGGTTTGTGGGACAAGATTATCAAAGTGTGGAGGATGTTGGATTTCAAATATGTGGATTGCATTTAGTCTCAACACGACATTGTCGATTTCGGGCCCGTCAGGCCTGGTAGTTATCAGCTCCACCGAGTGTACGGTTAAATCATAGAGGAGGCTCAGGACCACCCAATACCATGTTCTCACATTCCTCCATCTAATGTGGCGAAGATTCATAAGTTTAAATTAGAGATGATTATTTGCAAAAATCCTACTTTCCTACAATTACTTGAGTTTATAACTAAAAAGGGGGCAACCAAGAGTTGTAAGGAAAAAGCATTGCGGTTCGGTTTCATACCAATAACTTATTGGATTTTTTCCATTTTTTACGAGGAAGAAAATGGAAACGCTCTTCGTTATGCTAATAGCTATAGAGAAACCCTAATCGTAAATGTGCGCATGAATTTGTTACCTTGGGATATCAGGTCCACTCCATATAACTCTGTCTCTAAAGTGTTTCATGAGACACACAAGTAAATTCCCTTTACATTAACACGTGTTCTAAACTAGCAATAAACACAAAGAAATGAAATTGCTAAATCAACCATCGACATCGAGAGTATTGGTGGACCAATCCTTGCATTTAGACTAGATATCTCCAAAATATGTTACCTTGACAACTTGCACACCACACCCCCTTTCTTCTATAAATAGTTGACACAAATGACATGTGATTGCGGAAAGAAGAGTTTTGTATTGGTTCCTCACATCATTTTCCCGTCTTTACACCTCTCCTCCCTCAAATCCCTTCTTCATCACCCCTCATCTTTTCTTACTTTTTTTACTCTTTTAAATTATAATTCCTCAATCCATCCCCTCTCGATATTTCCATTGTAAATTTCACGTTTATATTGCACGAGTTGTGTAGGATTGAAAGTTGAAACTCACATTAATTAGTTTATTATGAGGAACGGTTAGAAATTTTATAAATTAATCACGAAGTCGTATGAAATCACATTTCAAGGAAAAGGGAGTTTAGAGGTTCAAGGTAAATGTCATTATAATCAATGATGAAAATATCTTGGGGAATATCAAAGGGCAAAAACGCAGATAGCATCATAGGAGTACCTAGGTAGTTGCGTCACACGCGTGTGAGTGAAAAGGGCTAAAATTACGGACTTAAAAATAAGTAAATTATAACAGAGGAATGGACGCAAATTTCTAGGAAAAGGGGGAAAAAAGCGGAAAGCTCTTCCCGATTTCAAAAATGAATGAAATATAGAGACTTCGACGCAAAAGCAAAAAGCTAAAATGGAACGTTAATGGCAAAAAATCAAACATTGAAAGGTCTATAAAAGGCCGAGATGGATTGAAATTAGCGTAGGGTTTATGTCGATGGTTTTGTCACTTTGTGTTCTATGTTTTTTTGTCTGTATGTTGTACGACAGGCCCTATTTTAATATATTCTATTCGTTTTGTGTATTTTTGGTCTTTATGCTGACAAGGCTTTCATATTTGTTCTTCTATCTTTTGGGTTTTGGCTTTTCGCATTTGGTTGTTTGTTCCTCGGCTACCATCGACATGATCTCAGTCTAGGTGCGACAGGTGGAAAGATGACAAAAGAAAATGTTGGAATGAAGTGTTTCCGAGGTAAGTTAGGGTTTAAATTCAAGCAATTTTGTAAGTTAGTGTTTAAATTCAAGCATTTTTGTCAGATTACTCGCTTACCTCCCATTTGGAGGTTATTCTCATAATTCACACTTTGTATTTGTGTGTGTTTTTATCAAATCATTTTATGCAGACAAGACCAGATGACTAGATATTTGTACTTTACGCAGAAGGAGAGAGACAGAGATATTTGCACAAAGTGACAGTCCATGTGTTTCTTCCATCGATTTTTACCCAATTTATTAAGTTGTAGTTGATTAGTACACATTTTTGGGTTAATATTTTTATTGATTCAATTTTGAAATGTTGAACATACTTTAAGGGATTTATCTACTAGTGTCCTGCAATTTTCTTCATCCTAAGCCTTGATGGTGATTTTTATGAAGAATTGGTCATTATTTACTACTATCGACTCATTTGTATATATGATCGGCTCCCGCTTTGGTCCCGCCTAGCTCTTGTTCCGAGAAAAGATTAAATGAAAAATTTAGGATAGATTCGTGAGAATCCAAAACTTCGAGAGGCATAGCTTTTTTAAGAAATCTCGGATCCCTCGAGACCACAAGATATTAGTTACTATGTCTAAACATTTAAAAGATGTTTCATAGTTTTATTATTAAATTTTTTGTTTCATGGCATCTATGGAGGATATTCATCAAATACCGAAGAAAATTTCCGGTTGCATGGTCTTAAAGATGTAATGTTGTATATTTGTGCCACTCCCTAGTGTTTTCATCTTATTTTCGTATCATTACCCTAGGTTGATTTGTGTTAATTGGTGTTAAAACAGAGCCTGATTCCAAGTTGGAAAGTGAATTATAAAATATGTTAACTGCCAATGAAATCATGGGCCCCCATTCTAAACTTTCTTAACTACAAATGGTTAAGTTGCTCCATTAAAAGATGTATGCAGCAACATCCAGATTTTTATTCTCGCAGGCATGGAAGAAGACATTTATGCACGCCATCCTCGCTAATCTTTCTTTAAAAAATGGTATTTTTGCACATTAATATGAATGAAAAACATGTTATAATGTTGTCTCTGAAATAATTCAGAATAGTCTTACGCTTAATATGGGATCTTTTTGCTATCAGGGAAAGCATGGTATGATCTTATTAGTTAAAAATTAGTAACTAATTTTGTGTTGTATATTTATGTTTATTCACAAAGGATATATTGGATTTCAATCTCAAATACATAGACCATACAAATACCACCAAAGTGAGAGCGACGAGGAGTGGTTAAATATGGAACAAATAGGGGCGTATGATTTGTAGGACAATATTGTGTCCTGTTGTGTTCTCGTGATCTCACAATGTATGGTTTCGGATGATTTAGTTTTTTCTTCTTTTTTTTAATATGGTTACCATTGGTATGTTCTCATATCAAGGCACAAATGATGGACCATAACATTTCGTAGGTGTTTTTATGTGGCTTTTTTATTTACCATATTTTAGAGGTTTTTCTCATACAACTTGCATTATTTTTGTTATTAAATGCTTTGGAGACAAATCAAATGATGCACAGCAAGATACAGACACAAAGGCAGGTCAGTTTTTGTTGCATCCAACAATATTTTTATTATATCTTATTCATTCATTATTCGATATTGTTATTCATTTAAGGGGTTTATTTCATTTACCTACTAGTTAAGTAATTTTAATGGTGTATCAAACTATCAAGCACACCTTTAGGAAATTTAAGGTCAGTATAAAACCGTTATGCACCCCATCTTTGTTTATTGTCCATCCGCACATTTGAATTTGAATTTTAGTTACGTTATTTAAATTCTATTTACAAATCATGCAATCAAAACCTTTTTATTTGAATTTGAATTTAAATAACATGTATATTGTTTGTTTTAACAAGTGAGTAATTAAGATAAAAGTGCTTTCAATCTAATTGACATATATATTCAACTCCCTTTTATAAACTCTATTTTTTTCTATTTTTTTCAAGGATAAGGAAGTCCTTGAAATTATTTTTTGGGATTAACTTTTTGTTTGGACATTCATGTGCATTTTATGTAAAGATATTTGCTATAAATTGTTTTTACTTTTTTATGATAAAAGTTTTTGTCATGCAAAATTTATTGATTATCGTGTTTGTTATCAATTTTGGTTGTATTACAAGTCATTTTTGTAAGGTTTCAACTTAGGAAAGCATAACTTGTTTAATTTTATATGATCATCATGGCTGATTGAAATCGTAAATTATATTTTGTTTAATTTTATATGATCATCATCATGCTGATTGAAATCGTAAATTATATTTAGTAAAAGTATAAATTGTTTAATTTTATATGATCATCATAGCTGATTGAAATTGTAAATTATATTTTTGTAAATGTTTATTTCATCATTCAAGTGTAATTGATTTTGAAAATATCATTGAAACTTCATATTAGGAAAAGCATAACTTGTTTAATTTTATATGATCATCATGGCTGATTAAAATCGTAAATTATATTTTTAAATATTATTGAAACTTCATATTAGGAAAAGTATAACTTGTTTAATTTTATATATGATCATCATAGCTGATTGAAATCATAAATTATATTTCGTAAATGTTAATTTTAGTCTCTGTCATCATTTTGAAAATATTATTGAAACTTCATATTTGTAAAGACCCATTAATTCACACACGAACAACACGGTAAAAAAAGACAGATAATTTTTTTTTACTTGCTTCCACACATAACACGACACAACATGTCGTCACAAAGTTACAACCAACTCTGAGAACCACTTGTTACGGGGATGACCACAAGGTCAGCACGGAAACGTTCACACCCCAAAGGATAATATATTTTTTTTTTCTTTTTGACAAGACAACATAGAAGTCCAATCACATAACACACTTACGCTTAGGGGCCAACCACAATGAGATATTCTTAAGGGTTATTTATTTTAAAAGGACATCTTGCAATTATTAGCTTACGTTTTCAAGGAGGCTCAAGATATGATTCGTATAATTCAACTTGCTAAGCCAAGTTTATTCCTTTGACACTGAGTAATTATCTTTAAATCTTCTCTATTATGACATTTATTTGCGTAATTCGTTTATTTAGAGAAAGGGGTAATTTAATTTCACAAGGCCATCTATTAACACTTACGCTACTAGAACTTGTTCATGCCCATATGACAACATGGGTTCACTTTCAACATACTTAAGAGAAGAAAGACAAGGTACCTTGGAAAAAGGTTAGAGGGAGAAGGTTGAGTTGAAATCATCTTCAAGACTTCATTAGCTATTACCAAGATATAATTGAAACTTGAAAAATTAACCATAATTATAAAAGATTTTACTTAGGCTTTACTAAATGAGTTTTATAAAAATAAAACAATTTACCTTCTAATGGCTGAGAGATAGATTGCGTGGTTTCTAAATTGTTTTCTCCTGCTTATTAAATCTTATTATCTTCCAGATCTAACCATAGATTTCCCTTAAGTTCGTTTAAGAATTTCACCATAAAGGGATAGTGTTCATTAGTGTCGCTAGGGATATCAAGTTATAGAATTTTTACTTCACGAAGGATGGTTTCATTTTAATCACTCATGGAATTATTTGTTTTCAAGTAGATCACCTCTACATTTATTTGTTGAATATAAAATTATTATTTTTGTTTAGTTTCTTTAAGGGTTAACCGACCCATTTTACTTTACTTATAAAATATTGTCACTAAGTCTTAGAAAGATTTAACTTAACAATTTAATCGTAGGGAAAAAGTTTAACAATACTCATTTACGAACACGAAATAAAGTTACATCAACTCTTAGAATACCGATAATCCATTAAGGTCACTCAACAAGTGGTAAACAAATTTTCTTATATTTTCAATGATATACAGACAAATCAAGGTTCCAAAGTTAAGACGACATAATCCACGATACAAAACACTACGACATTGATCCTCTTCTAAAATTTCCACTAGATGTTATCAACAGTTGAACAATATAAAAAGGATTCATACAAAAGAACTTCTCACTGAGGTTGATGTAAAAATCTACAAGTCTATCCCTCATCTACTCGCAAAAAATCCATCTCAGTAATAATTTTTTTCCACAAGAGTCAGGTCGCGAGAACTGAGCAAGATAAGGCTACACAAAACCACCATAACTATGATCTAACAATACCACAAAAGGAAGCACTTTAACACAAGAAATGGGTTAAACCTCTAAACACTATCAACACATCAAGTTATAATAAAATCTCTAACATGCCAATCAAAGAAGGAGAAGACCTTGTACTTCAGTTAGGAGCAAAAGCAACGAAAGTAACAATCATATGAGAATGGCCCTTGGCCCTATAAGGAGAAAACAAACAATCTAGCAAAAAAATAGAATTCCCATCAAGTAAGTAATTAAACAATAATTACAAGATTGAGATTTGATATATATACCAACCATCTAGAAAATTTATCAAAGGTACCAAACGCATAGACTAAAATAATATATTTCTAAAAGAACAAGAGTTGATCGGCCCAAGAAAGGGGAACCACGGGTTTCAGAAATTAACACAAAAGGCCATGTATAATTGAGTTTCAAACCGGAAATCAATTAGAGTATACATACAACATAAGTTTCGAAGCGAAGGCAAGAGTACTAGTTTTGACCATTAACTACAAAGATTTTCCAATCATCCAAGAAGGGTCAAAGTCTTACAGGCTAGTAGCAAACACGCGAGAGAAGAAGGGAGTTCCGTCACACCAGAGTATACAATAATGTCATCAACAAATTTTATAACACTAAAGATTTGCAAACCTCCACTACAATACTAATGTTTGGTTAATTTAAAATAAATTACCCATATCCCAAAACAACCATATTTTAAGGCAACCCTTGGTAACACAATCAACCGTCGCACAATAGATACAAACATAATTTCTAAGTGACATTATCAAAACAAAACCTTCCGCTATGAATCCATAAGACTATCAAATAAAGATGAGTTTTTCCCAAGATTGATCACATTTAAGAAATTTCCATCACAAAATATTAAGGTAATTACGTGCATAAAAACACCAATATTAATTTATAGCGTTAACATTACAAAGGAGAAATAATGCAAGTTAGGAAAAATAGAAGAGCGCCATCAACAACAATTCCGAGAGGGGGATTAGACCCAAGACTATTCTAGTGTCAACGAGGTACTGGATTCGCACAATGAAACCTCGAGCTTAGTTGATCCGAAAAGCTAGTTATGGTTCAAGTTGATAGGGATGGTCAAGGTACTTCTTGAGGATGGCCTTAAAAGCCTAGAAACAAGATGAAAGATAATATAAGGGTCTAAACACGCGAGATGGAAAACACATTGCACACAAACCTTTTCATTCTACAAGTTTTAATACCGAAACTCTAAGCTGGCTAGCCCAAGCATTGATCACACTAATCCTATGACCTTCCTTTCTCGATGCCAAGAGGTTATCAAAGGGACTTGCGAAGGAGCTAACAAAAACATCAAAAGACAAACTTGGGTGCTAGGGAGGAGCTTCATAGTTGTCGTAAACTTACTTCCATGATATCGAAAATACTAGTTTGATCCACATAATAACTTGCAACTCAATCGCAGAGGAGAATTAATACATAAACAAACAGACGAAGGTCTATCACTCAAGCAAGAGAAACATAACACCCAGGGGAGAGGGCACACGCATCCTTTCGACCAACATACTGACAACGATAAAAGCTAAAACAAGTAGAAACAAGCAGAAAGGGAAACCTCCCATCATGACATCCAACTGACAAATCAATGCAAGGAAAAAGTGGTTCGATTTTGCAATAATTTTAAATATAGTAACAGTAGAAGAGAGTAGAAATATCTTGCCTTTTTCTCCAGATTCAATAGGTTTCACGGACACCGCCCGGATCAGCAACAACAACCCAAGCCAAATTCCATTTTCTTCAAGCTCGTTGGGTGCCCAAACATCGACCATCCTCACGTTGGCGCAGGTAGGAGTTCACGGCCAGGGTGGGTGGTCTAAAATACTTGCCAACATCCTCCCAACACCGCTCCAAATTAGCCCTAGAACTTCTGTAGGCCCCATTTTTGGCAATTGAACCTGATCCTTCGTCATTCATCCAAACACCTCCACCATCTCCATATGCATCTGATTGATTCTGATTTGGACCTCCTAACCTTGGTGCTCTCATATTAGGAGCAGCCCTAGTCTGAGACGAAGCAAAAGAAGATGGCTTTATAACCAAAAAAATCTCTTGGTATAGACTCCATATCCATAAAACAGTCCCTAGACTTAGCATCCTCAATCAAGGCTGACCAGTCACTAGATTGCTTCAATGCAACTGCTTTGCCCTTAACCCAAAGTGCTCTGCGAGCTCGTGCTAGTGCCACATTCATGCGGCGAATATCAGCTACAAAGCCAACCCCATGATTTGAAGCTCGGACACAAGACATAATGATTACATCACGCTCCTGGCTCTGAAAGGCATCTACCGTAATGATATATAAACCTTTTTCCTTCATCAGATTTGAGGACAACATCAAACTCTCGGTGCAAACATTTCAGCTGTAGCTTGAAGGTGTGATAATTCCAACAGAGATGTCTCCAGCATAGATCAAGGGGACTAAATCAGACCCCAACGCCTTTCCACTGTACAAAGACACTCCCCTGACGATTTCCCCATTACCCAAAATAATGTTTGCAGGGAAATCCCTGTCTAAAGTCCCGCCCCAACTGTTGTCACCCATGGTGACAGATTGGTGACAGACAGCTCCCCAAGACCCTCGCCGCTGCAGAAGTAGACACAAACACACCCCTCTCCAGCCCCAAAGGCACCCATTGCAATACTATCAAGATAATATGGCACAACACCCCCGCCCACAGAAAGAGAAATCACATCCACACCATCTTCAACAGCAGTATCAAACGCAGGAAGTATGTCAGAATCATAGCAACCAGACATCCAACATACCTTATATGTTGCAAGCCGAGCTTTGGGCGCCATTCCTTTCGCTGCGCAACTCTGATAAGAAACAGATCCGCCTCTATGAGATCCTCTTCCATGGGTTACATCGCAAAACAAGCAGAAAGGTTTCAATAGAGAATCCTTGCAATAAACTTCATCAGGTCTCCTGGTAACACTCTCACTATCACATAGTCGATTTTGATAAACATATCTTGAAGGAGAAACCCGAATCTGAGGATGCATTCGATACAGAACAGAAAACAACATAGATGGACAACCTGCTTGCTGGGAGCGCTCACAAAGGCTTCTGCCATTCTGCAACATGCCTGCCGCCTGGCTAAACACTGATGCGGGTCGCTGCTGTGGATATCCGGCAAGAACACACCTCGCAGCACCCAAGAAAATGGAGGAAACACGCCTACCTCACTCGCTGAAGCTTCATCAAAACCCACGCGCGCAGGGAGGAACCAGGAAGAAGAAAAAAATGCCATGACAGAGATTTGCTGGCCTCTCTGCCCACGCAACCAGGAAGAACGCCTCTCACACGCCACACGCAGCCCAACAAAAAGGAAAACTCACGCGGTCACAGAAGGATAAACAGGCAGTCAAACAAGAAACCAAGAAGATTTGCAAAATCAGAAATAATAAAAGAAGTGCGGCCACCAGCAAGAAGGACTCCACCGACTCCATCTCTCTCACGCAAGGTAGAAAAACGTGACAGCCAGTACAGTCGGCAGGTTGGGTGGTTGGGAGGAGACCAAATGCATCCACGTGCAAACAAGACCTGCCTGGTCGGCCAAGGTGGCAGTGGAGGGCAGGTGGCAGAAACGGAGTCGATGCCCAACGGGCATTACATTCTCCTCCCCTTAAGAAAGCATCGTCCTCGATGCAACATAACACAGAGAAAAAGAAATGGTACGCAACAAGGAATAGATAAAGAAGCAAACACACCCTATGGTTTAAAATTTTAGTCGATTAAAGCACGGCCACAAGGTAACCTTAGGAACATTTGGCAGAAGTTTTAACTTTCAAGGTTCTGTGAAGATTGGCAATTCCCTCTTATTTATTATTTCATTAGTCTCTTTCCGTTAACATTATTCTTAGTTTAATTTCTTTTAAAATTTCATCATTAAAGAGTTTTGGTTTATTCCTTATTGTGGGTGCCCAACATGAACTGCTAACACAACACCCTATCGGTTCACAAGACACTACAGATTCACAAGCACGCAAGTATATACTTCATGATTGTATTCTTTTCTTTATATAAAAAATTTATTCAATTGATATATTTATTCATATTGTATAGTACATATGTGTATTCAACTAATATATTTAGTCATTGTATTGTAGATATATTTAATTATAAATTTAACAAATTTATATTAATATATTATGTTGAAATATAGTTGTGGCTCGAGTTCTTCACCATCTTGGTCACAACCTTTCACGATAGCTCACATGTTCAATGAAAGAGTTTCGCTATTATGTCCCAGTCGATGAGCATCTAGATAGCCCATTTTATCAAAGCATGCCAACTCAAACTCCCCTACTCATAACAATCACCTCACTTAGCATATAATGAGCTCGGATCCCTTATAACGAGCTAACCATGTTGATGAATATGGATCGACTATGATGGTGAATAACTCGACATTCCTTATGACCAACTCGGTTTGCAATATAACATCACAACTAATTTGAAATAGCTTGGTCATACAATGGAGGAGCTCAACTTGTAAAGAAACTCAATATTGGCTCGCTCATGGGCTCGCTTAACTCTCTACGACCTAAAAATGTAACTCTTTCAACTTCCTCCATCCCTTTATCAAATTATGTGTTTTTAGGATTTCTTGTGCTCAGGGTGGCGTATGTCATGATTAGAGATGCTCCTAGATGAATTGTTGGGCTTTGCCATTCCTTACCAAGAGGGCCCCTAACAAATTGTCACAATGCAAGCTTTTCCGTTTTTTAATTTCATAAGGGTAGTGAAATTGGATAATAATTAGGCGACTCACGGTGCCATTTGGGTGCTAGATAAAGTATGACTACTTGTATATAGCTATCCATTGGGCATGGAGTTTGCATGATCATCATGAATTGATCTAAAATTTGAAAATATTGATCGTAGAACACTTGGAATGTTGTTGCTCACTGTAATGTCCCCTTTCCTATACTAAAGGCCTAAGGGCCGGTCGAGTCTGAACCGTGGTCATACCCAAGGGGCGGTGGACACAGGGAACTATTGGGAAGAGGCCACGTGGTTCTAATATCTCGAGTTTTGCGTTTGGGGGCCACTTTTGGATCATGGTGACTTAAAAAGGAAAAAATAATTGTAGTTACTTTTATTTTATTGGCCCTCAATGGAATGAAATGTGTCTAGGGTTATTGGGTCTCTTTTGCCATCGAGAAGTATATGAGGAGATGAGAGAGGAAAAATGGACTTTTGTATACATTTTATTTACCTTCACGTGTAATTGTTGTTTGTGCATCTACAACTTGTGGAGTAAAATCTCACAGGGACTCTAGCTTTGGTGGTGAGAGACATGTCCCTAGCTAGCAGGCATCATTTGATAGTGAGATCTACTCTAGTTTATCATTTTGGAGCCGCTTTCAGGGATGTGTTGTATAGATATTATCGAGAGGTTTAAGAGGAAAGATTTTAAGGGGTTTGAAGACATTTGGGGAAGATAATCGAGAGGGTTTTCAGATTAGATTTACGGCAGCCATTTTGGCGGGACTCAACATCACTTTGAAGGCATCTTCATCGCTTTCCAACCCTTTTCCAAGCTAAGCGACCTGTAGCCTTTATTTTCGTGGTTTTCGGTTGACCATTTTCAGATCTAAAGGTTGAAATATTATTTCGTATATTTGTTTATGTTATTTCTAAAGTCTCATAATTTTCGCTCTTGTAATTGGAGAGTTACAAATTTTAGAAGTTTTCCCAGGTTGTCTAAGGCATGCTTTGTAATTTTTGGCAGCAGATTTTAATTTCTCGTTAAATTCTAAAAATAGTTTTCGAATGTCACATTTATAATAATATCAAGCTCTCTTTAAATTCTCAAGTAATTTGGGTGGACATTTTGGGAAATATTAAGTTTCTTTAGTTTATTGCCCTAACTATAAAAATTTGGAAAAATCGGTATTAGTTTAATATTTTGGTGCATTTTTAAGTGGTATCCCAAAAGAGATATTTTAGTGGTATTTTAGTTCGTTGTCCCAACTGTAAAAATTTGAAAAAATAAGTATCTTATGTGGTTGCAAATTTTCAATATTTTGGTGCATTTTTAAGTGGCATCTCAAAAGGGATATTTTAGTGGTATAAGAGTTGTTTCTCTCTTCTTGTTGGAATTGAAAAATGGGGGACAAAGACAGTGAGGATAGGTGTAAATCTGATGAAACAATTGTTCACTAACATGGTAAAGCAGTAGGAGACTACCGATATCTATTTGAGCCATCTCACTGAGAGATTAGCCTAGGATATGATTGATACTCATGCAAAAAGAGGAGAAAATAGCAATAGGGGATAACATGTTCTAAGAGTGGAGGGCGGACATTTAGGGTAGCGGTATCCCCATTCTTCTACTAGGCCTTTGGGGTTTCAAGAACCTTCTTTATTGAAGGATTCAAAAGTTTCACAGGTATGATAGCTACTCGATATTGTAGATGAGGAGTCTTGTTAGGAAAGGTACTGACTTGATTGATGGCTTTCGTGACAACATGTCATTTCAGAATATTGCAAAATGAAGATTGGCAGTAGGCCTAGGAGAGATCACCACATACATGTACCAAAGATGAAAAGGAGGTTAGGACATATTTCTATTCCACACTTAGACGATTCTAAGAAGTGTAATGCACAATCTTGGGTCCAAAAGTTGAAGACATACGTCGACTTAAATCTTATGCATGAGGAAGATGCAATTAAGTTTGCAATCTTACATTTAGAGGGAGAAACTCATGATTGGTGGCATCATGGGTTGATTACACAGGACACATAGATCATGACGTATGCAAAGTTCACAAAGAGGTTAGTGAGCAAATTTGATAGGAGGGACCCCGACAAGTATTTTAGAGAGTTGACTCATTTGAGGCAGACTGGTTCCTTGAACCAGTATATCGCTGATTTTTAGAGGCTATTAGTCATGGTACCTAATGTTACAAAGATGAGGTTGATTTCCTTATTCACAATAGGTTTGACAAACGCTATCGCTGGATTTGTGAAGGCATTTGAGCCTTTTTCTTTGCATGAGACTATTAGAAGAGCTCGTGACTTGGAGTTATCCACTCCTACGTCGAGGTTTCCACCTCGAGTGTAGCCTAAGGGTTTCCTTTTTAGAACCGAGGGTGCGAAGTTGAAGGTACCTCCACCTAGCAATGATACAGCCTAGAGACCATTCGGTTCTAGACATTGGTTCTTTGAACCAGTATATCGCTGATTTTCAGAGGCTATCGGTCATGGTACCTGATGTTATAGAGATGAGGTTGATTTCCTTATTCACAACAGGTTTGACAGACGCTCTTGCTATATTTGTGAAGGCATTTGAGCCTTTTTCTTTGCATGAGGCTATTAGAAGTGCTCGTGACTTGGAGTTGTCCATTTCTAAGTAGAGGTTTCCACCTCGAGTACAAATTTCTAATGGTTTCTCTTTTAGAACCGAGGGTGTGCATCCGTAGGTACCTCCACCTAGGAATGATATAACTTGGAATGATCTAGAGAGGATAGAGAGGAATTGAGCAAAAGAAACTATGTTTCGATTGCCGCACACCTTGGGTTCCAAGACATGATTGCAAGGGTAGAGGGAGGGACCAATTCATATAGGTCTTTGAGGAGAGTGATGGTGACGAGGAGTTGGACACACGGGGATTAGAGAATGATGATGATGGAGCATTAGATAGTACGGGTGTTCAAAGCAAGATAGTGAGACTTTTCCCTCGAAGACTATCATCGCCTTATCTAGTACCTTAAGGTACAAGGTATTCGAGTTAGGGGAGTTTTGCAGGGACAACAAGTAGTGGTACTCATTGATAGTCAAGCAACCCACAAATTTATTGATGCCTTGTTGGTTGAGAGGGGAGGGTTATAAACAGAGAAATTTGAGGGCTTCAACATGGTTGTAAACAATAGAGATTCTATGAGACGCACATGACAGGCTCCCAATTGAGCATCACGATGGTTAACTATACAATTACCAACGATTTATATATTATTGGTATTGGAGAGACCAACATAGTGCTTGGAGTACAATGGCTCCATTCCTGTGTTGAGTTTCATACTAACTTCTAGATAATAGAGCTGAAGTTTAAGTCCGAGAGGATCAAGAGGGTCTATAGGCACAATGGAGTGGATTGGAAAGCACATTGTTTGGTTTCGACCAAGAAATCAAAGGATGGGTAGCAAGAGTGTCATGTGGATATACATGGCTTATCGGGATGCATACATAGTCTAGTTTCTCGTGACATACCTCCAAATCCAAATAGGGATTTGAACATGTGATTGAGCTCGAGGATGCTAGACCGATGGTTACTTCTCCTTACCTTCACCCCAAATGGTTTAAGGATGAGATTGAGAAGACTATACAGGAGCTCATTGATATGGGGCATATTAGACAAAGTTCCATCCCTTTTGCTTCTTTGGTGGTATTGGTGAAGAAGGATGGAACCTCGGATATGTATGGACTATTGTGCATTGAATAAAAAGACGATAAATAATAAGTATCACGTACCATGCATTGATGAGTTGTTGGACGAGTTACATGGTGCAATCTATTTCTCGAAAATAGATTTGCGTTACGGATATTATCATATCAAAGTCGTGAGCAGGATGTGCATAAGACAGCTTTCGATGCCATTACGCCACTTTCGGTTCTTGGTGATGCCTTTTGGATTGTCTAATGATCCAACTACATTCCAGTCTTGAATGAATCATGTGTTCAACTTCCACTTGCAAAATTTTGTATTGGTTTTCTTTGATGATATTTTAGTCTACAACAGGACTTGGGAGGACCATATCACGCCCCTGGGTGAGATATTAGGGATATTAGAAGATAATTCATTATATTTGAAAGCCTCTAAGTGTGAGTTCGGCATGACCAAACTTTTATACTTGGGATATGTGATTAGTAAGGGTACAGTGAAGGTGGATAGAGAGAAGATACGGGAAATTTTGGATTGGCCGCCACCTAGGACATTGACACATTTGAGAGGATTTGTGGGGTTGTGCACATACTACTGGAGGTTCATGAAGAATTTATGTCGGTTGATTGCTCCATTGACCGATTTGACCAAGAAGGGGGCTTTTACTTGGTCAGACGCAACACAAGAAGTTTTTTATCAGAGCAAGGAGGTGATGAGTTCATGTCCCATCCTCGCATTACCATATTTCTCTCGCACATTCATTCTATAGTGTGATGCATCAGGAGAGGGTGTTAGAGCGGTTCTCATGCAAGGTAGGCATCCCATCGCCTATGAGAGTTGGAAATTGAAACTCGTGGAGAGATGTTAGCCATTATGCATGCATTGGCCAAATTCAGACAATACCTTATGGGTAGCAAATTCATGGTTCATATAGATCACAATAGTTTAAGGTTCTTTTGGGACAGGAGGAGTTCAACGATCGCCAACAAAGATTGGTAAACAAGGTACAAACATATGACTTTGACATAGAGTACACTAGAGGTACGAATAATATTGTTTTTGACGCTTTATCTAGTCTCGACCTCACCTCACTTCTATGCTTAGTTTTATGTCCGAGATTTCAGCGGATTGGAAGGCTCGTATACTTGTTGAGTATTCAAAATCAGTTTGCATGTGAGATCATGGATGGTATTAAACAAGACGACCGATATAGAGTAATCTTGGATGATCTCATTTTTACAAGGATAGAATTTTCCTTGTACCAAGATCCACAATGAAGGAGAAGATCCTTTGAGTAGTACATGATACACCACTAGCTAGATATTCTGGGTATTTCAAAACATACAAAGTTCATCAGGAAAGATTTGCATGGAAGGCGCCGAATTCGACCATGTCCTTAATCATGTCGAGAGAGTGTATGGTTTGCAAAGAAACCAAATCCGAGCATTTTTATCCAAAGAGATTATTTCAGCCTCTCCCCATTCCCAAACAAAAATGGGAAAGTATATCTATGAACTCGTATCACGGGGCTTCCCTCGGTGCATGGGCATACCCGCATTTATGTTGTAGTTGATCGATTAATTAAGTATGCTCATTACTTTTCCCTACCCAAGGGGCACAAGGCAAAGTGGATGTGGCCCGAATCTTCTATAACGATATTTTAAGGCATAGAATTTTCAAAAGGCACAAAATCAACAAAAGGTATATGTGAATCAAAGCACATGATAGAGGTCTTTTTAGGTTGCGGATCTAGTATTCCTACGTTTGACACATATAGGCATTACTTACTGAAGCATAAGGGTGCGAGAAATTGAAACTACGATTTTATGGTCCGTACTAGATAGTTCGTTGAGATGGGGCAGATACATTTGAGCTAGAGCTACCATAGCACATTAAAATACATAATATCTTCCATGTTTCATGCCTTAAGAAGGCACTCGGACAACATATTGTACAATCTACAGAGTTACTACCACTAGTTGAGGAGGGGAAGTTGGTGTTGGAACCAAAATCCATTATTGAAAAGAGACAAAGGGGGCTCAAGAGTAGAGTAATCACCAAGTATTTGGTGTGGTGAAAGGGACTACCATAAGAGAATGCTACTTGGGAGGGAGAGCAGATTTTGCAACATCCTAAATTACATTTGCTCTAGTACAAGCAAAATTTGGGAAAGGAGGACTGTAATGTTCCCTTTCATGCGCCAAAGGCCTAACGGCCAGGTTGAGTTCAAACCGTGGTTATACCCAATGGGCGGTGGACGTAGGAAGCTATTGGGAAAGGTCCACGTCGTTTTAATAATCAAGTTTTGCATTTAGGGGCCACTATTTGGACCATGGAGACTTAAAAAGAAAAAGTTAACTTTAGTTACTTTTATTTTATTGGCCCCTCCATGGAATGAAATGCGTCTAGGTTATTGGGACTCTTTTGCCATGGAGAAGTATATAAGGAGTGTGAAAGAAAGGAAAAAGGGACTTTTGCATACATTTTATTTACCTTCACGTACAACCGATGTTTGCGTGTCTACATCGTGTGGAGTAAATTCCCATAGGAACCCTAGCGCGGTGGTGAGAGACCCGTCCCTAGCTAGCAGAGCATCTTTTGGTAGTGAGAGATCTACCCTAATTTGTCATTTTGGAGCCATTTTCATATATGTGTTACGTAGATATTATCGGAGGTTTCAAAGGAAAAATTTTGAAGGTTTTGGGGAAGATAATCGAGGGTTTTCAAATCAGATTTACGACAACCATTTGGGCAGGGCTCAACATCACTTTGAAGGCATTTCATTGATTCCCAACGCTTTTCCAAGCTAGGCGACCTACAACCTTTATTTGGAGGGTTTTGGTCGCCGATTTTCAGATCTAAAGGTTGATATATCATTTCCTATATCTTTTATGTTATTTCCAAAGTCTAATAATTTTCGCTCTTGTAATTGGAGAGTTATGACTTTTAAAAGTTTTTCCCAAATGCCTAAAGCACGCTGTAATTTGATTGCAACATTTTAATTTCTGTAAAATCCAAAAATAGTTTTTTATTTTCATTTATAATAATATCAAGCTCTCTTTAAATTCTCAAGTAATCCGGGTGGACATTTTTGGAAATATAAAAATTTGGAAAAATTAGTATTTTATGTGGCTACAAGTCTTCAATATTTTGGTGCATTTTTAAGTGGTATCCCACGAGGGATATTTCACTCACATCTAGGAATTCCTTTCACTTGCTTGTATTTCCCAATTCTTGTGAAAAAATCCTTAAAGTTTATTTTTGTAGAGTGGAAAATTGGCTTTCAACATGAATTTCATCTCTTCCCCGCAACCGTAATTCATGTGGTTGCATGATGAACACCTATAATCACAAGCCACGCCAACATTTGATTTTTGTCAAGTGTGAATATCCCATACTGAAATTTATTGACATCATGGAACTCTATTAAATTTTTATTTTCTTTTTTCTTCGTAGAAAATTCCATCCCCAACATGCTTTGCTTAGAACCTTCTTTGAAGGCTTGAGTTGATTTCTAATTGGGCTACTAGCTGATCATTTGATTGCTTGCAAGGGCACTAGAAGTTAATTGTTGTTCTCCTTGAAGGGAATAATTAAAATACCCTCAACTGATTTTAGTTATGTATTTGTATTGATTTTAAGTCTGCATGTGTTACATGCAACTATGATTTTCCAACTGCAACAACTGGAGGGCGTGGTGTATTGTATTGCCTAAAGCAACACGAAAAAAAGCTATATACAAAGAAACATATCATACATGTCTCAAGTAAGACATGAAAAGTGTGCATAAGCACTTCTTCTGCTGAAAAAAACCTACTCTTACCCCACGCTAACCAAAGAGATGGGCAAATTCACACAAAACTTGCCACCGATGATGAGAAATAGCTACCCATTCTCACAATTGGCAGCCATGTGGATGATTTCCCACTAAGCACAATAGTGGTTTGGAATGAAAATCTAACTACAAATTGGCTCTCTACTGCCTTCATCAAGGCATCACTCGGAAGCAAGATAAACACCTCCTTTAACTGTTGTTCATCCGGTGTCAAGACACATGGGGGTTGATCCCCGACACATTGAAGTTCTTCCGCATGTTTAGAAGCAAACATGACTAGATATGGCTTGTCCCTTAATGCCAATGAATCCAAGTACCTAATTGTGCAAGGTATGGTCTGTTGAATTTTCTTGCTTTTCTGAATTCCAACTTTGGTAAGGAAGTCTTCCTGCAGCCTTCTTGAAAAATGTGATTGTTTAACTTGAATCTTTTCTTCTTGCACACTTACAAATAACTCATTTGTCACCTTGGTGAATGGTATGAAAGGGGGAACATCTTCCAACTCTTTCCCGATATGCATATATCTTTAGTCAAATCAGATTTATCAAAAATAAATAAAAATTCAATGATACACTAGCAAAGGGAGCTTACTAGACACAATCCAACTTCGTGAAATGGAGAGAGGTGAACAATGGAGAGGGTGGACAAGATGCATCGTAGACTAAAGATGAATTCACATAGAACACCATTATTTCCCATTAGATAGCTCCCAAAATATGCAATAAACATCATAGATATGCACAAGAGAGGCAATATAACGTGCAAATGATGGAAAAAATACATCAAAAAACAGTCTATTGCTCAAAAGTTTGCACAGTACAATATTAGTGGGAAAGAGGAAAGAAAATGTCATTATAAAGGAGGCTTAAATTCCACATCCAATCGAACAGAGAAGAAAAAGAGGGGGTAGGAGAAAAAATGACTTGGACTCCTTTACAAATGAGTCCACCTTACAATTTATAGACTTGAGAAAAAAAAGAGTAATCTCGAACCCTGCTTTCTAGCCACTTGTAAGTGATAATAAATGAGTGAAAATGATGATATTTTACTCAAAAAAGGCTCCCTATATTGTCCCATAACTTGCAACAAAGAAAGAAATGCGCGCACTCACAACCTTCAACCAATGTGATAATAGGTATTCCTCCATGACCTATTTACCTTATCTGCTTCATGTCGCATAACAATTCAATAAACATTTACCTTATATCATTATTTTCTCTTATTCATATTATTTCCAACTCGTATTATTAAAGGGATCTAATTCCTTGACCTCTTATGCAAACATAAGATAGATTTTGGAAGTTTGTAAGAGGTAATTTATTGGTGTGTGGAAGGTAGTGCAATACATTTTTAAAAAGATATACTTTATATGATATCACCATAAATAAATTATTTGGTTTTGTGAGGGGTTATGTTTTTGGTTGCAGTCTAACATAGTTGTGAAATATCGCTGCATGTCTTTAGTAGAGTCCATCCCCCTAAAAGCATTTCCGATCATGTTCACAAGACATACCTTCTATTGCTTACAAAAATAACTTGTTGAAAGGCATTTTTGGGTAGTTTTCATAATGTTCAAGTATCAATTTATTTTTTTTTCTTCATTTTTTTTATAGCCTCCTTTTATCCTTTTATAGCCAACATAAGTGGATCTGAGTGGGTGGACTATTATGGAAATTTATGTTGTTACGAACAAGGGTTTTGTGCTTTTGTAATGGCCTACATTGAATAAGGGTTTTGTGTATTCACAATCAGTGGCGTTCAATGCAATATTCATTTTGCAACTAAGTTGGGTGGTTTTCTTTAATTGTAACTTGTCGTTTCATAAGGGTTTGTGTTTCCTATCTTTGGTTGTGCTTATCTTTGTTGTTCTTGTGTTTTCTTGTTGCTAGATGTAGGCATCACATTTTGTTCTTACAAGTCTTCTTTCTTTTAGGAGTTAATTATATAATATTTTGATTGATTAATAAAGAGAATCGTAAATATTAATTAACTTTAAAATTCCTTTCCATGTTGAATCTTTATTGTTAACGTTGTTGGAGCAGGATGCAATTCTTTCTTTCTTCTCTCCCAGTCTTCTATATATTATAACAGAGGGACACATAAAAGGTTGTTCATTCTTCTTCCCCGCCCTCTCTTTCTTCTCTAGGGTCGAATGTGGAGTTTAAGCCTCCTCCCTTGGCTTTGTAATGGCATTTTCTTGCCTCTTGCCAACTATTGATGTATTGTGTGAACTCCTAGAGCAATAAAATCTATTTCATGACATGTTGTCCATCCTTTGCTCATTTTGTTGTCTCTTCTCGCCTCTCACCATTGCATGGTATACTATGCAGATCTCTGATGTCCATTGCAAGTTTTGGGAGCTGTGTTTAAAGGGTTTGAAATGGTGTTCTGTGTGAACTTTATCCTTGGCCTGTGATACATCTTTCCATCCTCTCCATTTCAAGCAATTGAGTTTGTGATCAACAGTTCCCTTTTCTCCATGCTTTCACCTTTGTAGTGTAGGATTTCTTTATTTTCATGCTATCCCTCTCTCCTTAGTCCCTTGGAATTGTTAGATTAGGAGTAGACAACCACATTTTGTTTCTTAGTAGTTTAGTGCTAAGATTATGAAGAGAAACCAGCCTTCTCTGCAGGATCGTTCGCATTTGCAAGTCCTACATCTTGGGGAATGATCCAATGTTATGCAAATCACACCAAATGACCCTTCTTTAGAAAAGCATATCTAGAACTCATTTGGGGGTGCTGAGATTTTGCAATTAAAGTCAAAAAATTATTCCAATAATTTTATTGTGGTATTTTGATGTTGAAAATGTGGACATTACACTTTAAATATTATTACAATCCTACTCATGTCGAAAAACAACCATTCTCGAATATTGCATTGAACGGTTGTATTAGGATTGAACAATTTTGTAGGATTGAACAAAATTGCATCGGAGTTAACAAAACAACCATTCTTCATCTTCCAAGATGAAAGATGAGAAAAACAAAACGTTAAGAGACAAATAAGTACCATATATGCAAACCTATTGGAGCTTCCACACTAGAGATAATCAATACCGCCCTACTTCCACTTAAACATTTATTCCTAAGCGTATCATTAACCACACTTTCTAGATTTTTGAGGCTCCAAATGTTCTTGGCTCCCAAGGCTAGATTTTGCCATTTCAAATTAGGAACACCCACGTCCCCTATAGCTTTTGGCAACACAATCTAGGACCATTTGTTTAAGTGAATCCTATTCACCTCATTGAATCTTCTCAATTTTAGAGAGAACCATTGCTGGGAGGTACATGACCAACATCATGAACATCATGATGGCATTAAGAATAGAGTTAACTAACAATAACCTCCCTACCAATGAAAACCATTTTCCTTTCTGGCTCTAAACCCTTAGCTCAATAACGTTGATCACATCCTTTCCAAAGAGAATCCCTCCTAGCTCCCACGAACAAGAGGATGCCCAAATATTTTTGAGGTGGTGAACCTTAGCAAACCCCAAAGATTTAATAATCTTGCACTAAAGCTAGGGCGAGGTTTTGAAGACGAAAAATGATTTGACCAAGTTGATGAGTTGGCCCACTGCATCCGAATAGAGATCCAATACCTTCTTGAAATTTCTAGCTTCTTCCACCGTGGAGTAGCCGAAGAGAATTATCTTCAACAACTTGGTAATGAGAGATTGGATCCACATCCTCTGTCATTCTCAAGCCATGAATCTAACCCGCCACCCTAGCCACTTTTAGAGCACGACTTGAGGCCTCTACAACCACAAGGATAAGGAAGGAGGAAATCGGGTCTCCTTGTCTAATACTCATTGTTATTCTTAAAGAAACCTTCAAAGAAAGATGTTACCAACACTTTGAAAAACTAGAGGAAGAGATATAGCTAAAGATCCATTGACAAAAGTGAGAATTAAAACCCATAGCCTCCAATGATTTCAAAAGAAATCTCCAATTAATTCTATCATAGGCCTTGGTGAAATCTAGTTTTACAGTATACATGGAACCTCGCTGAATGAGGAAGATTGTTTGTTCATTGGCCACCAAATTATTCAGAAGCGGCTTTAGGCGCCAACGATAGTTTTCAAGATGGTATTGTAAGAGGTGTTACAAAGGGAGATTTGCGTGAAGGAATCCATTGTTTCAGTTGGGAATTTTTTGTGTACATACATACTAACATATGATTAATTTCAAGGAGTCTTCTCGAGGCTTGAGATTCTTCAACTATTGTGCAAACATCTTCCTCGATCACTTTCCAAAAAGATTGAAAAAGGATGTTGAAAACTTGCAGGCTCGACGCTTTGTCTCTAGCATTGGAAAAGCCAACTCCTTGAACCTCATTAGTAGAAATCGAGGCTAAAATGGGCTCCATCTCCTAATTTCCTTGATTACTTTCTAATTTGAAAGCAAAACTCCTCGAACATTTTGACACTTGCAAATGTCAGTGAGTTACATCTCTACTTGAGCCACACTTCTCTAGATGTTCTCCTCAAAAGTTTTCTACTTTATGGAGCATATTTAACTCCGCCAAAAGCTCTTTTTCCTTCTAAAAAGATTCTTGATACATGCCCTCTTTAAATAAATATTCATTTAACTCTTTAAGAAACCCTCAACTTCGATTTTTCTGACAACATATTATTGAACATAGTCTTATTCCAAACTTGAAAGTTTTTCAACACTTTGCCAAATTTTTATAACGAACAAACATTTTCATACCTCTAACACCAAAAGGAAGGTCACCAACCCATGACCAACTCGTTAAGGGCTAGATCTTGTATGTCCATACCTTAAAAGGGGATTTTGGAGGGTCCATGTCAATGGCAAACTCAAAAATGGGAAGTTGATCCAAACTAGACCTAGGGAACAACTCACTTTCTAAGAGAGCGTTTGCCTAAAACCGAACTAGGTTGGCCAAATATTTGTCCAATCTAATTGAAATCCTTTCAATGTCAATCCATCTATAGGACCATGTCAATTATCCTCTTTTGGGAATGATATCCATGAGGTTAGCACCCTCCATAAAAAGGAGAAAAAGTCCCACTAGAATTTAGGGTTACTATGAGAGCCTCCCATAAGATCATTATGAGACAAAGTAGCATTAAAATCAACTACAAAAATGATAAGTTCATCACCAAAATAAGCCAAATCCGCATTGAATATTCCTACAACGCCTTTTTGGGCAAAATATTAGATGGACCATAAATATTGCATAACAAGCTCCAATCGGAGTTCTTTATAACAACCCCACATCATTGGTTATTGATCAAGGTGCCCATCATCATGATTTCTACCTTGCCAACCTTTTACAATAGACCCAAACCAACCCTTCCATCTCTTCATCCAACCAAACATGCACTCAAAACCTAACACCTTAGTTTCTTGATAAAAACATATATTCACACCTTGCTCAATAGCTAATCTCCTACATAAGGCTCTATTTATCGGGGCATTCATACTCCTAATGTTCCAAGATAAAAGCTTCATACTTACTTCAAGGGGGACGAGCCCTCCCTACTTATGGGTCTATAGAAGAAGCAAAGATCCTTTTGTTTGCCTTTGCCTTCTCTTTGGGGTCTCGATAGGTTCAATTGCCCCAAACCGAATTCCTTCCCATAATTCAATGGGCCAAACTGTTTGTTATTCCATGAGAGCGCTAACATTCACATTCTAGATCGAGCACTTCACCTTCACATTCTAGACGAATAGAGTTTTCTCCTTCACCTTCTAGAAGAGTCTTTAAGCCCAAGCTTCAATTCCTTAATGAGCTAATTTCTTTGCTAGCTAGAAAGTTTCCTTCAAAATCTCTTCAAGAGACGAAAAGTGTTTGCCATTTCTCGCTTAGGGAAGATTTGTTTGAGCCAATAAGCAAGTAGGTATTTCTATAAATCTTATCATTCAACCTACCCCTAGGTGACGAGGCCATCTTGCCCTTCTCGTTTGGCTCGATTTGGGTTTTGCAATCTCACCTCAAGTGCTAAGCAACAATTAAAGCATTTAACAATCTTTCATACTACACTTGTTGAACCCATTTGCCAAATGACATTTGAATGGCAATAGATTCAAGGAGGGAAACCACAATGCTCTCTCAAAAATACAAATCCTGGCATAAGAAACAAAATCATCATTAAAGGTCTTAGGATCTATTCTTACAGTCCTCCCCAAAGAGCCGTACTAAGATGCATGGATTCCATTATTCAATTAGATGCATATATGATGCACCCAAATCTGGATTTCTTCCATTTTGACCACGTTAGTATCAAAGATCAATGTCTACTCTTTCAAAATTAACTTGTCTCCCCTGAAATACTTCTCCCCTCTAAGCAAACTTTCATAATTATGCACTTCACTACATGTCGCGATCAAGAAGTCTTTTGCTACAAATCAGCCACTCAATCTACTCCCCACTACTCCTCACACCACCAAACTATGTTTTCTCTTGAATACTTCCTACCAACACACTTGACCACAATCGTTCTACGAGAGTACATATCGATCTAGGCTACAAAACCATGAAATACTTCTCCCTTCTACGCAAACTTTCATATTTTTGCACTTCACTTCATATCATGATCAAGAAGTCTTTTGCTACAAATCAACTACTCGATCTACTCCCCCACTACTCCTCGCACCACCAAACTATGTTGCCTCTTGAATACTTCCTACCCAACAAACTTCACCACAATCGCTCTACAAGAGTATAAATCAATCTAGGCTACAACACCATTCACTTCTTCCAAGGACATCGTGCAAAGGTGTGGGTTCTCCAAAAACCCTAGACCCAATTTTTCCTAAATATCATCAAATTACCAATGTAGAAACTATCAATGATTGTATAAACTAAACTATAATGTAATTATGGCATATTTATTGAATTACATATCATTAAATTGATTATATATGATATATATTATTAAGTTGTATTATCTAAATATGTAATATTTTGATATATTAAAATAAATATATATGATCAAGTTTTATTAACTTAAAAATATGTTATTTCCACGAATATTTAAAACATGCTTTAAAAACTATCATAAAAATACATTTATAACCTAAAACATTTTACTTAACTATGATATTATTAAACATTCATAGTATAATTATTAGAAACACATTTAATATGTTAATATATTTAGTTAATTATATATAATAATAATATAATATATTGACTTTTATATATTATATTAAAACCACAATACTAGTATTAACTATAATATAATTTAATATTAATATTATATACTATATTGACTTCTCAAATATGATTCTACATGTGAAAACTATGTATTTTAAAAGAATATTTAAAAACTATCATAAAATATTTATATCATATAAATACATTTATAACATACAACATTTATCATCTTAATTATAATATTATTAAATATTTATAGTATAATTACTAGAAACACATTCAATGTGTTAATATATTAAAACTAATAACATATAATAATAATAATATTATGTATTGACTTGTATATTAAAACCACCCTACTAGTATTAACTATAATATAATTTAATATTAATATTCTATATTATATTGACTTCTTAAATATTATTCTAAAATATTGGCATACTATATATATTATAAAAGAATATTGACTATAAAATGCAATTTGAAAATCCTAGTTATAATTCAATATATTAGAAATACATATTCAAAATGGTAATATATTAAACAAAAACATATTATAATATATTGTATTAAAACCGAGGTACTATTATTAACTATAATATAATTTAATATTAATATTCTATATTTTATTAACTTCTTAAATATTATTCTAAAACATTGGAATACTATATATTATAAAAGAATATTGACTATAAAATACAATTTGAAAATCCTAGTTATAATTCAATATATTAGAAATACATATTCAAAATGGTAATATATTAAACTAATAACATATTATAATATATTGTATTAAAACCGAGGTACTATTATTAACTATAATATAATTTATTCTAAAATATTATTCCAAAACATTGGAAAAATATAAATTATAAAAAGTTTGACTATATTAAATATATTTTAGAAACCATTGTAATTGTATAAACTATTTTATAATTTATTTATTAGAACTACATAACATTAAAGTCATTATATATTATTAAGTTATATTAATTTAGTATATAATATTTCAAAATAAAATGACATCATTGCATCATAAATTACATCCAACATAAATTATAAATTATAAACATAAATAAACCTTACCAAAACATCTTTCTCACATTAATTTAAAATATTATAAACATGACCATAACAATTATAAGTTCTAAAAAACAAAATGATAAACATAAATATCAAATATTTCAAAATTTAAAAAAATATGAAACACCTTTCATACATTAAATACAACTTTAAATTAAATTTAAGAAATATTAAAAATATAAACATAACAATTATAAATATAAATAAAATATTTCAAAATTTAAAAAAAAAAAAAATCATTTGAACATCTTTCACACATTAAACATAGATTAAATATTAAAATTATGGCCACAACAATTATAAATCATAAAAATCAGAATTATAAAAAGTCATTGAAAAGCCTTCCATACAATAAACATTAAATGCACCCTAACATTAAATTTTTAAAATAACATTAAAAATATAATAACAATTATACATTATTATTAAAACAGAAATATAAACATAATATAAACATTTCAAAACATTTCCACACATTAAACACACCTCAAGAATACAAATACCCATCCTCGAGGGGTTTCAAGGGCCTTTCAAGCCCCCACCAACCTTTCATACATTAAATACATCTTTAAATTAAATTTAAGAAATATTAAAAATATAAACATAACAATTATAAATATAAATAAAATATTTCAAAAAAATTTAAAAAAATTTGAACATCTTTCACACATTAAACATAGATTAAATATTAAAATTATGGCCACAACAATTATAAATCATAAAAATCAGAATTATAAAAAAATTGAAAAGCCTTCCATACAATAAACATTAAATGCACCTAACATTAAATTTTTAAAATAACATTAAAAATAAAAATATAATAACAATTATACATTATTATTAAAAAATGAGAAATATAAACATAATATAAACATTTCCACACATTAAACACACCCTCAAGGATACAAATACCCATCCTCGAGGGGTTCTGAGAGCCTTTCAAGCCCCCCACAAAATGATATTTTATTTATAAAAATGAAATATAACAATAATTACAATATTGATATTGTAATGTTAAAAAGAATTTAAATTCAATTTCTTATGAGTTCAAGATATTTCCTTGAACATTGTTAAAATAAAATGCAGAGCATAACAATCACATCAATTTGTGTAAAGCCTTCATCATACATGGCCATTATCATTGAACGCTTCAAACACATCAATCACCCTAAAAACAAATTAAATAAGAAAAATGCTAATATATTCAACCCCTGAATCCATATAATAGACATAATAAAAAAAAATATTCCCATCTTAAAACTAAACAAATACATTTATTTGAAAAACAGAAAAGTTCAAACTCATTACATACCTTCACATACATACACTGCAAACGCATCAATCACCCACAAAATGAATCCAAAAAAAAATGTTTATATCTTGAATGAATCTGTAGAATGGACAAACATTTCACATCTTAAAACTAAACAAATGCATTTATTTGAAAACAGAAATGTTCAAAACTCTTTACATTCCTGCATCGCCTTGAACAAAGTGTGTGAATCCTACAGAGTTTCTTGAACATACAAAAAAAAAAAAAATAACCAACAATATATTTATAAACCATTAATAAATGAGCATTTACATTCAAAAATTTGTAAACCCGTGAATCAAAAAAATTCCACCACTAAACTGTGCATTGAAAGACCCATAAACAAGAAAAATAAATAAACTTGCACCATGTGAATAGGGCGAAGAAATTTAACACGAGTAAACATCTGAAACAATAAAATTACAAATGTCACAAGGAAAATCAAACCCCTAAGTTCTAACAGTCATACAAAGCTTCCCAAAATAATCTAAACAATAACACTACCGGACTCGAGCAAAAGCAAGTAACCTACACATGTGAATAAATAAACAAACAACAAAAAAGTTCCATATAACGTTATCCTGTGCAAAACCAGTGACACTACTTCAATAGCAATTCAGAAATACTTGACATCTTTAATAAATTAAACCTGGTATAAAATTTCTAAACCCTAACCTAAAAATCTCAAGGTCAAATTAAACCCCAAATAATGTCAAAATCGTAGCCTAAAACACTCATACATGCTTGTTGGACGCACTGCTGAAAGCATTGCTTGCCACACTGCTGATAGAATTTCTTCGCACTTGGCCCCATTGCAAACAGGGAAGCTTGTCATGAGGCGTTCATACAGCTGGGTGGAAAACATAAAATCCAATAAGCAAAAACAAAAAATTTAAACATGACATTTTGTTATTATAAAGTTATATTCCAAAATATGACATTTTGTTTACTTATAAATATTAAAATTATTTTGTTATTATAAAGTTTCAATAATAATCAAATAAATATATTCTAAATATAAATATTATATGAATATCTAAACGATATAGCAATTTGCTACCCAATACACTATTTTCAAACACTTCTTTATCCCAAAAAAATAATGTACAATTTTTTTCAAAATGAATTGACTGAAATAAACATTTACAAAAAAATAATTTACGATTTCAATCAGCTATGATGATCATATAAAATTGAACAAGTTATACTTTTCCTAATATGAAGTTTCAATAATATTTTCAAAATGAATTATACACTTCAGACAGACTGAAATAAACATTTACAAAAATATAATTTACGATTTCAATCAGCTATGATGATCATATAAAATTAAACAAGTTATACTTTTCCTAATATGAAGTTTCAATAATATTTTCAAAATGAATTATACAATTCAGACAAAACTGAAATAAACATTTAAAAAAATATAATTTACGACGGCTGGGTGGAAAACATAAAATCCAATAAGCGAAAACACACAAATAATTTATAAGAAACCAAAACCCCAAATAACCATTCATTTCACATAATACAAACCCAAAACATTCTAGAAGTGTTATAAAATCTAAGCAAAAACAAAAATTTAAACAAAAAAATAGCAGGGTCGTGGGAACAGACTCCAGATAGCGAAACCCACAAAACAAAGAAATGAATCATGCGAAAAGAAATCTCTGGCTTGTATTATCATTCTCTATCGTCAACGACCTTCTGTTATTAAAGTAGAAAAAAACAAATTCTACAAAATTGGGTCAGCCCCTTTAAATAACAAAGGAGGCCATTGAACAGACAAAACTGAATGTGATTCCTTACCATATAAATGTCTTCAAGTGCCCATTTCCATCCGCTATAATTAACAAATAGTCCGCACGAGAAAGTAGAAAAAGCACAATGATAATAGCACAGAGCACCAAATAAAAGTGACACTAAACAACAAAAGTAATCAATACTTAATGATAAACAAGACGGCAAAGGATAAACAATACAACCGTATATCAGAGCAAGACAAAAGTTAAAGCAATTTGTAGTAATTCGTACATCATGATCAGAGCAAGACCGCTGCAAAGTTAAAAGCCTGCAAAAAGCAGCCTGACAGGTTTTTATTGTTATCTACTGCCGTCATAATCAGACATGATCTCCTACAACACACGGGAGAAATCAATTGTTATCAATAAAAATTGAACACAGGAAATTGTCATACCTATGATGCTTTCCACACGGAATTAAATAGCTTGTATTTAGAACTTAAAAGATAAAACAATACATGGAGGCAATTGAATTCAAAACTCACGTGATCATTTACTCCTAATCTTGAACCCAAACAGCTGGGGTAAAACCAGCGCCAGTTGTTTAATTTAGAGCTGGTATTCATCCGCTCCATGTGCATGTGGCCATGACAAGGCCGTAACAAATTTCCTCCGTCTTCATCTTTTTTTCTATTTATTTCCCTCCTGCCCTCTAATTCACTAAAACACAGAACAGAAACAAGTTGTGATTCACGAGTACAAAAACTTAACCACTGGAAGTATTCATATATACCTTACACAGAAGTAAATACTTGCAATCAGAACATTTATAGTATGATGCCGTTGAGTTTAATAATAACAAGATCTAAACATTTACTCATAGTCTTGAACCTAAATATGCCTCGACAAACGGAAGACAGCCGCATAGTCAGTGCTAAAACGGGAACGAAATACTTACCAGAATAAGATCTGATGTGATCCATCAAAGAAAAAGGAAACCACACAAAAAAGTACACACCAAAAACCAGTCAAAACATGCGCATATTGAAATAGAGAACAAAAAAATTCTCTCAAATCAAAAGCGCGCTGTGAAATAGGAAACTCCAAGCAAACAGAAAATCGAAACGAATTCAAGCAACAAATACAAAACAGAAACGAAAGTAGAATGGAAATAGATATGCGAAAAAAAGTGCCGAACAGGGTTTTATAAAAAAATCTTAAACGGGTCCCTTTTTCCATCAGCGGATTTCTTCTTCAACAGCTATCTTCCTCTTTACCCTGGTATTCATCCGCTCCACCTGTTTCTTCCACAAGAATCTTCTAGATGTGACTATGTTTATGGAAAGCTTAAATTGATAATTACGAGTTTAAATATGATATATTTTAAATTGAGGAACTTTAAATATGATTATTATTTTAAGGGGGTGGTTATGTTTTGTTTAGGATTCCATGTTTTGTTTTGTTTAGGATTCCATGTTTTGTTTTGTTTTCGATGAATGTGCCTACCGAATTCGATGACGGTCATAGACTCAAAAGATGCATTCACGCATGGTATGGTAATAATATGAAACATCTTTTGAAATGTTTAGACATAATAACTAAAATACTGTGGTCTCCGAGGGATCTGAGATTTCTTAAAACTGCGGCCTCTGAGGTTTTGGATTCTCACGAATCTATCCTAAATTTGTCGTTTAATCTTTTCTCAGAACAAGAGCTAGGCAGGACCAAAACTGGGAGCCGATCATATATACAAATGAGTCTGATAGTAGTAAATAATGACCAATTCTTCATAAAAATCGCCATCAAGGCTTACCAGATGAAGAAAATTGCAGGACACTAGTAGATAAATCCCTTAAAGTATGGTTCAACAGTTCAAAAATTGAATCAATAAAAATATTAACCCAGAAAATGTGTACCAATCAACTACAACTTAATAAATTGGGTAAAATACTGATGGAAGCAACACACAGACCTGTCACTGTGCAAATATCTCTGTCTCTCTCCTTCCTGCGTAAAGTACAAATATCTAGTCGTCTGGTATTGTCTGCCAAAATGATTTGATAAAAACACACACAAATAAAAAGTGCGAATTATGAGAGTAACCTCCAAATGGGAGGTAAACAAGTAATCCTGACAAAAATGCTTGAATTTAAACACTAACTTACAAAATTGCTTGAATTTAAACCCGAACTTACCTCGGAAACACTTCATTCCAGCATTTTCTTTTGTCATCTTCCAACCTGTTGCACCCAGACCTGAGATCATGTCGATGGTAGCCAGGAACAGACAACCAAATGCGAAAAGCCAAAACCCAAAAGACAGAAGAACAAATATGAAAGCCTTGTCCAGCATAAAGACCAAAAATACACAAAACGAACAGAATAGACCAGAACAGGGCCCTGTACAACATACAGACCAAAAAAACACACAACACAAAGTGACCAAACCATCGACATAAACCCTAGGCTAATCTCAATCCGTCTCTGGCCTTTTATAGACCTCTGTGTGGCGATCTTCAACGTTCGATTTTTACCTTTTTGCTTCTAGCTTTTTCCTTTTGCATCGAAGTCTCTATCTGCTCCAGTCCTTATCCGCTCAAAGTCTATATTTCATTCATTTTTGAAATTAGAAGAGCTTTCTGCTTTTTTCCCCTTTTTCCTCGGAATCTGCGTCTATTCCTCTGTTATAATTTATTTATTTTTAAGTCCGGAATTTTACCCTTTTCACTCACACGCGTGACGCGGCTGTTTCCTCGTTAATTCTTTGTTGAAGTCCGCGGGACAAATTTTCCCTCGAATTTTGTGCACACGCTACCTAGGTACTGCTATGATGCTATTTGCGTCTTTTGCCCTTTGATATTCCCAAGATATTTTCATCATGATGAAAATGCTCTGAATGAACTTCCACCTCATTCTGCTGAGAATGTGTTCGAGCAGCTGAACTCAGTTCATATGGAGTTTGATTCCGACGCAAATGAAATTGTGTTTGTAGGTCCGACCGTGGAGACAGATGAAGGAAATATAATTAGTCATACAACATCGATGGCATCTAAACTTCCTAATGCACCAAGGGAGATGGAATTAATCCATGCGTGGGTGAATAACCCTCATGCGGACCCTGGAGCACTCATTGATTGGCCAGGGATAGGAGCATCTCCTATCAATGAGTATGTGACAGTAGGACTACTTGATATGGCATTCCCTACTCTCTTTCCTGATGGGAAATGTGATTGGATAGAACCGCGATTAAGACGAGTACGTCTCCATGAATTTGTAAAGCATTTATTGCGATATAGGGATCACCGATTTGGCCGACATCCTCGGTTCAGGTATTACATGATGAACATGATCATGAGACATCGTGCACAAAATTCATCTGCAGTTTTTGTGAAGAAAAACCTCCAAGATATGCCAATCACCATCAACGAATTACGTGAGCATATGAAGAATGTTCCCCATTCCAATCTGGCTGATCGTTTGATGCGGTTTGGAACATCATTGAGGGGTACAAGGTCTTACTGGGCAAAATGTCGTGGTGAATTGGCTGACATGTTGCATCAAATAGGATCGCCTACTATTTTTTTCACATTGAGCGCGGCTGATATGTATTGGCCTGATCTACATGCATTAATGCCTGGAACACCGCCGGATAATCCACGAGAAGCGCAAAATTGGCGAAGGAAAAATATCATCGATTTTCCACATATAGTGGCACATTATATGCACCTGCGACATACACTTTTCCGAAAGGAGGTATTACAAAAAGGAATGAAAGTTAAAGATTATTGGTCTAGATATGAATGGCAACATAGAGGTTCGCCACATGTGCATGGATTCATATGGTTAGAAGGGGCACCGAATATGGACAACCTTGATTGGAATGATGATTTTCAACGTGGAAATGCTGAAAAATACTTCCATTCTATTGTCCATGCATGGAATCCTCGGGATGACCCGCACCAACGAAACATACAGGTAATTTATCGATTCTCATCGAGTCTATGATTTATATAGAATTTTTGCGTTCTCAAAATATATTGTGTATTCTTATGTTCTATGTTACAGGTCTACCAAAATTTTATGCAACATCCGTGTCTTCGAAATACAAGACAACTGACACAATTCGATATGGAACGTGACTATGAAGAGATTCTCAATAGTGTAGAACGACATACGATGTGTAGAGAGGGTGCCTGCCTACGTAAGAAAAGGGGAAAAAGTGTCTGTAGGTAAGGTGTTCAAAAATTTGAATAATTAAATTGAACTAAAAAACACATACATGGAAGAACTAATAATTGATTATTACATTTTGCAGGTATAATGCACCGTGGCCATTGAATCTCAATGGATCAAAGTTATATCAAGACTCAGAGACGGGAGATAAAAAGTTTGAACCTGCGAGAAATGATGATAGGGTAAATACACATAATCGCTACATATTACAATTGTGGAGAGCAAACGTAGATTGTCAACCTGTTCTTTCCAAACATGTCGTAGTCAAGTACATTGCAAAGTATGCAATAAGCGAGAAAAGCTCTGAAACTTATCATCAAATGTTGATGCGGATGGCAAATATTGAAAACCTGATGAAATGGCAGCGAAAGCATATAGGAGACTTCTAACCGAAACAATTGTTGAAAGAGACATTGGTGCACAAGAAACATGTCACATGTTGTTAGAGCTCCCTTTGGTAGAGAGCAGTAGAGTATTTGTCAATTTGAATGTTGCACGTGAGGTGTTCAAAAAAGTAACAACACCTGATGCAGATGACCATGAGGAACATGCAAAAAGTTTCATTGATGGGTACAAGAATAGGCCTTTTTCCATGGAAAGTGTGTCTCTTATTGATGCCGCTAGATCTTGGACATATAATCCAAGGAGAAAACGGGATAACAAGTGGGAGGTCAGGAGTTTTGGAGCTATTGTGAGAGTTTTCCCGAGGTTTTCCTCTGTCCCTTCACGGAATCTCATAAATGGGTTGATTTTTGTTGGTCAGATTTGTTGCTTTACAAGCCGTTTCGAGATATAGACAGAGATATCGGACATGATTCTGATTCAATAAGTTTAAACTGGGATTCGTTCCGTTATAATCCATGGCATGTCGAAAGGAGGATTGCAGTAGAAGACATTGAAAATAACAGTAATTCTGAAGATGAAATTAATCCACATGTTCAACAGAATACAATAGAACATGAATGGGAAATCATGTGTAGGCTTCATCATGGTCAATTTTTGCAAGCGACGGAAATAGATATGTTGGGAAGGAGAGATATTGACAGACAAGCACCATGGAATGATGAATATCGAGGTGAAGAATACACAAGCAAAGCGATAAAATTCATAAGCAGCATGAAAGATAATGGGTTGGTTATAGATGATGAATTAGCCCCGAATTTCAATTGCGACACCTTGGGTGCTAAACAAAAACAAGCACTTGATATAATAATGACACATTATAATCAACATCGAAATAACATTCCATTGCTCATGATAGTTCAAGGAACAACGGGAACAGGGAAATCATATTTGATTGGTGCGATTCGTCAGGCACTTTTTGATGCATCATTCCCTGAACGTTCTCCTCTTCTATTGCTTGCACCAACAGGAGTTGCAGCTTTTAATATTGGCGCCTCGACCATCCATTCACAACTTCGAATACCTATTACAGATTTTGCAGAATTGGAGGGATCGAGACTTGCAACATTCCAACAAGAGATTTGCCACATAAAATATGTATTGATTGATGAAATGAGCTTCATCGGACAAAGTTTGCTAGAAAACGTGGACTCCCGACTTCGTCAAGCATTCCCTGAAAGAGCAGACATGAGTTTTGGTGGTGTTTCTATGATTTTGGTAGGAGATTTGGGGCAACTTCCTCCCGTTACTGATAAACCGCCATATGATAGTAATAGACGTGCAAAGCTGTTATGGGAAGCATTCGGAACAGTTGTTACATTGGATAAGGTATTTAGGCAAGCAGGAGAGGATGAAGACCAAAAGCGTTTTCGAGAACTTCTGGCCAATCTCAGAGATGCGAATCCAACACTGGATGATTGGATGTTGTTAATGAGTAGAACAAGTTCTGCATTAGACAAAGATAAAAATGAAGAATTCTATAATAATATTCACCTAATGGCGACAAAGATTAACGTGAATAACCACAAAAAAAAATTTGCATTCATTGAAAAGACCTGTCACACGTAGCATTACAACTAGAACAAGTACCGCCAACACACTGGCAGGAGGTCTGAATGATGAACTTGATTTAGAATTATTAATTTCTAATGATGCAAGGGTTATGCTAACATCCAATCTTTGGATAGAAGCAGGTCTTGTAAATGGAGCTCTGGGATATATTCGAAACATAGTATATGCACCTGGTACTGGTCCACCGAACCCGCCAACATATGTAATGGTTGAATTTGATAGTTACTTCGGAATACCATTTGAAGATAGAACTCCGCATACCATCCCAATTACACCAATACAAAGGGGACGCACACACCAATTACCCTTACGGTTGGCATGGGCATTGACGATACATAAATCGCAAGGTTTGACTCTTTCCAAGGCTACAGTTGATATTGAAGAAAGAGAGACAATGGGGTTAACATTTGTGGCTATCTCTCGAGTGAAGTCGTTGCAGAGTCTAAGAATATCTCCGCCATTTTCATATGAGCGCTATGCAAAAATGAAGAACGGAAAACTACTTTCGAAACGAAGGCTGAGGAAAAAAGACTTATGTCCTTGGAATATAAATAATGTACCATATGTAGCACACATTGCATTATATGAATTTGTCATTACATGTGATGTACATTGCACATTTCAATTCGTATGAAAAAGGATTGTATTTTTTTAACTTGATAATACGGTTACTAATAAAATCCATAAGAACTTCGTGCATTATAGACCTTGATTTTTTTTGCTCATACTCATTCTCCAAAGTCAAATATGTGTTAAGTTATATAGTAATATAATTACATATAAGTGACTATGTTTTGATAATAAGTAATTATAATATTAAATTATAAATTTTATTTTATTCATACACGAACTAAATTCCCCCTGATTTTTCATACTTTATTTTTGGTATTGTTTTATGTATAATTGAACCTTCATGATTTTTAAATAGATCTATATTCTCTAAATATATGTAATATATGCCGAGAGGTATATATTACATATATTTATATATTATGTAAATATATAGGTGCCTCGTGAACTTCACCTCTCGGCATATTTTACATACACATAGAAACATAAACCAAAACATGGTATGTAAAATATGCCGAGAGGTGAAGTTCACGAGGCACCTATATATTTACATAATATATAAATATATGTAATATATACCTCTCGGCATATATTACATATAATTAGAGAATATAGGTATGCTAGTTATAATGACATTTACCTTGAACCCCTAAACTCCCTTTTTCTTGTCTTATGAAATGTGATTTCATAGGACTTCGTGATTAATTTATAAAATTTCTAACCGTTCCTCACAATAAACTAATTAATGTGAGCTTCAACTTTCAATCCTACACAACTCATGCAATATAAACGTGAAATTTACAATGGAAATATGGAGAGTGGATAGATTGAGGAATTATAATTTAAAAGAGTAAAAAAGTAAGAAAAGATGAGGGGTGATGAAGAAGGGATTTGAGGGAGGAGAGGTGTAAAGACCGGAAAATGATGTGAGGAACCAATACAAAACTCTTTTTCCCGCAATCACATGTCATTTATGTCAACTATTTATAGAAGAAAGGGGTGTGGTGTGCAAGTTGTCAAGGTAACATATTTTGGAGATATCTAGTCTAAATGCAAGGATTGGTCCACCAATACTCTCAATGTCAATGGTTGATTTAGCAATTTCATTTCTTTGTGTTTATTGCTAATTTAGAACATGTGTTAATGTAAAGGGAGTTTACTTGTGTCTCATGAAACACTTTAGAGACAGGGTTATATGGGGTGGACCTGATATCCCAAGGTAATAAATTCATGCACACATTTACGATTAGGGTTTCTATATAGCTATTAGCATAACGAAGAGCGTTTCCATTTTCTTCCTCGTAAAAAATGGAAAAAATCCAATAGGTTATTGGTATGAAACCGAACCGCAATGTTTTTTCCTTATAGCTCTTGGTTGCCCTCCTTTTTAGTTATAAACTCAAGTAATTGTAGGAAAGTAGGATTTTTGCAAATAATCATCTCTAATTTAAACTTATGAATCTTCGCCACATTAGATGGAGGAATGTGAGAACATGGTATTGGGTGGTCCTGAGCCTCCTCTATGATTTAATCGTACACCCGGTGGAGTCGATAACTACCAGCTTTGACGGGCCTGAAATCGACAATGTCGTGTTGAGACTAAATGCAATCCACATATTTGAAATCCAACATCCTCCACACTTTGATAATATTGTCCCACAAACCCAAACTCAACAGGCTTGTTTCTTGTTTGCAGCCAAGGAAGAAATGACACCCATGTCCTTCATCCACGGGCACTATCTATACTTTGATTGATAAAAGGAAAAATGTTCTTGGCATACGCAGGTGTTGTCAACAATGACGAAATGGCGGCCACAAAAAAGGACTTTGAATTTTTTTGTCAAGGTTATCAATTGGAAGACATATAATATGTTAGATAAGATGAAAACATGAATGGAAAGTTGGAAATAAAAAGGTGGGAATCAAAACCTTACATTTTTCGAACCTATTCTGCAACTTAGATTATTCCTACCTAAATAATATATGTTATTTGTGCTCGACTTTATCATCCTAAACTTGTTCACATTATAACAATCATCGTTAATTGAGTTCCTCTAGTTTCTTCTCGAGTAATTGCAAGAAAATAGGTGATGCACAAACAATAATCGATAGTTGATCCCATCTAGCGGTTAGTCATATAAACGGGAGGTAGATATTATCGCAATCAATATTTACTATTCTTTTTTATGGTGTCAATATATTTTATTGGTGTAGGCATTAAATCACGTACTTTGTGTACATTTCTAGGTCCATCACATACTACTATTCATATGATTCCTAAGTGAAAAACTGCAATTAATAACTACCTTTGGCCTTTTGTCTATGTTTTATATTTTCTTTTTGGCCTTCTACACCCTACAACCCACTCGATACTTTACTTGTTTTATCTTTTATGGCTCGGGACACTAGTGCCTAGGCACCCCCTGTCCTTTGGGTGCCCCAAACCTTCTTTATCTTTTTTTATTAAAGTTAAATAGTTTTTTGAAAGGGACTATACCCTTGTACAACAGTCGCTCAAACACCAAATTTGACAAATTCAATATTTCAAAAAGAGATCAAAATCAAGATATAACAACAAAGCCCAATCAACAGAGAAGAATCTGCTAAGATCATAGCCAAAAACCAACGTAAACAACTAAAAATAGCTGCTCTATAGCAGCACGGCAGGCCAATAGCCCAGATGTAGCGATGATAACACACAATAGGACAAGACTCATGCCTTGTCCGAGACAACGAAGGGTTTAGATCCCTTCTTTTTCCTATCCACTACCTTCCATTCCTCATTTCCTTCTTCCACTAAGATTGGAAGAACAACTTCAATTGATTTGATAGGGATGTGGCCCGCAACAAGGAGTGTTGAATCTATCGATGAATCCATATTCTGAGGAGAGGAAGCTTTCTTCTCAGAAGTTTTCTCATCTTGCGTGAGTTCTACAACCGGGTCGGTATGGGGATTGATTGTTAGATGTTTAGGAAGAGAATCCTTCCACCATGTAGGTTTGATATTTTGTTTGGAATATTCACAATCCTCGAAATATGACCAATTTGAAAACAATGTCAACATCTGAAAGCAAGACCTTCGTAGTCCAATCTCTGCACCCAGATTCTATCTCCAATTTGCATATTGATTTCTGTTGGTAAATCTTGAGAGGTATCAAGATCTACGAGGATTCGAGCATAAGTAGTATGTACCTAAACAAAGGTCTTATCATCAACTTTTACACATGATCCAAGAGCATCTCCTATGGCAAGCAAACATGATCTATTCCAGAGCTGAAGTGGGAGTCCTGAAAATGAACCCAAACAGGGTAGGTATCAAAAGAATCTTTTAAGGGATCAAAAGATGGATACCATGGCTTGAACATGAGCCCGTGTTCTCCCCAAACCCAATATTGTTTGAAAATCAAATCCCTATCCTCAGGGGTTTCAAAGACAACAATGAAATATGCTTTGGCACAAGGATAAAGCTCAATCTTACCTTGTACTTTTTCTCTCCATCTTTGTGCAATCCAGTCATGTAGTTGAGAGAGTTTAGGCCAAAATTTATTAAACCTACAAATAAGGCCAAGTTGAGTAAGATTTTCCTCCTCTTTTAACACCTTGTGAAGTAGATCTTCCTCAATCTTTAGTGTCGGTATCGTTTGAGAGGGTTTCAGGGGTTTTTCCGAAGTCCTACCTCTAGCCTGGGAAGTAACTTCAGCAAAGGAAGGGCTTCGATTCCTTTGTTCCTTGGCACTCCCATTCCCTTTCTTCCCCTGGCCTGCTTCTGCTTCATTCCCATCAAAAGATTTGGGATCAATATGTGTTGCGTGAAGGGTAGGGTCCTTGGTTGCATATGCCGTGGCATTTCTTCCACTCCCTATCTGAGCTTCTGTTCTGTCCTTACCCGAAGATTTCTTATTATTTCCAACATCCATTCCACCATTGAACTTATCTCTGTTGTAAGTCTCCAATTTTCTTTGCCAAATACGAGGTTTATCCACGAAATCTGGTGCTCGACCTCTATTTGCATGTTACGCCGCCGCCAGGAGTTTAGGGTTCTAGTCTCCCTCTTCCGATTGTCGCCGCCAAGGAATTTAGGGTTAAGGCAACGTGGGAGGGGGAGCGGGAGTAGGGAGCCATTGAAAATTATTGTTGTCTTTATCTTACTCACCTCTTTTGGATCTCTTTTATCATTTAGGCATATTGTTTTCTTACTGGTCGGCCTTCCAGTTGTTAATTATGAAATTTAACCAAGGGAATCAAACAAAAATAAAGCTATGTGACCAAAATATAGGACCGAAAATTAAACATCTATTATCACCACCTAAGGTTGTTCCAAAAGGAATTTTAAGAGCATCAAGGCATTCATCTAGCTTCAATCAAGGGACAAGTGACTGCATTTTCTACATACATGCATATGAAGCGGAGTTCATTATTCCTTCCACACATCTACTTACATCGGTGCATCTATCTATCATGTGTTATCATGCGTGTTTGTGCAAGGGTTTTTAGGGCACAATTCTTGCACACATATACAAGAACTATATGGACTTTGGAATGTAGTGCAATGCTTGGTCATAAGTTCACTCAATCAGGTGACCCTCAGAGTTAGTCAGACTCCCCATTTGCATCTTTATTTTTAGGATTTGATGTGTTTTGGGGTTTTACAAGATATCATTTATTTTGCAGGTTACAGGTGAATTTGATGATCATCTAGCGACACATAGGAAACTAAAAGCGAAGGTTAACGAAACCTATGTGACACAAGAAAAACCAGTTTCTGAGTCCTTGCACGGTCACAAGTGCCCAATAGAGGTCTCTGGCGCCTAGCCTCCCTAGTCTTGTTTCGGGTGCCCCAATCCTAATTCATTGGGTGTTTCCAGGATTTTATGTGTTCGATTGTGACAGTATACTCCTCTTGTTCATCAGTCTTCCAGCCCATAATACTTTAGGATCAAGTGCAAATCAACTAAGTCTTTTTTATCCCTCTTGCACTTAGGGTTTCATTCTTATTTATCTTATTGTTTGTGTCCTCTTTCTACACAGCAAGCTGAGAAGAAAATATAAAAAAGTAAGAATACAGGTGCGATCAAAAATCAGTCACCAAATTAATTATAAAAACTCTTCTAAGAAAATTGTAAGAACAGTTAAGTAGCTGTGTGGTTTTTCACCTCCTTCCTAGTATCCTGAATGAGAACATGGTCTGGAATAACAAAATACTTGTCCAAAAACAAAAGGAAAGAAATACTGTAGAAGTGGGAAAAACGGCTTAATAACGTAACGAATAATCTAAATAATTGAGATACTTATCCAATTCCATTGAAAAAGAACCCAATTGAATCGACTCTATCACCCAAATAAATTTTAAAACTTTTCTAACAAAACTACAACAGCAGGTAAGTACCTCTCTGCCTGTTCCCTTCCTTCCTAGCACAACAAATGTTGAGCAGCGTTCAGATCTGTATAATGTATTTCAGTGTATTTGTCCATAATGATGTTGTCAATGTTAGTATTTGTATTCTGCAAAAATTAAAAACTAACAAAGAGTATCTATTGTAAAAACATCGGGCTAAAAATTACAAGTTTGATATACGAATTACAATAAGCAAAAAGATTGTTAAAAAAGTAATATGACAAAGTGCAATTCCTTAAGTTATTAAGTCATTTTCCCGAGATACATTATTAAGTATAGAGTCCCATAAGTTATTAAGTATCTCAATTAAATACTCTCATGTGTGGTGCTCTTATTTTGCATGTATAGAGTCCCATCATTCACTGAGCTCAGAGGATAGAGTACGGTTCAGATTTGTCAAAACAAGGTTGTTTATTATGGTGTCAATGATGAGAACTTACAACACATTACGGGTTGCAGTTATAAACAAATATTAATATTTGAGACATAGTCACAGTAGGGGCTACTAAATGTAATAAAGAAGGATCCTTCTTTTCTACAAGTGTGGAAATCCCAAGAAAAAGAGGATTGGTTCTCATAACTACCAATCAAATTACAACATGTACATAATAACTGAAAGTGGTGTATTTACATATATTTTGTCACATGTAATTAACGGTAATATTGCTCGTAGGCCTTATTGCACACATAATGTCATAGGTATCTTCGATGGCAATCGTGGCGTGTATCAAAATTTGAGCAGTATCTTGGAGTTTTCCAATAGCAAGTTGGAATGTGTAGACGTCTTCTGCGGCTACGAGCTCTGTGTTGCGTGCACGAGCTTCGATTGACTCACACACAAGCTGGTGGAGAGTATTGGTGTCTTCTTCCAATTTGGTGGCTAATTTGTAGTAGACATCACTCCGGCCTTTGTGCATGCATTGGTTTGTGGGTCGGCTAGTGGCGATGCCTGCGAACAATGGTTGTATTAGCATAATAGACAATAACAACAAGGGAAAAGTTTATTTTTTAGCTATTTTTTTGTAGCAATATGCATGGGTAGGGGTTTATACTTGAGTTTGCAATGGTTAGTGATTGGTGGTTGGTACGTTGCAGGGGCGTTGCCTTTGTTCTTTGTGAAATGGTTTTTTAAGGGTTATTGTTAGACCTGTACATAGCAATGATATTAGAATAGTGGGGGTTGTAAATAGTAGTAGAAGTACTGTTGTGGGTAGGGGCAGTTGTAGTGGGGGGTTGATAGGTAGGGGAGTTTATAACGGGGTGGGGGCTGTGTTTTTTTATGCGCACGCTGATTGGTGCTCATCTTCTTTTCGGGTGGCCACATATTTGTTGAGCGTTATGCGTGCGTAGCGTTCAAATGAGAAGGGAGGAGAAATGATTAGGTTGGAAAGGGCTTGTACTCGGGAAATAGTTGTGAAAGTGAGTCCTACCCGGTTAGTAGGCCCAATGTCTATTGTGGCTTTATTGAGGGTCATTCCTTGGGCTTTGTGGATAGTTAGGGCCCATGCCATTTTTAGTGGGATTTGTCGGCGGTTGTTTCTAGTGATGGGCGGAATGGGTATGTGGGTTGGATTATTTATATCCCAGGGTGGGCCTAAGTAGTTAGGGAAGGTAACAACTACGTATAGTGGGATGTTCGGGGGTTTTGTAAATCCTTTGTAAACTATGCATATGACTTTACCTATTGCGCCATTGACTAGGCCGACTTCTATCCATAGATTGGTTGTTAATAGTACCTTTGCTCCTTGCAGAGTAGCAGTATAGGCTCTAATTGGGTGGGAGCAGCAAGTAATGTGTGGGAAACAACATGGTGTTGGCAATGGCTCAGAGCAATAGGCATGTTTAGGGATTTAAGTATGCATTTGTTATGGACTGATGCTAGTTTGTTAGTAGCGTATAGGTGGGTATGCATTTTAAAAGTTTGTTTCTCTTCTTTTGTAATTATTGGTGGGGCCCTAGTCATAAGCAGGTGCCAGTCAGATTCTATTAGCTCTGCATTGTGGAGGTTTAAAAGTAGGGTTCTGAATCGGGCCCTTGTACTCTCCACACTATGTGTGCGGGATCTGCTCCTCTCAGTCGAGGCCTATGTGCTTTGTACTCGGCATATGATAAGACATATATACCCATTTGCCATCAAATGATCCTGGTAGTATCTCACCTTGCCCATAGCGTCTCTCAATCTAACAACGGGTATTGTCTCTGCGGTGGTGTCATCGGCCTCTGCCCTTGCCCTTCTCTTGCTGGATAATGGGACCCTGTCCCTACCCCTGTGGTGGTGCCATTGGCCCTAGAGCTGTGCCTATACTGGTCTGAAGGGCCACTATCTCGTGCTGTGCAACAGCCAATTGGCCCTACAAACCCGTAACTTGTCCTGTGTGGCCAACTAGCCAATCGCCTCGTAAACATTTCACCGTGCTGTAGGGTGGCTACTTACACCCCATCTCCATCTCCACCCTCTCCCTCTCCCTCAGTGCGAGTGCTTGTCCCTGTACTCCCATGTGCTGAAAAAATGGCCACCTGTGCCTACAAGGTCGTAACCTGTGACTTGGCCCCTGTCAAATGTCATTGTATTATGCCCAACTAGGTCACCAGGGTAGCCACCTACCCCTGTAGGGCGTCTCTTTGCACTGTGATGTTAGCCAAATCCGGTTGCCACCTCGGCCCGTGAGTGCTCATAATGCAGTGCACCCCACCACCGCTATACACAGCTTGGTCAGCCCAACATCATCTATTTGTCGGTTAAGCCGGCTGTTCCTCCTGCCCGGTCGGCACTATAGTTCATGGTGGAGACATAGGCCTCTCCACATCATCTCTCTTTTACGAGGGAAGGGTGGGGGTATATCCTATGGCAACCCAAACTGTCGTTTGACCCAGTCTACGGGTATCATCTCATGCTCCTCGGCCCGTCGCCCCTCTATCCACCGGTATTAGAAATTAGTGTCTAACATTATTACTGTGGTGAATTTATTCCATAAGGCATGACCAATTGTGGCACCTGCATACATTGGCACATCATTTATTGGAGGTAGTTGGGTGAGATCACCGACGAGGATGATTGAACAACCACCAAAGTCTTAGTCTGCGGTTTGTGGGAAGCCTTGACGTAAGCGGATGTTGATATCATTTAGTAAGCATGGTCTGATGAAACTCATTTCATCAATTAATATGTAATCTATATATTTCATTTTCTCTTGGAAGTGAAGTAGGGTTTGGCCTTGAAGAGGTTGTACATCATGGATTGGAATGGATAGGCCTACATGAATAGTGGTGCCTTTAATGTGGAAAGTTGTGACACCTGTTGGGGCTAGGAGTAATAGGCGGGTGTGGTTTTCGGGGAAAGCGATTGTAAAGCATATGAGATTTGTCTAATTAGATACGATTTACCAGTGTCACCAGTAATTATCATTTTTAATGGAGTAGACACAGGGTTTGTGGTGGCATGGGTTTTTATGATTTGTAAAGTGGTTTTTGCTGAGTGGAAAGCAAGTACAGGTCGGTATTGGGTGGGGGTATGTAAAAGTGGGGGTGTTTGAAGTTGGATTGTTTCGATAAATGTTGGCCCCGTTTCTTGCAAGCCACAACTTAAGTGACACTTGTCCCCAAGGGTGGGTGGTGTCGATTTCTCATAGGCCGAGCATGGCTAGGTCATCAATTTGTATGCCACTTTGGTTGGATGGATGCGGGAGAATAATTCCCATTCTTCCATTTGTTCTTCCTCAAAAGTATCCATATCTGTTTCGAGTTATTGCTTGCTTGCTAGACCGTCAGTTTGAATGGGTGCTCTTTGAATGTGCCATGGCTGATAAGAATGTTGAAATAATTCCCACTATTGGCAGATTTGAGAAGGCATACCACCTATGTCATTTAGAATGTTTCGGAACGGTTTGTATAGAATCAGCTCACTGAAGCAAAATTCTTCGTAGGTTGATGAGTTGTGTAGTGGAATAACTGAGTTGCAAGGGTAAACACATATTATAGCTCTTGTGGGCCTTGGGTGCCATTGGTTCCTGCACACTTGTGTACAATGTATGACAAAGACCTGTATAATTCTATGAGTGATAGCCCTTCTAAGTTTAGCATCCGACATGTGTAGGACTGAATGATTGATGGAGTTGTGATTTGGCCTATACTTGGAGTTACAATGCGCTTGAATACTTTTTTGCCTAACGCTAATGATATAAAGAGCCACTGCAGATGGAAAGGGGTAATTTTTGTAGCATGTGACATGTTTCTTGGGGCCCGATGTCATGATCTACTAACATTTCTGTTAGGAACTTACTGTATGTAAGTGTGGCGGGCTTTGGAGGTTGGTGTCAGCACAGATTCTAATTAACATGTGGTGATAGCTTTCGGATCTTTGTTCTGCTTTGGCTGCATATTTTTCTATATACCATAACACTGCATATTGGCAAGTTACTGGCTGACAGTCCATGTTTGCTCGCCAAACCTACAACATTGTGGCATTATGAATGTTGAATCTATCATCATTACGGGTGGTGTGTACACAGGTTGGCTTTTTCATGAGTTAGTAAGTTGGACGTATCTTGTAGGGGCCATGGGGCTTTGTATCGACACTATAGGTGGGAGCCTTTTTTCTGCAGGCATGTGTTTTCTGAGCATTTGGTGTGTCTTTGAACCCGATTGAGCAGATCGTTGTAGTCAATTTTAGCACAAGTTGACTGAATAGTGGCTGTGTCTAATAAGCAAGGGTCATCAAAAGTGGTACGGTGCATCTTGGGCACACCTTGTAGCTCCATACTTGGGTTCCATGTCGTGACATAGCTGTCAAAGAATGCTTTGGCGGCCTGTACCTGATTGGGGTTGGCCCAGTCTAAAGAGGCCATATTTGGTGCATTTTCCAGCCATAGGAATCCATGTATATGTGGTGATCCTCTATGTTGCCATTCATATCTGCATAAGCAACATGACTTATGGTTCAGGGGCGTACGTGGAGCTAATAATGTTATAAAATAAATACAGTGATAAGAGGCATTACCTGTACCAATAGTCTTGGGCGTGCAAAGTTTTTTCTAAGATTTCTTCTCAGAAATATGTGAACTTTTGTTCCATATATGTAGCAACTAAATGTGGGTACTGTTATCTCTCGAAAGTTCACCCCGTAGAGAGATGGTTGCAGGTTTTCTAAGCTTGCACAATTGATCTCTCTCTTTCGTAGATACAATGGAAACACCTTAGGTCTGTGGGTATACTTATTTTGAGGCGAGTCTCCGGTATCAAGGTCGGTTCCTTATTGGTGTATCCTAAACTGATTTCTCGGGAGTTTACGAGTAAAAGATGACTATAAAATGATTAAAACTAAGGTGATACACCAAATTTTTATGAGGGCTTTGACTGAGTATATGCACAACTGATTTGGGAAGGATTCTTGATGCACAAACCAATAGTTTTTCTGCAGAATATCTAAGAGCAAGACACTTGATTGTACTAAGGGAGAATCGCAACAATATTAATAAGTTAACATGCACATTAAAATTAAGCAGAAAAGACTGAATTTGTAGTAGGGTAAGGTGATTGATCGGGAATTTGCATTCACAAGACTAATAGAAACATACACAATAATGTAAAATAACATGGAAAGGCAGAATATACTTCACACTCATAAGGCAAAACTGAAAAATTTGCTTCAAAGACTCATATATCCAAAAGTCCTCCAGTCCTCCCCCGTGCTTTGCAAAGGCACACAATATATAGCAAAAAAATAATCACCCTCTCCCTAAAAATAGCCTCGGGCTTGTACTCGCCCATGCATCTTATTTTTATCCTTTATTTAATAATAGATAAAGGAAAAATAGAGCATACAATTACAAATAGGCATTATTAGCCTTACTTACATTACAGTCAAACTGAAGTTGACTGATCTATTTTTAAGAAAAGAAGGGTGAATAATTTGCTAAAAATAAGGTTGCTTGCTAGGCAAATCTCTCTCCATGAACATGCAACTCTGTCTTCTTCTCTATTCTGTCCTGTTGTGAAGGCATGCAAAAATACAACTCCCTGTATGTGAGCAAAATAATTACAATACTTGTAATATTTGCAAAATATAAACATCCTGTGGGGACCACCTGCTATGTGCACATGTTCTGATATTGACATCTCCTTTAAAAATGGTCACATGAGTGACACTCTGCAAATCAATTTTAGCTCCTTGAAGTGGGGACCACTTGTGGTTGTGAACTCTTGTCTTCATTGGGTTTGGCCACTCTTTGTGGACTTAGCATATACTATGGTTTAAAAACATGAGGGGCACTTTGTAAAAGCCACCACACTATGCTCGACCACCTTTGATTATTTGGAATGACCATACCATATGGTCTGCCACCTTTGAGTTTGTCGGCCTTGGCATATTATAAAATTCACCTTTTCGATGATCATTGTATATAATTTGGTCAGCCCTTTTACATTATTCGGAGCATGCACTAAGGTTAGACTTTGAAAGTCATGGCAAATGATTTGTTTTATGGACACGTGGGTTGTCCCCTTCTCCATGGTGACTCACCCCTTGGTGACTTGGTGGTGGCTTCTACAACTCGGGTCAGGTTAATTATAACCCTGGTGGTTTATTTTGAATGTTCGTGCCTTATTCTTTATCATTGATCTTTGTACCTTTGTATTTGATGCCATCGATCCATGACCTATGGTTAGGGTTTTCTGACTGGCATTTAATGTGGGCGGTGGCATCTTACCCAGGTGGTTTGCATTGATCACGGAGCTTGATCTTTGGCCCTTGATCTCTGTCCTTTGTTTTTGATGTCGTCGATCCCGAACCATGGTGAGTTCTAACCAAACCAATGCTTAGGTTCAGTGTAAAGAGGAGCTCGACCCTCAAGCACATTTCATTTGGTTTTTGGTTGTATGGGTGAAGCCCTGCAAATTTTTTCTTCGATGTCATTATTCTGTTCTTTGCATATTCGAGCTTGGCTTTCACTGTATTTGTAGCTCCTCCTCTGTAAAAGCTTTCATCATATCGATTTTTCATGGTTGGCACTTTCTGGTTCTTCGAGCTTTATCTAGTTTTATAGTTCTGTGTGGCCATGAGAGCTCAATGTTGATATTTCTCTATCGTTTTGATCTATTGGAGTTTTCTAGAGTAATTTTTTGAGAGATTCCGCCATTGTTCAAAATTTTTTGAGCTCTGTTATTGATATCTTCATGAGATTTGGTTGATCTGAGCTTGTGAAGCTTTCTGAGCGGAAGTGTTTGATCTCTCTGTCATTTTCAATCTACAAAATTTAGCTTTCCATGTAGAGGAGGTCTCTTTATTCTTTATTGGCCACCATCTTAACTCGAGCTCTCTATGCAAGGATTGTGAAGGCAGCCGCCATTATTGTTTCTTTGAGCTCGGCTCTGTCATTCTTTGGTCTTTTGTACCATTTGTGCCTTTATGTATTTTGAAAGCTGAGGTTTCTTTAATGGCCGCCATTGTTGAAGCTCACCGAGCTCGAACTTCGTTTTGTTGTTTCTGTGGGTTTTCCTTTCTCTCGAGCTCTATAGATTCAATTTTCTTGCAATGGCCTCCATGGTGAGTTTTGAAGCTCGATTCTTCTCTGTTCTTCGAGATCTCTTCATTCTATTGGCCACCATAGTCATTATAGGTGAGATAATTTCCTCTTGTACGCGTACACTTCTATTTTCTTTTCTTCTTTAAATATATCACTGAACTCTTGGAAATATTTGTGGGTTATGTGATTTGTTTCTCCTGATTGACTCCCGAGTTTGAAACTTCTTGTGGGCATGTGGACCTCTTGCTTCATCATCCGGTTGCTCAAAATTTTTGACCATTTGATTATCTACGGTGAGTGTATTCTTCGGCCCAATCTGCATCATGAATTATAGATCTGTATTTTTTGAGTTCTGGGTATCTGTAGATATGTGACCTTGAGAAAATTTTCAACTCTGTGTGGAAAATACCTGTAAAAGCTTGAAGTACTGGTTTCATCATGCACTATAATCGTATTTCCTAGTTTTCTTGTATTTGTCATGCTCGGCCATTGATAAAATGAGCTCAAAAAGACTCTGTGATTATCGTGTTTGCTTGTTATGAAGCTCTGATTTACTTTGTATCTTCCTTTGTTTTACTGTGGTGGACATAAAGTAATTTCTTCATTCTGGATACTTATACTTCAGCCTCTTCTTTGTATGAGTTCTTTGTGCTTTAACCTCAGGACAATTGTTATCTCATCTACATTTGTTGAGAATATTGTAGAAATGATGGTTATGATTTTCTGCAAATATAGGTTTTGTACATTACTTTAGGTCTATTCTGAAATCTTTGGCTCAATTTTGTATTCTGGAGAATCCATTTGTTACAATTCATTGTTTCAGGATCAACTTGATTCTTTGAAATTCTGTAGCACCTTTTGAGAATACTTGCTTTAATCCTTTTCAAATTGAGATCACTTGAACATTGAAATTCTCCATGAGATGAGTGTTTGAATGCAATTGGTTTCTGAAAAATCTCATCTATTGACTTCTTGACTGTAACAATGTTCTTGACTTTCTAAAAATAATGTATACTATTTTCTGAACCTCTGCACAACATATTATTTCTGGAACTCTATTTACAACTCCTGCATGTTGGAAAATTCAAGCTTTGTCAAAAATGTTGTTTCATTTATTTTGTGCTTCAATACTATACTTGAGCTTCACCTGTAGCTGCATCTGTATTTGATCAATTTCCTTGCATAAATAGTTGTACTTCTTTGATATGGCAGCATCTTTGTATTCATTCTGAATGACTTCTATTTTTGTAATTGCAAATCATGCATTCATTTTGATCTCTGAAGCTATTATTTGTAGAATACTGCAATCTTGTTTGTATCTCAACATTGTATAATAATCTGATGGACAACTTATTTCTTCTAATTTGAAATTTTATCCTTTCCTGTAGCAACTAGCTTTGATTTTTGTCCTTTCCTATAACAATTGAAAAACTTAAAATGTTGATTTTTATGGCAAAGCCTGGCAAATTTTTTCCAAAATTCTCTCTTCCATCCATTTCCAACATAGTAGTTGTATTTTCTGATTCAGAACATAACACTTCATGTTTGAAGCTGGATTGGTAAATAAAATGAGACATCATAGTTGTGTTATCTTGATCATAACATGCTTTATGTTTTTCTGTATCACTTACTTGATTTAAATCATTCCTTTAAGCATGTAGTAGTTAAAAACAACATGATGGAAAGTTGTAAATGTCCATTTTATATGGCGAAGCCCTGTCAAAATTTTCCTAGAATCTTGTCTTCATTCCTTTCAACTATGACCTTCTCTTTTAGCCAAACATCAAAGAAGTTCTACTTTTTCCTTTTGTTGCAAACTGAAACATGTGTTTCTATTGCTAGTCTCTCTTCTACACTGTAACTTCTTCCATTTCAAAATAGTTGTTGGAACTTTGAGTTACATTCTTCCTTTTATTGCATGCACTTATGACTTGTCTATTTTTCTTTGGCTGCAACCTGTACCTGCACACTTAGGAAAACAGTTAGAAAATAATTAGGCTTTTTGGCCTCTCTTATATCCATGTTTTCTTCTTTCTTTTTTTTTCTTCTTTACGAGTAAATAAAGCATGCATGCAGGTTTGTTCTTCAAGTATAATACATCTCCTTGTTAGGAGAAGATTCATATGCATGAAGTAGGACAGTGTAGGAATATGAATTGATCCCTAAGCTCGTAACTGATAGTTAACTTTTCTTCTTTTCAGGTACAATGGCTTCTACCATGGAGATGAAGGCGAAACAAAAGATGAAGACCCCAAGGAAATGATGGGTTCACTCATACTCCTTTGCTTTCTCCTTCATGAATGTGTACCTTTCTTTTCAGTAGTTGTACTTTACTTTTTAGTTACATCCCATAGCTTGTGTGGGAAACATTTGACCTTCCTTGTGAATAAAACATTAGATTTCGTAAATGAGTTGTATATTTCTTTCGCATTCTAGCTTTTTTGTATGGATTGTATAATGAACTAAACAACTCAGTAACATAATTGAATGTCTTAATCATGAAGGAAAGAACATTGATAGGAACTTGTAGCATTCAGTAATGAACTCTGATTTTTGTAATCTGCACTTTTTGTTTGTTGCTTCAAAACTTAGCACCTCACCTACTTTGTAATTCGGTGTCTTCATCAAGACAACATAGTTGTCCTTCGGGGCTTTGTGTTCTTTTGCTGAAGATGGCATGAAATTGCAGACTATGTGATCTGTTCTATTTTTTGAGACAACACACATAACTACAAATTTCATTTAATCTTGTAACTAATTCAACAGTAACAAATAACATAAAAACTTCCTTAGCTTAGGTATACTTCACCCAAGAATTTTCATCGTAATGACGAAGTTTCGAGTTGCCCATTTGCACAAGTGCAAAAATTTCAACCAATACCTTATGATGTTGTTAATTCTCCAAGATTGAGCTATTTGCTACTAGTAGGGGAGGGGTCTCGTGGCATGGCCCCGTGGAGATCTGGCCATTTTGTGTTTGCCACTTAAAGTGAAAAATGTGTCGGTGCACCCAGCTAAATTATCATATCCGATAGCTCCACCCAACATTTAGCCCAAAACGCTCTTGTGCCATGTAAGCTTTCTCCAAAACACATGAGTTGTGCAGTGATTTGTTCGCTTTGGCTAGTCTTTTAGGTATTCATGAAGCTCACACATTGTAGTTGGCAGGTCATCATCTATATCTTTTTTAGCAAATATAGAAGAGGTTGACTGATTGCGGTGCCGCATCATGAAGTTCAGTAAGAAATACCAGAACCGGGGTGGCTGCCAAATCTATTATCATGGTATCGTAGTAAATGTAATGCATATTCATGCATAGCTACTAGGCGCAGTGGGCCTATTTATACATTTTACGCTTGTGGGAAATAGAGTTGGAAATGCCATAGAGAGCAAGCCTTCTTCAATATACTCATTGATTGGCGTTGAGCTAATAGTAGGCCAATTTACATGGGGTTTTGTACTAGCTATTTCTTGTTGCAAGATATTGTTGTATTTCTTCAACTTCTGTGCGGACATTAGGTAAGACTGGTACAAATGATGATCCAGGCACAGGTTCGGAGTCTACATCTTCACTTTTGACAAATGTAGCTTTTACTACTGGACCAGGTTCAAAACCTGATGTAACAGGAAACTCCCGTAACTTAGTGGAAATGTCTGTGTCTAGCTCAGGCAGCAAAGAGAGTGCGCTCTCATCAATGCTAACATCTTTATAATAAGGATCATGTGATATTTTATAGCATAGTGCAGCATAAACCCTAGCCCTATTAACAAAGCATTTATACATTTTATTTGCAACCCCTTTCCTTTGCAGTACTAAAATGTCTAACTCTTCAATACGACGGGGTAGAACTTTTAGTATTGAAGAAATGCCCAGTGGAAAACTGATTGTGTGCTGTTATATTTATATTGGCCCCCTTGGGCATGAGTCACCTGTACAATTGGACTTATTCGGGTAATAAGCATTTCTTCAACTTACGTTAACTTGGCCAAGAATTCAGGTTGGGCTCTTGGGTCCATATTGTTCCATGTAGAAAACCGGTTGCCATCATGCTTGTTACTACATCTAAAACATGTGTAGTTGCAAATTTTGAGCTTAACTTTCATGGTTGGGTAAGATTAGTTGTAAATGACACATATAAACATGTTGCCTAATGCATCTATCTTTTCACGAAAACTTCTATGGGGATTAAGCAATACCTTTGTACTTGGCTTCTTAGAGGAGTTGTTTGTCCGCTTGCCTTGTTTAGGTGTTTGTACTATGCTCTTTGGTCTTTTCTGAGCCTTATATGCGCTACGACGACGTCTGTTGATTTCATCTTTGTTTTCCTCGTAATGTTGCCTTTGAATTGCATTGTCATGGGTTTTTTTCTCGTCAGACCCCATTTTCATTTTACCAATGTTGCGATTATCCGCCATTACCTTAAAGAGTGTAGTATTAAACCTGCAGAAAGGGTGTAAATATTAGAAGTGTTACTTGTACTGATGGTATATAACATGTATGTTTTAGTTAAGTAAAGATTATAGTGTATAATTTAGGGTGCAATTTGTTATTACAAATGTACAATTTTTTTGCGCTATATGTGGACTGATTATGTATGAACCGTTTGAAATCTTTTATACTATTACATAGTGTAACCTATAAATACTCATAATCTAGTTCAATGTTTGGATAATGTCACAAGAAAGGTTGATAATGCACAACAATGGAATATAATATATAGTAGTTTAAAAGCTTATGTGACAAAAAAAATAGGTAGATAAAAATTTACCCTGGTTTGACAAAATGTTGTCTCAAACTGTCTTCTAAAAATCCTCAAATAAGAAAAGAAAAAGAAAAACTCCATAGGTAGGATATCATGTATGAAAAATATGGAAGCATGTGAACTGTTTTACAAAATACTATCTCAAAAATGCCTTCTAAAAACCACTCAAAATAAAAAGTAAAAAACGTCACAGGAAAGATTTGTCTGCAAAATGTGGAAGCATGCAAGCTATTTGAAAAAATTCCTTTAAATGTGTAGTTTATACAATTCAGAAAGGACTATGTTGCACAAAAAATAATATATCCACAATGTCCCCACATGCTTCTTTTAATTACAAAAAGACTTGAGGGCTTTGACTTGAACTGAACCTTGCAAAGTTTGTGTGAGATTCAATATTTACAATAGGCTCTGAAGGGTCAATAGAGATGAAAAGGACTTCATTTGAAAAAAACAAGAAATCGAATTTAAAAAAGTGGTGCATTACCTCAAGGCATTTTGTCAAATAGTTCACAGGCCTTGTGCTTTTGCACATAGTTGTACGCCAACATCAACAGTTGCAAATGGAATAGTTATTTATGTATTTACATTTATTTTGACAAGGGGTTGTTTTATTTACTGCCCTATTTTTTAAAGCTAACATAAAACGATAAGAACTTTTAGAAACCAAAATCAACCAAAAATAAACCGTGAAAAACACTTCCATTTGAGACATATTAGTCACTACCCAGATCAAACCAAGAAGTAGATACATGTTGGTTAAGTTGGAAGAAAATGGCACACAAGGATCAAGATTTTTGTTTTATGTAGAGGCTTAGGTATGTGCTGATTAATATTTGATTTTCAACAAGATAAACATGATCTTGACAATAAACTGAGATTAAAAAATATATGGTCAAATACTCATAAGCATAAATTAGAAGCTCTAAAACTTGAATCTCTACTCACTTGACTTTATTACATTGGTGAATTCAAAAATAAAGATATCCTGGAGCATTATAATTTGAGGGCTAATAAATATCCCTGACCCATTTTTAGGTGTCTACAACCTGCTATATTGGTGAGTACTGAACTCTTTCTTTCTTATTCATCTTGTCACAGTCAGAATATATGACTCTACTAGAGTATGGAGAACATTTTAGACTGCAACATTTTTTTCCAACAACGTTTTTTTATGAAACCTTCAATAGCGAGGGATTAGAGAAGAGATTTGCCTCCTTGTGAAAACTAAGGGCACATCGAAGTGTTGATCTCAAGTCGATGATTGACATGAAGGAAATGTGAGAGTGTTGTGTAATCGTCATATGTCTATGTTTAACCATGCTCAGTCTTCATCATTCAACTAAACTATTATAAGACAAACTAGGGGTTTTTTTTTTTAAAATGAGTTGATAAGGATCAAAACTAATAGGTAACCTTATTGTTTTAGTTTTATTTCCTTCTGCATTTCCAAAAAAACATAAATCTAGTGAATTTTTCAAAATCTACTCTTAACATTTTCATTGTGCTTAGGGCTTTGAAGAATTGGCAAAGTTTTATTTAATAGAAGATTTTTCAAAGAATACAAATTTGAACTATATATATATATATATATAAAGTGTAATTTTTCCTTGTTCGTAAGGGAGGTTTTCAAAAGCCACAAGCATGCAAGCTAGGTGTCCTGTCCTCTGAAAATTACCTCGACTTGCCATTTACAATATATAAATTTAGTAGAACCCATTCAAAATCCAGGAATAACAATGGCAGTCAACAATTTAAACAAGTCACGGCATAAAGGAAACAAATAGATGGCACTATTGCAGAAGGTGATAAACAAGTGGATGGAGATGAAATTAGACCATAGAAAGGAGGGCTTGGCAACATAGAACAACAACATGTAAATAAGTCGATTCAAATACCCATGCTTATGAGAAAAGCATAACGAAGCCCGATTAAGTACCACAAGAAACCAAATTGTTCTTCAATCGTCATGAGCTAGCTCTGATGAAATCTTCCAAACTACCGCAACAAGAACCACTATAAACCAATAATAAAGACAACCACTGTAACATGCATAAAAATAATAATTACACCCCTGGAACATGGGAAACCAATGATGATACAGGAGGGCAAGGGGAAAGTAGGACCCAGTGTGCAGTGTAGGCAACAGGATAGCCACCACCAAACCTCTAGCGGTGGAGTGTGGCTTCCCAAACCAACCTAGGCCACTCATAAAGGACCGCATCCCCACGAATCGGAAAGCACGTAATAACCGGCGGTTAGCTTCTTTTTTTTAATTTTTTTGTATGTTGGTTTGTTATTGAAATGTATCCGAATGGGCACTACAAAAGAATGGAAAATGGAAAAAAATATATATGAATTTAATAAATAAAACAAAAACCCAGTTAAGTACCTAGCAAGTATGGTTTACAAAAAGAAGCAAAAAAACAGTGAAATACCTTCTAAGAATGGTTTAAGATTGTCCATATAGATCTGTTCGTATACAATGCTACATAGTTATGGGTTTAAAAAAATTATTTCCTCTACGAGACTAATAAAGTAAATCAACACTTCCATGTACATCCTTCCGGAAAGTTATCTAGGCGTCTTCCAGAGCAGTGAAACTAGATCTCAGAATTTCATGGTAACACTGTATTTACTTATAAATTCTAGACATTTAATGTTATTTTTCAAGCAATCTATTTTTTATTTGCATCAAAGAATATGCAAACCAGTTTGTATTTAATTACTTAATGCAGATCAGGTTGTATGTAAATTTTTTATACTATTACATAGTGTAACCTATAAATACTTGGAATCTAGTTGAATGTTTGGATAATGTCACAAGAAAGGTTGATAATGCACAACAATGGAATACAATATATAGAAGTTCAAAAGTTTCTGCAAAATTTCATCATCTAGAATGAGTGACCTATCTACAATATTTAAACTGAGAAGAAGGCATCTGGTAATGTAAACAAAAGAGGACAAAATATAGCAACCAACAAAACCCAAGTGATATGTGCTCCCTCCTTAACCTGATCTTACAACAATAGTGAAGTATGAAGCAAAACCAGTATTCATGATGAAAGCCTCAGTTTAAGGTGAAGCCTCCAAGTTTTTTTGTTTTTTATAATTAAACGATGGATGTGCACATTATAGTAATTTGTTATGAAAAGTATAGATTGTTACATTTTAATTGTAGTTGGGGTAGATGTAGATGTTTTACAATTGTTAAATATCTACAGAATTGGGCACCTACATGTAGGTTTGATCCAGTAATTGTTATTAGTGACTAATTAATTGTAAAAGTAAGACAAAATAAGTAGTCGAAAGCAGCGTACATAGTCATGGATATTATAAATAATGTTATGTAATGAGTAAGGTATTTTCCTATATTAACATTAGTATGTGCAAACCATAACTGTGGCAAAAGTGTATTAGTTGTAAATGAAACGAATAAGTACATATTATTAAAAGGAAAGTATAATAGGTAAAAAGTTTTCTATACAAGTGGGGTCGCTTTGTATACTCGATATCAAAGAACCAACTGTTACAAGAGAGTATATATGTAATGATTGTACAAATTGTCATATGAGTAAGTTCAACACTAAGGTGTGCTAGCATTTAACAAAGCATTGACAATGGTATCATGCATCGGGGAGCCCTTTTTTTGAGAGGCATGTATAATAGTACACCCGAGCTTCTCGTTGTCATTATATAGCTCTTTTTTTACCAGCAAACCAAAATCGTATGTACAGAAAAGGACTTGTTCTAGCACTGTGGGCAACTGATCAGGTTACTGGGCTATGTCGTATAAAGCTTGTGTAGACAGACCCATTATGCTTGAACCGACATCTTCAAAAGTAGTAGCCCATACTGTGCCTGTAGTATCTTCTAGCAATAGATTCAATGCATATCTAAATGCACATTCTAAGGAATCAACATTACATTTAGGACAATGCCATGTGCCTTCATCTGTCTGGCACTACTTTTTTGTGGCATTGTTTACCACTAACTACATTTGTACATGATGCATAACAAAAGTTACTCATATTTACATGAATAATCATAGTTGTTATTAAAACCTTTGTTGCTACTTGTAATTGTGCTACTTCATGGACACCTGCAATATCGGTGTTATTTATTTTGACAGACTCAAGCTAACCGGTATAAGTTCCTTAGAATTTAAGGTGGCCCAGTACGTAACTGCTCAGCTTTTGTAATGTGGGGTTGATAAAACATTCAGAGTTAAGCCCTATTGAAAGTGATTTACCATTAAATGATGTTACTTTAACCCGCTTCAGGGCCACAACTAACCTTTCGCCTATGCTGCCATGGTGCAAATCATGTAATAAGGTGCCTTCGGTTTTTACAAAACAAACCCCACAACGTAATGTCAATAGAATGGTCAGAAGTGTCGCATATGGAAATGGCACATTTTTTAGCTTCTATTCCATCTGGTCGGTGGATAGAAGAAGTTTCAGAAACAACTGTTATCTCTTGAAAGTGCACCCTGTAGAGAGATGGCTGAAGGTTTTCTAAGCTTGAAAATTTTGATCTCTCTCTTTCATAGTAGATATAATGGAAACACCTAAGTCCGTGGGTATACCTATTTTGAGGTGAATCTCTCGGTATCAAGGCCGGTTCCTTGTTGATGTATCTTAAATTGATTTATGGGGTTTAAATGGAAAAGATGACTGTAAAATAATTTGAATTAAGGTGATACACCAAATTTGTATGAGGGCTTTGACTAAGTATATGCAAAAATTATATGTGAAAGGATTTCTGATGCACGAACCAATAGTTCTTTTGCAGAATGTTAAGGGCAAAACACTTTGAGGTATTGAGGGAGATTATCACAACAATACTGCTAAGCTAAACATGCACATTAATATCATGCATAAATTACAAATTTGTAACAGTGGTAAGATGATTAATCAAGGAATTTGTATTCACAAGACTAATAGAAACATACACAAGACTACAAATAATTGGGAAAGGTGGAAAATACTTCACACTTAGAAGGAAAAACTAACAAAAATTGTTTCAAGACTCTATATCCAAAAAGTCCCCCCTTGTGCTTTGCAAAGGCATACAACATATAGCAAAATAAAAATTTTACCCTCTTCCTAAAAATAGGCTAAGGCTTGTACTCGCCCCTGCATCTTATTTTTATCCTTTATTTAATAATAGATAAAGGAATAAAAATAGAGCATGCAATTAAAAATAGGCATTATTAGCCTTGATTACAATACAAATCAAACCAAGTTGAAGTTTTCTATTTTTAAGAAAGAAAGGGTAAATAATTTGCTAATAATAAGTTTTCTTGCTATGTAAGTATTTCTCCTTTAAACATGTAACTATGTCTCTTTTCGTTCTGTCCTCTTGTGAAGCATGCAACAAATCAATTCTCTACCTATGAGTAAATAATTCAAATATTTGTAATATTTGCAAAAATAAAAATCCAATGTGGGGACCATTGTCCATGTGCACATGCTCTGACATTGACATCTCTTTCTAAGTGGTCACATGAGTGACACTCTGCAAATCAACTCTAGCTCCTTGAAGTGGGGACCACCTCCAATTTTCTTGGTTTGGCCACCTTGGTGGACTTAACAATATAAAAGGGTTGACCATCTTATATGGCACATGCCACTATAGCCTCCATTTGGTTTGGGGACCACCTTTGTGGACTTAGCATATTGTTGTGTCTAGATGTACATGGGGGTTCACTTTGTAAATATGCTATAATATATAGTTTTCACTTTATAGCTGTCGGCCTTGGAATTATTTGAATAAAAAAGTTTGAAAACACCTTTTACTTGATCATTGCATAAAAGATTTTGTTGGCCTTAGCATATTGGAACTCGACTATAGTTGATATTTTGACATTTTGAAAGTAATGATTTTGTTTTTAATCATGGGTTGGCCCCTTTTGCACGATGACTCACCCCTCCACATGCTTTGTCGGTGGTGTTCTAACTTGGCTTGAGTTTGCATGGTAAATTGGTGATGATCTTGGGTCGTTGATCTCTGTCCTTGATGCATTCGATGCCATCGATTTTGACTGTGAGTTAGAGTTTCTAACCCTGCATTGAATGTGGCCGGTATGGATTGAATGTGGCCGGTGGTGAATGACCGTGGTTACTTGCTTTGATCTCTGAGCACTCGATCCTTGGCCTTTGATCTTTGTCCTTCTGATCTTGAGCCATTGATTACTAACCCTGGTTGAGTTAGGTTGAACTCGCCTCTCGAGTTTGCGTGTTAAAGGAAAAGCTCGACCCTAATGACCATTTCATTTGGATTTTCACTATGCGGGTGAATCCCTGGAAAAAAATTGTTCGACGCCATTGTTTGAAGCATTTGAGTTTGGTCCCTTATGCGAAATGGTTTTTTGAACTCTCGTGCATCTATACTTTCATGTGTTTGATCTATTTAGAGATTGTGAGCGATTATGGGGTGCCATTATGATGAGAGCTTGGAGCTCAATTTTTCTTTATTATTCCTTTGGTGGCAACTCACATTAGTTTTTTCGATCTTGGCTTTCTTCTACATATCCACCTTGTGGGTTATGAAATATCTACATCTTCTTCTGTTACTCTGTTCAGAGCTCTTGAGAAAGGTCATTGTGATCATAATCACGTTATCTCGGTACGTTTTTCTTTACAATTGTAATCTTGATGATTTCTTCAACTTTGCTAAGAAAACATTTGTTTGAAGTGTCGGTTTCTCCTTCGAGCACTGATACTTGTGTTTCCCTTTTTCTTTATTGTTTGTGCTCGGTCATTGGTTAGATGAGCTCGAAAAGACTTTGTATCTGTGAATGGCTACTGTTAGAGTTTTTTTTGAAAATGGGTTTGAGCTCCATTCAAGTTTAATGCCATTATAGCTTGACACCGTTATAGAAGGTAATATCCTTTTGCATTCACTTATCTGTTTGAACTTTTTGTAGATCTGGAACTCTAAAAATATGAAAAACTATTTATTGTGTATTTCCTTCTGCTTGGGTCAAACGTATTAGTTGGTTTTCTGATTTTAAAATATATTGTTGCCATTATTGATTCCTTAAGAGCTCCAATCTCCCCTTACTTTTTCCTCTAGATTTTTTAAAGCCCTCGAGGCTAGGGTTGGTATCTCAAGCTTGACCCATGGCCGGGTTCTCAATAATTGGCTCCTCTTTCGTGCTTTATATCTGATTATTTCCTCATGTGGGGTTTCTCTATTCATGCATTCTTTGCCTTTTACTTGTAGATCCAGACGTTTTTCCGATGTGGGTAATCGAAAACATGCTTATATGTACTCTAGGATTTTGTTTATTAACTGCATTCATTTTATTTCCTGTAGTAACCCATTTTCTTATTTCCAACTGTCATGGATATCCTCCTAGGATTTTAACTTTAAGATCTTGCCACTTTTGGATGTATTTCTTGACCACCGAGTGAATAAAGAGTATTCCACTTGCAAATTTTTTTATGAGATCTCGCTTTGTTGATTTTCTCAAATTTGAGTAGTTAAAACTCGTACCTTGCTCTATTTTTGTGGTTCATATTACCCTTGTTATTGTGCATTTGATGTTGAGATGTCATGAGGGTTTTGAGCTGCTTTGAGAAGATTGTTCTTCTAAACTCGCAACTTCGGATAATTGTAACTGTCCACCATTTTATTTCTTTCGAGCTCGAATTTGTTTGTAGCTACTTTTAGCATTCTGAGCTCAAAATTTTTGTTATTTTTGTGGCCGTTTTGACTTCAATGGAATTCTATGACTGGAATTTGGTGTTCTCAGATAGACCTTTGGTGGCTATGATTCAAATCCATTATAAATCCTTCCCTTGTAAATTTGCAACCCGTATCTTCTTTTAATCTGATAATGCAACTTGAATCTAAATTCAATGGCAATCAAAATTTTCTAAAATATCTGAAATATTTTCTTTGACTTGGTTTGTTGATTTGTATTCCTGAAGATGATGATCTGATGCACAATTTATCCTTTCTACTCTAATTTGATCTTTTCCTGGAGTAGGTGATGGTGTTGTACATGCTTCTTGCTTGAGGACTTCAAATGGCACAACTGTATTTTAATTATTTCTTTGTCAAAATGGATTCTGTCTTGAAAACATTCCTGTAACTTGTAGCTTGCAAGTGGCTTTCTAGAAATTACAAGCAATTTTTCATCTATTTCGATACTGTTTTCAGGCATAAGCCTTGATTTAAATATTTTATTGGATGGCAGTAGCTTGTTTCTTTTACTTAGATGTTGTATTTCCTTTATAGTAATATTTTTGGCATGCTTTGGAAAATCTGAAATGTTGATTTTTCATGGCGAATCCCTAGAATTTTTTTACTGAATTCTCTCTTCCATCCATTTCCAACTATAGTAGATGTATTTTCTGATTCAGAATATAGAACATAACACTTCATGTTGAAGCTAATTTAGTAAATAAAACTGAGACATCATAACTATTTATCTCAATCATGACAACATGCTTTTCTACTTTTCTATATCACTTACTTGATTTAAATAATTCATTTAAAGCATGTAGTAGTTGAAAACAACATGATGAAAAGTTGTAAATGTCCATTTTACACGGAAAAGCCCTATCAAAATTTTCCCAAAATCCTCTTTATTCTGTTTTAGTTATAACCATTTCTTTCCATCATGTACCTATGACTGTATATTTCTTCTTGGTCCGCAACTGTACTGCACACTTAAGAAAATAGTTAGAAAATGCTTAGGCTTTTGGTCTCCCTTGTGTCCATTTTACATCTTTTATTATTCTTTCTTCTTTTTCTCGAATGAGTAGAGCATGTATGCAATCTGATCTTCAAGTAAATTATATCTCCTGTTTTGAAGAGATTCATATGCATGAACTAGGACAGTAAGGAATATGAATTGATCTCTGAGCTCATAATTGACAGTTCATCTTTTCTTCTTTTCAGGTACAATGACTTCTACAACGAAGATGAAGAAGGAACAAAATGCTAGGATGGAGCTACTTCAAACAACGAAGAAAACCCCAAGGTAATGATGGGTTCACTCATACTCCTTACTTTCTTTTTCATGCATGTGTACCTCTTATTTCAGTAGTTGTACTTTACTTTCCAGTTACATCCCACGGCTTGTGTGGGAACATTTGAAATTTCCTTATGAATAAAACATTGAATTCTGTAAATGAGTTGTATATTTATTTCTACATTTTAGCTTTCTGTATGGATTGTATGATGAACTAAACAACTCAATAATATAATTGAATGTCTTAATCATGAAGGAAAGAACATTAATGAGAACTTGTAACATTCAATAATGAACTCTGATTTCTACAATCTACACTTATGTTTGTTGTCCCAAAACTCAACACTTCACCTATTCTATAATTCGGTGTCTTCATCAAGACAACATAGCTGTCCTTCGGGGCCCTTGTGTTCTTTTGTTGAAGATATCATGAAATTGTAGACTATGTGATCTGTTACATTTTGTAACAACACACATAGCTGTAGATTTCATTTAATCATTAACTAATTCAACAATAACCAATAATATCAAAACTCCCTTAGCTTAGGTATACTTCACCAATGCCTTTCATCGTAACGACAAAGTTTCGAGTTGCCCATTTTTTGCACAAGTGTAAAATTTGTCAACATTTTTCGTGATCTTGCGGGGAAAGCTACCTGCTAGCTTATAAACCCGTGCCTTGCTCTTGTCCATGGGCACGGAGTCCAAACATGTAACCAAATTTTCCTTTTCCAAAAGGTCCAACCCTTCCAACACGGAACTAAAACTGGGAAAGGATCTAGTAAACTAGATCACGTGCACGAATGCACTTATTGAATTGAAAAACAATGCAATGTGTAGAGACTAGCACTTATTGAATGGAAATCCTACTCTAACAATCACTGTAAGATTTTCAATAATAGTGTTTGAGAAACATAACATTCACAAGAATGGGAAGTTCCTCTCCATTTAACTTCGAAAGTTGAAAAGCATTGTGTTCTTTGCAAGCTAAAATCATGTAAGGGCCACTCTAGATTGTATCAAACTTCGCGTGTCTTCCTGGCTTTGCACAATCAACATCCCACGTTAACACAATATCTCCTTCATTGAAGATTCTGAATTTGGATTTCTTGTCAAAAGTCTTCTTCATTTGTTTTTTATTCTTTTCCATATTCAAATGGGCTTTATCTCTTAGCTCTTCAAATTCCATTAACTCTACATAACAAACCTATAATGGTTTATTCTCAAATAAATCCATTTGATGCAGCAAGTCCAATGTGGGTAACTCAACTGAAATAGGCATTCTTGCTTCTTTTCCATACACAAGTTTGTATGGTGGATTGCCAACTGATTTATTAGAGTCACCCTATCAGCCCAAAGTGCTTGAATTCAACATCGATGCCAAGCTCTTTGATTATCTTTGAGAGTTCTTCCGATGATCCTTAAAAGGTTCTTGTTAGTACTTTCATCTAAGCCATTACCTTACGGATAATAATTAGATGAAGAACTTAAGTAAATTCCATGTTTGATGACCCTAATCATTATCTTTGCACCAAGAAATGTTAAAGCATTATCGATATGATAGTTACTTTGAACACCAAATTTGTAGACTATTCCTTCATAAAAGGATAGTATCGAAGCTTCATTAGCATCCTTCAAGGCTATTGCTTGAGTCCATCGTGTAAAAAATTTGTATCGGTTAAGATCCACTTATGTCCTTGTGATGAAGGTGGGTTTATCATGCCAATAAAATCAAGACCCCACTACAAAAAGGTTAATCAACTGAGATAGGCTATAAGGGAAGCAAAGTTAAAAGTTCTTTTCCAACAAAGAAAGCACATTTTTACACTTTTTGATCCATTCAAAACAGTCCTTGAATATGCTAGGCCAATAGTAACCAGCTTTCATAATTTTTAAGGCCATGGTACGTGCTGAAAAATGACCTCCTGCGGGTCCTTCATGGAATTCTGACAATATTTTCTGAATTTTATCATAGTCAACACACCGCAGCAAGATTCCATTTATATCTCTTTTTAACAACACATTATCAATGAAGATGTTGACAATTTTTGCACTTGTGCAAAAATGGGCAACTCAAAACTTTTTTACGATGGATAGCATTAGTGAAGTATACCTAAGCTAGGGAGATTATATTAGATTATGTCGTTACTGCTAATTTATTTAAAAGATTACATGAAATCTGCAACTATGTGTGCTGTTACAAAACGTAATAGATCACATAGTCTGCAATTTCATGACCATCCTCGGCAAAAGAACACAAGCCCCGAAGGACAGTTGTGTTGTCTTGATGAGGACATCCAATTGCATAATAGGTGAAGTGTAAAGTTTTGGAACAAAAACATAAGTGTAGATCACAGAAAATCAGAGTTCATTACTAAATGTTACAAGTTCTATTCAATGTTCTTTCCTTCATGATTAAGACATTCAATTATGTTACTGATTTGTTTAGTTCATTATACAATCCATACAAAAAGTAGAAATGCAGAAAGAGATATACAACTCATTTACATAATTCAATGTTATATTCATAAGGAGTTTTGAAATGTTTCCCACACAAGTCATGGGATGTAACTGAAAAGTAAAATACAACTACTGAAAAGAAAGATACACATGCATGAAAGAGAAAGCAAAGGAGTATGAGTGAGCCCATCATTGCCTTGGGGTTTCTGTTCTTCGTTTGAAGCATCTTCATCTCCATCTTTGTTTCTCTTTCATCTTCATTGTATAATCCATTGTACCTGAAAAGAAGAAAAATTAACCATCAATTACGAGCTCAGGGATCAACCCATATTCTTACACTATCCTACTTTGTGCATATGAATCTTTCCCTAAGTAGGAGATGTATTCTACTTGAAGGACAAACTGCATAGATGCTTTATTCACTCAGAAGGAAGAAAGTGAAAAGAAAGAAGAAAACATGGACATAAGAGAGGCCAAAAAGCCTAATTATTTTCTAACTGTTTTCCTAAGTGTGCAGGTATAGGTTGCAGCCAAAGAAAAAATAGACAAGTCATAAGTGCATGCAATAAAAGGAAGAATGTAACTAAAAGTTCAACCAACTATGCTACAAATAGAAGAGGTTACAATACAAAAGAGAGATTGGAAGATAGAAACACTTGTTCTAGTTGCAGCAGAAGAGGGAGAATCAAATTTCAAGAAGTTGAAGCTAAATGGAAAGAAGGGATTACAACTCAAACAAGATGAGAGAGAAGATTCTGTAAAATTTTGACAGGGCTTTGCCATGTAAAATGGACATTTACAAATTTCCATCATGTTGTTTTAACTACTACATGCTTAAAGAAATTATTTAAATTAAGTAAGTAATACAAAAAAAGCAAAGCATGCTATGATCAAGATAACACAACTATGATGTCTCATTTTATTTACCAATCCAGCTTCAAATATGAAGGTTATGTTCTGAATCAGAAAGTAAACTACTATGTTGGAATGAAGAAGACACAGTTCAGAATAGAGGGGATACTTGTAACAGCAAGGAAAATGTTCAGGTTGAAGATGGTTTGGAAGAGAGATAATTCTGGAAAATTTTGACAGGGCTTCACCATGTAAAATGGATATTTACAACTTTTCCAACATCTATATCAAACTAAAATCAAAGAAATGCAGTGAAAGTAACAAAATAAAGTATCTGAATCAAGGCTTATGCCTAATAATGACATCAAAATAGATCAAGAATTGCTTAAAATTACTACGAGATATCAAAGAGTATAAGTGAAACTTGTAGGTTACAAAGGGTCAATTCAAAAGGTGAACTGAAGAAAGGGATATATAAATGTAGAGTTTCAGGCAAGCCATTTTAGTTACAGACTTTATTAAAGTCAGGCTAACTATTTTTAAGGAAACAAAATGTCTTTTAGGAAGCATACAACTGTAACACCAAGAACTCAGTGAGCAAAATTCATATTCAAATGTTTAACCTTTACATGGGACTAAGATCACTTACGGCTTATAGTCGGATTTTTATAGCAAGAATAAATATAGTCCCCAAGAAAGAAGAACTTCCAAAGCAATAGATACAGTTTCCATGCATTTAAAAATGAAACAACGTTTTAATATTAGTCTTGTGAACTCATTTCCAAAATCACTGAAGTAAGAAAATATCAAAGAACAGAGTGAAAAATTCTATGAGATCATTCCCAAAAGGGACAAGAAGGAGCTCCAAATTATTCACAGATAAAGTTAATGGCCGTATATACAAGTTATAGAATCACCCTCAGAATTCAAAAGTATGGACTACATGTACCAAGAGACAACATCAAGGAACCCTGCAAAGCTCAGAATGGTTAATATACAAATGTGAAAATAGAGAGAGATTACAACAATGGAGGAAGCACCTACAACCACCTCACACATAAGCTTCAAACAGAGTAAAAGTAAGCACACTTCGAGCCAGGAAAATGACAATTCAATTATAACATAGTAGTCATTCACGGCACTCTGAGTCAAAATAATGATGATATACAACAAAAGGGATGTATATTGCCAAAATCTCCATACAAATATCATGGCTACAGTGGTCAAATAAAGAAGTCAAGTTCAGAGCAAAATAAAGTACTTACTGGTATTTAAGCTGAATAAATTCAAGATCATCCAGCTTAGAGAGGATCATCAAGTTCAACACGTTTTTTTTAACTCGAAAACAACCAAGCTGAGCCACGAAATTTAGAAAATGCAAGCACAGAACTAAGTATCAGTGTCACATCAACAACTAAGAATGGAATCATTTTCATGTTCAAGAGAAAAGGGATTACCCTTTCCAGCATTTACGGCAACCAACAAAGTTGCAGGAAGCTCAAAATAAAACGAACAACCCAACAAATCTCCAAATAAACGAGCTCGAACTCATGGAGTGGCGGCCATCAAAAGAAAGACTCAACATTCATGACTAAAGCTTGGAGGCTCACCACAAAGGAACCATAAGAATGTAAACGTCAAACAGAGACTCCTGGAAAAACGGGCTTCAGCTCCAAAAATAAAATAACGGCCAAAACTCATAGGGACCCTGAAAACAAGGGAAATCGAGCTTCATAACCACCATGAAGGCCATGCAAAGAGTATCATGGTTGAGCTCCAAAAATCAACAACAATGGCGTCAACAAAAGAAACCGAGCTTTCCATGGTGATGCAAAGAGTATCACTTCACCCGCATACCAAAAAAAAAAAAAAATGAATGAAATGATTGTCAAACCCAAGCTTCCTTTTACCGCCTGAGCCCAAGTATGGGTTAAGTTCGAACTCAACCATGGTTCAAGAATCGATGATCAAAAATCAAAGACAAAGATCAAATGGCCGAGGATCATGCTCAGAAAAGAGACAAATAACCACGGTTAGTTCCCCACTGACCACAATTAATGCACAGTCAGAAACCCTAACCGTGAGTTCAAGGATCGACGACATCAAGATAGAGGTATAAAGATCGATGGCCTAGGAGCATTACCAACTTTCCAAGTAAACCGCCAGGGTTGTAATCAAACTCAACTCAAGTTACAAATGCCACCGCCAAAATTACCAAGGGGTGAGTCACCGTGAAGAAGGGCATAACCCACGTGTCCATCAAACACATAATCATTGCAAAATACTTTCAAAGTCTAAACCATAGTGTATGCCTCCAAATAATCAAAAGCTGACCAAATTATGCCAAATGATCACCGAAAAGGTGAATTTCAAATTATACACTACCAAACATGTAACGACCAACACATATATACATGTGTGTATGAAAGAGTTTGTGAGAATCGAATCGGAAATGATGCACCACGAAGTAGTTGCACTCCAACGGAATCGTGATAGCTCCAGTGTAATCGTAAGGAAGAATCGATCAATAATGGAAGAACTTGCTAACAAAACAAAGCTTACGAGAAAAAGATAGCAGAGTGTCTTGGCATTCTCATAAATGAATAGTAAAAGGGTACATATAGGGTGTTGAGTAACCCTAGTGCATGACACACATGTAAACCCTAAACCTAAACCTAAACCTAACCCATGTGAGATGACTCTCCAATATGTGAGGAGGACACATAGGATAACTCACACCAACACCCCCTTCATCGAATCTGGGGTAGTGGTTATGAGACAGATGGAAAAAGAAGACACCCCTAAACAACTAAGAAAGATGTGTTAATGGGGCCCGACAACTAAAGGCCTGATAAGGTGCCCATATATAAACACAATCTTCCTAGAAGAAGAAGAAGAAAAGAAGGACTACATAGCCCAAAGAAGATGAGTAGCTATCAGAAGACCTCACCCCAAGAAGAGACCGTAAGTGAAGAAACTTCATCTCAGTGAAGGGCTTGGTAAATAAATCTACAATTTGATCAGCTGTCATGTTACTTCAATGTCGATGACACCATCATGAATAAGCTCCCGTATGAATTACATATGGATCTCAATGTGCTTCATCCGTTGATGTTGAACTACACGGATTTCTAAAAATAGAGATTGTGCTCATGTTATCACAAAGAGATAATGGTAGGCCACCAAAAGTGGATGCCAAACTCTATCGAATACCTCCTCGGTTTGTAGCCAAATAACTTCTATGGCAACCAATCGCTCCTCTATATTCTTCCTCATATTAGATGATATCGCACAATTGCATTTTGCTTCTTGCTAGACTAACTAATAGGACCCGAACCACGAGAGAAACTATAACCAAGTAGATTTCGATGATCTAAGTCACCGCCCAATCAAAATATGTGAACCCAATCAAGTCAATATTTACCCCTCTATGATAGTGAATGCCATCGGTATAGTTAAGGCCACAAACATAATGAAGGATTCATTTAGCTACTTTCCAATGCAGTTCATGTTGCTCTTACTGCATGAATCTTGACATGATCCCAACAACATACGATAAATCCTGGTCGAGTGTGAGTCAAGTAAATCAAGCTTCCACCAACTATCGATAAAGAGTACCATCAACCAAGGGAGTAGAGTAATCAAAACCAACTTAACCCTTTAGCAAAGAAAAGGAGTATGAGAGGGTGTTGGCAACATAATGTAGTAGTTGAATAACATGATGAGATCCTCTCCACCATCGCTTTGAGCTTTTGGTGTGACGATGAAAGTTGTGCATCTCTAATGCCAGGCCAGAGTTTTAGTGTGCCGCCCCCAGAGTAGTTCTAGGATGGGTGACCTCCTAGAAATTCCCGAGTGTCACTTCCTCCTAATGTTGGGCTTGATTGGGTGTATACCTGGCTCCATCGTGTGGGAGAGTGTTGGCGTAGCAGCTGATTAACACGATGAGATCCCTCTCCACCATCAATTCAAGCTTTTGGTGTGACGGCATGTCGTGTAGCTCTGATACCATGAAAGAGTTTGTGAGAATTGAATCGAATGATGCACCACGAAGTATTATACTCCAACGGAATCATGATAGCTCCAAAGAGTAATCGTAAGGAAGAATCGATCAATAATGGAAGAACTTTCTCAACAGAAACAAAGCTTGCACATAGAGGAAAGACAACGGAGTGTCTTGGCATGCTCATAAATGAATAGTAAAAGGGTACATATAGGGTGCTGAGTAACCCTAGTGCATGACACACATGTAAACCCTAAACCTAAACCTAAACCTAACCCATGTGAGATGACTCTCCAATATGTGAGGAGGACACATAGGATAACTCACACCAACAGTGTATTTATCAAAAGGGGGCAAAACTATAGTAAGACATGTAATGTAAAATGGTCGCCTTTTTCATATATACTTGAAGTCCACAAAGGTGGCCAAACCTGGTAATGTGAAGGTGGTCCCCACTTCAAGGAGATAATTGGCAGTATGTCACTATTGTGACCTTTTAGAGCCAAAAGATATGTCAGCATCAGAAATATGTACACATGGCAGGTGGCCCCACATTGGGTGTTTGTTTTGCAAATATTGCAAATATTTTGATTTATTTACTCACAGCAGAGAGAATTTATTTTTGCATGCTTCACAAGAAGACAGAATAGAGAAGAGACAAGTTGCATGTCATGGAGAGGAACTTGCCTAGCAAGTAATCTATTTTTGGAAAAATTATTCACCTAGCTTTATTAAAAATAGAACAGTCAACTTTAGTTGACTAATATGTAATCAATGGCTATTAATGCCTCTTGTACTAGTTTGTATTATTTTATCCCTTTATTTATTATTAAATAAAGGATAAAATTAGGATGCATGGGCGAGTACAAGCCTTAGGCTATTTTTAGGAAGAGGTGAAAAATTTTTTTGCGCTATATATTGTGTGCCTTTGAAAAGCACAAAGGGATTCTTCCGGAGGACTTTTGGATATATGAGTATTGAAGCAAATTTTGCCAGTTTTTCCCTCTGAGTGTGAAGTATTTTCTACCTTTCCAAGTTATTTTGCAGTCTTGTGTATGTTATATTAATCTTGTGAATGCAAAATCCCTGATCAACCACCTTACCCTGCTAAAAATTCAGTCTTTCTGCTTAATTTTAATGTGCATGTTAACTTATTAGTACTGTTGTGATTCTCCTCGAATATAATCAAGTGTTTTTTTATATAACCTTAGATATTCTACAGAAAAAAAACTATTGGTTCATGCATCAAGAATCCTTCCCAAATCATTTGTGCATATACTCACTAATCAAATATCCCTCATACAAATTTGGTGTATCACCTTAAGTTTTAATTATTTTTCAGTTATCTTTTACTCTCAAACTCCCAAAATCAGTTTAGGATACACCAATAAGGAACCGGCCTTGATACCAAAGACTCACCTCAAAATAGGTATACCCACAGACTGAGGTGTTTCCATTGTATCTACGAAAGAGAGAGATCAATTTTTGCAAGCTTAGAAAACTTGCATCCATCTCTCTACAGGTGCACTTTTGAGAGATAACAGTTTTTGGCATGCCCGGTGGGACTAGACTAGAATCAGATCTCATGTTCATGAAACACACTTACAAATTAATTAAATTAAAGTTTACTTTCGGGAGCAAGCTGCAAAATTTATTCTAAAGATTTTATGATCTTTTGGCGACTCCGTAAAGCTGATTTCAGACCAGTATTATAGCATGTTCCATGCCTAAAGTGACTACAAGATCATCGGTAAGAGGAATTCCTCCTGAATTTGTTTCTTTACCTTTGAATTCTACTAGAAGGAGAAGAGTTGGTAATACTTTACCTTATAATAGACCTAGTTTTGATAACCCTCCTCCTAATATTCCTTCACCACGTATCAATTTCTCTATTAACATCCCAGTTTTTCAAATGGCTATTCAACCTCCTAGGAATTTTGTGACCTTTACTAATGGCAGTCCATTAGTAATCCCAGTTTACCATGACATTCCTAATGCTGCCATGAAAAGTCTACCATCATTCACGGTGAAAATCAGGTTACACTAGTTGAACATATCAAAGATGTTGCAGCCCTATGTGTAGTCCATAATATCACTCATGAAGACGTAGGCTCTAAGACTTTTAGTTGCATCTTTTAAAGGGCAAGCCTTAGATGGTATAGAAACCTAGAAATTGGCAGCATAAGAACTTGGGATGACTTAGGTGAAAAATTGCTGAAACAGTTCTAGGATAATTCAGATCATTTGTCTCTCATCAAACAATTGTCTACTATTAAAAGAGCTCCAAATGAATTTATGTCTAGTTTCAATATCCACTTTTCCAGAACTTGGGAGAGAATTCCAGCAAGTGTCAAGCCTCAAGCTGATCATGCTTTCCTTTATTATCTTAGAGCATTAAACAATGATATCTCAACTATGATTCAGTCAATGGGTGGAGAGACACTCCCAAAGAATGCTTATGATATTGCTATCTGAGCTGAAAATAGCCTTATTCAAGTTGGAAAATTAGCACAAGGCCATCAATGCCTTTTTGATAGATTTAGCACCTATTCCTCAACCTATTACAATCATAGAGCCCACTATTGTAGCTCCATCAGATGATGTATTCAAAGCTTTGCAGACTATGGGAAATAAATTGACTTCAATTGAGAACAAAATTGCATTACCTAGTAGACCCTACCAGGCTCCTTATCAGCCCTACCAATAAAATCAACAAAATAGGCAACCCTATCAACATAATCAAAATTATAGGCAGCCTTACCAAGAAAGGTAATTTGACACAAAGGCTCCTAGTTCATCTAACGCTTTAGTCCTAGTTAATATGGCTATAAAGAGTGGTGTCAACCTTGCAATCAACCTCATTCAGCTACAACTTGCCCAAATGCTTTTCTGAATCTAAATCTTGTTGCACAACCTCAATCTAAAACATTGTTTATGCCTCAAATGGAGGGTGGGCAGCAAGAGACTCATGTTTAGAAAGCACCAAACAAAATTTAGTCAGTTTTAATGAGGAGGATTTCATTGCAGTCACTACTAGGGCTCAAGGGAGGGCTACTAAAAATCAAAAGCAACAAAATAGGCCTATCCTGCCTACTGTCACTAACAAGACAACATCTACAGCTCCAAAGTCAACTAACAACCCTGTTGTTCCTCAAAAATCAGCAAGTGTCCCAGTTGATAAAGGTCATCAAAGATAGCTACAACCTGATCCAAGAAGACTGTTTATACCTCAGATATCCAAGGCAGTTGAAGTAGAATCAATTTTTGCTAAGGCCTACTCTAAAACAGTTGATTATGTCTCTAAGATAGTTGCTTCTTTTAACATTGTTGATGTAATGAAAAAGCATAATGTTAACATCTCAATGTGGGATGCTCTAAGTATTCCTAGACAACAAGATTTACTTTCTCATGAACTAGCTAAGCTACAGATTTCTTCAAATACAACAGAAAAGGAAGTTCAGAAGACAGACATGGTCCTTGGAATGTTTGAGCAAGACCATATTAAAGAAGTTAAGTGGATGGTTCAAAATTTCTAAATGCTCATGACATCAAGAAACCACCACCATTTTATTTATCACTGATTATTGGTGAAAATCTAGTTCATAATTACATGGTGGATAGTGGTGCAAGTAGCACAGTTATGCCAAAAGCAATTGCAGAAAAATTAGGGTTGCAGTATGAGCCTACAGAAAGGAGTGTCTTACAGCTTGATGGAACTACAACTAATACGGTTGGTATAATAAAAATTTAGAAGTGACGTTACATGCTTGCCCAAATGTTTCTATTCTGCAAGATGTTACTGTTGTGGACCTACCTCCATATTTTGCCTTGTGCTTATCTAGAGATTTCATAGCAAAAATAGGAGGTTATCTCTCTTGATTGGTCCTTATTTTTTACTACACGTTATGGAACTAAGGTTACTATCAATTCAAAACCATTGGCCAGATTCCATATTGAGCCTCATTCTCCAAATGTAGTAGCTAATTACTCAGCTTTAGAGCAATCTATTTTGATGATGTAGCTCAGGTTTCAGCATTAGATGGTGTTTCTAACATGTTTATGGATGAAAATACAGTTGAAGAACATGCCCATGATCCTTTTAAAGAAGTTGAAGAACATATTTTTGGTGTGTATTGTATGCATGAAGAAAATACACCACTTCCCTTGTTGTCCAAAACAAGATAATTCAGCAGAAGGGATTTGGAAGCTTCATTTTGATGGAGCTAAGAACAAAAAAGACAAGGAGCAGGTTTGATGCTCACTTCCCCAACAAGCGAAAGGTATTTCTCAGCTTTGAGTCTCCAATTTTCATGTACTTGTAATGTAGCTGAATATGAAGCATTAATTCATGGCTTACTTTGGGCCAGAAAGAGAGGTATTAGCATGCTACAAATCTTTGGTGATTCTGAGTTAGTTATCAATCAAGTAAAAAACTTCAATGTTTGTAAGAATCCACTAATGAAGTCTTACAGACATAGAGTTTCAGACTTAATGGAAGATTTTGATGCTATTAATATTCAGTCTATTCCTAGAGCTAAAAACAAGCATGCAGATAGACTTGCAACAGTTGGTGCTAGTTTCAAGTGCTGGAATAGATGGAAAACAACAAAATTCAGCCTCATATTAAGCTAATTGTCAGGCCTTCTATACCTGATAATGAATCAAATTGGCAAGTTTTTGAAAGTGATGATCAAATCTATAGGTTTTTGTAGCAAGAAGCTAAATTTTCTGCAGTTAATCAGGATAAGTTACAACATTTATATGGTGATCAGATTGTTTAGTTGAAGACAAATAAACTACCTCGAGGTCTGGTCACATTGGAAGACATCTTTAGCATTGACGATCAGTTAAGAAAGGTGAAGACTAAAATGTCAACCCCCTCTGATAATTATGAAGAGATCTTGGTTGATGAAGGGAAAAAGCTATTTCTTGGAAAGGTATGTTCCTTAACCAAAAAACAGTCATTTATTAATCTTTGCAAAGAGTTTAAGGATGTTTTTTCTTGGAAATACCAAGATCTGAAAGGATTTGATCCCAGTCTAGCACAACATACAATCGAGTTACATCCAAATGCTAAGCCTATTAGATAGAAACAGAGGCCTGTAAATCCAAAAATAGAACCTCTGATGAGGAAAGAATTATCTAAATTGATTGAATCAGGTATTATCTTTCCAGTTAAGCATTCAAGTTGGGTAGCCAATCTTGTTCCTGTTAGGAAGAAGAACGGTGAAATCAGACTATGTGTAGATTTCAAGATCTTAATAAAGCTTCATTAAAAGATCATTACCCACTCCCGAATATGGATCAGATTTTGAGAATAGTCTCAGGTTCAGATAGACTATCTCTTCTCGATGGTTACAATGGCTATAATCATATTTTAGTTTCAAAGAAGAAGATAGATACAAAACAACTTTTACCACCAAGTGGGGTACCTATGCTTACAAAAGAATGCCTTTTGGTCTTTCAAATGTCGGTGCAACATTTCAACGTGCAATGGACATGGATTTCTAGAGCTTGTTAAATAAATGTATTCTTGTTTATTTGGATGATATTACCGTGTTCTCAAAAAATCTAGAAGAACACTTGATGCATTTAAGGCAGACGTTTCAGTTGTGCAGGTAATTTGGAATATCCTTGAACCCACTGAAGTCTATCTTTTCAGTACATCAAGGTAAATTACTTGGTCATATTGTTTCTAAGCAAGGTTTAGCAATTGACCCTTTCAGAATCAAAGCTATATCACAACTATCATTGCCTCATCATAAGAAGGCATTACAAATTTTTCTGGAAAAATCAACTTTGTTAGAAGATTTGTTCTAGATTTTACAACATTGGTCAAACCATTAACAACTATGTTAAAGAAAGAGAAAATTTTCTTGGACCAGCGAAGGGAGAGAAGGTTTTGAAGCAATCAAAATAGCTATCTCTCAAGCTCCTACTCTTGCAAATCCAAATTTTGATAAAGATTTTATGATGTATGCACTTGTAGGAGCTGAAACAATCTCAACTATTTTAACTCAGGTTAATGATGAGAATATTGAGCAACCAATTGCTTTCTTCGGATAGAGTTTGCATGATTATGAAACAAGGTACACATTTCTTGAAAAAAAGTACTTTCAGTAGTCAGAGGACTAAATAATTTCAAGTATATGCTTTTGAACAATAAAATCCATGTTCTTGTTTCTCATCCAAGTGTGAAAGCATTCTTACTAAATAAGGAGTTAAATGAGAAAAGCAAACTTTGGATAACAAAGGTCATGGAGTATGATGTTGATATTTGGGTTGCTAAGATAGTTTGAGGTAAAGGTCTATGTGAGCATCTAATTGCTGATATGGAAAAACAACAAGCTGCGGAACCCAAAGATTCAAAACAACATGCTGAAATTGTGTATCAACAATCAAATATCATGGTCCAACCAGAAAAATCAGCAACCTAAACTTGCTCGAGAGATCCAAGAATCAAGGTGGATGACTGATTTGGTTAACTACTTATAGCATGACACCTATCCGAAGGTATGGATAAGAATAAAAGAAGATATTTCAGATTACAAGAATTCCTTATCTTTTCATTGATGGTGTGTTGTTCAAAAGGGATATAAATGGAATCTTGCTGCGATGTGTTGACTATGATAAAATTTAGAAAATATTATCAGAATTCCATGAAGGACCTGCAGGAGGTCACTTCTCAGCATGTACTACAACTTTAAAAATCATGAAAGTAGGTTACTATTGGCCTAGCATATTCAAAGACTATTTTGAATGGATTAGAAAGTGTAAGAAATGTGCTTTCTTTGTTGGAAAAGAACATTTAGCTTCACTTGCCTTTACAACCTATTTCAGTTGATCAACCTTTTATGTAGTGGGGTCTTGACTTTATTGGCATGATAAACCCACCTTCTTCACAAGGACATAAGTGGATCTTAATTACTACAGATTATTTTACATGATGGACTAAAGCAATAGCCTTGAAAGATGCTAATGAAGCTTCATACTATCCTTTTATGAAGGAATAGTTTATAGATTTGGTGTTCCAGCAACTATCATATCAGATAATGCTTTAGCATTCCTTGGTGCAAAGATAACATATTGGGTTATCAACCATGGAATATATCTAAGTTCTTCATCTAATTATTACCCACAAGGTAATGGCTTAGCTAGAGTACTAACAAGAATCTATTAAGAATCATCAGAAGAACACTCAAGGATAATCAAAGAGCTTGGCATCTGATGTTGAATTCAACACTTTGGGCTGACAGAGTGACTCCTAAGAGATCAATTGGTAATTCACCGTACAAACTTGTGTATGGAAAAGAAGCAAGAATGCCTATTTCAGTTGAGTTACCCGCATTAGATTTGCTACATCAAATGGAGCTACTTGAGAATGAACCATTGCACAGTTCATTATGTAGAGTTAATGGAATTATAAGAGCTAAGAGATCAAGCTCATTTAAATATGGAAAAGAATCAAAAACAAATCAAGAAGACTTTTGACAAGAAAGCCAAATTCAGAGTCTTCAATGAAGGAGATATTGTGTTAAAATGGGATGTTGATCATGCAAATCCAGGAAGACACTCAAAGTTTGACACACTCTGGAGTGGTCCTTACATGATTTCAGCTAGCAAGGAACACAATGCTTTTCAACTTTTGAAGCTGAATGGAGAGGAACTTCCCATTCCTGTGAATGGTATGTTTCTCAAACACTATTATTGAATATCTTACAGTGATTGTTAGAGTAGGATTTCCCTTCAATAAGTGCAGTTTCTACACATTGCATCATTTTTCAATTCAATAAGTGCATTCGTGCACATGATCTGGTTTACCAGATCCTTTCCCAGTTTTAGTTTCATTTTGGAAAGGTTGGACTTTTCAAAAAAGGAAAATTTTTGTTACATGTTTGGACTCCATGCCCAATGGACAAGAGAACAGGCACTGGTATATAAGCTAGTAGATTTTCCCATGCAGGATCGCCAAAATGTTGACAATTTTTGCACTTGTGCAAAAATGGGCAACTCAAAACTTTGTTACGATGGATAGCATTGGTGAAGTATACCTAAGCTAGGGAGATTATATTAGATTATGTCATTATTGCTGATTTATTTAAAATTACATGAAATCTGCAACTATGTGTGTTGTTACAAAATGTAACAGATCACATAGTCTATAATTTCATGACCATCCTCAACAAAAGAACACAAGCCCCAAAGGATAGTTGTGTTGTCTTGATGAGGACATCCAATTGCATAATAGGTGAAGTGTAAAGTTTTGGAACAACAAACATAAGTGCAGATCACAAAAAATCAGAGTTCATTACTGAATGTTACAAGTTCTATTCAATGTTCTTTCCTTTATGATTAAGACATTCAATTATGTTACTGAGTTGTTTAGTTCATTATACAATCCATACAGAAAGTAGAAATGCTAGAAAGAGATATACAACTCATTTACAAAATTCAATGTTATATTCATAAGGAGTTTTGAAATGTTTCCCACACAAGCCATGGGATGTAACTAAAAAGTAAAATACAACTACTAAAAAGAAAGATACACATGCATGAAAGAGAAAGCAAAGGAGTATGAGTGAACCCATCATTGCCTTGGGGTTTCTATTCTTCATTTGAAGCATCTTCATCTCCATCTTTTGTTTCTCTTTCATCTTCATTGTAGAAGCCATTGTACTTGAAAAGAAGAAAAGTTAACTCATCGGTTACGAGCTCAGGGATCAAACCATATTCCTACACTATCCTACTTCATGCATATGAATCTTCCCTAAGCATGAGATGTATTCTACTTGAAGGACAAACTACATACATGCTTTATTCACTCAAGAAGGAAGAAAGTGAAAAGAAAGAAGAAAACATGGACATAAGAGAGGCCAAAAGCCTAATTATTTTCTAACTATTTTCCTAAGTTGCGGTACAGTTGCAGAAACCAAAGAAAAAATAGACAAGTCATAAGTTTCATGCAATAAAAGGAAGAATGTAACTAAAAGTTCCAACAACTTTATTCTAAAATAGAAGAGGTTAAAGTAAAAGAGAGATTGGAAGATAGAAACACTTGTTCTAAGTTGCAATAAGAAGAGAGAATCAAATTTCAAGAAGTGAAGCTAAATGGAAAGAAGGGATTACAGCTGAAACAGGATGAGAGAGAAGGTTCTGGGAAAATTTTGACAGGGCTTCGCCATGTAAAATGGACATTTACAACTTTCCATCATGTTGTTTTAACTACTACATGCTTAAAGAAATGATTTAAATTAAGTAATACAAAAAAAAAAGCATCATGCTATGATCAGATAACACAACTATGATGTCTCATTTTTTTTATCCAATCAGAGCTTCAAATATGAAGGTTATGTTCTGAATCAAAAAATAAACTACTATGTTGGAATGAAGAAGACATGGTTCAGAATAGAGGGGATACTTGCAGGCAAGGAAAATGTTCAGGTTGAAGATGGTTTGGAAGAGAGATAATTCTTGGAAAATTTTGACAGGGCTTCACCATGTAAAATGGATATTTACAACTTTTCCAACATCTATATCAAACTGAAATCAAAGAAATGCAGTGAAAGTAACAGAATAAAGTATCTGAAATCAAGGCTTATGCCTAATAATGACATCAAAATAGATCAAGAATTGCTTAAAATTACATAGATATCAAAGAGTATAAGTGAAACTTGTAGGTTACAAAGGGTCAATTCAAAAGGTGAACTGAAGAAAGGGATATATAAAATGTAGAGTTTCAGGAAAGCCATTTTAGTTACAGACTTTATTAAAGTCAGGCTAACTATTTTTAAGGAAACAAAATGTCTTTTAGAAAGCATACAACTATAACACCAAGAACTCGGTGAGCAGAATTCATATTCAAATGGTTAACCTTTACATGGGAAACTAAGACCACTTACAGCTTATAGTCATGGATTTTTATAGCAAGAATAAATATAGTCCCCAAGAAAGAAGAATTTCCTAGCAATAGATACAGTTTCCATGCATTTAAATATGAAACAATGTTTTGGTATTAGTCTTGTGAATGCATTTCCAAAATCACTAAAGTAAGAAAATATCAAAGAACAAAACAAAAAATTCTACAAGATCATTCCCAAAAGGGACAAGAAGGAGCTCCAAATTATTCATGAGATAAAAATGGTAATGGTCATATATACAAGTTATAAATCACCCTCAAAAATTCAAAAGTATGGACTACATGTACTTAAGAGAGACAACATCAAGGAACCCTGCAAAGCTCGAATGGTTAATATACAGTCAGGAAAATAGAGAGAGATTACAACAATGGAGGAAGCACCTACAACCACCTCACACATAAGCTTCAAATAGAGTAAAAGTAAACACACTTCGCCAGAAAATGACAATTCGGTTATAATGTAGCAGTCATTCATGGCACTCTGAGTCAAAATAATGATGATATACAAGAAGTATGGGATGTATATTGCCAAAATCTCCATACAAATATCACGGCTATAGTGGTCAAATAAAGAAGTCAAGTTCAGAGAAAAAGAAAGTACTTACTAGTATTTAAGCTGAATAAATTCGAGATCTCCAGTTCAGAGAGGATCATCAAGTTTAGGACATTTTTTTCAAACTCAAAACAACCAAGTTGAGCCACGAAAAAAGAAAATGCAAGCACATAACTAAGTATCAGTGTCACATCAACAGCTAAGAATGGAATCATTTTCATGTTCAAGAGAAAAGGGATTACCCTTCCATCATTTTACGAAAACCAACGAAGTTGCAGAGATTCAAATAAAATGAACTCAAAAAATCTCCAAAAAAATGAGCTTGAATCACGGAGTGGCCCAAAAATCCAAATAATGACTAAAGCTTCACTCACCAAAGTGAACAATACAAAAAATAATAGAAACCAAAAAAAGAAAATGACTCAACATAAATGACTAAAGAATAGACAAATATTTTATGGAAATCTGAGCTCACCACAAAAAGAGTTCCACATAAATGTAGAGATTTATCTCAAAGCAAAAAACTCGAAGCTGAGCTCAAGGGCTCACGAATCCTCAAGACAAGGTCAAATAACATAGTGCCAAAGACTCCAAAAACATACCCCAGTGGCCAAAACTCACAGGAGAGAAAAAAAGAGCTTCAAAAAACCATAAAGGCCATGAAGGCCATACAAAGAGTATCACAGGTGAGCTCCAAAAGAACAACAATGGCATGCAATTTTTTTTTCCAGGGCTTCTCCCACATACTAAAAATCCAAATGAAATGATGTTTAGACCCAAGCTTCCTTTTACCGCCTAAGCCCAAGTATGGGTTAAGTTTGAACTCAACCATGGTTTGAGAATCGACGATCACAAATCAAGGACAAAGATCAAATGGCCAAGGATCATGCTCAAAACTCAAGAGATAAATAACCACGGTTAGTTCCCCACCAACCACAATTAATGCACGCAATCGAAAACCTAACCATGTGAGTCTCAAGGATCAAGACATCAAGATAGAGATAGGGTATAGAGAGATCGATGGCCCAGGAGCATTACCAACTTTCCAAGTAAACCGCTAGGGTTGTAATCAAACTCAACTCAAGTTACAAATTCCATTGCCAAAATTACCAAGAGGGTGAGTCACCATGAAGAAGGGGACAACCACGTGTCCATCAAACACATAATCATTACAAAAGACTTTCAAAGTCTAAACCATAGTGTATGCCTCCAAATAATCAAAAGTCGAACAAATTATGCCAAATGATCACCGAAAAGGTGAATTTCAAATTATACACTACCAAACATGCAAAGACCAACACATATATACATGTGTGTATTTATCAAAAGGGGGCAGAACTATAGTATGACATGTAATGTAAAATGGTCACCTTTTTCATATATACTTGCTAAGTCCACAAAGGTGGCCAAACCAAGTAATGTGAAGGTGGTCCCCACTTCAAGGAGATAATTGGCAGTATGTCACTATTGTGACCTTTTGGAGCCAAAAGAGATGTCAACATCAGAATATGTACACATGGCAGGTGGCCCCACATTGGGTGTTTGTTTTGCAAATATTGCAAATATTTTGATTTATTTACTCACAGGCAGAGAATTTTATTTTTGCATGCTTCACAAGAAGACAGAAAGAAAGAAGAGACAAGTTGCATGTTCATGGAGAGAACTTGCCTAGCAAGCAATCTATTTTTGGCAAAATTATTCACCAACTTTATTAAAAATAGAACAGTCAACTTTAGTTGACTAATATGTAATCAATGGCTATTAATGCCTCTTGTACTAGTTTGTATTATTTTATCCCTTTATTTATTATTAAATAAAGGATAAAATTAGGATGCATGGGCAAGTACAACCTTAGGCTATTTTTAGGAAGAGGGTGAAAAATTTTTTTGCTATATATTGTGTGCCTTTGCAAAGCACAAAGGGATTCTTCTTGGAGGACTTTTGGATATATGAGTACTAAAGCAAATTTTGCCAGTTTTTCCCTCTGAGTGTGAAGTATTTTCTACCTTTCCAAGTTATTTTGCAGTCTTGTGTATGTTATATTAATCTTGTGAATGCAAATTCCCTGATCAACCACCTTACCCTACTACAAATTCATTCAGTCTTTTCTGCTTAATTTTAATGTGCATGTTAACTTATTAGTACTGTTGTGATTCTCCCTCAGTACAATCAAGTGTTTTTCCCTTAGATATTCTCATAGAAAAAACTATTGGTTCGTGCATCAAGAATCCTTCCCAAATCAGTTGTGCATATACTCAATCAAAGCCCTCATACAAATTTGGTGTATCACCTTAAGTTTTAATTATTTTTCAGTTATCTTTTACTCTCAAACTCCCAGAAATCAGTTTAGGATACACCAATAAGGAACTTGTAATATGAAATATCTTCATTTATTCTTGTCCATACCTTCCGAATAAGTGCCCACTGTAGATAGTTAACCAAATAAGTCATCCATCTTGACTCCTGAATCTCATGAGTGGGCTCAGGCAATGATTTTATGGTTGAACCGTGATTTCGATTGCTTGATACGTAATTTCAGCATGTTGTTTTGAATTATCTAGATCTATAGCTTGTTGTTTTTCCATATAAGTAATTAGATGTTCACATAAGGCTTTCCTTCGAACCGTCTTAGCAACCTGGGATATCAACATCATATTCCATGGCCTTCATTATCCAAATTTTGCTCTTTTCTCATTCTATTCTTTATTTAGTAAGAATGCTTTCACACTTGGATGAGAAACAAGAACATGGATTTTATTGTTCAAAATCATGTAATTGAAATTATTTAATCCTCTTACTACTGAAAGTACTTGTTTTTCAAGGAAGGTGTACGTTGTTCATAATCATGCAAACTCTTTCCAAAGAAAGCAATAGGCTACTCAATATTTTCATCATTGACTTGAGTTAATATAGCTGAGATTGTTTCAACTCCTGCAAGTGCATACATTGTAAAATATTTATCGAAATTTGGATTTGCAAGAGTAGGAGCTTGAGAGATAGTTGTTTTGATTGATTCAAATCCTTCTCTCCCTTCAATGGTCCAAGATAAATTTTTCTCTTTCTTTAACATAGCTATCAGTGGTTTAACCAATGCTATAAAATCTGGAACAAATATTCTAACAAAGTTGATTTTTCCAAGAAAACTCGTAATGCCTTCTTATGATGAGGCAATGATAGTTATGATATGGATTCGATCTTGAAAGGATCAATTGCTAATCCTTTCTTGGAAACAATATGACCAAGTAATTTACCTTGATGTACTAAAAAGATAGACTTAAGTGGATTCAAAGATATCCCAAATTGTCTGCATAACTGAAAGGTCTACCTTAGATGTATCAGGTGTTCTTCTAGATTTTTTGAGAACATGGTAATGTCATCTAAATAAACTAGAATACATTTATTCAACAAGCTCCGAAATCCATGTCCATTGCACATTGAAAAGTTGCATCGGCATTTGAAAAACCAAAAGGCATCCTTTTGTAGGCATAAGTACCCCACTTGGTGGTAAAAGTTGTTTTATATCTATCCTCTTCCTGGACTAAAATCTGATTATATCCACTATAATTGTCCAGAAGAGATAATCTATTTGCACTAGAAACTATTCTTAAAATCTGATCCATATTTGGGAGTGGGTAATGATCTTTTAATGAAGCTTTATTAAGATCTCTAAAATCTACACATAGTCTGATTTCACTATTCTTCTTCCTAACAGAACAAGATTGGCTACCCAACTTGAATGCTTAACTGGAAAGATAATACCTGATTCAATAAACTTAGATAATTCTTTCCTCATTAGAGGCTCTATTTTGGGATTTACAGGCCTCTGTTTCTATCTAACAGTTTAGAATTTGGCTACAACTCGATTGTATGTTGTGCTAAAATAGGATCAAATCCTTTCAGGTCTTGGTATTTCCAAGCGAAAATATCTTTAAATTCCTTGCAAAGATTAATAAATGATTGTTTTTCTGCTAAGGAACATACCTTTCCAAGAAACAACTTTTTCCCTTCATCAACTGAGATCTCTTCGTAATTATCAGCATGGGTTGACATCTTAGTCTTGACCTTTCTTAACTGATCGTCAGTGCTGAAGATGTCTTCTAATGTGACCAGACCTTGAGGTAGTTTATTTGTCTTCAACTGAACAATTTGGTCACCATATAAGTGTTGTAATTTATCTTGATTAACTACATAAAACTCAGCTTCTTGCTGTAAAAACCTACAGATTTGATCATCACTTTCAAAAACCTACCAATTTGAATCATTATCAGGTATTGAGGGCCTGACAATTAGCTTTATATGAGGCTGAATTTTGCTATTTTCAATCTGTTCCAGCACTTCAAAACTAGCACCAACAGTTGCAAGTCTGTCTGCATGCTTATTTTCAGCTCTAGGAATGGACTGAATATTAATAACATCAAAATATTCTATTAAGTCTGAAATTCTATGTCTGTAAGACTTTATTAATGGATTCTTACAAACACTGAAATTTCTTACTTGATTGATAACCAACTCAGAATCACCAAAAATATGTAGCATGTTGATACCTCTATTTCTGGTCCAAAGTAAGCCATGAATTAATGCTTCGTATTCAACTACATTACAAGTGCATGAAAATTGGAGACTCAAAGCTGAGAAATGCCTTTCGTTCATTAGGGAAGTGAGCATCAAACTTGCTCCTGTCCTTGTTCTTAGCTCTGTCGAAATGAAGCTTTCAAATCCCTTCTACTTTGAATCTTCTTTTTAGACAACAAGGAAGTAGTGTATTTTCTTCATGCATATAATACACACCAAACAAGTGTTATTCAACTTCCTTAAAAGGATCATGAGCATGTTCTTCCATTGTCTTTTCATCCATAAACATGTTAGAAACACCATCTAATGTCTTTGAAACTGAGCTACCTCATCAAAGTTGGGCTGATCTAAGACTGAATAATTAGCCATCGCATTTGGAGAGTGAGGCTCAATGTGAAATCTGGCCAATGGTTTTGAATTGATAGTAACTTTGGTGCCGTAACGAGTAGTGAAAAATAAGAAAGACCAATCTGAAGAGAGATAACCTCCTATTTTTGTTGTGAAGTCTCTAGATAAGCATAAAGCAAAGTATGGAGGTAAATCCACAATAGTGACATCTTGCAGAATAGAAACATTTGGGCAAGCATGTAACGTTACCTCTAAATTTCTGATCAGACCAACTATATTAGTTGTAGTTCCATCAAGCTGTAAAACACTCCTTTCTATAGGCTCATACTGCAGACCCAATTTTTCTGCAATTGCTTTTGGCATAACTGTGCTACTTGTGTCATTGTCCACCATGCAATTATGAACTAGTTGTTCTCCAATGATCAATGAAAAATAAAATGGTGGCTTTTTGATGTCATGAGCATTCAAAACTTTCTAAACCATCCACTTAAGTTCTTTAATATGGTCTTGTTCAAACGTCCCAAGGACCATGTCTTCCTTTTGAACTTCCTTTTCTGCTATTTTTGAGGAAATCTTTAGCTTAGCTAGTTCATGAGAAAGTAAATCTTGCTGTCCAAGGAATATTTAGAGTGTCCCACATTTAGATGTTAACGTTATGCTTTTTCATTACATCAAAAATGTTAAAAGAAGCAACAATTTTAGAGACAGATTCAACTGTCTTAATGTAGACCTTAGCAAAAATTGATTCTGCTTCAGCTGCCTTTGATATCTGTGGTATAAATAGTCTTCTTGGGTCATGTTGTAGTTGTTTTTAATGGCCTTTATCAACTGGAACACTTGCTATTTTTTGAGGAGCAACAGGATTGTTGGCTGACTTTGGGATCCGTAGATGTCGTCTTATCACGGCGACATGGCGAACAAGCTTATTTTGTTGTTTTTGAATTTCAACAACTTTTCCTTGAGCCCTAGTAGTGACCGCAATGAAATCCTCCTAATTGAAACTGACTAAATTCTATTCAGGTGCTTTCTGAACATGAGTTTCTTGCTACCCACTCTCCATTTGAGGCATGAAAAATGCTTTAGATTGAGGTTGTGTAAGAAGATTTAGATTCAGAAAAGCATTTGGGCAATTTATAGCTAATTGAGGTTGATTGCAAGGTTGGCACCACCTCTCTATAGCCATATTAACTAGGACTAAAGCGTTAGAGGAACTAGGAGCCTTTGGGTCAAATTGCCTTTGCTGGTAAGGCGGCCTATAATTTTGATTCTGTTGATAAGGCTGCTTGTTTTGCTGATTTTGTTGATTTTACTGATAAGGAGCCTGATAGGGTTTGCTAGGTAACACAAGTCTATTCTCAATTGAAGTCAACTTATTTCCCATAGTCTGCAAAACTTTAAATACATCATTTGATGGGGCTACAACAACAGGTTCTATGATTGTAATAGGTTGAGGAATAAGTGCTAAATCTGCCAAAAAAGGCATTGAAGGCCTTGGTGCTAATTTTCTAGCTTGAATAAAACTATTTTCAGCTCGGATGACGATGTCGTGTAGGCTACTGGGAGTGTCTCTCCCCCATTGACTGAATCATAGTTGAGATATCACGGTTTAATGCCCTAAGATAATAAAGGAAAGCATGATCAACTTGAGGCTTGACACTTGTTGGAATTCTTTCCCAAGTTCTAGCAAAACGAATATTGAAACTGGACATAAATTCATTGGGATCTCTTTTAATAGTAGACATATGTTCTATAAGAGATAAATGATCTGAATTATCTTGAATTTTTTTTAGCAATTTATCACCTAAATCATCCCAAGTTCTTATGCATCCAATCTCTAGATTTCTATACCATTGCAAGGCTTACCCTTTAAGAGATGCAACTAAAAGTCTTAAGGCTACATCCTCATGAGTAATATTATGAACTACACATAAGGCTGCAACATCTTTAATGATGTTACACATGCCCCAATGATGATACAGTCTCCTTGCAAGGTGTTCGAATCCAGAAAGGCTCACTAAGTATATGCTTGTATCCCGCATGCCCCGCTCAGCCTCCACATGCTTTGTTTTTCCCTTTTCCCCCTTTTTTCTTGCATTTTGGCTTGATGATGAAACTACCGCCCCATGCTGGGGCGGTCATGTGACCGCCACCCGGATAGGCGGCGGTCCCATGAACCGCCGCCCGCACACAGGTTTTTGTTCGCATTTTCCAGATTCCTCCAATGATCATGTCAAATGTAAATCTTGAGTTTTACATGCTTTCTTCAACCACTTTGGCTTGCATTAATGTTTTTGGTCCCCTGTAATAGTGTTTTTCCTTTGTTTATAGTAAAAGAGATCAAATGGGAGTTACCCTCTGGTAAATGCATTGGTTATAAATAGCCAACTTGTTTTCAAGCAAATGGCCCCTCATCTTCTCAATTCTCTTATTCAGTCTTTCAATTTCTTGCTTAGAATTCTATCAATTTCATGTTTTGCTTCCATTGTTGGTCTTTTAGAGGTCATATAATCTTCTTGTTTCAGTCTTGTTCCATTCTTTACTTCATACAATCAGTTTAGCATAGAATAGCTTCATTTCTAGACTAGAATCCATTAAAGTTGCAGGTTTTGTTTTGTCACAAGGATAGATTCTAAAACTCTCGGTACACTTGTGTTGTATTCTGTGATAAATCCCACTAGGAATTACATAGTCAAGCTCTGTTCACTTGCGCTTATCCCTCTCCTACTCGCATTGTATTCGGTCTATATCCAAAGCTGCCATTGTTTGAATACCATCTTCTGTTGATACTATCATATACACACTTTCTAGATTCACGAGGACACAAAGGAATGAGGAGATCACACTGAGGGGATGAAATCACACACAACTAGATTTACCATTGTTCTGTAAATGCCAGGTTTGAGCTATCAAAGTTCTAGTTACAACATATCAAATAGAGTAGTGAATTATTTCATTTCAGTTAAAAGTTTGCTCTCGATATCACTAGGGAAGCTATGGGGATTGATAGTTTCTGAGAAACTGTGATTCATTCCTCACTTCTGAGGTAGGATCGAGAGCCTTTCAATTTAATATATTTAGTTGCTTAGATATTTAGGATAAAATCACAACTGCACAGGAAAATAGCCATACCAGGCTACTTTGCTTGTTTTTATTCTGTTACTAGATTAGTTGTCCATTTTATAAATATACTAGAGTAGCTGCTCTTCAATTTCATTGAAATACGTCATTGAAAATACAAAAATAGAAGAATGCTTGCATAGTGTAAATACTTCTTTCATAATCAGTTTATTAAAGTTAGTTAAAAGTTGAATCATTTTGTATGACAATCACAGGACCTAGAGAGCCTAGAGAGTATATATTTGAACCCATAGTGCCTCAACCAAATCTACCCATGACATTAGCTGATATAGATCAGGACCTTAGGATACAGGTCTTTTGAGCAACAACAAACTTACAAGCAATTAGTGAGCAACTAAGAGGATTAAACATCGAAGACGACAAAGCTTACACATTTTGGTCAAACCATCCAAACTATAGATTGCCTTGATAAAACATCTGAATGAATGTGCAAGGATTCAAATGAGAGCAAACATTTGGTTGTGATCCTTTGGTTCCACAGCCTAACGCAGGAGACCTCCTCATCGACATAGATACTAGCTTACGTATTCAAGTTGCCAGAACACCTGTTAGGTACTCCGAGAAAATCATACAACTTCTAGTTCTAAACATAGAGGCTGAAAAGGCATACGATTATTGGATAGTTGGGAGAAGGGATTGATTCTTCACATGACCATAACAGGTCCACAACAACCACGAACTCACGGTTGTGATCCCCAAGTCCCACAACCCAACGGGCCTATAAATCAGTTAAGTATTGACACCGGCTTACGAACACTGGTATTTAGATCCTCACCACTCCCACCAGATATTATAGTACAATTCTCCATATTAAACATAGAAGCCAATCAATCTAATATTTTCTGGGCTAGACCAGAAAATCACCCATAGTTAACTACAAATCCACTAAATCGCCCATCACCATTTTATGACCTTGTCTGGAGATATATACAAAGCTCCCATAGGTCACTTCCCACGTATCCAACAACCAAGAAACAGGATCTCGGCAGAGCTCGACATTGATTGGAGCCTCCGAGCAGCCATTATATCCGAACAAACCATTACACCAATTCAGGTTAGGAGGGCCTTCTTCACCTTAGATTCACAGATTCCATTATTGCGTATTGAGGATATAAGATTACCCGATTAGCTTATCTATATCTATTCACATTCAACATTCACCGGTTGTCTCGACACGACCTCGAGGAGGTCGGGTACAAGGAAGAGGTACTTGTAGATTCCCATGCTCGCATGTCACTTTTCCATCGTACAAAATTGGTGAACCCGATGTGAACAAACAGTTCTTCCTTTTATTATTTTTCATTTCTCTCATCCACCTTCGCTCTTTCCCATTATTTTGTGGGTATTCATATACCCCCGAATATGTCGGGATATGATGCATATGGCAGACCTCTCTCAGGTCTTGAAGCAAACTATAGTCAAACAAATAGGCAACCATCGCCCTCACTTTTTACATGGGCTGATAACTATTCAAGTAATTACTTGTCATCTCAAACTCCCCCTCACAGAACTAGCTCAAGTTCTTCATTCTAAATTGAGGAGTTTGATCAGTTTGCACAAACACAATAGCCAGAGCCATCAGGCTCTAATAATATGACATTTACTGGGGAATCCACTTCATCTCCTCGGGTCTTGTTCAGACCACAGATCAGTAGACAATCAGACCCACTCCCTTTTTTGGATGAGGAGTACTTAGCACGCTTCACTAAAAGTGAACAACATTTCCAAAACATGTATCCACCAATAGGAAGTTTGCAAATACAATCTGATACCCTATTCCAGAAAACACCCCCATTCCTCCACCTATGGGAAATACCCTCGGTGAAGCTTGGCAGGGTAATGATCAATTCATAGCAGGGTATCACACCCCTTTACAACCTCAAGCTATACAACAAACACCCTAAGGCAAAACACTCGTCTTCGCCAATGGAGGTCATTTCAGCCTTAGCTGAAAAGGTTAGAGGGCTGGAACTTGCTCAAGCAAACCAAAATTCATATTTTGGGCAAGCAAGAATCCCCAACCCTCCGCATCATCCTAGTCAAGTCGACCTCCTTACAGGAATAGGCACGTTAGGCATGCCTCCTCAAAATCCTTATAGTTACCCACAACAAACACCAACTAGGACCGCATTTTCAAATGCCGCTCCAGTTGAAAACATGACACCTCCCGCTTGGCACCAAACAACCCATACTAGAACAATGCTCCTCCTTACTTAAACATTTATTCAAAGTCACCACAAGGAGACATGTTCTCTTCTCTCGGGATGTTCGTTCAACCACAGGGATTCCCTTATGTCCCTACAAACGCATATGCTATGCCATATCAACAACCCATTCCACCTCCACCCCCTCAACAAGCACCATCGATGGTCGAGGCCTATGCGTAGGGGACTTATTCAAAATATTTAAAAGAGCCCCTAGACTTCACCATACGAAGTGTTATGCTTCCAAGACCTCTTCCCGATTTACCCAAATATAAAGGGGAAGGGGACCCAATGCACACATTAAGGCCTATGCCACAACCATATGGGAGTTACTCCCTTGGGACGGGGTTGTCGCTAAAATATTCCCTAAGACCTTAGAAGGTATTGCCCTTGATTGGTATTACAGAATACCTAAAGCCTCGATACACTCATTTAAACAACTCGTGTCAGAATTCATCAAAGCTTTTGACATGAACAAATTATTAAGAATGGGAATCAGGGAGTTCTTGCATATCAAACAAGAACATAATGAATCCACTGCTCATTTTATTCAAAGATGGCGTATAGTTCTCTACTCATCAGTGAGTGCTCCAAACATGGATCAAATGGAACTATGTGATTTATTCCTTAATTCTCTCAATAGAGAGATAAAGGAAGAAGTCCAGAAGTTCCCACTAAGAACTTATGATGAAGTACTCGAGAGTGCTCTCCGAATCGACCAAGTAGCGATAGATAGTGGTCGTAAGACATATGGGACAAATGGGAAATTAACCACTCCCAATCAAAACACCGCGGCCTATTCTAATATAGGGAACGCTAATCAAGGACCTAAGATCCTTAACAAGAACCATGTGGAGTTACAACAAATGGAGTAACTGACCAAGTTAAAAGGGAAAACGTTGTAAACATTTCACCACCTATTAATAATCAATGAAATAACAATTTTACTCCAATAATCAACGCGGTGGATTTTAATCATCCACCATGGCAACAACAACAACAACAACAACGATGAAAAAAAATCCAAACACAAAGTCCAAATCAAAACTCAACTGGATATCAGAGTCAAAACCAAAGGCAACAACCTCAAAATTTTAACTCTAACAACCAACAACCTTATCAAAATTTTGGGCCACAACAGGTTTTAAATCAACAACCTCGAAATTATAATCCCAATTTATATTGTGGCTTCCACAAGATTCAAGGCCACGATACTAGGACTTGTCGTGAATACAATAAATTCATGCAACATTTGCTAGAAGATCAAAACAACTCTTTATAGATATGTTTTTAGCAAATTCTGTAGTACCCATGCCAAACACTTATGCAGGGCAGTTTCCCCTCAAAATGCACCCCTCAAGATCTTTAATGATCCACTCCCAAACCATTCTAACAATAACAGGCTAGATCCTAATGGAACAAACAAGGGTGTCATAACAGGAAACAATGATCATGAAGCTTCAACTTCATTAAATCCACCAGTCACACCCCAATTAGGAACTCGACCTCAAACTAAGATAGTTGGTTTAGTGGAGTTAGACACCGAGCTACCCGTAGAAACCATAACAAGAACACGGGATTATTCATCCCAACCTACTCCAAGTTATCCATTGGAACCAGACAACAATCAACAAACATTGGTAAAACCCATAGGCCTATGATTTAATTAATGATTTAACTAAAACCTTCTCACACATCTCCTTTTTGGATTTGTTAAAAACTCTCCCACCCACAGAGCTGCCCTCTTAGAAGCATTAGGCCTTGGTCATTTAATCAACATCACTCCTCCTCCGAAACGCAAGTAAACCATGTGGACTTTGACGTTTATCCTCCGGGGCAGCCAGATAGGGATATTGAGTTTATATTCGATATAAGCAAAATGCCAACAGACGCTGAAATTGCATGAAGAGGTGACCCAACTTTACATTTACAAGTATGGGTCTACAATAATTATGTTAAACATGCAATGGTTGATGATGGGGCAACAATTAATATAGTCCCCTTCGATTTTCTTCAAAAGTTAGGATATGGAGAGACAAACTGTTCCACAACGTGAAATACGCTAAGAGGTTATGATAGCCTCAAGGCCACTTCGATTGGAACCATAGTTTTACCAGTCACTTTAGGACCCAAGATGGTCCTCACCAAGTTTTATATTATAGATCGGAAACCAATTATAATATGATCCTTGGTCGGCCATGGATACACCGCATGAAGGCAATCCCTTCCACGTTATTCCAAGAAATAAGATTTCTACACTTAGGGAAAATATTCATGGCACAAGGTGACCCAAAACCCTTCGATATACACCTAGCTGATTTGAAGAAAAGACCGGGCATTCACTCCGAGTTTGAACTCCCAACAAATCAACTCATCAAACCAATTAATTCAAAACCAAAAGAAGAGTTGATACCCACCACGGAGTTGGAGATTACAAATCCAGCCGAGGACATTCCAACACTCAAAAATGAGACCAATGTTATAAAAATGGTGTCACTAGGGACTACCACCAAAATTGTCAAATTACTGGAGAAAGACTTACCTATTCTCCTACCATTTGATTCCATGGGTATGGGACACACCCTAGGAATTGCTTCTCTTCCATCAGATGAAGTTTTTATGGTAGAAGTAACCAAGCAAAAAAAAATAGATACGACAGATATCCCAACATCCATTTTTCCAAATGAGTATTGGACTCTCCACTTTGATGGAGCTAGATGTCACTTTGGAGCTGGGGTGGGAGTGATCTTTACTTCACCTGATGGAAAGATCCTACCTTTCACCTTTAAATTAAACTTTGAATGTACAAACAACGGGGCTGAGTACGAAGCTCTCCTCCTTGGCCTCATTCTAGCTAAAAGAATGGGTGTCGACAACATTAGAGTGCTAGGAGACTTGCAATTGGTTGCAAACCAAGTCTCTGAGGTATATGAAACTAGAGCTGAGCACTTACAACTCTATAAAACAATAGTATTAGATCTAAGTAAGGGATTTAACTTCATATCAATTGAAGCAATCCCACGAGAGCAGAACCTTCTCACAAACTCGATAGCAACCTCAGCTTCCCGTTTCACCCCAAATAGTGAGTTGGAGGATACAAATTTCACGGTATCACTTCGTACCAAGCCATTAGTGCGCAAAATACCAACAAACTCACTCTTGACTCATGGGGAAGCTGAGGATGATTTTTCTATCATGGATCACTTTGACAATGATAGAGTCACTCTCGAATATCTAAACACCTATGCGGAGCTACACCTTGCTCACCGTATAGTTGATCTTTCCTTAATACCACATTCCTCTTCCTATTTTGGAAATCCCATGATAGAGTCTCCTCCATAGAAGGATCTCGATATCTACGAGATAGAAGACGGAGAAAGTTTGGAACTACCTCCAGCCCCACTTGAATTTGAAGAAGGTAACACTTCTTTAATAGAAGAAACCATTGACATAAACATTGGAACGGAGGAAGAACCAAAATTTTGAAGTTGGGATCCTCGTTAACTCTAGAGGAGATAGAAATACACACCCAAATCCTCAAAGAACATCAAAAGGCTTTTGCATTTAATTATAAAGAAATGACGGGCATTGCACCACAAGTCACGGTACATAATCTTGTCACTAAACCAGATGCGAAACCAATTAAACAAAAGTCAAGACCAATGAAGCCAAAAGTGGCTCTCATGGTAAAAGAGGAAGTAATAAAACTTCTCCAAGTGGGATTCATCAAGCCCATTGACTATTCACAATGGGTATCTAATATCGTCCCTATCCTAAAAAAGAATGGGAAGATACACATTTGCATAGATTTTCGGGATATTAACAAAGCTTGTCCCAAGGATGACTTCCCATTACCATCCATTGACGTTATCATTGATGCAACAACTGGATTTGAACTGTTGTCCCTCATGGATGGGTTCTCAGGGTATAATCAGATTAAAATATCTAAACAAGATCAAGCCAAAACTACATTCATAACTCCCTGGGGAACTTATTGCTACGTTGTCATGCCATTTGGTCTTAAGAATGCCGGCACTACGTATCAGCGGGAAATGACATATATATTCCATGATCTTATCCATAAAATTGTGGAATCATATGTGGATGACTTGTTGGCCAAGGCCAAGAAACACTGTGATCATCCAAAAGTTCTCCATATCATCCTCTCACGATTAATTGAATATGGCATCACATTAAATCCAGAGAAGTGCATGTTTGGTGTGACAGGAGGCAAACTTATGGGCTACATTATATCTTCATGAGGGATTGATGTTGATCCAGCCAAAATACGGGCTGTTCTCGAAATGATCCCACCATCGGATGAGTCTGGAATCAGGTCATTTCTTGGGAAACTTGGTGCAATCCGCAGGTTCATCCCAGATCTAAGTTTTGCCATTCATCCAATCAACAATCTATTAAAGAAAGATTATAACATTGATTGGACTAAAGAATGCAACGAGGCCTTTGAAGTAGTTAAACGCTTCTTGTTATCTCCACCCACATGCTAATGCCTCCCAAACTAGACCACCCTTTGATCTTATACTCACGAGCCACTCATGTCTCGCTCGCCTACATGCTTTGGCTCAAGAAGACAATGATAAATGGGAACGTGTGGTCTATTTCATTAGCCAACGTTGCTCGATTATGAAACACGCTACACATAGGCAGAGAGAGAATGCCTTGCCATAGTCTTTGCAACAAAACATTTAAGACATTACATGTTAAACCAAGAAACGAGGGTCATTGTAAAAATAGATCATTTACTGAACATTCCTCACGCAAGGGTCTTTATCTAAAAAGGCTGGACGTTTCATAACCTTAATGGGTGAATTTGAGTTGACATTCGTAAACCAAAAATCCATTAAGGGACAAATCATTACAGATTGGTTAGCTGACAATCCACTAGATGGAGGCAATCTGGTAAATCTAGACTTTCCTGATGAGTGTATATACTTCATCAAACCAGGCCTCCCATCTCTACATGTCCCTGGTATACTGATATCATTAATTTCATCATAGACCACACATACTCGGAAGGTGCCACGTCACAACAAAGAAGGCGGTTACGCATTATTACCACTAAATATGTTGTCTTAGAATAGGTACTCTATCGTAAAGCCTTTGACGACATGCTTCTAAGATGCGTCAACATAGAAGAATCCAAGAAGATTCTTCATGAATCCCACAATGGGATATGTGGAGGCCACTTCGATGGTCACGCCACCACTCAAAAAATACATCGGATGGGCTATTTTTGGCCCACTCTCGAGCATGACGTAGTGGAATTTTTACGTAAGTGCCACAAATGCCAAGAATTCTCTCACAAGATTCACATGCCAACACAATCCTAGAACAATAGCGACACCATGGCCCTTCTCCACATGTGGGGTCTAGACTTGATAGGGAAATTCTCTCCCTCATCAACCGATGGCCATAACTTTATAATTACAGCCACAAAATATTTTACCAAATGGGTGGAGGCCATGCCTCTCACCATAATACCAGGTTCGGTAATTTCCAAATTCATTCTGAACCAAATTATCTATAGGTATGGTGTCCCACAAGTCATTATCTCAGATAATGGCACGTCCTTTAAGAATGATGAAGTCCATGAGTTATGTAGCAAGTTCAAGATAAACCATCACACGACCTCTCTTTACTACCCTCAAGCTAATGGGCAGGCCAAAGTGACAAACAAAACGTTAAAGGCTATTCTTCTCAAAACAGTCAAGGAGAATAAGCGAGATTGGCATTTAAAACTATATCCGGCCTTGTGGGCCCATCGAACCTCGATAAGAACACCAACAGGAGCAACTCCTTTCTCACTGGTATTCGGGCAGAAGCAGTTCTCCCGCTTGAGGTTGAAATACCCAGTCTCGCATCTCATTACAAGGGATTCTGATGAAGAAGCTTATAGGGAGGCACGCCTCTCTCAACTAGAAAGCCTTGATGAGGTCAAGCTAAATGCCGAACAAAGGCATAGAGCCTATGCCGACTGGATGTGTCGGCAATACAAAAAAAAATTCTATGAGTGAGAAATATATGAAGGAGATCTAGTTCTAAGACTAGACAGCCGGATCGATAAGAAAACCGCAAAGGAAGAAAGTTTCGGCCCAAATGGTTGGGCCCATACCGAGTCATGAAGGACTACAGAAATGGTGCGTATCTTTTGTGCACACTAGAAGGTGAGGAATTTAGTGAAACTGTCAATTCCTTGCATCTTAAACGGTTTTACGCATAAAACATCAAAATCACCACTTGTACATTATAGCTACCTACATTGCATTAGTCTTTTAGCTGCTTCATTCTGTCCACTCATTTCATAAAAATGGTAGCCCATGAGCTTACTCTTAAGTAACTTGTTACAAATTTCTGAAAATATTGGCAAAGGCATTCAAATCACATCTCTCCAAACATCATCAACTATTTTTGAAATCTTCTCATCAAGTTTGACAGATGATAAAGTATTGACGAAAACCATACTAAGGCCTCGCATACTTGGCTTTGCTCTTTCTTTTACTAGGTGAATTTGTCCTTGCCTACGGTTTGTTCTAGAAGCTTCTTGGTGTCACATATATCCCTCTCAAATCTCTTTGAAACGAAAGGATACCCCAAAGTCATAGATCAGAAATGTCAAAATCAAATGAAACCAAAATCACCAAGTGAACAAAATATTTTATTTTACACACTTCTTTGCCCCACCAACCTTCGGTGATAAGCCCACATCTCTTACTAGTGGTGCGAGGTTGGGAAAGGAAGGAAGTGCCCTTACTCACCTATATCCTACCTTTGGTGACAAACCCATGCTTCTTACTAGTGGCATGAGGCAGGGTGTGGGGGGTCTAGTCACACAAATTAACAAATCTTGGTATGCTAAAAACACAAATCAAATTCTATTAAGAGGAAACAAATATACAAATTCCAAAGAGATCAAATCCTCAAAACCAGATTTTGTCAACTAGGTTGCCATTTATGAATCTAAGTCTAGATAAACTGGAAAGTAAGTGGCCTTCTAAGCCTGGTGTTAGTTCTGAGTAGGGTAGGTGTGTAGGTCTAAATTTGGTTTCTGTTCATTCTTGGTTTGTCTGTCTCTCATCATTCCATTTAGTCAAACTCATATAACTTGTGCCCTTCCTAACTCTTGGTGTTGAGCCCTCGCATCTTACTAGTTACGTGGAGTTGGGAATGGGGCAAATTCATCTCTTTATCACTATACATTCATCACATTTTTCCAATATAAGAAGAAATTACAAACATTGCCCAAAGAGTTCAAAAGTTCAGTACTACCATATGTTAGTATCATCTCATATTAGCATTACAAAAGTAAAACATACAAAGTAAAACATTCTGTTTACTATCATTTGTTATCCATCACATACATTCTAAAAACATGAAAACAAGTATTCTAAAAATATAAATACACATGTGGAAACGAGTCACAAAATTCTAGGCACCAAGAGTCTAGATCCAAAATATATATATATATATATATATATATATACATATATCAAGTTTTATATACAATGCCATCATGCACTAGGCATGGTCAAAACGCTCAATGAGCCAGAAATGTACAAAAGAACTCATATAGATATCTAACAAAATGCTACAAAATGGTCTCTCAATCCCTATGGGATCCCTCAGAGGGTGTGCGACCACGCCTAGGACTCCGGCTACGCCGGCGCTCTAATGCACTGAGGGCTCACGGTCACAACCAGTAGCTACCATCTCGCTATGAGAATGACTCCTCATCAAGCGCTCGGCTGTCCTATATCCAGCTACCTCGCGCGAGAGAAGTCATGATCTTCGCCACATGCCAGATAGAGGAAAAAACATCAGTATGCCTACTGGATGCTAAAGGCTCCCCACGTCCACGGAAAGCTCAACACGAGTCTTCTCCGAGGGGAGAAGCAAGGTATCAGTGCATACTTAGTGAATCAAGTCTCACCACTCATCAGCAGTCACTTTGCAAGTAAAGGAGAAAACAAGTTAGAAAATGATCAAAAGATAAAACCAAGAGTAAACAAAACAAAAAGAAATAACAAACTAAGATAATTCTAACTAAAACAAATGTCAAGAGAAGAGTGGCAACTCACTCGGATCTCCAGGCCTCCAAGAAGGATCTCTAGGATCCGCGCCTGCCACTGATGTCACCACTGACTGGTGTCCCTCTCCCATATCTAGGGCAATGTGACGGCCTGTAATGACTCACCATCTCCACCTAAGTCCTGAGAGAGAAACTCCTCTAAGACCAGAGTCACCCTCTCTGTGCTCCGCTCCGCCCTCTCAACCCGTAGGATCTCCTGAGTATCATGCCACTTGGGATCACTATCATCTCCCCACCCATCTCACTAATCTCCATCTCCTCTGTCTCCTCCTCTATCTCTCCCCCTGTGAACTCCTCAGACTCGAGTCCACGTCAATGGGCTCATCACTGCTATGGGCGGACCGGTGGCAATCCAAAGTAAGGGTGCCTAAGGAGCACCGGCTCTCCCTCAAGCACGTACCACCCTCCTGGCCGCAATAGGAACACCAGGGAGTAACAATAGTCCAACCCCGGCCTCTAGGACCTCCCGAGCCTCACGAATAGATCTCGTACACTTTCCCCACGGAGGAAGCATGTCACTATAGGGGAGGCCAAACTACTGTGGTACTCTATCAAAGGGGTGGATCTCCAACTTCCCCGCCCTGTCTATCAACTGGCTGGTAGTCTGATAGGCAATCAATGTAATGGTCTCCTCTCCCCATACCCCCTCTTATGGCCTAATAAGGAGTGGCCTCCATGTCTGGTAGTGGTCGAGAGGCCACTGGCTGGTGAGGTGCTCTAAGAATGGTCATCCACGTCCACCTCGCTGCCCTAATAGCCCCGGGATCCTCTACCTCTACACCTCTCCCATATGGGGTGATATGCTCATACACCCAACTCATGACAAGAGTCGGGTGGCTCAGTGACTATCCCTATAATCGGACTACCCTGTATAAATCATGGTAGGTAGTCCCGAGGATATCTACTCCCCAAGCGTAGACACGTCCATGGCCCTCAATCTGTGCAATAATGGGGGCCCAACAATATAAGAGGGTGTCCCCTCCCTTGTCCCCAATCGATTGGATGTAAGGATGCCCATGATGGCCTTGCGGAGCACGGGAATTTCTGACTCAATGATAGAATGAATCCTCACTCCCTTCTTTGATCCCATCGATACAACTACATCTCCCATGTAGGTGGCCCACTGAACCACCTGTGATCTCGATACTGCTGTCTTAAGAGATAGCCATTAGCCCCAAGGATCGGAACCCCCAGTATACGGTAAACATCCTCCAGGGTGATGGACCACTCACCCCTAACTCTTGGCAATCGAAGGTGTTCCGATCCGCATCCCAGTATGAAAATAAGTCACACAGTATGTGACTAGCAGGTGCAACGTGAGGGACCTGTGCAATCCTCCAAATACCAGCCCTCTGGAGAGTATCCCGCTCTGCCTGGGAGAGTGCCTCTAACACTGCTGAGAGCCAATCACACTCCCTCTCTCGGCTCCATCTAATATACTCCTCCTTCTTCATACACCCAAAAACACAAAAAGGAGTAAGTTAGTACTAAAATCCAATTGGAAAGACTTTTAAAAACATGTAAAAATGCTAAAAGTGCAAAAATAAATAAAAGAAAGCTTTGTTTTAGCTTTCTATCATGACCGCCGCCTGTGCAGAGCGGTGGTTCCGTAACCACCACCTTCTAAGGCGGCGGTCCCATAACCGCCGCCCTACACAGGGTGGTGGTCCTATCCCACAAACTCAAACGGGTCATATACCCTAAAAATGCTTAAAACTAACAAATACACCATTTTTGCTAAAATGAAAACCTACCCTATGGGCGCCCCCCCTAGAGACACGTTTAAAACTAATATTTTCAAAAATACCCCCGAGAGAAAGATTTCATCATTTCCACATTTTAGGTCTAAAAACAATAAATCGAGAAGAACTAACCTGAGACTTCGTGGGTCGATGTTCCGCTCTCGAAGGCATGATCACTATCTCACCATGAACGTTTTGACTATACTCTCGTCAAAAACCATCACCGTGGGTCCCAGAGCTCAAAACTATCAAATCAATCACAGCAAATGAATAGTAAAATGACTTCATTTTATATAAATAGCCCCCTTAATTTGATTTTGAATGTATTTCGCAGGGTCGAGTGCCGACGAGGTAAGTTCTAAACCTCACATAGATGGTAAGTCCTCTTTTCATATCAATTTAGCCTTATCTCTCCAATTGTTTTATCTAGCTACACTTGAGTCCCTTGTTTTTATTTTGCAGATAAGCAGACTTTGATGGTGACTTTCCAACAAATGGGCATGTCGTATAACTCCTCACTCCCCATTTCAGGACCGTCATACTGGATCCACCATTTTACGCTTCTTCATGGCTAAGACGCTTCTCCGAGGGGGCAAATGTACGCACCCAAAATCAGAGGGTACTGCACCATCGAACGATGTTACACATGCCCCAATGATGATACAGGTCTCCTTCTAAGGTGTTCAGAATCAAGAAAGGCTCACCGAGTATATGCTTGTATCCCGCATGCCCCGCTCAGCCTCCACATGCATTTTTTTGCCATTTTCTGTAACACCCTGAACTGTTGTTACTTTCTCCTAAGCATTCAAGTGTTGATATATGATTTCTCCTATATAAGGACATGTTCCTTTGGTTTTGGGAAGTCATGCTTGATTTGGATTATATCTTTTCTAGCTCTTAAGATCTTTGATTGAACCAAAATATGCTTGGACTCTTTTGTTTCTTTCATCCTTCGCATTTGAGTACAATCTGATTTCTAGAAGATTGTGGATTTATCCACCTTTATGACTCAACCTTGGATCAGTTGCATTGATCCAAGGAATGTTTTAATTTTATTCAGGATGAACAATTTGTAATAACATTTCGTGAGTTATTAAGTCTGACTGAACTTTGAATGTTCAAGTTCTTTTAAAACTCCTTCTTATATATATATATATATATATATATATATATATATATATATGTATGACCGTAGAGGATAGTTTTGTTGGATTCCGGAGGTTAACTCTGGCTGATCATTGTAATCAGAATCTGGTTTCGGTCATCATAGCATTAGAAAGGACCTAGACCTTAAGCCAGGTAAGATGTGTAAGTTTTCTATCTAAAGCTTAATTACTTAATGCAAATCGAAACTAAATCGGGAATGTTTTATTCTGTTTGAACTCTATTACTGATTAGTCCTATCTAGGGGACCTAGACTAGAATCAGTAAGGTTATTAGTTTTAACCTAAACTATAACCTAATGTTGCAAGGTTAGTTAATCTAACCTAGTCCTAAACTATGAGCTTAATACTCCTAAGGGTTAACTAAACCTATCACTAAGGAGGGTGACTAATGTTATATCCTATGGCCATAAGACTAAGTCTACCTATGATCTAACCTTAGTCACTAACCTATCCTAAACTAATGCTATGAAGGGGGACCTAAGGAGGGTCGCAAGTCTTGGGCGATGGTTTCCATGGCATTTAAGGAAGGGATAAGGATGAAGGACAGGAGTGCTGCCAGGTTTAGCAGAGGTTAAATTTGTTAAGAGGGTCTTACGTGGTAGCATCTCTAAGAATGGGAACTTTTGTTTATTTTGTTTTAGCATTCACCAACTTTGGCGGTTAGTGGCAATGGAGAATAGGTGGGAGAATGAAATTTAATGCAATTAATTTGCATAGGGTCTCGAGCGCAGATTGCTTGGGAAGGCATGCAAGTGGAATTTTGCTTGGTTGTCTTGTTTTTCATGCATTCCATTTTTCACTCTGCATGAGCACTGGTACTTTGAACCAACCGTCTACTCTTCATTGCATGGCGATTTTGAAAGTTTCAAATTTACTTCTCTGTCATGGGGAGTATATAAGGCATGGAGGTAACAATATTTTGTTGTTTAATCTTTCGTGGAAGAAGAAGAGAAGGGGCGAGCGCATTCAGAGGTCTTCTTCGACTTTTTAGTGACACTATCAGGCATGATAGGCCCTAACTATTAAAATATTGCTTTCCTTTAAATGTTTTCATTAGAACAACTCTTGTTCTGATGATATATGCATATTTTGACTTGGTAACAATGATTTGGGTTTTATGTTGATTTGGGGTTCTGGGTTGTATTTGGATCCTGGATGAAACCTGCTTCATTATTCTTGTTTCCATGCTTTGTGAATCCAATATGGAGTTTTGCTTTCTGTTTGGAAGTGTTGTAAGTTTTCTTTATCTGACTGGAGGTATTTGATTAAGAACTGGCTCCATGAAAGGATGCGTGCTTAATGATTACGTGTTTGAAAACACCACTGTAATTATTTATTGTTTCGAATATGATTGTATTAATTGATTGTTTGCTTTGCTAAACTCTAACTATTACTGGTCCATGTTCAGAAAGTAAGTAATTGATTTTGTGGTTGGAATGTTAGTTTATTCAGTGAAACTCGACTGTTTTAGTTGCATGAGTTGGAAATGTTGTTTGAAGTCTAAGCCTATACTTTTTATTTCAAAGGGGTTTGAATGTTCTTATGAATACAGGTTCTGTGAGTAAGGAAGTATTTGGTTAAACTGTTGTTTTTGTGATTTTACATGGATATTAGGAACACGGATATGTTCAAGAGAAAATGTACTTGGATGAACTCTGTTCCCTGGCAATTCATGGTTAATCTTGGATCTGCCTTAATAGAAATTATGTTAATGTGTGGATGAGATAAGACTGTGTTTTATTTACCCAGAGGTGACTGTGAAATCTACTTCTTTGGGCCGCATTACACAATGTCGAAATTCTACCTTGAAAGAAAAACAATGACTTCAATGTCGATAAGCTTATCTACATTCAGCTAATGCATTCCCCTTTTGTAGTTGAAATTTGGGTTGAAATGATCTATATATATGCAACTGAATGATCTATTTATTTTGAATAGATAAAGCACTGATAACTACTATGGTATGAGTAGGGTGACTTTTGGGGCATTGCTGAATCTGTATTTAGAATTCAATTATTAATTATGTATATGCATTTTTGGTTTGGTGTCCTGAAATTATATATATATATATCAACCTAATAGTGCGACGATTGGAATGATTCAGATCGATCCATTGGCAAACTCTAAAGGTGACTCTACCTGACCTATGTTATTGGTTAAACTTAGATGTTTGGATTACTCATCTTTTCCTTCCTTGATGGAACTTGAGATGTATATTACTGCTGGAAGCTAATTAGTTCCGAACTTGATTACAATAGAGTTTTAATCTTCTCTGTTTTCTTCCTCTAAGTTGAGAAGGGAAAATTGTTAAAGGGTTTCAAATTATGAAAGTGTTTATACTCTCCTTGGGAATAATAGTGTTCTCTTCTTTAGAATTCCTATAAGGAACTCTACAGTAGGGTTATGGGATGTCAGGACTATTAAAAGGTAGTGTAGAGAAATAGTAAGTGGTGAGATCTTATCTTGGAAGACTCCCTTCATTTTATAGCTGTGTTAGGTCTTATTGAGAACTCAGCTGTTATCTTCTTGCAAAAAAAAGGGGTAATCCAGTAGCTATTGCTTGCGTACCTGTTGCTGACTAATAATTTGTATAATAAGGTTAAGGGAGTTTGTTAGGAGGACTTGCAAGTTGCAGTAATCCATTCCTTAGCACAAATTGCTTGTATTTGAACCTGTTGGATGTATACTTTAGAATGGTTAAGTTTTAATTAGGAGTTGATTAAAAACATGAATTTCTACTGTTCTTGGTTTTCGGATGGCTAGGTACTTAAGATTCAGATTGTTTCTTCTTATTTTCTTGTATAAGATGAATCATCCGAAAAGATTTAAGTTGAAATTGTAACTATAATTTGAGTTATGTTATAAAGTCGTATTATAATGGTAGAAAGAAAACTAGTGTGAATCTTAATTTGGATTTGATGGAATTGATGTCATTTAAACAGGATTGTTTAATGAAAACAATTAGTGGAATGCAACTATTTTTAAGGATTAGTGCTTATCATGCTCAGTTCATTGAACTGACCCGTGCTAGCAATTTTTGCAGATGGTCATCGTAAGTGGTAAAGGCAGAAAAATCTGATATGATGCAATGACTGTTTTAATCTGGTTCTTATGAAGAATTCCGACTTGTTTTTCAAATTATAATATGGAAGAAAGTTACTTCTTTTGTTGAAGGCTATTGACTTAAAGTATGCCAAGTGCATAGATTGTAATTGTATAGATTTGGAAATAAATGAAATGGAGAGATATTACTTATGTGGATTGTGTTACTTAGTTGTTGGATTGATCTTCCTATTACCTGTATGAATGAGTGTGCATTCTTATTGTTCTATGCAATGGAGTCCAGATGGATTTCCCTAAGTAAGCCTTATTTAATTATGTGGCTGAATACTACATATTTCTGGTTAGTAATTCTTATATCTTATGATTATGGTTAAATTGGAAATTAGACCATTGCATGATTAGGGAAAGTTGAGAGTGAACTATGCCCTAAAATGTAGCTATAACTGGAAGAAAATCCTAATACTCTCTTAATGTTCTAATTCAAAAGCAATATATTGATGGTTATAAATCACCATGACTTAATGGTATTAAGTCTGTTATGTTTCAGTCTCTAAGGTTGTTACATACCCTTGCTGGATTAGTTATTTTCCTAATGGGGAAAAAATTAAGGGCTATTGTCCTATTTTGTGGATACAAGGTTGTTAGGTACCAACCGACAACTTTGAAACAATCTTAAATCTAATTAAAACTTTTCTCTGTGAAACTGAACCTAATTACAAAAGGGTAACTCAAGGAGTGTTGGACTCTGGGTTAGGGAAGGCTACCTAATAAGGTGGGCCTGTAATCCAAATATAACTTAACATAAGTAAATTCTTGGAGGTATGTACATCTTTTCGAGGTTGTTCTGTAGGATGTTGACACATGTCAACTGCAAGGTTGTACCTTCGAGAAGATTAGGATCTTCTCGAGGATACAACAATGCAGATGACATATGGCAACACCCTTCTGCATTGATCGTTAAGATTTACACACCGAGACTTGTTAAAGATTTCCCTCCGGGACTGGTTAGGATCATAAACAGGTTATGAGGTAGCCCTTTTAGACTCTGGGTATCTTGACACATGGGGTTAACATCGGTTGACCTAGTATGTCAACTTACCCCTAGTCTTCAAGAGCATCTTTATAACGTGAATTATGATATTAACCCGATCTAGAGTGAAAACTGAGGACAAGGGGGACTGACTTAGGTCAGTATAAGACGTTCTATATAACATTAGAGTGGGGTGAAGGACGTATTCTAGATTGACGAGTATGCCGTCAAGGAATAAGTAATATGAACAGTATGTTTCAAACCTTTGGCCAAAGTATCGCAAGCTGTTGATTGCGTTGTCCTATGTCACCTAGTCTAAGGATCGTGATGCCGATGAATAATAGTAACAATTATTCAGATAGGTTCCTTGGACAGAGCACTCAGAACCTAGAATAGGGAAGAGAACCACGAGAATGAAGTGTTCAGTTGAAAACTTCAATCTCAAAGTTACGCATGAATAGATCGGTAGTTCACCGAGTCATGGAATGAATAGATCGGTAGTTCACCGAGTCATGGAATGAATAGATCGGTGGTGTACCGAGTCATTACAGCTGCATATGGTTATCTATGTTATAAGAATGATTGTTATGATATGTGTGTTCTAAATTATGTATTTAGAACAAGAGAACATTAATCAAACAACAAAAAAAAAAATCTTGTTCTAAGGTATTAAAATGAGGATGTTACATTTTCCCCCCTATTTTCTTGCATTTTAGGATTCAGTGACGAAACCGCTGCCCTACTTGGGCGGTGGTCCGTGACTGCCGCCCAAGATAGGGCGGCGGTCTTGTAATCCCCGCCAAGCGCAGCAGTGGCAGCGGTTTTGTTCGCATTTTCCAGATTCCTCTGACGATCGCGTCAAATGTAAATCTTGAGTTTTACACACTTTCTTCAGCAACTTTGGCTTGTATTAATGTTTTTGGTCCCCTGTAATAGTGTTTTTCCTTTGTTTATAGTAAAAGAGATCAAATGGGAGTTACCCTCTGGTAAATGCATTGGTTATAAATAGCTATATTTTCAAGCAAATGGCCCCTCATCTTCTCAATTCTCTTATTCAATCTTTCAATTTCTTGCTTAGAAATCTATCAATTTCATGTTTTGCTTCCATTGTTGGTCTTTTAGAGGTCATATAATCTTCTTGTTTCGCCTTTGTTCCATTCTTTGCTTCATATAAATCAGTTTAGCATAGAATAGCTTCATTTCTAGACTAGAATCCATTAAAGTTACATGTTTTGTTTTGTCACAAGGATAGATTCTAAAACTCTCGGTACACTTGTGTTGTATTCCTGTAATAAATCCCGCTAGGAATCACATAGTCAAGCTCTTTTCACTTGCGCTATCCCTCTCCTACTCGCATTGTATTCGGTCTATATCTAAAGCTACCATTGTTTAAATGCCATCTTCTCACAACACTATCATATACACACTTTCTGGATTCACGAGGACACGAAGGAACAAGAAGATCAAACTGAGGGGATGAAACCACACACAACTGGATTCACCACTGTTATGTAAATGCCAGGTTTGAGCTATCAAAGTTCTAGTTACAACATATCAAATAGAGTAGTGAATTATTTCATTTCAGTTAAAAGATCACTCTCGATATCACTGGGAAGTTGTGGGGATTGATAGTTTTTGAGAAACTATGATTCATTCCTCACTTCTGAGGTAGGATCGAGATCCTTTCAATTTAATATATTTAGTTGCTTAGATATTTAGGATAAAATCGCAACTGCACAGGCAAATAGCCATACCAGGCTACCTTGCTTGTTTCTATTATGTTACTAGATTAGTTGTCCATTTTATAAATATACTAGAGTAGTTGCTCTTCAATTTCATTGAAATACATCATTGAAAATACAAAAATAGAAGAATGCTTGCATAGTGTAAATACTCCTTTCATAATCAGTTTATTAAAGTTAGTTAAAAGTTGAATCATTTTGTATGACAATCATGGGACCAAGAGAGCCTAGAGAGTATATATTTGAACCCATAGTGCCTCAACCAAATCTACCCATGACATTAGCTGATATAGATCAGGACCTTAGGATACAGGTCTTTTGAGCAACAAAAACTTACAAGTAATTAGTGAGCAACTAAGAGGATTAAATATCGAAGATGATAAAGCTTACACATTCTAGTCAAACCATCCAAACTATAGATTGCCTTGATAAAACATCTGAATGACTGTGCAAGGATTCGAACGAGAGAAAACATTTGGTTGTGATCCTTTGGTTCCACATCCTAACGCGGGAGACCTCCTCATCGACATAGACACTAACTTACGTATTCAAGTTGCGAACACACTTGTTAGTACTCCGAGAAAATCATACAACTTCTAGTTCGAACATAGAGGCTGAAAAGGCATACGATTACTGGATAATTGGGAGAAGGGATTGATTCTTCACATGACCATAACAGGTCCACAACAACCACGAACTCACGGTTGTGATCCCCAAGTCCCACAACCCAATGGGCCTATAAATCAGTTAAGTATTGACACCGGCTTGAGAACACTGGTATTTAGATCCTCACCACTCCCACCGGATATCATCACGTAATTCTCTGTGTTAAATATAGAAGCCAATCAATCTAATATTTTCTGGGCTAGACCAGAAAATCACCCATAGTTAACTACAAATCCACTGAAATCGCCCATCACCATTTTATGACCTTGTCTGAGATATATACGAAGCTCCCACATGTCACTTCCCACGTATCCAACAACCAAGAAACAGGATCTCGGCAGAGCTTGACATTGATTGGAGCCTCCGAGCAGCCATTATATCTCGAACGAACCATTACACCAATTCAGGTTAGGAGGGCCTTCTTCACCTTAGATTTGCAGATTCCATTATTACGTATTGAGGATATAAGATTACCCGATTAGCTTGTCTGTATCTATTCACATTCAACATTCACTGGCTGTCTCGACACGACCTCGGGAGGTCGGGTACGAGGAAGAGGTACTTATAGATTCCCATGCTCGCATGTCACTTTTCTATCGTACATTCACCGATTTTCACCGGTGAATGATGGAAAAATTTTCATGGTAGCATTAGGAATTTCATGGTAATCGGGATTACTAATGGGCTGCCATTAGTAAAGGTCACAAAATTCCTTGGTGGTTGAATAGCTATTTGAAAAACAAGGATGTTAATGGAGAAATTGATACGTGGTGAAGGAATATCAGGAGGAGGGTTGTCAAAACCAGGTCTATTATAAGGAAAAGTATTACCAACTCTTCTCCTTGTAGTATAATTCAAAGGTAAAGAAACAAACTCAGGAGGGATTCCTCTTACCAATGATCTTGTAGTCACTTTAGGCATGGAACATGTTGCAATACTGGTATGAAATTAGTTCAATGGAGTCTCCAAATAATCCTAAAATCTTTAGAATAAATTGTTGCAGCTTGCTCCCGAAAGTAACTTTTGTAACTGCTGTAAATCTGTTGTGGATCTATCATAACTTCACGCAGATCTGATTCGTGGTCCCACTAGGCATGCCAAAAACTGTTATCTCTGAAAAGTGCACCCTGTAGAGAGATGACTGCAGGTTTCTAAGCTTGCAAAATTTGATCTCTCTCTTTCGTAGATATAATGGAAACACCTCAGGTCTGTGGGTATAATTATTTTGAGGTGAATCTCCAGTATCAAGGCTAGTTCCTTGTTGATGTATCCTAAATTGATTTATGGGGTTTAAAGGGAAAAGATAACTATAAAATAATTTGAACTAAGGTGATACACCAAATTTGTATGAGGGCTTTGACTGAGTATATGCACAAATTATATGTGAAAGGATTTTTGATGCACGAACCAACAATTCTTTTACAGAATTTTAAGGGCAAAACACTTTGAGGTATTGAGGGAGATTATCACAACAATACTACTAAGCTAAACATGCACATTAATATCATCCAGAAATTACTAAATTTGTAATAGGGTAAGATGATTAATCAGAAATTTGCATTCACAAGACTAATAGAAACATACACAAGGCTACAAAAATTAGGAAAGGCGAAAATACTTCACACTTAGAAGGAAAACTGACAAAAATTGCTTCAAGTATCCTATATCCAAAAAGTCCTCCTTGTGCTTTGCAAAGGCACACAATATATACCAAAATAAAATTTTACCCTCTTCCTAAAAATAGGCTAAGGCTTGTACTCGCCCTTGCATCTTATTTTTTATCCTTTATTTAATAATAGATAAAGGAATAAAAATAGAGCATGCAATTACAAATAGGCATTATTAGCCTTGATTACAATACAATCAAACTGAAGTTGACTGTTCTATTTTTAAGAAAGAAAGGGTAAATAATTTGCTAATAATAAGCTTGCTTGCTATGCAAGTCTTTCTCCTTTGAACATGTAACTTTGTCTCTTTCTCTGTTCTATCCTCTTGTGAAGCATGCAACAAATCAATTCTTTGCCTGTGAGTAAATAATTCAAATATTTGTAATATTTGTAAAAATAAACATCCAATGTGGGGACCATTGTCCATGTGCACATGCTCTAACATTAACATCTCTTTCTAAGTGGTCACATGAGTGACACTCTGCAAATCAACTCTAGCTCCTTGAAGTGGGGACCACCTCCAATTTGCTTGGTTTGGCCACCTTGGTGGACTTAGCAATATAAAAGGGTTGACCATCTTATATGGCACATGCCACTATAGCCTCCATTTGGTTTGGGGACCACCTTTGTGGACTTAACATATTGTTGTGTTTAGATGTACACGGGGTTCACTTTGTAATATGCTATAATATATAGTTTTCACTTTGTAGCTATTGGCCTTGGCATTATTCGTATAAAAAGGTTGAAAACACCTTTTACTTGATCATTGCACAAAATATTTGGTCAGCCTTAGCATATTGGGAACTTAGACTATAGTTGATCTTTTGACATTTTGAAAGTAATGATTTTTTTTTTTTTTTAATCATGGGCTGGCTCCTTTTACACGATGACTCACCCCTCCACATGCTTTTTTGGTGGTGTTCTAACCTAGCTTGAGTTTGCGTGGTAAAGTGGTGATGATCTTGGGCCGTTGATCTCTATCCTTAATGCATTCGATGCCATCGATTTTGAATGTGAGTTATGGTTGCTAACCCCGCATTGAATGTGGCTAGTATGGATTGAATGTTGTCAGGTGGGGACCGACCGTGGTTACTTGCTTTGATCTCTCGAGTGCTTGATCCTTGGAATTTGATCTCTGTCCTTCTGATCTCGAGCTATTGATTATTAACCCTGGTTGAGTTAGGTTGAACTTGCCTCTTGAGTTTGCGTGTTAAAGGAAAAGCTCGATCCTAATGACCATTTCATTTGGATTTTCACTATGCGGGCGAAGCCTTGGCCAAACTTTTGTTTGACGCCATTGTTTGAAGCATTTGAGCTTGGTCCCTTATGTGAAATGGTTTTCTAAACTCTCGTGCATCTGTAATTTCATGTGTTTGATCTATTTAGAGCTTCTGAGCGATTATGGGGTGCCATTATGATGAAAACTTGAGCTCGATTTTTCTCGTATTATTCCTTTGGTGGCTACTACTATTAGTTTTATTGAGCTCGGATTTCTTCTACAAATCCACCTTGCGGGTTATGAAATATCTACATCTACTTCTATTGCTCTGGTCAGAGCTTTTGAGCAAGGTCATTGTGATCATAATCATGTTATCTCGGTATGTTTTCTTTACAATTGTAGTCTTGACGATTTTCTTCAACTTTGATTAGAAAACATTCGTTTGAAGCGTCAATTTCTCCTTCGAGCACTGATACTTGCGTTTCCATGTTTTTGTATTGTTTGTTCTCGTTCATTGGTTAGATGAGATCGAAAAGACTCTGTATCCGTGAATGGCTACTGTTGGAGTTTTTTTGAAAATGGGTTTGAGCTCCATTCAAGTTAATGCCATTATAGCTTGACACCATTATGAAGGTAATATCCTTCTGCATTCACTTATCTCTGTTTAAACTTTTTATAGATCTGGAACTCTAAAAATATGAAAAACTATTTATTGTGTATTTCCTTCTACTTGGGTCAAAAGTATTAGCTAGTTTTCTTATTTTAAAATATACTTGTTGCCATTATTGATTCCTTGAGTGCTCCAATCTCCCTTACTTTTCCTCTGGATTTGTTAAAGTCCTCGAAGCTAGGTTGGTATCTCGGGCTTGACCCATGGCCGAGTTCTCAATAATCGGCTCCTCTGTCGTGCTTTAGATCTGATTATTTCCTCATGTGGGTTTTCTCTATTCGTGCATTCTTTGCCCTTTACTCTAGATCAAAACGTTTTCTCGATGTGGGTAATCGAAAACATGCTTATATGTACTCTGGGATTTCGTTTATTAACTGCATTCATTTTATTTCCTGTAGTAACCCATTTTATTATTTTTAACTATCATGGATATCCTCCTGGGATTTGAACTTGAAGATCTCACCACTTTTGGATGTATTTCTTGACCACTAAGTGAATAAAGAGTATTCCACTGCAGATTTTTTTATGAGAGCTCGATTTTGTTAATTTTCTCAAATATGAGTAGTTAAATCTCTATACCTTGCTCTATTTTTGTGGTTCATATTACACATGTTATCGTGCATTTGATGTTGAGATTTCATGAGGGTTTTGAGCTCTTCTAAGAAGATTATTCTTTTGAACTCTGCAACTTCGGATAATTGTAATTGTCCACCATTTTATTTCTTTTGAGCTCGAATATGTTTCATAGCTACTTTTAGCATTACTGAGCTCAAATTTTTGTTATTTCTGTGGCCATTTTGACTTCAATGGAATTCTATGAATGGAATCTAGTGTTTTGTATAGACTTTGGTGGCTATGATTTAAATCCATTGTAGATCCTTCCCTTCTAAATTTGTAACCCGTATCTTCTTTTAATTTGATACTGCAACTTGAATCTGAATTCAATGGCAATCACAATTTTCTAAAATATTTTCTTTGACCTGGTTTGTGTATTTGTATTCTTGAAGATGGTGATCTGATGCATAATTTATCCTTTCTACTCTGAATTTGATCTTTTCCTGGAGTAGGTGATGGTGTTGTACATGCTTCTTTCTTGAGGAATTCAAATGGCACAACTGTATTTTAATTATTTCTTTATAAAAATGGATTATGTCTTTGAAAACATTTCCGTAACTCTGTAGCTTACAAGTGGCTTTCTGGAAATTACAAGTAGTTTTTCATCTATTTCTGATACTATTTTCAGGCATAAGCCTTGATTTAAATGCTTTGTTGATACAGTAGCTTGTTTCTTTTACTTAGATGCTTTATTTCCTTGATAGTAATATTTCTGGCATGCTGGAAAATCTGAAATGTTGATTTTTCATAGAGAAGCCCTTACAATTTTTTTTTCCAAAATTCTCTCTTCCATCCATTTCCAGCTATAGTAGTTGTATTTTCTAATTCAGAATATAGAACATAACACTTCATGTTGAAGCTGATTTGGTAAATAAAACTAAGACATCATAACTATTTATCTTGATCATGGCATGCTTTATTGCTTTTCTGTATCACTTACTTGATTTAAATAATTCTTTTAAAGCATGTAGTAGTTGAAAGTAGCATGATGAAAAGTTGTAAATGTCCATTTTACATGGCGAAGCCCTGTCAAAATTTTTCCAAAATCTTCTTTATTTTGTTTCAGTTGTAACCCTTTCTTTCCACTTGTGCCTATGACTTGTTTATTTCTTCTTGGTCGTAACCTATACCTACACACTTAAGGAAACATTTAGAAAATTCTTAGGCTTTTTGGCCTCCCTCGTGTCCATTTTACATCTTTTATTTTCTCTTTCTTTTTTTTGAATGAGTAAAGCATGTATGTAGTCTGATCTTCAAGTAAATTATATATCCTGTTTTGAAGAGATTCATATACATGAACTAGGATAGTAAGGAATATGAATTGATCTCTTAGCTCAGAATCGACGCTTCATCTTTTCTTCTTTTCAGGTACAATGACTTCCACAATGAAGATGAAGGAACAAAAGCTGGGAGGGAGCTACTTCGAACAACGTAGAAAAACCCAAGGCAATGATGGGTTCACTCATGCTCCTTACTTTCTTTTTCATGAATGTGTACCTCTTATTTCAATAGTTGTACTTTACTTTCCAGTTACATCCCACGGCTTGTGTGGGAACATTTAAAATTTTCTTATGAATAAAACATTGAATTTTGTAAATGAGTTGTATATTTATTTCTGCATTTCAGCTTTCTAGTATGGATTGTATGATGAACTAAACAACTCAGTAATATAATTGAATGTCTTAATCATGAAGGAAAGAACATTAATGAGAACCTGTAACATTCAGTAATGAATTTCAATTTTTGTAATGCACTTATGTTTGTTGTCCCAAAACTCAACACTTCACCTATTCTGTAATTCGGTGTCTTCATCAAGACAACACAACTATCCTTCAGGGCCTTGTGTTCTTTTGCTGAAGATATCATGAAATTGTAGACTATGTGATCTGTTACATTTTGTAACAACACACATAGTTATAGATTTCATTTAATCATTAAATAATTCAACAATAACCAATAATATCAAAACTCCCTTAGCTTAGGTATACTTCACCAATGCCTTTCATCGTAATGATGAAGTTTCGAGTTGCCCATTTTTGCACAAGTGTAAAAATTGTCAACATTTCTTGCAATCCTGCAGGGAAGCTACATGCTAGCTTATAGACAAGTGCCTTGTTCTTGTCCATTGGGAATGGAGTCCAAACATGTTACAACCAAAACAAGAAGGAGAAGAAATGATGAAGATCCAAAGTCCTTGGGCTCGAAATGGTCTAGGAAAAGGTCAAAAATGACTAAGTATGGAGAAGGCAGTGGAAGAGACCACGTGTGCTAATGGCGCTCCTCCAAAAGTGAATCCAAAAAGGGATCTCAAAATTGTGCCATCCCTCCACGTAGTGAATGGTCAAAGAGATTCAAAAGGCATATAGAAAGGGATTTGTAATTGGCTAAGTATAAAAGTGTAAGCGGAGAGTGCCAAGTGTCAGCGTAGCACATCTCCAAAAGTTGGTCCCAAGGCGGAAGCCCAAATGAGCACGAGCTCACCATGTAGCCCAAAGTCTAAAAAGCAAGAGGGACCGTTGAAATGTCCACAGAGCAGTGGAGGCCAACAAGTGTCAACTCGACGCTCCTCCAAAGGCAAAATTTGGGTCGGGTTTGCAAGCAAGCACAGTGCCTCCACGTGTTCTAAAAGGGGGCAGAGTTAGTTGAATAGTCAATGCATAAGCGGGCTGGTGGAGGCTACCAAGTGTCTTAATGGCGTTGTATCAAGGGTTAAATAGAGAAAATGTTCCCGAATGAGTGCCCAACTGATGTGTGTCCCAGGGGAAAGTGGGCCATTGGGGGAAAATTTGATTCTTTGCCCCTTGTTATCTCAAAAGGAGTAAAAGTTATAAAATGACCCGCAACTCTGCCCAAGGAAAAAGTCAGCACTTAGACCCAAGTCAAAACCAAGGCGGGGAGTTGGGGGGAAAAGTGAAAATTTGCCTTTTGTTCAAAAGGCATAAAGGTGAAGATGGAAGCGCATTTCCTAGCCAATCAAAAGGAGCCACGTGTCCAGGCAGAACTTGGGGCTGCGGGTGTTTTTTTTAGTTTTGTGTTTTTTGTGCAAAAGACAAAAGGTAAATTGTAGGCTCGAATTTTTGTTCCAATCTAGCTGCCACGTGTCCCAAACCAAAAGGGGGACCCATTTTTCAAAAAAAATTCCCGCCCATTTGTATGAATTTGATACAAACTTTGAAGGGGCATATCTTTTGACCCAGGATCGAAATATTGTGAATCTGACACCATTGGAAAGATCTCAACCTCATCTATGCCACGGGAGTCTGAAACTTTAATTTTGAGGAGGTTAGGTGGGAGAAAATGGTGAAACATCTTCAGGCCTTCAATGTAGGATCCATCAGTCTCAACAACTAGATCGGATTCAATCTTTTTCTGTCGTTTCCTCTTCTTTCAAGGCGCCAAATCAAGGATTCATGTAGTAAAGTCAATTCAGGGGGTAGATTTATCAGAAGCATTTAACAACAGTGGTTGAGCTTTGAGCTACATTTTCCACTTCTCTCTCTCTCTTTCTTATCTCTGATTGTATCTATAAATATGGGGGCATGATTCATTGTAAAGGGTTGGACATTCTTCATTTTGCAGGCTCCCTTCTCCTTCTAGCAAAGGGATTTGTGGGGTTCAGACCTTCCATTAAAATTGTAATATGTTTATACATTTTGGCTACTTATAATGAGTCAGTATCAATCTATATAGCAATAAAAATACGTCTGTGATTGATCTTAGATCCTTTCTTGTTTCTTTTGCTTCCATTTGGTCTTTCATTACAAATCTAGCTATTTGTGCTTGTTTATTGTATACATTTTATTTGTTGTGTCAAAGGAAAACTAAGAGTTCATCATTCCTTTGGTGTATCACCTAGTAGTTTAGTTATTTCTTATACTCTTTTATCCCTATCTCCTTGGAAAGTTTTAGATTAGGTATAGAAATAGATCCTCTGCAAATCCTCACGTATGCACCTAAACAGAGGGATAAGGAACCAACCTTTAATCTGGAGAGATTTTCCATCTTTTACAAGGTCCCATGCCTTGAGAAAAGTTCAATATTATGCAATCACACCAAATGAATTTGCGTTAGAAAAGCATGCCTGTAGAACTCATTTGGGGGTGCTATGATTTCACACTAACAATAACTCAACATGGAGTTTTTATTTAAGATTATTTCCCACAAACTATCACATTGGCTGTGTTGTTGGTTAGCACATTTTAAACTACCATTGGATATATTGTAAACCCTTTCACGCTGTACAACCTCAAAAAATGGGAGCTATACTTCCGAATGTTGTTATAACAACATCATCTCCAACAACATCTTTAACATTAAAGCTAAACACCTGCCCTGGGCCCCTACTATTAAAAAACTGGTGTACATTCCCTTTCCTTGTTACTCAGCCTTTAATAGTCCACTTTGGCTGATATGGGTTTAATTTTTTAATAGGAGTGATGACAGCTTAACAGGAACAACAACAAATTTACTTTGAGCACTAGTAGGGAAATTGTTAGGCCCAAGTTCAGAGGGAAGCACCAAGTTAGAAGTAGCCATTAGGAAGCTTTAGCATGTTTGAATGAGATGTACCTAAATATACAAAATATATATAGTATTAATACATGTTAATACTTACACTATTTTAAAAACCTTATTACAATTTGACACATATGTAAAAAAGTTCAAAATCTAAGAACCAATACATGTATAACGGTTATATTAATGTGATGCTCAACAAAGCATTAGAGTAATTTACAAATGCACATCATTTTTAATTATCATCGAATGTGCAAACTACACACACACACATATATAATTTGTTTGTACACAAGAACATTTCACTCATACTGCATGATTCTAAATAAAAAACATAAGATAAATTCTATGTACAATGTATTTTATAGTATTGGAACCTCTAAAATAAAGTGTTCCCAAGTTAGAATTGCACAGGAACAATAGGTGGAAAATGGATCCTCATGCGGCTCAACCTCTTCTGGCACCATAGTTGGTGCAAATGGATCCTCAGTGGCTGAACCTCTAGCGGCACCATAGTTGGTGGTGGCTCCTCGATATGTTGATGCTCATTTGGTGTTTCCTCTGACTGCGCATGTAAGCAGCTAAAACAACGACAAATGCACCTCCAAAACCCCATCGAAGTAAGAAGTGGGCTCCCCTTGGAAAACACCAAATGATATGGCCCTATAATATTGTTTTCACAAACCATTTGTCTATACACACAGAGATAAAATATACATAAACTGCTAGTTTAGACTGGCTAATAAATTATAGTTTCCTGGTACTGTTGCTAGCATATCCAACCCTTTTTTTGGTGGTGTGGCCTAGATTCAGTAAATAATTTCTCTAATAGTATTTACTCGCCTATTGCTGCTATTTACAGTAGCATAGTTCAAATTTCGTATAATATAAGGAATATCTTGGCCAAGAAAGAAAGGTTGCACATAAACAACTACTGTGTTCACATTGAACTCATGAGTTTTAACAATAAAAGACAAAATTTTCTAAACTATCCATGCATTAATGGCTTGCTCTCTTAGAAATGAATGAGTTCAGTCTATTCTAAAGAATTTGGCATGGATTTGGTCTGTTGTAGCATAGTTCAAATTTCCTATAATATAAGGAATATCTTGGCCAAGAAAGAAAGGCTGCACATAAACAACTAGTGCGTTCACATTGAACTCATGAGTTTTAATAGTCAAAGACAAAAAATTGCTAAACTATCCATGCATTAACGGCCAGTCTATGCCAATGCATTGTCTATTTAAGATTTTCCTAAACAAGATGCCTACAACATTAATTATTACAATCAGCCTCTCGAGAGCAAGAACACATATTTGCTTGCTCTCTTAGAAATGAATGCTCATAATGAAAATCTAGACAAAAAATCTCACTGGTAACTTGAGTTTTAACAGTAAAATACAAAAATTGCTAAACTATCCGTGCAAGTCTCTTAGAAATGAATGCTCATAATGAAATTCTAGATGAACACTCTCACTGGTAGGTGGGGCTTGGGACTGTGTACTTGGAATAAAAATCACTATATGGTGAAGTTCAAGTCTATTTTAAAGAATGCGGCATGGATTTGGTCTGTTCCATCTGGTGCATGTTTAACTTAGATGGTATAAGTCATGAATATACTTAGGAACTACAGTAGTGAGGCACGTGTTTGCAACTTTGCAGTATAAATGTATCATTGTTGTGTTTTATGTATGTTGCAAGCTAAATCTAAACTGAAAACAACTTTTCATTTCTACTCTATTAAAATTTCTTCTGAAATTTGGGAGGCAAAGATCAATTTGCTTGGAAAGGTGAGCTTTGATTCTGCCTGTTAAGTTACATGGTTATTTTATGCACTCTTATAATTTGAATTCCGGTGTCTGCCAGTTTACATTGAGCAAGTAAATTTTATTATCCAAAAAAAGTGTCAGCGGATGTATAACTGGAAGTGGCTCATCTACATCAGTGCAACTTCAATTGCTACGTAATAATACTATTTTCTATAATGACAACTGTATTTTAAATATTAAACCGTAGTTAAAATTTCTTCAAAAATCCCTGTAATTTTGTCAAACAGTTCATAGACATGCACCATATCCCAACAAAAAAATCTAAATCCTGGAATGAAAATAATTTTAAGAATTGCAAAGATGTTTCACAAAGTGTGTAAATTCCTAACATAATCTATCATATTGTATTACCTCAAGGCATTTTGTCAAACAGTTCACATGCCTTGTGCTTTTGCACACAATTGTAGGCCAACAACAACAATTGTAAATGGAAATGGACTGAAAAGACATTTAATATTATTAATTAATGAGGCAAATTTTTTTTCATGACTTGAAAGAATGGAAAATGGAATTTAAAAAACATACGGCTTTAACAAATAAAACACAAACCCAGTAAGTTTAGTACTTGCTAACAAACCAACTGTTCCTCAAACGCCAATTGCTACCTCTAATGAAATCTTGCAAATTGCTGCAATATTACCCACTCTAAACTAGGAAAACAGACACCCCCTGCAGTATGCATACAATAAAATAAATACATCTCTGGACCATGGGTGGCCAGTGATGATACTAGAGGGAAAAATCTAGGTGCAATGAAGGCAAGAAGACAACCACCCAGCCAAATGGGCCACCGAGGTAAAGACTTGCCACAAACGAAAACCAAATACATGAAAAAAATGAAATGGCATTGTAGAAGGTGGAGGACAAATAAAGGAGCCAATAACAACTCAAACCAAAAACGGACAAAAAAAAATGGCACAGTGCAGGTGTCTTTGGCAGTAAACGGGGTTCTCCAAGAACGATGACGAAAATGGCGCAGTTTCTCCCACAAAGTGAAAACGCCTATGGCGTAATAAATATAAAATTCTCTTTGATGTCAAATTTTGTAATGAATCCTCAAGATGGGGCCTCAAGTTTTTCATCGCAACAAGACATTCTTGTTATTGATATTATTATTGAACTTTGACACAATAGTCTCGAATCAAAATTTTCAAATGTGAAACAATTTTTTTGTGTAATTTGACATCAAGTAGAATTATATCACATGAGCTTATAAGAATTTTCAAAATGGCATTATATATGCTTGCAATTTTGTAATATATTGTATTTTCTTTATATGGATATAATATACTTCATATATAAACATATACGTAACATACTTATTTTGGTCATTTTTAGTGAAGGATGTAGTTATTTTAGAATATGTGTACACATGCAAATAAAAATGGGGATTGAGAGATGGCATTTTTAGTCTACTATTACTACACATGATAGATGCGGTTAATCCCATTGTTTGGTATAAATCTAAATAGTTGAATCGATCACTCTATGCATAGCTTGTCTTTTCCTTGGTGCCTTGGCCCTTGTTGTGTTGATAACCATTACTTAAATAGGATTAAGTGAGTTATAACTATAACATGTTTACAAAATCAATGGTGGACATTAATTTAGCACAATATCATGAACCCTAGCAGATGATTTAAAAAAAAAGTATTATGTTAAATCCTAATTAAAGTCATGTATGATAAATGAATGCTTGAGTACATATTTGAAACAAGCAATAAGCTAAATACATAGGAAACCCTAAGTACAATTGGAAGCATAAGAACTTGGGATGAGTTAGGTGGTAAATTGCTGAAACAATTTCAAGATAAATGAGATCATTTATCCCTCATAGAAAGCATCTGTCTACAATTAGAAGAGGCCCTCATGAATTTATGGCTAGTTTCAATATTTGTTATGCCAGAACTTGGGAAAGAATTCCAACAAGTGTCAAGCCTCATGCTAATCATGCTTTTCTTTATTATCTTAGAGCACTAAATAGTGATATTTCAACTATGATTCAGTCTATGGGAGGTGACACTCTCTCGAAATCTTATGACATTGCTATAAAGGATGAAAACAATCTTATTCAAGATGAAAAGTTAGCACCAAGGCCTTCAATGCCTTTTTTAGCAGATTTGGCACCTATCCCATAACCTATCACCATTATAGACCTGATTATTGCAGCCCCATCGATGATGTGTTTAAAGCTTTGCAGTCTATGGGAAACAAGTTGACTTTGATTGAAAATAGACTTGCATTACCTAGCAAGCCTTATCAGGCTCCTTATTAGCAAAACTAGCAAAATAGGTAGCCTTATCAACAAAATCAAAATTATAGGTAGCCTTATCAGCAAAGATAGTTTGACCCAAAGTCTCCTAGTTCATCTAACACTTTAGTCCCAGTTAATATGGCTACAGAAGAATGGTGTCAACCTTGTAATTAACCTCATTCCGATGCAAGTTGCCCAAATGATTTCGAATATAAGCTTTGTTGCGTGAACCTCAACCCGAGACATTGTTCATGCCTCAAATGGAGGGTGGGCAACAAGAAATTCATGAAATTGGTTACTCAATTTAATGTCCCCCATGTTTGCTTACCTATTCTATTCTCGAGTAACCCGGCACTTTTGTATCACTACTTCTCTCTTAGGGTATTAATTAAATATCTAATTAAAATGCCTATCCTAAGTTTGTTCCACCCCATTATATTTCACCCATGGATAATTAAACATTAACCATGTAATTCTATCTTCTACATTTATTCCAACTACTTATTCACCCCATATCACTTCCCAACCTCCCGTGTCTATTATTATCCATCCATCCCACCTATTTCTCCTCTCCTAACCATGCAAAGGATTTTTCCCATATTTGAGTTAGAGGGATAATATTCTTATCCTCACAACTCATCCCTTTTCACCACTTTGGGAGTCTCTGTTCCCGATCGGCGCCACCGCTCCTCGATCGACGCCTTTTTTCGAAACGGCACCGATTTTACCTCGGTCGGCCGACTATAAATACACGACCTGAACTCAGTTCTGTTAGATGGTAGAGACTTGAGAAATAGTGAAAAACTTGAGCGAATCTTGAAATTATCAATTGAGAGAGAGAGAATTCTATCCAGATCAATCCCGAGAGGTGCACCATTATTCTACCCATAATATCGATATCACTTAGGTTCTTCAACCTCTGGGTGACTCCATTTCTCCATCCAGCCAAGGTGGAACTCTGTCCACATCTCTGCAGCTCCTACGGGTCTCCACAATCCGATCATCATCAATCACCAATCAAGTTTTTGATTTCTTCCCGGTCGATGACGACCCAACATCAATCGATGCCAATTTGTCCAAATCGGTGCCATTCCAAACCATCGAACACCGATCACTGTCTGATCGACGCCGACCAATCTGCAGAAAGGTACATAAAATCCAGTGACACAATTTCATCTTTGTTTTTATAGTTTCTTGCTTTCTTTTTTCTAGTTTTTTGTTTTTTTTACATTCTATCTGCAACTTAAAATCAGAAAATCTAAACATTTTCTTACATCTTTTATCATGTACGCCTTTATTCTTAATTGAAAACATGAATTGACATCCACCGAGGAAGCTAATCACTTCTGACCCACTTTCCGGGCAGTTCACCCTTATATCTTCTAACGTCATCTTTTTCTATCAAGTATTCATGCATCACAGGTTTCTTGGATCTACTCCACAGATTTCTCGTGTGCACCATCTTAATTCCATCAGGATTTCTTTCCATCTACGTCTTCAAATCTTGTCCAATTAATCAGGTATCGACTTTATTTGAGTTTTTCAGGGTTTTTGTGTTTAGTTTGGTGCATTAACTTGATAGGTAACAAGCACGGAAATTCTTGATCTACATTCTGGCACACCCTGGTGGGACCCCACCAAAGTCCCTTATTGGTAAGTTCATCTCTTTTCCAGTTTTGAGCTTTGTTCTTTTTCTTCACTGATTTTCATCAGTTGTTCTTAAGCATTTCCTTTCATCATTTTGGTCTTGCTTCTTTCATTTCTAAATTTGCAAAGTTAGGTCCTTCTTTTTTTAAAATCTCAATTCCAATTTCTATTTCTAAAATTAGTAAATCCTTCATTTGATTTCAAAGTTGCATTTTTGATTCATCTCTTTGTGCAAAATTGTCATTTCCTTGAAAGTTTTCTAGTTTCTTAAAATAGAAATTTCCTTTCCACTAGTATCTTGTTGGATTTGTTTGTGTGTTCTGCTTAACCCTATTTTTGCGGAGCGGTTTGCTTGTTCACGGGATTGTTCGAGGGGAAGAGCTCAACAACACACTTTTTGAAGTCCACACACCTTGGAGAGCTAAATCTACAGGTATTTCTCTTTTGCGTGTTTTCTCCTTTTTAAGAACTTAAAAAGAACTTGTTTGTTTGTTTTTATCACACTCAAACACTTCGGTTTTGGTCCTTAAAATGAATTAATCACATTGGGAAAGAACTTGTTTGACTTGTCTTCATTGAAATCAAACACTTCGGTTTTAGTGCTTAAAAAGAACATTTTCTTTTTCATTTTTGTTGTATGTTCTTCACCTAGTTCTCTAAATAGGTTGGAAAATTGATCAAAATCGGTAGTGACACTATTTGATTTTTTATTTTTCACCCTTGCACACAAAGCCAAAATCACTAGGTATAAAGCATTTAAACAAAAACTCCTTCCCTGGCCTCACCTACTTGGAAGTGACATCCAAGAGGAAGAGCCTACGCAGTACTCAGGGCCGCGCTATAAATTCACGGAAGTTCTGGTATATATTGGCAAAGCACCCGACTCCCTTATCACAACGGGTGTGTGAAGTGTGGGGGTAGGCCCCTATATCAAGCCACGTACCAGTCTTTTACTGAAGTGCCTTCGGGACTCCTCACCAAAACATTCCCCAAACCATCCTTAGTTTGGCCAATTGAGTAGTCCCCATTCTAAAAAGCCTTCCCTAACATTTTCTTTCTTAAAAAGCATGAAAATTTAAAAGAGATAATCACCTACGCTTGCTTGAATTGTCTGTGCATTAATTAGGTTAATCTCTTTCTATGTTTGTGCTTGTTTATGATGGTCATCACCCGGTCACAATCTAGAAAAATGGCTCAACTGGCCTCTTCCTCATCTGAGACCCCCGCTAATTTGGATGTTTCGCACCCCTCGGGTCTTCTTCGGGACCAATGTTAGTTGGTTCCCCATCTTGGTCATATAATCCTTTCTATCATCCTAAAGTGATCCCATCACGACCAGCTTCCCCCAATCCTTCAGAGGTGTCATCTACTTCTGATATAGAGTATGTTCCTCATGGAGATCCTTGAATTTTAGGCACTCCTTGACCACAACCCGGTAGCCCTTATGGACTACTTAGTGCATAAGTCTACTCAAATATCTGATCAGGACCACCGATCCAACAGGTTTATGATTATTCTCATGAGCCATCCTAGGCTTTCATAGAGCAGTTAGCATGCTTCTTCTCACCTCGAACCATGAAAGAAGGTGGCACATCTATGCCTCCTTTTTCTCTTCCACCAACCATGTCGACTGGTTCTCAAATGACCCTACCTATCCCTAGTGCAACAACTACCTCAGCTACCCCACAACCTACTTTCGAGAGGCCCTCTTCTTCAGCTATGATGAGTGCATCCACACTCCCACAAATTGTTGTTAATTCTTCTATGCCATCTATTACATCTCAGGGTCAGTATCTCTCTGTGAGCCAACCCCCTACGAGTCAGTCGGTTCCTCTTTCTCATCTTCCAGCTGATCTTTCTTCCAATGCTCCAATAATAGTGACTTTTACCCATCCTTTGGCATCGGCACACCCTTAATAACTAATCCGGTAGTCAAAAGCCTCATTCAGAGTTTGTTTCCCACCATATCAAATCAAATCAACACCCACATTCCTCAATCCATTCCGATTCAATTAGCAAGTGTAGGAACCCACCAATCACAGCTCCATCTTTCATTCAACAACCTTTCTCTCAACCACTTGTCATCTCACAACCTATTTATACTCAAGCTCCTTCACACCAAATACCTCACCAGCATCACCTAAAATGCCTGTTATTCCTCTTATCATCCTATTAATCAACAGATGAATCCCCCATTAACGCCTCAACAAAACATACCATTCACTTCTCATACGGGACATATCAACATGCCCCCTCCTCAATCTGATGTCATCCAACTTCTTTTCAAGAAAATCACAGACCTAGAAGCCTCCACCAAAGGGGCTCACCCTTCATACTCTTTTGAAGAAGTATGTAATGAACCGATTCATCCATCAGTGGCTTTTAAGCCTTATCCTCCCCAATGGGAACTTCCTAAGTTCTCAAAATTTCATAGTCGGAGGATCCTCAACAACACCTACGAGCATTTAAACATGCTTGCTACCTTATAGTCCAGACCAGAGCTTATGCTCCATACCTTTCCTATGTCTTTAGCAGGGCCCGCTTTAGACTGGTACAATAACATACCCCAACATTCTCTATTTTCTTTCTCTCAATTAGCCCAGATGTTTGTTGAAAACTTCTCAATAAACATCACACATAAGATCTCGATCACAGATCTTTATAACATTCATCAATTCGATGACGAGTCTATTGCAGACTTTGTCACTCATTGGAGAGGAATAATAAATCAATTGTCCTTCTCCCTCCCTCAATCTCAAAAAATCGAGTTGTTTACTCGATCTTGCGCCAATCATATTTCTTCCACTTTAAGGATTCAAACCTTTTATACATTTGAAGAAGCCTTTACGATGGCACACAAACTTGAGTCTCACACCATCGAACAAGGAAAGTTAAAACTTCACTCTAAGTCTAAACCAGATTTTTCTCGGTTTACAAAATCAAACCCTTCTTCTTCTAACAAAGACAAGAATCAGGGGTCCACAAATGCTATCATATTAAAAACATCACGATCTGATAACACTTCTAATCAAACACCTCGAGAGACTCTTCATCTTCTCGAAAAGGACCTCCATCATCTCGGTCTTTTACTTCATTGGGGAATCATATGCTTCTATCTTAGAAAAAATGTTGGAAGTTCACATGATCGAACTTCCTCCTATTAGAAATTTTGATGAGAACCAAGAACGACCATTCTGGTATCATGAAAATGACTTCTGTCATTATCATAGAAGCAAAGGCCATGACATTGAACGATGTCAGACCTTCAAAAATCTCATCCAAAAATTCATTGATAAAGGCGAGCTCATTCTAGATAACCCAAATGCCCCCAAATCAGGTGCTTGACATTTTTAAACAACCTTTTCCAAATCATTCCCCAAACAATGACGCTTCTGGGGTCTCAAAAACCAAACACGCATACTATCAGCTCCATTTCTACTGATAGTTCTTCTTCTAATTCTAAGCCATCCACAAACATGTCGACTGAATCGAACTTCCTTCCACTCCTTCAAATTCCAGATTCCACCATCCTCGGATGGTCCATCTTCGAGTCTTCCTTTATTGTTAGAAATAGAGTCATCTCCCTCTACCTCTCTATCTGATCTTCCACCTATACCTGAGATAGTGTCATCTTCATCTGTCTCATCATCGATATTCTTTCTTTCGGTGCTTGAGTCATTTACATCCCTTCAAATTTCCACTACGGATACTTCTACTTCTGTCACTCCCATTTTTTCCATGACCATGCCTTTGGTCAACGTACCCATAGTTGTACCAACTTCTATGCCTTTGGAAGCATCTTCGATCTTAACTCTTCCTGTCTCTTTTCCTACAATAATTACACCCACAATTACTGCATCTGAAGTACCCTCCTCACAAGAGGTTGCTTCTTCATTACCTACCTCTTCCACCATCAGTGCTTCCTTGCCTATTAAGGAAACATCTAAAGAGATAGCATCGACACCCATACTTCCGACTCCTGACTCAGACATAAACAATTGGAATTTAAGTCTAAGGTCACATCATCGGTATCATCTCCTTTACTTCCTCCAAAATGGTTACAATCACCTTATGCGGTCAAAGTTGTCACCATCCCTGAAAAGGGAAAACCAATATTTCGACCATCAAAACTCTTGGTGCCCTCCCTCAAAAATCCCTCTCTACGCCTCATAAAAGAGTGGATTTATCCACTAAAAGGCATCTTCTTCTATAACACCATCTTCACCGGTGCCTCGTAAAGTGGATTTACCTACTGAAAGGCATCACCTCTTTTATCAAAACCATCATCTTCATCACCAAAAACCAAGGCACCCTTTGTGCCTCCTATCAAATCTATTTTGGGAGCTCCTCCCCCATCTAAATCAGTCTTATCTAAATCATCATCTGTTTTGGCCAAGCAGCCTTCTTCATCTCCGAAGACTAAAACACTTGTCATGTCTTCATCATCTTCAAAATCTATCTTAGGAGCTCCTCCTCCACTAAAATCAATCTTGCCTCACTTGCTTCCATCTCAAGCACCTAAGGCTACTTCTCCCAATGTTCAGAAGAGAAAAATAGTCCCTAAAAAGACTATCAAACCAGATATGCAGGCTCTTTTACCTCGGCATAGTCTTGCTAAGACTAAAGAGGTGCCTTCTTCACCTCTGTCCACATCTTCATCTACCAGATTTTATACTGAAATCCTTCACCAACTTATCCAATCTTCATCTATATCACTTCCTCCAATCAAACCCTATAATCCCAAAGGAGTAAAACCTTCATGGTTCAACTCTGATTTGATTTGTGCTTACCATCACACTCCAGGTCATGACACCGAGGGATGTAAAGCCCTTCAATCTGTCATTAACAACCTCTTGGAAGAAAATGATCTCCTATTGGAGGAGGAGGAGGAACAAGTGTCTCCTATCATCCCAACTACATCTGAGCCTGAATGGTCTATTCAGCCCCCAATTCTATTGATATCACTCCGATGATCTTCCACCTCTCAAATCGACATGCAATTCATATCACCACTAACACACATGGTACGATAATCCATCATCTTCTATACCTCTCGACCACGAGTCATTATTTCTACTACCCCCAAGGAGTTCCTCCTTCCTCATCATCCCCGAGACCTCGGGTCTCTATTCATGCTTCACCTCAGGCTCAGATTCCCATGTGTCAGTTGAGGAGAGTGTTATGAAACAACTCACCCATGCTCCGGTCAAAATGTCTCTTTTTGACCTCATTCAATCATCTCCCCAGCATCGCCAAGCTCTTGATTGATAATCTGCACCACATCATGGTGAATTCAGATGAGCCCCAACCTTTCGAGATGGTTTTGGATTGAATAGACCATCAACCACCATCTCCTTTGAGGATTCTGAAATTCCTCCCCTTTCTTCTGAGGATTTAGAGGCTCCTCTCTTTATCACAGTTCAAATCAATAACACTACGTTAAAACGCACTATGATCGATAGTGGTGCTGCACTCAATGTCATTTCCTCCCACACATTTGAGCAACTTAAGTTACCAAAGAACGTAGTGTCACCACCACCTTTCACCCTTCGATCATTTAACGATCAGCTGGTGGTTACCTTAGGAACTTGTGGTCCTGCCCATTCGGGTAGGCAAGAAACTTCTTCACGAGATTTTTTACATTGTCAAGGAAAATTCCACTACAATATGATCCTCGACACTCCTGGATCCATACAATGCACTGCGTCCCATCAACCTTCCATCGATGCATAAAATATCAATATGAGGGAAAATCTATACTCATCCAGAGACCCTTTTCCATCCGCACAATGTGACATGACCACAGGGTCTGTCCCTCCAAAGGAGAATGTTGATTCTCCTGAATGAGGCTTCATCCTCTTCCATACCTACAAAAAAACTACCAGATCTACAAAATCTGGAAGATACGTTGCAGCATTTTTCACTAGGAGAGCTTCCCTTCTCTCTTTTGACGACCCATCTCAAACCTAATGAGTATGGTAGGCTAGAAAACAACCTAAATATCAACCAGGTCTTGGCCACATCATCACCATTGGTCTACCCAATCAACATACTTACTTCATCTACGGTGGTCTTGATACACCTCACTATCATCCAGATTCTCCTCCTAGGGCCAAACCCTATTCGAGGGGTTTGATTATCTACAGAATCCCGCATTCACAAAAACTTATCTATATCGATGCGCATGGGAAGGGCTTTGGCCTGGGAAAGTATGAATAGGGTGTGCATGACCTCACATCCATTCCAACTCTTAAACCACATCAAAAATTTGGTTTAGGGTTCAAACCTCTCTCGAAAGCCACCATCACCATTCTCACTGAGCCTCTTTCCATTGAGGAACCATCTTCTCCCGTCAGTTCAAGCATCACTTGATGTGGATGACACCATTTCCATCCCGCCTAACTTTTTTTTTTAGTCAATACCATTTCCTTAGGTCCACTGACCTATAAGACTAATGGAAAATCCACTTCCATACCATTAGTCTTCCCCAAATAGTCGAGATGACTCCTACTATCAATACTATCCACTGTTCGGATGATGATTTTGTCCTTACTTATCTGGGGGGCAGAGAGGATTCTTATCTTCCTAAAACCATTCCTTCTAACACATCTACGCTTCTTAACGAAGCCACTGTCGACCTTAATATAGGGACTTCTGAAGACCCTCGCATCATTAAGGTCAGCCAATCTCTTAACCCACAGGAGTTAGGAGACTTACCACCTTTCTTTCCAACCATCGCCAAGCATTTTCTTGGTCATATGAAGATATGCCAGCCTCGATCCTAACATCATGGTCCACAATATCATTACTCTTCCAGACATCAAACCAGTTAAACAAAAACTACGTAAGATGCATCCTCGTGTAGCTCTCCTCATTAAAGAAGAGTTACAAGCACTTGCTTTCCGCCAACTTCATCCAACCCATTGACTATCCACAATGGGTTTCAAATGTAGTACCAGTAACCAAAGCTACTAGGAAAATTTGAATTTGCACCAACTTTCGGATCTTAATCTCACTTGCCCGAAAGATGATTTCCCTCTACCTAATATCGACCAACTCATGGACTTAACTGCAGGTCACGAGATGCTTTCTCTTATGGATGGTTTCTCTAGGGTATAATCAAATTCTCATCACACTAGAGGATCAGCACAAGACTTCCTTCATAACTCCTTGGGGACTTTTTTATCGCGTCATGCCCTTCGGTCTTAAGAACGCAGGGTGACTTATCAACGCACAATGACCTACATCTTCCATGACCTCTTACACAAAACTATAGAAGATTACGTCGATGACATCCTCCTGGTAAATCCAAACACCGTCAGATCATCTTCTCATCCTTGCACCTCTCTTTGAGAGACTCATTCATTTTTTTCTTCACCTAAATCCATCTAAATGCGTGTTTGGCATTCTCACTGGTAAACTCTTAGGCTTTATCATTTCTATCAGGGGTATTGAGGTCGATCCCACAAAAATAAAGGCTATCATCGAGATGCCTCCTCCTTCCAACTTAAAGCAGCTCCATGGTCTTCAAGGATGCCTTCAATCAGTGTGTCATTTTATCTCACAACTTTCAGACCATTGTCAACCTTTTCATCATCTCCTCCATAAAAATGTTCATTTTGAATGGGATGAGCATTGCCAAAAAGCCTTTGATGATCTCAAAGCTTATCTTCTTTCTCCACTTGTGCTTACACCTCCACGCGAGGGGGAGCCATTCTATCTTTATATTTCTATGACTGACCATGCTCTAGGGAGCCATGATCTCACATCGAGATGCTAATGGTAAGGAACAGGCTTGTCTATTATATCACTCACACTCTTCATGAGTATGAAACTCACTATTCCGAAGCTGAAAAGTTGTGTTGTGCTCTCTTCTTCGTGACTTCTAAACTTCATCATCATTACCTCCTTAATCATAAAACTTACATTGTTACGAGTGTCAATCCACTCAAGACAATGCATGCAAACCTTATCACAATGATCGTATCACTCATTGGCTCATGCTCATGATAGAGTTTGACCTCGAGTTCATCTCACAAAAATCTATCAAGGGTCAAGTTATCACTGATCAATTAGCTGATGCCCCTCTTCCGAGACACTCAAGTCCCCCTCACTCAATTCCCAGATGAGTACATCCAACAAATCAATTTCATTCTATCTCCATTTAAAGTAAAACTCTTCTTTGATGGGTCCAAGTGTCAGCAAGGGGAGGCATAGGTTTTCATGATTCCTCCTTGGGGTGCACCTATCCCTATCACACACAAGCTTAACTTTGAATGTACCAATAATATGGCTGAATATGAAGCCCTCATTTTAGGTCTTCAAAATGCCATTAATCTCGGTGCTCACCATATCGACATCTTTGGTGACTCTGAGCTCATCATTAATCAAGTCACTAGTGTCTATCAGTGTAAAAATGATATCCTTCAAAAATATCATGATATCATTCTCTTTCAGCTTCAATCTTTCGATAAATTTACTATCCAGCTATTCCTCACACTACAAACCAATTTGTAGATATGATGGCTTCTTTAGCCTCACTTATTCCTCCATTCACTGAAGACTCATGACTTTATGTGGTTGTTCAACGATCTAGACCAACCATCTCATCTCAGGCAGTTGACTTCAATCAACGCCATCACGACTGACACTCAAGATGAGTGGTATCAACACATTTTCAATTATCTATCCTACTCAGTGCTTCCTCCAGATTTGACTTCCAATGGCAGAAGATATTTTATCCAACGCAAACCGCTATACTATTCTGGGTGGAATCCTTTACAAATGTGGTTTTGAGGGTATTTTTCTTCGGTGCCTCAAAACCCCTGAATCATCTAAGGCCATTCAGGAGGTCCACGATGGTATCTAGTGGTGGACACTTTGGTGGTTTGGCCATGGCTAAGTGCATCCTATGTTTAGGTTACTATTGGCCTTCTCTTAATCAAGACTACTGCTGCGAATATGTCAAGAAATGTGTCAAGTGTCAACAACACGCTAATCTTACACATATCCCTAGTCAGGCTTTGCAACCTACAGCGGATTTGTGGCCTTTTTCACAATGGGGTCTTGATCTCATTGGTCTCATCAATCCACGCTCTTCAGTGACATCACTCTATCATTACTACCACATAATACTTCACTAAATGGGTGGAGGCTATTCCTCTTTCATCGACCAAAGCTAAACCTATTGTTGATTTTGTCTATCAACACATCATTTGTCACTTTGGTGTTCCTCACAAACTCGTTACAGACAATGGAAAGTCTTTCAAAAAAAATATTTGCAGAAAAACTTGTGACACCTTCAATATTAAACTCAACTTTTCTTCTCCATACTATCCACAAGCTAATGGCCAAGCTAAGCTTCTAATAAAACTTTGTAATATATCCTCACAAAGGTAACTAGTCGAGCTGGTAGGGATTGGCATTTACACATCCCTTTTTCTCTCTAGGCTTATCGACTAGCATTCATACCCCTACCGGTGCTACTCCCTTCTCTCTCATCTATGGGTCTGAGGCTGTCCTTCCTTTGGAAGTCCAGATTCCCTCTCTTCGCATCTCTCTCTCGAGAGTTTGTCTCTGATGAAGACTATCGTCAAAACCATCTAGCACAACTTGAGTTGTTAGATGAACATCATCTCAATGCTCTTGAACATCATCAAGTCTATCTTGAGTGTGTCAAGCATGCTTATAACAAGCATTTGCAGCAGAGTGTGACTTCCAAGTTGGTGATCTTGTTCTTAAAGAAAACCAAAATGTCACTACTCTGAACGGAGTCAACGTGGTAAGTTTTCTCCTAACTGGATGGGACCGTATGTTGTCACTCATAAGTATGGGTCCGGGCTTATCACCTATCTTCCATGGATGGTATACCTAAATGGAACCTCTTAATGCTTTGCATCTAAGGCCCTTCTACTTGTTAAAATCTATCTTACACGATCTTAGTCACAAATGTCTTTCATCCATCTGCAACTAGTCATGCATTTCGTAGTGATTTGGAACTATGTGGTTCTCTCACATTATTTCTTTTTATACCTTAAATATGAGTACCATGGCTCTACTCATGGCATTTTCCTTACGGATTTGTTCCTTCTCATGGTAGGAATACCTTAATCACTACTTCATCTACCCTAGGTGTTCATCTTGATCAAATCCACTTGGGGCATGAGTACGTGCTTATATACATTTTCTTCCCCTCTATCTGATCTATCTGGTCTAAACTCAGCTTCTTCCAAAGCTCAAAAAAAAAAAAAAAGAAAAATGCTATCCTAGTCCCAAAAGATAGACTGATCCCTCAAGGACAACTATCCATGCCTTATCAAATAAAATAAAAATGTAGACCATTCCTCAAGGATGGCTACCATCAAATTCAAAATACAAACCACTCCCTTGAAGGATGGTTATTTGTTTTTTTATGGCATTTTGAGCCTTTGCAGTAACAAAACTTCCTCTCTCGGCCAGTTTTTTCACTTGTTAGCATCTCTGAAAGACTTCCCGTATCGATCAGTCTTTCCATATCTAGCAAACTACCCGCATTGATCAGTTTGCTTTTCTATCAAAAGAAAAATCATGAAGCTTGATGATATGAGACCTTTTCGATCATATGGAGACCCTGTTTTCCCCATATGAGCACGTATTTAATCCTTCATGTGTTCTAATGAGATGCATACTTATCTCTCATCCTTATCTACCTCCTAGATCTGGTTTGCGACTAACTAGTGTCAGGTTTATTTTATCCGTGTCTATGGCCTTATGTGTGCATCATCTTTTCGATTTACCATCAAGGTCTCTATTTATGGTCGGTTAGGGGACTAACTTATCATTCTTTTTCCTATCTAGGTGTAGTGATTTTTATTTCTAAGGGATAAGATCATTACATCACTTTCTTTTCATCAAATCAAATGGACATTACCCATGTTCATTTGTTATTTATCCAGTTAAATTGACATTTAACATGTTAATTTAATCAATCAAATCTATCATCTATCTATGCTCATCTTATCTACTTCATCTAAAAACATCAAAGCAACATATATTATGTGGATCCATCTATCCATCTATCTATAACATGTTAATTTAATCAATTATTCATCCATGACAAATCAAAATTAAATCACATCTATCTATCTGTATCTATCAAAGTTAAAAGCATGAGTCCAATCACATAACACAAAGATGCATATATATATATATATATATATATATATATATATAGAATGGCTTCAAATCGAGCCATATATATATCGTATCAAAAATGCCTTCAAATCGAGGCTACATCAGTATATCTCTACAAATCATCATCTCTATATAGTAAAATCAGATAAATGGAACACATTGTCTCCTCCTCCCTCCTCGGCACGGCTCTCTCCTGACCAGCACCTACAGAACTGGAGGTGCCCATAGTCATGACCCTACGACCTCCTCGGTCTCCCCCGGTGCTCACACCCTCCGATGCACCACCGAAGTGGTTGTCGCTGTTCCTCCTCCTCACTCCATAATGAGGCACATCTGGGGCATGTTGTGTCAAGGCATCCTCGTAATATCTCACCTCGGCAAGGAGAGCCTGATAGGTACTCAGACTCACCATGCCAGTGCTCTCAATGGCACTGCTACTGGTGGTGGTCCTCCTGCTATGGCACCCTGTGCCCCTGACTCTGATGTGGTGCCATATCACCATATTTGGCCCTGAGGGCCTCTCTGTGTCTGTGATATCTATCCCTCTGTTGGATAGCTATATCCCACTCCTGGCGAGTGGTGTCTCTCTCTCTATATCACTGTGTCCCTCTCCTCCCTCAGAGTCCTAATCTCCTCAAGAGTAGTCTGGTGTGTCTGTACCAAGGCGGCATGCTCTCCCTATAGCAGTCTCTCTAGCTCCACCACCACTGTATCCTCCTCATCTGACTCCGCAGACATGTGAGATGCCATGGTAGCTCCTCATGATACCACGCCTCATAACCCTCATCCACTCCTACATCATCATCATCATCTGTGGGAGGTAGGGCCTCCCTGAGTGGATCTGACTGGGACCAGTATCGACAGATCTGTCTCCTTGCTATCCCATCTGTATGGCACATATATAGTCAGAATAATCTGTATCAATCCAAACTATCTCATCACCCATAAAAATGGGACCCACTCTAAAATCTCTGGCCTATGGCCCCTGACCACTCTACTGCATCTCAACTCCACTAAGTGGGCGTCCTATCTAGCCCATGTAGGATAGACCCTGTATGGCCTCCATATAACCTGTGATGGTGTCAGAGTCCTGAATCTCTAGGAATACCACTCTGATGATCTCCCTATATCTCCAGGGGCCATGTCTACCCACCATCATCAAACCCATAATCAAGGGCTCCCTCGCTCCTGGCATCCATGGAAGTCCGGATGGTCTAATCACTGATATATGCTCATAAGCCCAACAATGGAGCACAAAACTGACATCTATCCCGTCCATCTTCCTATGTGGATACATCCACAACTCATGATATATCTGTGCTAAAAGTGCATCGTGAATGTGAAATACCTACATGAACTCTAAGATATCATAGACATAGTCAAGCAGGAGTAAGTGGGAACCATCCACCTCTAGAATCTGTAGTGCATAATATGAGATAGCCATCTGGATCAATGCTATCAGTCTGCTCCTGGGTCATCCTTCTCGATACTGTGAGGCTATCCTCACAGCCCCGACACTATCTCTCTCATCATCTATCCCTCTCCCCCATATAAACCATACTTGTGGCCCTCCTCTGCTGCTCTCCCATGGAGTAATCTCTATCAGGTCCCCTGTGATCGGTAACCTGAGGATCCTATAGATGTCCTCATGGGTGATAGTCATCTCACCCATCTCAAAACCAAAAAGTGCATGTCTGGCTATCCCACCGCTACATCAATGCTCACATCAGCTCCACATCTCGGGGTACCCATCGATAATAATAAAAACCCCCTAGTCTAGCTAACTCTAGATGGCACCACTCAACATCTATCACATCTAAGATAGTCTCCAATAGCTCGGAATAACATCCCGCATGTGTAGGACCTCTCGTGCCTACATCACATCAAACATCATCATTAGGTTCATATTTATCAAAATCAACATCATTAAAATTTCATCAAAATCTTTCTCAAAAGCTTCCAAATGTCTCATCTTTCCCATCAATGCCGACTCATTTCCATCATCGGCCATTCACTTTACAATCGATGCACCGATTGTATTCCAATCGACACCGATCGCATACTAGTCGGCGCCGATTTTTCAATCGACACCGACTAGGAAGGCAGAGCGCCAAAAACCCTCTTGCCTCCTACTACAAAAAACATAAAAAAACACAAATGTACAAAGCTAAGAAGGACCACTTACCCCTAGCCACATCCTCTTCCTCTTCTGACCGCTCCCGAAGCTTCCATGTCACTCAAATTCAACTTTTGACTTTTTCTAAATCAATCGTCACAATGCAAATGAATCGTTACCATTCACCTTTTCTATATTTATAGGTTTTTGGGGTGGTCAACGCCGATTATTTTGGTCGGTGTCGATTCTTTGGGTCGACGTCGATTAGGTATGAGTCGACGCCGATTGGAGCCCATCGGGGCCGATCGAGTAGATTTTGATATATTTTCTCATCTCATCACACCAGACATGCTTTCATTCTCATCTGATTATCCTATCTTGCACATGTGTCACCCATAACACATTGTCACCATCATTGTGTCTTTATTTTGGGTACTTGTACCTTGTCACCTTACATTGCCCCACATGTGTGTGTCACTCAGTAAGCATGACTTTGCTTGTCATTCCCCCACTTGGGGCATCTCATCATTATATCTTTTGCATGTGCCACCCATAACACACTTGTTCTACCTAGTCTGGCAGCATTTTTATTACAAAGTCCACTATAGTGGCCATATTTCAATTTCCATGGTGGCTCTCCTCTCGAGGCCATCACTTCATCCTTCTTGTCTAAGCATTGATGCTTGGCTTGTTTATTTGATCATTGTTATGACCTTATTTTCACCTTTTGGCACATATTTTTGGTGTTATCACCCATTCCAAGTTTTTCCCTGTACATGGGTAACTCACATTTTTTTTGCAACCTAAAGATAGCGGGTCTATAGGCACTAACGTCATCTCATTCAAGGCCATCTAGTTGTCCCTACCAATGTGTCACTCTTTGGTTGTTACTATTTTGCAGTCACCTTTAACTCACAAGTCTGTAGCCACTACGTCATCTCATACGAAGACCGTCTAGTCTGTCCCTACCAATGTGAGTTCCTTAGGTCACCTTTTTTTTTTTTTTACGTGCATCATCAATGATCAAATCTACTCTAGACATCTAGCTGGGGCATCCTCTCTTCTATTCTTTTTCATCTACCTTTTTCAAACTCAGGATCGGTTGGCTTTTTTTGGGCCACCCCATCCCTAGTTTGAGGGGGAGCACATCATCAATATTCTTCCTTTTCTTCCAACTCCTTGTTTTTGTCTCAGTAGCATTGCTTATCGCAAGTTACTCAACAAAAAGGGGCAAATGTAGACACCTAAAATTGGTTACTCAATTTAATGTCCCCCGTGTTCGCTTACCTGTTCTATTCTCGGGAAACCCGGTGCACTTTTGTATCACTACTTCTCTCTTAGGATATTAATTAAATATCTAATTAAAATGCCTATCCTAAGTTTGTTCCACCCCATTATATTTCACCCATGGATAATTAAACATTAACCATGTAATTCTATCTTTACATTTATTCCAACTACTTATTCACCCCATATCACTTCCCAACCTCCCGTGCCATTATTATCCATCCATCCCACCTATTTCTCCTCTCCTGGAACCATGCAACGGGATTTTTCCCATATTTGAGTTAGAGGATAATATTCTTATCCTCACAACTCATCCCTTTTCACCACTTTGGGAGTCTCTGTTCCCTCGATCGCACCGACCATTCCTCGATCGACGCCATTTTTCGAACGGCACCATTTTACCTCGGTCAAGCATTTTGACTATAAATACATGACTTGAACTCGCCTCTAGTTAGATGGTAGACTTGAGAAATAGTGAAAAACTTGAGCAATCTTGAAATTATCAATCGAGAGAGAGAAATTCTATCCAGATCAATCCCGAGAGGTGCACCATTATTCTTCCCACATAATATCGATATCGCTTAGGTTCTTCAACCTCTGGGTGACTCCATTTCTCCATCTAGCCAAGGTGGAACTCTTCCACATCTCTGCAGCTCCTGCAGGTCTCCACAATCCGATCATCATCAATCACCAATCAAGTTTTTCGATTTTTCCCTTCGATGCGACGATTAAACAATCAATCGACGCCGATTTGTCCAAATCGCACCCATTCCAAAACCATCGACACCGATCATCATCTATCGATCGATGCCACCACTCTCAGAAAGGTATAAATCTAGGTGACACAATTTCATCTTTGTTTTTACAGTTTCTTACTTTCTTTCAATTTCATGTTGTTTTTTTACATTCTGTCTGCAACTTAAAATCAGAAAATCTAAACATTTGCTTACATCTTTTATCATGTATGCCTTTATTCTTAATTGAAAACGTGAACTGACATCCACCGAGGAAGCTAATCACTTCCTGACCCACTTTCCGGGTAGTTCACCTTATATCTTCTAACGTCATCTTTTTCTGTCAAGTATTCATGCATCGCAGGTTTCTTGGATCTACTCCGCAGGATTGCTCATGTGCACATCTTAATTCCATCAAGATTTCTTTCCATCTACGTCTTCAATCTTGTCCAATTAATCGTATCAACTTTATTTGAGTTTACCTACAAAGATCTCATGAAACCAAGAGCAATCAAAGTACTAATGTCGTAGTTTCCGAATGTCAATGAACAAGCCCATCTTTCCATCAAGAAGATATCAAATTCAAAGAAGTAAAGTAGATTATTACAAAGTATAAATCTTCTGGATAATGATTCTTTAAAGGAAAATGGTTCATCTCCATCACATGGGATAATCAAGGAAGTTTTAAAAGTTGTTATCCTCATAATTGTATGTAGCTACAACAAGATCAAAGCCTATCAATTACATCACAAGAAGAAATCAGGAGGTTCAAATTAGCCATCTGTAAAGAAGTTTCAATGAAAACTTACAACAATCGTAATGGTATTAGCAAGAATGCAACATGTTCAAACTGAATTCAGACTTACAGGTAGTCACACTCAGAACCATGAAAAGGATCATGATGAACAAAAGTCAATAGTGTATTGATTTAAAGAAATAAGAAATTAGGCATGATTCAAGTACTTCAACAAAATAAATCAAACATAGTGCTACATTTTTCAAATAGCAAAGTGTTCTTATCAAGAGGAGAAAGAAGCACCAAAATGATCATATAACTAGATGTCAAATCTCAAAAGATTCAAGTTGCAATATTATAGTAAAAGAAGGTCCATGTTGCAAATTTACAAGGGAAGAATTTATAATCTGCAATAGGTTTGAATTATAGCCACCAAGGGTCCATACACCAGAACTCGAAAATGGGTCAAGCATCACCAAACTAAGGGAACAATATTAAAAGAAGATAGAAGATCTCATCAATGGCATCATAGATGTTTGTGAAATCAGAGTTACAATTGCATCTAAACAATTTCAAGACTGCATAATGATTCAAGACCTCGAACCCAAACCTGGGTCAAATGAAAGTGTGAAAATATAAACAATTTAATAAAATCGAGCTCAAGTAACAATGTTAATGATGAAATAAGGGTGAATACCCAGTTGTAGAGTTTCAAACATAGAATACCCATTATCATTTACCCTTATTCTTTTCATGTTCGAACACAGAGTCTCCATCTTCAAGAAAAAAGAATGGAGTGAAAATGATCTCAAATACCCATATCAAAGAAGGAATACCTATCTGGGTTGTTTAAAAGGCAACGATTTGAGCCACAAAAACATGTAGATATAGATCTAGAAAATGGGTCATTCACGCATGATTGTAGACACCTATAATTACGCCCAAGCAATTTAAATACTTAAATTGTGCTAATTATCTCCTTTCCCGCAAATTGACAACATATTGTCAATAACACTCATCTTCTCTTCCATTGTCGTTAATTGATTACATTACGCTAATTAATTAAGTCACCTATCTAACACATACCCTAATTAATGACCCTTCATTAATTAACACCTTCTATCTAGTCTAATTAATTATTATTAATTAATTAGCCTCTCTTCTCATTAAATCAATAAATCACTATTTAATTGGTTTAATTCCCTCCTAATGGCCAAAATCACACTAAAATCCATCTAAAAGATTATACTCAACCCCATCTAAACCCCCCTTATCCATAACTAACTCTACATCTCCATTAGTCCCACATTCATGAGGATGTGTTGAATCCTTTATCCTTTGGGCTATATAAACAACCCTCCCTCTACTTCTACACCTACACCTAAATCTCTCAAGAGACAAAAGTAAGCACATAGTTTCATACTAATAGCCTTTTGTCATTCTTGAGCCCTCCATCTTCCATTCTTGAAGAGCTAAGTCTCACACCCAAGCATCCATTGAAGGATCAAAGCAAGCAAATATAATTTGATTGCCATTGGACTACTTAGGTTCATTTTAATGTTAAATTAGGCAATTAAGGAGAATAGAGTTCATTAATTTACATTATGTTTTGATTAATTCAAAGTTATTAATGTTAAGGGTAGGACTTGCTCATTTCTTCATCATGATGGTGCACATTTCTCATTTTTAGCTAGGTTAGGAAGCTATTTCTAGGTGGTAGTTTTCTTGCTTTAAATTTAGCTAAAATTGTAGAAATACTTGCACACATTTGGCACGCCCAGTGGGACACTTAGTCCCATGGCATTTTAGTTTAAGTTTCATTGTTTTGGCTAATTTTTGATATACACATGTAGTAATTAATGTCCATTTTTAGAATTTTTGCTCATTTGATATGTGTAACTTCATGTTCATAGCCTTAATTTTAATGGGTTATTGCCATTCTTAAGCTAACTTGTCAAAAATTTGAGATATTGTGATTTTTCTTGTGTTTTTGCTATATTTTGGTTGCACGTTTGGCGCAGGCACGTTTGTAGGGGCACATGCGCGGTTTTTGTGGTGCAAGCATGGTTTTCGTGGCGCACACGTCTCTTTGGTGGCGCAGCGCACTGGTAAAACCTGTTACTCTATTTTTGACACCTGGCGCACGCATCCTAACTAGCGCATAGGTGAACTAACTTGGGTGTAGGAATCATTTCATACTGTACCTTCACTACATTTTGAAACTTGTCAGATCGGCGCACACGCCCTAACCAGGGCGCACATGCTGTTTTAGTGGCGCAGGCACATTTTTCTAGTAACGCAATTGGTTATGTCTATCTTTTTGTCTATTTTTTTGAGAGTGGTGCATACGTTGTTTTTGTGGCGCGCATGCCTCTCTGGTGGCGCAGTGCTTGGTAAGTCAAGAAAATCTGCAGAGTGGCGCATACATTGTTTTTGTGGCGCATACACTGTTTTTATGGCGCACACGCCTCTTTGGTGGCAGTAAGTAAAAAAAATCCATAGAGTGGCACATGCACTATTTTCGTGGTACATATGCTATTTTTGTGGTGCATACACCTCTCTGGTGGCATAGGTGCGTGGTAAATCAAAAAATCCAGAGTGGCGCATATGTTGTTTTAGTGGTGCATATGCTATTTTTGTGGCGCACACACCTCTCGGGTGGTGCAAGTGCACTATAAATTAGAAACAAACACATAGTGACGCACACGTATTTTTGGTGGCACACACGCATAAAAGGGGCATAGGTATATTTGTTTAATCCAGTTTTTTGTTACAACTTTTTAGTGCTCCTTATTTTGATCATAACTTTTGACTCGTTAACCCATTTTCAAAGTTTGAATAAGCATTGGAAAGATAACAGAGTGTACTTTGCGAGGGAAATTCCAAAATTAGATACCTTTGGTATATTATCTTCTATCAAAAACTCCCAAAATGCCCCAGAGACCTCCAAAAATGCAAATTACTAAAAACTGCTAAAAAATTGTAAAAATTGGATTTCTAGATTTTTTTAATTTTCTTGGTTTTCTAATTCTTGCAGGTTTTATCTAATCACATACTCATTTTTGCAGGATGTTTTTACATGCTTTTACTTGATTAAATAAACTTTGCATGTTTACTTATAGGAATAAGATCGTGTATGCTCTTCCCTCGCGTCCCTTGGGGTGATCTTGGGAATCAGAAATGATTCTTAAGTCCTTTTTGATGCTTTGAGGTTGTTGGGAATATTTGAGTTTGAATTGGTTAACTTGGTGTATTTGAATTAAAGTGTTTTTCTATTTGATATCTTTTTGGCTTTTGGAAACATCATGTATGCTCTTCTCTTGCGTCCTTGGACGATCTGGAGAATCAGAAATGGTGTTTTCTCTTTTGAAGGAAAACTACTAAAAATCATCATACAAGACCAAAATGCCATTGCTTGCCAAAGAATGAAGGAATCAAAACAAAAGTCAGAAAACTACTAATACAAATGTTATACAGGTTGCCAAACGGTGTTCAAGAAAACCACATCTAATTAAAAAGATAAAACAAACAACATACTCAAAACACTTGTATTGTAGGTTTTAGAAAAGGTACATCCTCTCTACTCAATCGGAACATAACCCCTTTGGCATAACACCTTAAGCTACAACAATGGGGGTGGTTCCAGAACCCAAAGTAGTCCCCGAAAGAGGGAACCTTGTGGACGAAATGGGAAGTAATCCACACTACCTATTTGAATAGTAAATCCTTTGTGAGATAGAGTTACAGTTGTCCCTACGCGACCCTTTTAAGTACACATTGGATGCATTTACTTGCCCACCGTGTGCTTGAAGGGGGCAAGTCGAGATACTCCCAAGATAGTCAAACTATTTGGGTAAATTGTCCCACTCGTGGATAATCTTTATAGCATCTAGGACGAGAGAACCACCTAGGAAGATATACTTTGGCCAGAGCCCACTTTGACCATTCTAAAACAAAGTGTTGAGTTGTGAACCATTTTTTTTTGTGAAACGTGTGACGCATTACTTTTGCTTAGTTTTTACTTGCCTTAGGGCAAGGCTAAACTCTCCAAGTGAAGCCAACATTTTTCACCCCATTTTTTGATTTGCTTCCTTCACATTCTATTGACACTTTGTTGATCAAAAGAAGGGCGACTACCTCTGTGTTACCAATTGATTGTTTCTGCCACTTTTTTGTCCATTTACGCCCATCCATGTTTGCATGGCTGGGTAAGTTAAACATCTAAAGTGTGTGGAGACGTATTTATATCATTGGTAGCCTTTGTGATCTTGATACCCACGTCAGGATCGTCATCATAGTTAGAAATGATTCATCATTTTATATCCATTTGACATGTTACCTCGTTTGTATTGTCTCGACATAATTAAGATACTTATGTCACATTTCTCGTATACATGATCTAAGTGTTTGTATTGTGGCATTATGCTGCCCATGTTTTAACACATCCTTAGTATACTTTGACTTAGTTTGATTTCAAACATTGTCCCAAATATTGAAGGGTGTCGCTTACTTTGTTTGCGTCGTTTCGATACCACTTTGACACTAATATCTCACTTCTCCGTGAAGCTCGATAGATGTGTCTAATTGGTGTGGTTACGTAGCTTACATTTGTAAACCTCACCCTTTAACATTTAGGCCTTGTTGGTTGTTAAACTTGTCATGGTATCCTTTGATTGGGATTCACATCTACCCTTTGTTAATATTTACGCCTTGTTCATTTTAAGCTTGACATAAATATTGACATTGTGTTGATCATCTTTGCATCGCATTTTCATATGGTGTATTTCCTTGTTGATTGGCTTTGTGTTTCACACTTGCATGATTGTTCCTTGTGATTATTCATTTAGAAAACTTATTTTCTAGGAAAATCCCTCTCGATCTCATCGAGATTGCGTCGTCACAATGTCTATTTTCCTTAGACCTTCTTTGGAAAATCACGCACGCATCTCCATACTTACGAAATGTCTAGTTGGTTGTTGTTATGCTTCCTAGATGGACATAGCACCTTCTTCACTTTGAAGAAGTTTTATCACACTATCCAGGCCTAGATATTTGAGATTAAAACGACGCCAACAATGACTGATTATCGCATAGTTCCTCATTCTTACGATAATAAGGAATTCAATTTTTGGCGTTCACATCAAAGGATGTCCATCATGACTAAACCTCGTTTGGTTCTTCGCGCTAGAAGTCCCATTTGGGTAACTCATTCCCCACCTTCATCTCATAGTCAGTGGTATGATTTGGACACGTTTGATCCAAATTATTATTTGGGTTCCCCCACTCTTCTTCTAATTCTAATCTAAACATTTCTTCTTCTTCTAAGGATTCCAATCCAAACATTTCTTCTGATTCCAATCCAAACATTTCTTTTGATTCTTCTGATGATTCGGATCCAAACTACTATTTGGATCCCAAATACTATTCAGATTCATCTAATTCGAATCCTAAGTCATCTAATGTGACTCCTATGTCATGGTCCTCCTCTTCTTTAGAGGACCTCTATTATCAGTCATCTAAACAATGTTCTCCTCCTCTAAAGATTTTTGTCATCACAAATCATCTTCATCCTTCATCTAATGCAACTCCTACATCACGGTCCTCCCTCTCTTTGCAGGACCCCTTTTATCAGTCACCTCAATGATGTCTTCTTCCTTTGAAGATACGTGCGACTCCAAATCCATCCAATCAAAAATCTAATAAAATTCTTGAATCGCGGTCCTCCCTTTCTTTGTAGGACCCTTGTTATTATTCATCCAATGCGATTCTTGAATCATGGTCCTCCCCTTCTTCGCAAGACCTTCTTCATCAATCACCCCCAATAAGTCTTCCTTCTTTGAAGATTCATGTGATTCGAGTCAAGCGTTTGAATCGACCCATGCGTCACAATCTACAGACTTTGAATTAATCCTACTATTTTACATACGACATACCATTGTATAGGTAGGTCCACACCACCTTCTTCTACTCCTGAGACATCTAGCTACACATCTTCTTCATCCCCCACATCATCTTCTTCTATCAATCATCATCAAGCATCTTCTAAGTCTCCCACACTAATTGGATCTCTTTCTTCCAATCAACCCCTGGTGATCGATCAACAACTCATATTGATTGACCTCTTTCGTAGAATGAAGAAACAATCGGGGCATTTATAGGGGCACATGAAGATATTTCGTAGAAGATCACGAGAAAGGATTCTCTTTAGAATTCAATGCGCCCACATATTATGAGAAAAATGTTGATTCCTTTTATCAAGAAATAGAGGAAGAGCCTCAAATCACCCAACTTGATCCTCCTCTTATTCTTCCATATTCACATTCTTCATTATGTGATGAAACTCCTTGGTATTGCATTGATCCATGGCCTATCTTCTCATCACCCAATCACTCTTTGTCTATCATAATTCCTCAATCACAATCTCTTATGTGGTCAATGCCAAGTAGCCCTTCATCTTCATCTAGGTGTGGGTCACCTTCTAGTAGCCCTCCCTTTGCTATTTGTGGGACATTTTCAAGTAGCCCACTATCTTCTATTCTTGGGGCACGTCCAACTAGCCCCTTTTCTTCTATGTATGGATCACCCCCGGGTAGTCCATCATCTTCTATTCTTGGGCCACATCCTAGTAGCCCTTCATCTTCTATCTATGGGTCACATCCTAGTAGCCCTTATTCTTCTATTCTTGGGCCACATCCTAGCAGCCCTTTGTCTTCTATCCATGGCTCACCTCCCAGTAGCCCATCTTCTTCAATTCTTGGACCATATACTTTTCATCCATCACATATTTCTTCTATCAATGGTTGTGGCATGCCATGGTCATTTCGACATGAGTTCTAAACATCCACACTCATTTTCTTCTCCTTCACAAGATCGATAAGTCAAGCATTACCTTATAAGAAACCCATACAGGTTCTTTATCAAGCCAAGATTAAAAATACGAAGATATCCAAAGCTACCAACAACTCCAATGATCATAAAATCCAAAATCAAATGTGATTCCAAAATGCACACCAACATACCCATCAAGTATGAAACAAAGTGCAAAAACCTATGGATAGGGAACTCAAACTCCCACATACAAAACCCATGTTTTGAAACAAATCACAGTCGTTTGTTGAGAGTGAACTCACCACGATCATCGAGATAGAGGATAATATAACTCTCAATAAAAAAACGCGCCTAGTCTCCCTTATCAAGGAAGTCGCAAACATTGTTGTTGGATCTTACTACACAAAGTGACTTTGTTAGTCCCAACCTCTTAAAAATGTCAAAAATATAAAAGTAAAAACAATTTAAAAATACAAAAAAACATTGAGAAAACACAACAAAAATCAAAGGTACAAAGATCAAACATTGCAATCAGGTATTGTGTACACATGGATGTTTCTTTCTTCCCTTCCTTGCTATTTTTCTACAAGTCTCCCTACCATTTTCATCCCTTTGGTGATGTTTTGGTTAGCTTATTTACACGCATTTTGTGACATTTATCTCTATGGTATTTGTTTGACCCTAGTCTTTTATCACCTTGGTAAATTAAAGAATGAATGACCTCTTAGAGATCCTATCACATTCAACATCTAATAAACTTGTTGCGAAGAACTTTTGGACATATTTGTTGACACTAGCCAATGTTGTCATCATAAGCACTTCCACCACCTTCCATCAAGCCATCGGTGGTTCTTAACCCCATGTCAAACAAGAGAGTTGAAATAAGTTTTCAGAAAGAAAAAGAATCAAAATCAATAGCTACAAAGAAAAAGCAAATTGATATATTACTCTCTCTTGGGGTATTTCCAATAATCTCTATCGGGGCTATAGACATCTGACTGGTAGTAGAGAAATGTTGCGATTAGAATCAAATGCATCTCCATCGAAATGGATGCCTGGTGTGATGTATGAATCCTTTCACCATCCATTCACAAAATCACCTTTCACAATAAATCATTCCTACACATTGGCTAGGGTCTCTTCACTTGTTGTCTATTAAATCTTCACTTCAAGAGGTAATAAATTCCACGTGCACACACTGGATCTCTATGAGTAAATAGGATTAGTATGTTACCAAGTGTCTTTTTGGACCTTGTTCAGACTCTTACTCTAGTCCATATCTCATCTCATGATTTGTGCCTTTGGCTAATCACTTCTTCGCCACGAGGCTTCTAAGATACATTCATATCATTCACATCGTTCTTCTACTTCATTCAGAACATCCATGTGTATATGATTACTTTTTGCCATGTTTTCAGACACCTTTGTCCCCTTTCACAAAAATAACCTTCTCCTTCCTTTCTATCATGTGCTTTTAGGCCAACTTACACTTTAGGGGCATCCTTACTTCTTCCCAAAGACTTCATTGGTTTATGTTCACCATCATATTGAACCTATCCATAATGGCCTTGGGTCCCACTTCTACCTATGAAGAGTTTGCCTTTGAATACTCCCACCTAATCATTGGGGCATTTTTGCATCTTCACCTTTCTCGCACGCACGTGGCCTTATGCCATTGTACATCCCATCTATCGCTAGGGGGCATCCAAGAGATCACACAGAAAGCTTCGCACTTAAGATCACAAAAATCTTAAAGAATCAAATGAAACAAAACACCACTATAGTCATTAAAAGATAATTTCACCTTAGTGACACCAACGGTTGAGAGTCAAGAAACCACAATGAAGCCATTAGAGAAAGCGTGATAGAATCTAATGTACATTCAAAAGGATTCACAAAGCCAAATCTAATGTGTTCTCAAAGCTTGAAAGGATTGATAATGGTGGCCACTTCGAAGAAAAACCAAGTAAAGAGCTCACGCAAAACATCTAGGAAAAGCTCTAACAGAGCAAAAAACAACGAAGATGCGAGATACACGAGGGCTCAGAAGACCAAAAATGAACTGAATCAAGCTCGCAAAGATCAACAATGGCATCGAGAAAAAAAAATTTGCCAAGGCTTCACCCACAAGCCGAAATATAAAATGAAATAATCATTAGGGTTCAAATGAGCTTTATTAAACGAGCTCAAGAAGGGAGTTAATGAAACTCAACCACAGTCAGAGGATCAACGGTGCAAGATTAGGCTGTGCTCAAGATCAACGATAAAAACTTAACCACTGCCAACTACTTCCTTAACCACAGTTTGAAATAGATACCACATTAAATGCCAGGTTGAAACCCTAACCGAGGGTACACAGATTAGCGGTGTGAGATCATCAAGGATAAAGATTAGTGGTTAGTAATTAGTCACCAATTCCCACACGAGACCCCCTCGAGTTACTCTCTATTTAGCCATGGTTACTTAATGCCACCGACAAAGCATGTGGAGGGGTGAGTCACCGTGGGAGGGGGGTGGTCCATATCATTCAAAAATCATCGCATACTGACTTCCCAAAGTCTAAAACCTTAGTCCAACAAAAATATAAGCCGACAAGTATTACAATGCAATGATAATAAAAAAGATGGCTAAGTATTATAGTCGGGGCCATGTGTAATACAATGTAGGGAATGGGGCTGAATAATGGGCATAATGATTATTCAAATGAAGACTATAGTATACGCCATCGTATATGCAAAGGGTCCCATGACCTCATCTTCAAATGTGCCAAAATATTCATCAAGACTTAGATCATAGCATGCATTGTGTTCAAAGTGGAAGAGATGACAAATAATATGGACGATGATTATGTATGTTGACTAAGTTTTAATATTCAAAATTCATGAACCTTGTCATGTGTTTAAAACCATAGTAATTTGCTAAGTCCACAAGAGTGGCCAAACCATGGTAAGACTATTACTAAACTACAAATGTGGTCCCCACTATTAAAGGGGTTGAGATGATTAACAATGTGCTATCCATGTGATCACTAGAGGACAAAGAATGTCAACATCGTAACTTGAGCTTGGAGGTGGTCCCCACTAAGTAGATTTTTGGATGAATTATATTTTTGCAAGTATTCAAAATATTGTATTTTTGATTTTTCTCAATACACAGGAGTATTTTTGCATGCCTCCATAAAAGGACAGATCAACAAGAGGACAAAATTTGAATGCACTAGGAGGAGAATTGCTCATCAAGCAAGATTTATTATTAGCAAATTATTCACCCATGATTTTCTAAAAAATAGAATAGTCAACTTCAGTTTGACTATATGTAATCAAAGGCTATAACGGCCTCCTTGTACTAGATTGCTTTATTTTATCCCTTTATTTATCATTAAATAAAGGATAAAAATAAGATGCATGGGCATGTACAGCCTCAGTCTATTTTTAGGAAGGGTGGGTGAATCAATTTTGCTATATATTGTGTGCCTTGGCAAAGCACAAAAGGGGGACTTTTTAGATACAGGAGTGCTAAAGTAATTTTCTACTAGTTTTGCCCTTTGAATGTGAAGAATTTTCTTCCTTTCCAATTATTTACAGTATTGTGTATGTTTCCATTAATCTTGTGAATGTTGAATTCCTTGATTAATCATCTTACCTTGTTGCAAATTCAGTAATTTCTGCATGATATTAATGGGTATGTGTAACTTAACAAGATATTTTGTGATTCTATACCTCAATACATCAAAGTGTTTACCCTTAATTATCTTCAAAAATTTGTTCACATGTGCATCAAATCCATTCCATATCAATTGTGCATGTACTCGACCAAAGACCTCATACAAATTTTGGTGTATCACCTTAGTCTTAATTCATTTTTTAAGTCATCTTTTACCCTTAAACCCCAGAAAATCAGCTTTATGATACATCAATAAGGAACCAACCTTGATACTCAAGATTCACCTCAAAATAGGTATACCCACATACCTCAGGTGTTTCCATTGTATCTATGAAAGAGAGAGATAAAAATTTGTAAGCTTAGAACACCCGTTGCCATCTCTCTACAGGGTGCACTTTTGAGAGATAACACACACATCATAAGTGGTCCCCACATGGGAACTAAGAACAAAATAAAGGTATTTCATTTTCAGGTGATGTACTTAAAAGGTGGCAAAAGGAACCATGCTACCATACTAGAAGACAAAGTGAATGTCAACATCATAGCCCAAAGAGGGAGATCAACTTTTGCATGTACATCCAAGAAAGCAAGTGGATAAAAATTCAGATGTCACATCAACAACAAGAAGACAAGTTTGCATGCACCTAGAAGGAGACTTTCTCATCAAGCAAGGTTTATTTTTAGCATTATTCACCCAACTTTATTAAAAATAGAACAATCAACTATAGTTGGACTAAGTTGTAATAAAGGCTATTAATACCTCTTTGTATTAGCTTCCTTGTTTTTACTCCCTCATTTATTAATAAATAAAGGGTAAAAATAGGATGCATGGGTGAGTACAATTTTAGCCTATTTTTAGGAAGGGTGGGGGAATAATTTTTTCTATATATTGTGTGCCTTGGCAAAGCACAAAGGAGGACTTTTAGATACAAGAGTGTTAAGTAGATTTTGTCAGGCTTTTCCCTCTAAATGAGAAGTATTTTCTGCCTTTCCAATTATTTGCAGTCTTGTGTATGTTCTATTAATCTTTGTGAATGTTAAATTCCCTAATTAATCATCTTACCCTATTACAAATTTAGTAATTTTTGCATGATATTAATGTGCATGTGTAACTTAACAAGTATTGTTGTGATACTTTCCCTCAATACATCAAAGTGTTTGCCTTAATATTCTATAGAAAATTGTTGGCTTGTGCATCAAGAATTCATTCTCATATCAATTATGCATGTTCTCAGTCAAATACCTCACACAAGTTTGTTGTATCACCCAGTTTTGAATCCATTCACAGTCATCTTTTACCCTCAAACCCCAAAAATTAGTTTAGGATACATCAATAAGGAACTGGCCTTGATACCGGAGACTCATCTCAAAATAGGTATACCCACAGACCTGAGGTGTTTCCATTGTATCTACGAAAGAGAGAGATCAATTTTGCAAGCTTAGAACACCTGCAACCATCTCTCTATAGGGTGCAATTTCGAGAGATAACAATTTTTGGCACGCCCGGTGGGACAAGGAATTAGATCTACGAGCAAATTATAACAATTTATAGTAGATTTATGAAAAGCAAAAGTTACTTTTGGATCAACAAGTTGCAACAATTTATTCTAAAGATTTAAAGATTTATTTGGCGACTCCGTAAAGCTGATTTCAGACCAGTTTTGCAGCATGTTCCATGCCTAAAGTGACTACAAGATCATCGGTAAGAGGAATTCCTTCTGAGTTTATTTCTTTACCTTTGAATTCTGCAAGAAGGAGAAGAGTTGGTAACACTTTACCTTATAATAGGCCTGGTTTTGACAACCCTCCTCGTAATCTTCCTCCACCACATGTCAATATCTTTGTTCAAATTCCAATTTTTCCAATGACTATTCAACCACCTAGGAATTTTGTGACCTTTACTAATGGCAGCCCATTAATAATTCTATTTTATCATGATATCCCTAATGCTGCCATGAAAAGATTTCCTTCATTCATGGGTGAAAATCAGTTACACCTATAGAGCACATCAAATATGTTGCAGCCTTATGCGTAGTCCATAATATCACTCATGAAGATGTGGCTTTGAGACTTTTAGATGCATCCTTTAAAGGAAAAGCCTTGCAATGGTATAGAAATTTAGAGATTGGAAGCATAAAGACTTGGGATGATTAAGGTGGTAAATTGCTGAAACAATTTCAAGATAATTCAGATCATTTATCCCTCATAGAACAACTGTCTACCATTAAAAGAGATCCTCATGAATTTATGTCTAGTTTCAATATTTGTTTTGCCGTAACTTGGGAAATAATTTCAACAAGTGTCAAGCCTCAAGCTGGCCATGCTTTCCTTTATTATCTTAGAGCATTAAATACTGATATTTCAACTATGATTTAGTCTATGGGAGGTGGCACTCTTCCGTATGCTTATGAGATTGCTATAAAAGATGAAAATAGTCTTATTTAAGCCAGCAAGTTAGCACCAAGGCCTTCAATGCCTTTTTTGGCATATCTAGCACCTATCCCACAACTTATCACGATTATAGAACCTACTTATTGCAGCCCCATCAAATGACGTGTTTAAGGCTTTGCAGACTATGGGAAACAAGTTGACTTCAATTGAAAATAGACTTGCATTACCTAGAAAGATTTATTAGGCTCTTTATTAGAAAAATTAGCAAAATAGGCAGCCTTACCAACAAGATAAAAATTATAGGCAACCTCATCAGCAAAGGTAGTTTGACCCAAAGGCTCCTAGTTCATCTAATGCTTTAGTTCTAGTTAATATGACTACAGAAGAATGGTTTCAACCTTGTAATAAACCTCATTCAGCTGCAAGTTGCCCAAATGCTTTCCTGAACATAAGTCTTGTTGCACAACCTCAACTTGAGACATTGTTCATGCCTCAAATGGAGGGTGGGAAGCAAGAAAATCATGTTCAGAAAGCACCTGAATAGAACTTAGTCAGTTTTAGTGAGGATGATTTCATTGCAGTTACTACTAGGGCTCAAGAAAAGGCCCAAGAAAGTTAAAAACAACAAAATAGGCATGTTCTACCCATAGTCACTGATAAAACAACAACTACAGGCCAAAAATTAGCTAACAGTTTTGTTGTTCCACAAAAAGCAAAGTGAGATGTTTTAGTTGGTAAAGAGAAGCAATAACAACTACAACTTGATCCAGAAGATTATTTATACCTCAAATATCAAAAGTAGCTGAAGCATAATCAATTTTCGCTAAAGCCTATGCTAAAACAATAGAGTATGTTTCTAAAACTGTTGCTTCTTTTAACATTGTTGATGTAATGAAAAAACATAATTTTAACATCTCAATGTGGGACGTGTTGACAATTTCTGCACTTGTGTAGAAATGGGCAACTCAAAACTTTGTTACGATGGATAGCATTGGTGAAGTATACCTAAGCTAGGGGAATTTATATCAAATTATATCGTTACTGCTGATTTATTTAAAAGATTACATGAAATCTGCAGTTATGTGTCCTGTTACAAAACATAACAGATCACATAGTCTATAATTTCATGAATATCCTCAGCAAAAGAACACAGGCCCCGAAGGACAACTACGTTGTCTTGATGAAGACACCGAATTGCAGAATAAGTGAAGTGTTTGGTTTTGGGACAACAAACATATTTGCAGTTTTCAAATAATCAACTTCACTATTATTATGATTGTGCTCATCAGATTTATTTCTCTGTATTCATTAAAGTTGTTTGTGATTAATGAAATTGCATCCATCTATGCTATCATAAAAATGTTACAAGTGACTCCTTTCCTGCTACTTCCATCAAGAAAATACCGCCAAACAAACAGTGACAATAATGTCTAAATGGAGATAGTAGGAAGGAGTCAAAGTGAAGAGCATATGCTTAATGCAGTAAAACAACATACAAGGAGGCACATCTCATTCAAAGGTTGCTTCTGGAAGTTACAGGTTTTCCTTTTAATTTTATCTCTTATATTAATTCATTTGATTGAGATATTGAGTTGCTTACATCATTGTACAATCAAGGAAAAGCTGAATGCAGAAAGAGATAGTCAACTCATTATTTCAACTTAATGATTTATTCATAAGAGATCACAAGTTTTCCCACACAAGCCGTGGGATGTGACTAAGTAACAACATCATATACATGGAAAAGAGAATATTGCATGTGCTAAAGAATAAGAGTAGAGGAGTAAAAGTGAACCCATCATTGCCTTTTTATCTTCTTTCCCACTCCGCATCATCTACATCTCCAACTTCATCTCGTTTCATCTTCCGCTTCCATCTCCATCTTCTTTTCTTGTCACCTGCAAGATAAAGAGCAGTACCATTAATTTTGAGCTCCAGGTACATTTTTATTCCTATACACCTATTCTAAAGCAAATACATATTCTAAGTTCAATGTATCTAATGGTACTTGAAAGAAAGAAATACAAGTACATGACACATGACAGCTCAGGGATGCAGATGGGCATGGCAACAGAAGAGAGCAGAGTGCATAAAGAGAAATATTTAGCAGAAAGAAATAAAAGGCAAAGGATTGGAATAGAAAAGCAGAATCTGAAATAGCTTACAAAAGAAACAGATGTGGAGATGCATAAAAGAAGTTGAAAACAGTTCACAGAAGAAGAATGAAAAAGATCAGTTTAACTGGTTAATAAAGAAACTACTATTTACTTTCAAGAGAATGGAAAACAAACATCATTTATAGATGGTTTATAGAAAGAAGGAAGCATCAGAATAAGTCAAGAAGGAAATACTTTTACAAATCAGGGTGGAAAGCTGAAAAGGAGAGAGGAAAACAATCATTTTGAATTTTTTTTTGCCAGAGTCTCCCCTTGTAAAATTGACTTTTGATTTAAAACAGAATTGAAATACATGCTTTATAGGCTACTACATGCTTTATAAGCTATCTAAACTTCAAAAGGAATCATAACAGTCAACAAAAGTATATGTTTCATCATTACAAATGATATCATGATCAAATGGAACATACAGATATTTCAGAAGTTCATCAAGTACAAGTATTCAAAGTTCATTTTATTTCCAAATTCAAGTGTGAATTAAGCCAACTACTTCACAATTTTCCAAGGTTGCAATGGATCAAGCAAAGCAAGCATGAACAAAATTCGATCAAGTGAACAGACAATCCATAAAAGGTGGCAGAGAGATATTCATATCTTTTAAAAATAGACAAGTTGCAGAAATCTGGAGAGAGAAGGATTTCAATTTTTTTTTGCGTAGTCTCCCTTGCAAAATGGAGTTTTTAGATTGGACAGAATTGAAAATATGCTTTACCAACAAAACTGAAATACAGTGATTGTATTATTGCTTCTAAAAAGGGAAAAGTCATTACAGAAAAGAAAACTTAATGATTTTCTTTGAGTTCCAACTTCACTCAAGCACAACCATAAGAAGCATATACAGTCTACTTAACAAAGCCGAGTTCATGACGTAAATGAAGCCAAAGAGGCCAAGTTTATAGAGTATTCAGTTACAGGTGAAGCTAGGGCTGAGGTTATCAAAGGTAAAACTCAAGCACAATGATCAATAAATAGTCAAGTTACAAAAAGGCCGAAGCCATTTAAAATGAACAAAATAGAAGTGAACAAATGACAAGGCCGAAGCCAGAAGAAATATGAAGCTACAAGTACAGCCGAAGGTCACATTATAGTCAAGTTTTCAAATGACCGAGCCATATTTCAAGAATGAGAAAACACAGAATAAGTTCAAAGGCTTTTCTTTTCATATTAACACTTGCAGAGAGTCGACAGACTGAAGAACTTACCACATTATCAATAGTAAGGCCGAAGAAAAGACAATGGCAACCATCTCCCTTATAAGCTCATGTTCATGCTCATCGAGGCCGAATGATAGAAACAAAAACCAGAGAAAAATGCAAGTTGTGTCATTATACAGAGATCAAAGGAGCCACTGAAAATAGATTGAAAAAGATCCACAAGATTCGTAAAGGGAAAGGGTCACAAAAACGTATACCTTCATATCCCTTCAAAATGCAGGTCAAGCTTCAACAGATTTCAACAATGGCGGCACAAGGATCGAACAGAGATCTCGAGCTCAGAGAAGGCCCTGAAACAGAGAAGAAAAACAAGCTCAGAAAAGATAACGATGACCGAGCTTCAAGGTCTGTCATCCAAGCAAACAAAACAGAAGCAAAGAATACAAAAAATAGCCAAGGGTCGAGTTTACTCACTCAGAGAAGCTTCGTGAGCTCAGAAGGTTCAAAAATGGTGAAAAGAGAAACAGAATAGAGCCAAGCTTCCATGAAATGATCAAAAGCCGAGCTCCAGAACTTCAAACAATGGTGGCCAAAGAAAATTTGCCAGGGCTTCACCACCCTCCACGAGCAAAATGAAATGACCAAAATGGAAAGAGCTCGAGATTTTATTTCTTCCACTCCAGCGTGGTCGAGCTAACTCAACCGTGCTCAAGCAATCAATGATCAAGCTTCATCAAGGACAAGATCAAACAATTGAGGATTATGCACAGAGACCAAAACAGATAACCACGGTAAGTCCTCCACCGACTGCAATCAATGCATAGGTCGAAACCCTAACCGTAGGTTCGAAGATCGATGGCATCGCAGAGTAGGTACAAAGATCAAGGGCTCAGGAATGGTCATCATTTTCCAAGCAAACCCAACGCAGGTTAGGTTACCACCGACAAAACACATTGGAGGGGTGAGTCACCGTGGGAAGGGGCCAGCCCACGTGTCCATGTATTAATCATTGCAAGCGACTTTCAAAAGTCTGACTATAGTCTAAGCTATGCATGCATCCAAAAATCAAGGGTGACCACATTATACACAATGATCACCGAAAAGGTGAAATATAAACCTTTTAACATGCCTAAGTCCACATGGTGGCCTAACATATATATGGTGCCCCTTGTAAATTTTTCAAAAAAACATGAATTTGCCTAAGTCCACAAGGTGGCAATGCCCAAACCAAGCGAATCAAAGGTGGTCCCCACAAGGAGTTTGAAATAAAATTGTAAGTATCACTCATGTGATCATTCAGGAAAAGGGACAAATATCGAACATGTGCACATTGGAGGGTGGTCCCCACAACTATTATTTTGCAAATATTGCTAAGTGTTGCAATATTTTTCCCATATGCAGGGAGTATATTTTTGCATGTCTTCACAAGAGGACAAAACAGAGAAGAAGACAAATTTGCATGCTCAAAGGAGGAAGACTTGCCTAGCAAGAAAATTGTATTTTTAGCAAATTATTCACCCATTCTTTCTTTAAAATAGAACAATCAACTTCAGTTTGACTGTATTGTATTTAAGGTTGTTAATGCCTATTTTTTACTGCATGCTCTAGTTTGTATTATTTTTATTCCTTTATTTATTATTAAATAAAGGATAAAATTAGGATGCATGGGCGAGTACAACCTTTAGGCTATTTTTAGGAAGGGGGTGAACCTTTTTTTTATATATTGTGTGCCTTTGCAAAGCACAAGGGATCTTCCTAGAGGAATTTTGGATATAGGAGTACTGAAGCAATTTCTGCCAGTTTTTCCCTCTGAGTGTGAAGTATTTTATGCCTCTCCAAGTTATTTTGCAGTCTTGTGTATGTTTATATTAATTTTGTGAATGAAAATTCCCTGATTAACCATTTTACCCTGCTGCAAATCCATTCCTTTCTGCTTAATTCTAATGTGCATGTTAACTTATTAGTACTTGTTGTGAAATCTCCCTCAGTACAATCAAGTGTTTTTCCCTTAGATTTCTACAAAAAGGTATTAATTGGTTCATGCATCAAAAAATTCTTCACAAATCAGTTGTGTATTTTACTCAGTCAAAGTTCTTACACAAATTTGGTGTATCACCTTAGTCTTATTTATTTTTTCAGTCATCTTTTGCCCTTGAACTCCCAGAAACCAGTTTAGTGTACACCAATAAGGAACTGACCTTTTAATCCTAGAGATTCACCTCACAATAGGTATACCCACAGACCTGAGGTGTCTCCATTGTATCTATGAGAGAGAGATCATTTTGCAAGCTTAGAAAATCTGCTGCCATCTCTCTATAGGGTGCACTTTCGAGAGATAACAGGACACTCTAAGTATTCCATGACAACAAGAGTTACTTTCTCACGAACTTGTTAAGCTACACATTTCTTCAAAAAAACATAAAAGGAAGTTTAGAAAACAAAAATGGTCCTTGGAACAATGGAACAAGATCACATTAAAGAAGTTAAATGGATGGTTCAAAAGGTTTTAAATGCTCAAGACATCAAGAAACCACCACCATTTTATTTATCATTGATTATTGGAGAACATCTTGTTCATAACTATATGGTTGACAATGGTGCAAGTAGCATAGTTATGCCAAAAGTAATTATAGAAAAATTGGGTTTGCATTATGAACCTACAGAGAAGAGTGTGCTATAGCTTGATGGGACTGCAACGAATATAGTTGGTGTCATTAGAAATTTGGAGGTAACATTGCATGCTTGCCCAAATGTTTCCATTTTGCAAGATATTATTGTTGTGGATTTACCTCCTTACTTTTCTATATGCTTATCTAGAGATTTCACAAAAAAAATAGGAGGTTATCTCTCTTCAGATTGGTCCTTCTTATTTTTCACTACATGTTATGGAACCAAAGTTACTATCAATTCTGAACCATTGGCCAGATTTCACATTGAGCCTCACACTTCTAATGCATTAGCTTGTTATGCATGCCTTAGATTAGTCTCGATTTCGATAACAAAGCTCATATTTCAGCACTAGATGGTGTTTATAATCTATTTATGGATGAAAATACACATGAAGAACATGCTCATGATCCTTTCAAAGAAGTTGAAGAACATCTGTTTGGTGTGTATTGCCTACATGAGGAAAATACACCAATTCCTTGTTATCTAAAACAAAAATGTAGCAGAAGGAATTCAAAAGCTTCATTTTGATGGAGCTAAGGACAAGGAGTAGGTTTGATGCTCACTTCCCCCATGAATGAAAGATATTTCTTAGCTTCGAGTCTCTAATTTTCATGTACTTGTAATGTAGCTGAATACAAAGTGTTAATTCATGGCTTACTTTGGGCCAGAAAGAGAGGTATTAGCATGTTACAGATTTTTGGTGATTCTGAGTTGGTTATCAATCAAGTAAGAAATTTCAATGTTTGTAAGAACCCATTAATGAAGTCTTATAGACATAGAGTTTCAAACTTGATGGAAGATTTCAACGCTATTAATATCCATTCCATTCCTAGAATAAAAAATAAGCATGTAGATAGACTTGCAGGAATTGGTGCCAGTTTTGAAATGCTAGAACAAATTAAAAACAACAAGATTCAGCCTCACATAAATCTGATTGTCAGGCCTTCTATACCTCATAATGATTTTAATTGGTAGGTTTTTGAAAATGATGAACATATTTGTAAGTTTTACAGCGAGAAGCTGAATTTTCTGCGGTAAATCAACATAAATTACAACACTTATATGGCAAAAAATTGTTCAATTAAAGACGGATAAACTACCTCGAGGCTTGTTCACATTGGAAGTCATCTTCATCATTGATGATTAGTTAAGGAAAGAAAAAACTAATATGTCAACACATGCTGATAACTATGAGGAAATCTCAGTTGATGAAGGAAAAAAATATTTTTGAAATGTATGTTCTCTATCTGAAAAACATTCATTTATTAATCTTTGCAAGGAATTTAAAGATGTTTTCGCTTGGAAATACCAAGACCTGAAAATGTTTGATCCCAATTTGGCACAACATACTATTGAATTACAACCAAATTCCAAACCAGTTAGGCAAAAACAGAGGCTTGTAAATCCCAAAATAGAGCCTCTAATGAGGAAACAATTATCTAAGTTGATCGAATTAGGTATTATCTTTCCAGTCAAGCATTCAAGTTTGGTAGTCAATCTTGTTCCGATTCGGAAAAAGAATGGAGAAATTAGATTATGTGTTTATTTCCAAGATCTTAATAAAGTTGTTATCTCTCGAAAGTGCACCTCAGAGAGATGGCTGCAAGTTTTCTATGGGCTTGCATAATTGATCTCTCTCTTTCGTAGATACAATGGAAACACCTTAGGTCTGTGGGTATACCTATTTTGAGGTGAGTCTCTGGTATCAAGGCCGGTTACTTATTGGTGTATCCTAAACTGATTTATGAGAGTTTGAGAGTAAAAGATGACAATAAAAATGATTAAACTAAGGTGATACACCGAATTTGTATGAGGGATTTGACTGAGTATATGCACAACTGATTTGGGAAGGATTTTGATGCACGAACCAATAGTTTTTCTATAGAATATCTAAGGGAAAAACACTTGATTGTACTTGAGGGAGAATCACAATAGTACTAAATAAGTTAACATGCACATTTAAAATTAAGCAGAGAGACTGAATTTGTAGTAGGGTAAGGTGGTTGATCAGGGAATTTGCATTCACAAGATTAATATAACATACACAAGACTACAAAATAACTTGGAAAGGTAGAAAATACTTCACACTCAGAGGGAAAAATTGGCAAAATTTGCTTCAGTACTCATATATCCAAAAGTCCTCCAACAAGAATCCCCTTGTGCTTTGCAAAGGCACACAATATATAGCAAAATAAATTTTCCCACCCTTCCTAAAAATAGACTAAGGCTGTACTCACCCATGCATCCTAATTTTATCCTTTATTTAATAATAAATAAAGGGATAAAATAATACAAACTAGTACAAGAGGCATTAATAGCCTTTGATTACATCTAAGTCAATTGAAGTTGATCGTTCTATTTTTGACATTCTACAAATCAATTCTAACTCCTTGAAGTGGGGACCACCTTTACTTTACCAGGTTTGGCCACCTTTGTGGACTTTTAGCAAATTTGTCATGGTTTTAGATACACATGGGGAACTTTGTAATAGTTACCACCATACTCGGCCACCTTTGATTATTTACCATGACCATATTACATAGTCGGCTTTGCACGTTTAAATGGTATATAGTTTGAGACTTTGAAAGTCATGGCAATGATTATTTGTTTGGTGACGTGGGCTGGCCCCTTCCCCACAATGACTCACCCCTCATACGCTTTGTCGGTGGAAATTTGACCTAGGCCGAGTTTGCTTTGATGTTTGGAATGGAACCTGCATCATTGATCTTTAACCGATTGGCCTGATGCTGTTGATCTCTAACCTATGTGGTTAGGGTTTGTAACTCTGTAATTAATGTGGTTGGTGAGGAACTAACCATGGTAATTTGTTTCGAGTTACAGTATGATCTCATCATCGCAATCCGGCACTATGATAATTCTTCACCGGGAACTCCTCGTGCTATGATTATTTACTAATGCACACCTTTAGTTTGGTGGACGTAATCCATGAGATTCTTCAACAAGACTATGGGAGAAACTTTACAATTACACCTCTCGATGGCTTCTTCAACACACCTTTAATCGATGGCTTCCTTCGCACACTTCCTACAATATTTCTCACTACTTCTTTCTATGCTAAATGAGGGGGTGGCCTCTCTTTTTATAGAACTTCCAGTGCTTATCCATCCTATCTCTAAGATAGGATAAGAAATCCACTCGACGAATCATATTCCATACCTTAACTCTTATCTGCGTACATGTAAGCTTATCTCATTAAGATAAGATAAACCTTATCATTTTACATGGGTTCCACATTTTTAGAATTTTTACAAATAAAATACACAAAATATTTATGACCTCACTCCTTGTCCTTATTACCAATATAATATTTCTAATTCCTAATCATGTAGACCCTACTTCTCTAATTACCCAAACTTTGACATTTTAACATTACCGGACCACTTACGACAAATATTTACTTTTACAACATTCCTATTGTACTTTGGTATTACCGTACTCCACATTATTGGCGGCACCGCATCTTGATCGGCGCCGGACGCTACTACTAATTACACTTAACAACATCCTATTCCTAATACATATATTAATGAAATGAAAATTTTGGAGGAAAATTTTAGTGTCGATATCTTCCCCTTCCTAGCTTCTACTCCGTCCTCAAGAGTGACTATTCTCGGTGCTTGGAAAATCTTCAACTTGTCGTGGTTGACCCATTTCGTAATGGGAGTGCCATCCAATTCCTCCAATGGTCAGTGCGCCCATTTTCATGCAGCCTTCTATTTTGTAGGGCCCCATCCATTTGGGAAGAAATTTTCTCTGTCTTCTTTTTTTGTATCTGGAATCATATACTAGAACCAAGTCATTTACTTGAAATGGAGACCACCGGATCTTTTGATCAAATTACTCCTTACGCTTCATTTTCTTCTTATGGCTTGTATCCTTTTTATTTCCCTCATTTCCTCTAAAGAATGAAGATGTACCAACCTTTCTTTTTTCTTGAATCACTTTCATCCATCCTTTCATTTTTCATAACTCTCACAAAGTGGGAATATCAAACTCAATAGGAAGAACTGGATCAATGCCATAGGATACAAGCCATAAGAAAAAATGAAGCGAAAGGTACTTTGATCAAAAGATCCGGTGGTCTCCATTTCAAGTAAATGACTTGTTCTAAGTATATGATTCCGGATACGAAAAAGGAAGACAGAGAAAATTTCTTCCAAATGGATGGGGCCCTACAAAATAAGAAGCTATGCATGAAAATGGTACGTACACCGACTGAGGAATTTGATGGCACTCCCATTACGGGAATGGGTCACCACGGCAAAAGTGAAGATTTTCAAGCACAATTAGTCTACTCAGGGCGAGTGAAGCTAGGAAGGGGAAGATGTCACACTAAAATTTTCCTCCAAAATTTCCATTTCATTAATATATGTATTAGAATAGATGTTGTTAAGTGTAATTAGTAGTGGCTCTATTCGCCAATCAGATGCCGATCCGCCAATAATGTGAGTATGCGATAACATCAAAGTACAATAGGAATGTTGTAAAAAAAGTAAATATTTGTCGCGAACAAATGTCCGAATGTTAAAATGTCAAAGTTTGTATTAGAGAAGTAGGTTCACATGATTAGGAATTAGAAATATTATATTGGTAATAAGGACAAGGAGTGAGGTCATAAATATTTTGTGTATTTTATTTGTAAAAATTCAAAAAATGTGGAACCCATGTAAAATGATAAGGTTTATCTTATCTTAACAGATAAGCTTACATGCATGTATAAAGAGTTAAGGTATGGAATATGATTCGTCAAAGTGGGATTTCTTATCCTATCTTAGAGATAGGATGGCAAAATGTCATCAGCAATCCGGCACTATGATAATTCTTCACCGGGAACTCCTCGTGCTATGATTATTTACTAATGCACAGCCTTTAGTTTGGTGGACGTAATCTGGAAACAAAACAACAACATAACACAAGAATACCATTGACTATGATAAGACAGAATGACGAAAAATCTGAAATATCAAAATAAATTATAATATTAACATGAAACTGTTACAATCTCACCCATGAGATTCTTCAACAAGACTATGGGAGAAACTTTACAATTACACCTCTCGATGGCTTCTTCAACACACCTTTAACTGATGGCTTCCTTCGCACACTTCCTACAATATTTCTCACTACTTCTTTCTATGCTAAATGAGGGGGGTGGCCTCTCTATTTATAGAACTTCCAGGCTTATCCATCCTATCTCTAAGATAGGATAAGAAATCCACTCTGACGAATCATATTCCATACCTTAACTCTTATCTGTACATGTAAGCTTATCTATTAAGATAAGATAAACCTTATCATTTTACATGGGTTCCACATTTTTAGAATTTTTACAAATAAAATACACAAAATATTTATGACCTCACTCCTTGTCCTTATTACCAATATAATATTTCTAATTCCTAATCATGTAGACCCTACTTCTCTAATTACCCAAACTTTGACATTTTAACATTACCGGACCACTTACGACAAATATTTACTTTTTACAACATTCCTATTGTACTTTGACTGTTACCGTACTCCACATTATTGGCAAGTGCACCGCATCGACTTGTGACTTCTATAGGACGCTACTACTAATTACACTTAACAACATCCTATTCCTAATACATATATTAATGAAATGGAAATTTTGGAGGAAAATTTTAGTGTCGACATCTTCCCCCTTCCTAGCTTCTACTCCGTCCTCGGAGTAGACTATTCTGGTGCTTGGAAAATCTTCAACTTGTCGTGGTTGACCCATTTCGTAATGGGAGTGCCATCCAATTCCTCCAAATGGTCAGACGTTTACCATTTTCATGCACAAATGCTATTTTGTAGGGCCCCATCCATTTTGGAAGAAATTTTCTCTGTCTTCTTTTTTTGTATCTGGAATCATATACTAGAACCAAGTCATTTACTTGAAATGGAGACCACCGGATCTTTTGATCAAAGTACTCCTTCTGCTTCATTTTCTTCTTATGGCTTGTATCCTTTGCTATTTCCCTCATTTCCTCTAGCAAATGAAGATGTACCAACCTTTCTTTTACTGAATCACTTTCATCCATCCTTTCATTTTTCATAACTCTCACAAAGGGAATATATCAAACTCAATAGGAAGAATGGATCAATGCCATAGGCCAACTGAAATGGGGAGTATCCTGTTGCTGACTTTGATGTTGCCCTATATGCCCACAATGCTGCATGAATCCTTTTATCCCATTTATGTACCTGCAAGGCTGCATCTTTTGCTAGAATTTGACACAGCACAAAATTTGTTCGTTCCACCTGTCCATTTGTGCTTGGCTTGTATGTTGTTGCCTTCCTGTGCTTGATAGAAAACTTATTGACTAGGGCTTCTACCACCTCATTAATGAAGTGGCTTCCTTGATCTGTTACAATTTCTAATGGACAACCAAATCTGGTGACAATGCGTTCATATATGAACCTTGCCACTTCATCCATGGAAGCTGCTTTCAATGGCCTAGCTTCAACCCACTTGGTTAAATAATCTGTGGCAACTACAATATACTTATTTTGACGTGATGTAGTTGGAAGTGGACCTACAATGTCTATTCCCCATTTTTCAAAGGGACCAAGGGGAAGAATAGGACATAATGGAGCTGATGAAGTCTTACGGTTACCATGTGTTTGACAAATATCACATGTCTTACAATAATTATAACAATCTTTTAAAAAGAGTGGGCTGATAACTCGCATCCAAGATCCTTCACTGTAAGTTGTCCAGAGAAGTGCCCTCCACATGTACCATTGTGGAATTCTTCTAGAAGCTCTTTTCCTTGATCACGTCCAACCGCCTCTTCAGACTTGTCCATCGTGTCCTATTCGAAATAATGCTCCATGCGAGATAGAGTATGGACGACTGGCTTGAGTAATCTTTCTCTTAGTCTTTGCATTGGCACCATCAGGAAACTTGAATTCATTCAGATAATTCCAAATATCTATGTATTCACTAGGGATTGTGTCAAGGGAGAACAATGCTGCATCGGGAAAATCATCATCATCACAAGATGATCCTAAACCATCATAGGCTCGAGAGAGTGCATCTGCATTGACATGCTTCTTTCCTGGCCTATCTATAATATCAAATTCAAATTCTTGTAGCAAAATTATCCATCTTGCTATCCTCCCTGATGGGTTAGGCTTATTGACAATATATTTCAGAGCCTGATGATCCGTTACAACTATAAATTTCTGCCCTAGCAAGTAATTTCTAAACTTCTTTACAGCAAAAATGATAGCCAGAGCCTCTTTTTTCGATTCATGATATAGTTTACCTCAAAGACTCGCTCATTTGTCTGCTCCCAAAGTAAATTGGATGTTCATTCCCATTTTCATCCTTTTGGCTCAAAGTACTACCTAGTGCTGCATCTGAGGCATCAGTGTACACAATGAATGGCTTGCTCCAATCTGGATTCTTCAAAACAGGTGAAGACACCAGGGCTTCCTTCAGTTGTCCAAAAGCTTCATGCGCCTTGTTTCCTGGTTCATAAGCAACATCCTTCTTCAAGAACTCAAGTTAGTGGTCAGTGCAATCTTTGAGAAATTCTTGATGAACCTTCTATAGTAACCCACATGGCCTAAAAATGATCTCAACTTACTTCTATTTATAGGAAATGGTAAATCTTTGATTTTTGAAACTTTATCAGGATCAGTACCAATACCATCTCTGGATACAACATGCCCTAACAAAACGCCTTTAGAACATCCAAAGACACACTTTGTAGGGTTTAGTGAGGCTTGTGCTTCATCTAACCTTTGAAATGCTGTCTCCATCTCAAAAGTGCAGTGGTCCAACTTGCTCCCATAGATGCAAAAATCATCCGTAAATACTCTGATGAAGGTCCCAATGTAGGGTTCGAACACCCTATTCATTAAACGCTGGAATGTTTTCGAGCATTACACAACCCAAAAGGCATAACTCTATAAGCAAACGTTCCCCAAGGAGTGGTGAACGTGGTCTTCACCGATCTTTCTCTTCTATACGAACTTTGGTCAGTAGCCGCTATATCCATCAAAGAAACTATAGCACTCTCGCCAGCCTACTGGCAAGAGATCTGATCTGAAAATGGAAGAGGGTAATGATCCTTCTTTGTTGCCTTATTGAGCTTCCTATAATCAACACAAATGCGTAGCTTCCCATTCTTTTTTTTGAGATCACAATGGGAGAAACCCATTCTCAATTCTCCATAAAGAAATATGAATCCTGCATCAAGCAACTTATCTATTTCTTCTTTTACGCCTTGGAAAAATTAGGATTCATTCTATATGGCATTTGCTTTATGGGCTTAAGCACCATCTACCACTCAATACAATGTTCTACCCAACTTACTTGGCGGAGTTCCTTGTAATCAAAAGTGAATAGGTGTATGTACCTTCAAAGAGCCGGAGGTAGGATTCCTTCTCACTCTCCATCACAAAGATCACCAATCTTTATTTGTTGGAGACGATCATCAACTTCTTCTTCGATAATTTTATGGGGTCATGAGTTGGTGTGACTGGCGGGATATCCATGACTGAAACATCCACCTCACTTTCTTCATCTTCAGTGTCCACTTCACTGGTACTAGAGTAATCAGAGGATGTCCAATCATCAGTTTCATCACTTGAATCCACAGGTTCTACTTTATGATGTCGAGGGATCACGTTTATCTTCACCCTCTCTCTACCACGTCCAAGTGTCATGAAACCTTCATTCCAGTAGTTTCTTGCATGAACTCTCCTTAGCCATGGTCTTCCTAGCAGCATTGGGTACGCAACAGTACCATTTTTCATCACCTGAAAGTCTACCACACATACCACACCCATAACAGATATTGCCACATTTGAAATTACACCTTCTGGTTTAGTTTTTCCCTTATTTAATGACCTTAACATAAGTGTTGAAGGGCGATCAATTTTTAACCCCAACATATTCATTACAGACTCAGTCATTACATTAACTGCAGCACCTCCATCAACTAAGACATCATGAATTGAAATACCATTACATAATACCTCACTTGTGGAGCATAGGGATCTCGCCTCTTGCCTCCAAAACAGGGACCTCAACCTCCTTCCTTCTTCGAGCATTGAGTCCACCTCGCAACTCCCGCCTCTTCTCAGAAGACATAGCCAAGAGTTGACCATATGTAATATTTGCAGGCCTTTTGGACAGATCTTCCAAGATGGAGTATGGTCCTTGCCCCGTGAAATCGTAAAATCCTGCACACCCAACTTTCTTCTCCTATGTTTCTTACTAGTTTCTTCTTTCATCTTCTTAGGATCATTTCCATCTTGATTATCTTTTTCTTTCTTTCTTTTTGTTACAAACACATCTACTTCATTATTTCTGCTCTTATCTACTACATCAAAAGAATTCACAGGTGCTTTTCCTTTATCATTATCTCCCTTACTAGATGTAGAAGCTCTATCTGGACAATTATACTTATAATGACCCTTTTTATAACAACCATAACAAACAACTTCAGAAATATTTCTCTTTGGACCTCTATCTCCTCCCTGAGAACTAAATTCCTTTCCTTGAAGAAGATTAATAGTTAACTGACCCATATTTTTGAGCAGATCTTCATACTCAGTAGATGTATTAGGAGAAATATTTGTGCTCACCGGGAGTGGTTGTGGATTCAGGACCAAAGGTGCTGGTGTAGGCTCTACTTTAGCAACAATTTCTTTGGGCTCCTCTTCCATGCTTTCTTCTTGCCTTCTTGCAATCTCCTTTGCTTGTTCAATGGTGGTCAAGGCGGTCATACTTCACTCGTTGTCGATCTTCGGCTTCATCCCAAGAATGAAGTGCTTACAGAGGAGATTATCCACGCCATTCATTAACCCATCCGCTAGTCCTTCCTTCCGGATCTCGGGCATCGAGCTTCCTCCTTAGCTCTAGAACACGAGCATGATAATCCCTTATCTTCTCCTTCTCTCCTTGGGATAGCTTTGTGATCTCGATCATGAGATCTCGCATATTTCTTGTTCACCAAATTCTTCAAGAAAACTTTCGCTTAATAAATCCCATGAATTTTTCACATTATCACCTAGTGTTTCAAACCACCTAAGTCTTGAACCATCCAAAAAGGTAGGAAAAATTCAGTCCATTGTTCCCTTCTTATAAGGCCATTACAAATACAAGATCGTTTAAACTCTTGAATGAAAGAAGAAACATCTTCATTAGATTGAGCTGAAAAAAATAGGAATCTTTCCCATTTTCAAAAGTAACCACCGTGAAATACCAACCCACAAGTACAATTAACAAGAAGACTTATGTGCACAAATAATTGAATCACTATACTAGAAAGTGACTTTACACCTTTCTACAAGAAAATAGAAATGACCACGATAAACTATGGTAAAACTTGACTTACTACGGTAAAAACCGACTTTACATGGTAAACATTATTCACAAGAAAAAGTGAAGTTATCGCAAAAGAAATACTATTCATGGTAAAAAGTGACCTTATCAGTAATTACTATTCCCAAGAAAAAGGACTTTACCATGGTAACTACTATTCATGGCAAAAATGCCTTTAACATGGTAACTACTATTCACGGTAAAAATGACTTTACCATGGTAACTACTTCCGATCGCACAATGGTCAGAAAAACAAGGTTACCCTCCAACTGATTGATTTTTGACTTAGTGGGAATATCTCTCCGAAAATCCACCAACAAGGAATGGTCCCGATGAACTGAACCAATATGTCATCAAAGAATCCGGACTATGATAATTCTTCACCGGAACTCCTCGTAAATGATTATTTACTAATGCACAATGACTCTTTAGTTTAATGGATTACACTAATCCATGAGATTCTTCAACAAGACTATGGGAGAAACTTTACAATTACACCTCTCTCGATGGCTTCTTCAACACACCTTTAACCGATGGCTTCCTTCGCACACTTCCTACAATATTTCTCACTACTTCTTTCTATGCTAAATGAGGGGGGTGGCCTCTCTATTTTAGAACTTCCAGGGCTTATCCATCCTATCTCTAAGATAGGATAAGAAATCCACTCGACGAATCATATTCCATACCTTAACTCTTATCGTACATGTAAGCTTATCTCGTTAAGATAAGATAAACCTTATCATTTTACATGGGTTCCACATTTTTAGAATTTTTACAAATAAAATACACAAAATATTTATGACCTCACTCCTTGTCCTTATTACCAATATAATATTTCTAATTCCTAATCATGTAGACCCTACTTCTCTAATTACCCAAACTTTGACATTTTAACATTACCGGACCACTTACGACAAATATTTACTTTTTACAACATTCCTATTGTACTTTGACCGTACCTGTACTCCACATTATCATGGCACTGCATCGACTTGCGGCTTCTTCTATCGGACGCTACTACTAATTACACTTAACAACATCCTATTCCTAATACATATATTAATGAAATGGAAATTTTGGAGGAAAATTTTAGTGTCGACGGATCCTCGGCCATTTGATCTTTGTACTTGTTGAATAATGATCATTGATTACTAACTCTGGTTGAGTTAGGTTGAACTTAGCTGAGGTGAATGAGTTAAAATGCTCGAACCCTTTCATTTTGATCATTTTTTGGCTTGCTTGCAGAGAGCGGTGAAGCCCTGGCAAATTTTCTTGGATGCCATTTGTTCTTTCTGAAGCTCAGCCTTTTCTACTTCTTTCGGCCTTCTGAGCTCTATTGCATTTGCTTTCTTGTTCTGCTCTATTCGAGCTCTCCAAGAGAGGTGATTTTGGATGTTACCGCCATTGTTGAAGTGTCTTGGAGCTCGGCTTTTCTGTGTTATTTCTTTCTAAAGACCGCCATATGCTTTGATCCTCAGAAGCTCGAAGTTATACCTTCTCTCTTGGTCGTCATTCTTTGAGCTTTGTAGGCTCACATTTTTTTATTCTTTCGGCCTTCTGAGCTCCCTATGGTCGTTCTGAGACTTGGTTTTCTCCTTTTCGAGCTTGGCTTCTCTGTGGAAAAGAATCTCTATGTTCTTCTTGTTTGCAAACATTGAGAAGTTGAAGCTTCATTACTTGGTCCCTGTGTGATGAGCATCACTATTTTGATGAGGGAATGGTAAGTTTTCCATTCTCTGAGCTTTTTAACTGCATCATTTTATAATCTTGATTTCAAAATACTGATATTTTTCTCATTCTTCACATATCTCGTGCCTTCGTGGTTCTTTGGGGTTTCGAGTTGAAAACATTCTGGGTCCTCGTTTTTCCTGTTCTGAATTTGATGGTTTTGAGGACTCGATAGTTCCATATTAACTGGTGAGTGTAAAATTTGAGCTATTTTGCATCGTGAATTATAGATCTGTGTATTTTGAGTTCTGGGTGTAGCAAGTTACACAATTTATTTCTGACATTTTGATTCAAAACTGATCTACTGATACTCATTCATGAGTTATTCAATTATTGACTTGTTGACCCAGCTCTACACTCTTCTCTAATATTTATTTCTGTAGAGACTTTGTATTCACTTCATTTTCCTATGGTGAAAAGTAGTTTCTTCATTTTGAATACTCATCTCCACTCCTTCTCTGTATCTGTTTCAACTGTTATTTCATCTACATTTGCTGAGAGTATATGGAAGTAATAGTTATGCTTTCTCTATTTACCCAAAGCTACCCATTTGAGTTGTGCTCTGAGTATTATTTCAAGCTTTTTCCAGCTGGTACTTTGTTTCTTTTTCTCTCTTCCTTGCATTTCATGTGACCTTTGGAGATTTCGAGCTTGAAACTCATTTTGTGACTCGTTGTCTGATTTACAACTTTTGAGGGTTTGAAAAGTTTCAATTCAATCAGTGAGTTCTTGCTATTTCTCTGACTTCTTGATACCCGTTGATGGGTTTTCTTGATTAATGGCCAAGATCTATACTTGCTGTCTAATTTTGAATCATTTTGCACTTTGTTCCATCCTGCTCTAATTTCGTTGATCTGGTTGACACTCTCTTCTACGTTCCATCTGTGTTGGTTCATTGGAATTTTCTTTTGAGTAGAGCAGTAACTTTTATAACACATTTGCAAATTCATCAATACAAGTTTCTAAAACTCTACTTACTTATCCATAGTACTTTGAAACCTTGCAGTCTTGAATATACTTGATCCTTTTTGATGAATCATTGTCATTTGATGATTTGAAGATGTCATTTCTTTATTCATCGTTCCTATATCCACTTTTAATGGCATCATGAGATAGCTCCTTTGTTCACTTGTAATGGCTTCTTCTCATGTTGTAGATGAGTACTACCTTGCTTGAATGAATGTACTTCATTGACATTGTAGTATTTATGTGCTCTCATATTTGCTTTATTTTGAAAACTGCAACTTAGAATAGCTGAAATTTGTAAGATTATCTTGGAATTTCAATTCTCTTCAGCTGTTTAAGCTATAAAGAATGCTCAAAGTACTTCAATCTGATGAATGAAAATACAGTCCATTTATTTTCTGCATTATATACTATATTTCCTTTCATTACAGCTCTGATATGTATGCTGAAAAATATGAAATGCTGATTTTATAAGGTGAAGCCCGGAAAATTTTTTTCAAAGAATCTTTTCTTTAATGCATTTTCAGAAATAGTAGTTATATGTTCTGATCTAGAATACAGAAAGTAACACTTTTCTTGCTGAACTGATATAGCAATTGGAAACTGAAAACATGTTAGTTGTTTATCTTGATCATGTAATGCTTTTCAGCTTCCTGTATCACTTATTTGATTTGCATATTCTTTTAAAGCATGTAGTAATTGAAAACAACATGAAGAAAAGTTGTAAATGTCTATTTTTCATGGCGAAGCCTTGTCAAAATTTTCCATGAAATCTTCTCTCTCTCATCTTGTTTCAGCTGTTTTCCCTTTTTCTATCTAGATTCAACTTCTTGGAAACTGATTCTTCCTCTTCTGCTGCAAACTAGAAAAATGCATTTATATCTTCCATTCTCTTTTCTGTACTAGTAACTTCTTCTATTTGATGGATAGTTGCTGAACTTTGAGCTACACTCTTCTCTCTTTTCTGTATGTACTTATGACTTGTTTATTTTCTTCTTTGGCTGCAACTTGTACCTGCACACTTAAGAAAATAGTTAGAAAATATTTAGGATTTTGGCCTCTCTTGTGTCCATGTTTTCTTTTCTTTTCTCTTTCTTCTTTCTGAGTGAATAAAGTGTGCATGTGGTTTGTTCTTCAAGTAGAATACATCTGCTATTAGGAGAAGATTCATATGCATAAAGTAGGATAGTGTAGGAATATGAATTGATCCTTGAGCTCGTAACTGACAGTTAATTCTTTTATTCTTTCTTTAGGTACAATGGCTACTACAATGGAGATGAAGGAGAAACAAAATATGGAGATGAAGATGCTTCAAATGAAGAACAAACCCCAAGGCAATGATGGGTTCACTCATACTCCTTTGCTTTCTCTTTCATGCATGTGTACCTTTCTTTTCAGTAGTTGTAATTTACTTTTCAATTACATCCCACGGCTTGTGTGGGAAACATTTGACTCTCCTTGTGAATAAAACATTGAATTCTGAAAATGAGTTGTGTATTTCCTTCTGCATTCTAGCTTTCTGTATGGATTGTATAATGAACTAAACAACTCAGTAACATAATTGAATGTCTTAATCATAAAGGAAAGAACATTGAATAGAACTTGTAACATTCAATAATGAACTCTGATTTTGTGTAATCTACACTTATGTTTGTTGTTCCAAAACTTTACACTTCACCTACTCTGTAATTGGATGTCCTCATCAAGACAACACAACTGTCCTTCAAGGCTTGTGTTCTTTTGTTGAGGATGGTCATAAAATTGTAGACTATGTGATCTGCATACGTTTGTAACAAGACACATAGTTACAAATTTCATTTAATCTTTTAAATAAATCACCAAGAATAACATAATCTTATAAGAACCAGGACTTGGGATCTCCCCTAGCTTAGGTATACTTCACCAATGCTATCCATCGTAACAAAGTTTCGAGTTGCCCATTTTTGCACAAGTGCAAAAATTGTCAACAAAAGCTTCATTAAAAGATCACCACCCATTGCCTAATATGGATCAAATTTTGAAAATAGTTTCTAGTTCTAATAGACTATCTCTTTTAGATGGTTATAGTGGATAAAACCATATTCTAGTATGAGAAGAAGATAGGTACAAAACAACTTTTACCACCAAGTGGGATACTTATGCTTACAAAAGAATGCCTTTTGGCCTTTCAAACGTTGGTGCGACATTTCAACATAAGCAATGGACATGGATTTTTGCAGTTTGTTAAATAAATGCATCTTGGTTTATTTAGATGATGTTACTCATATTCTCAAAAATTTAGATGAACATCTAATACATCTAAGTTATAATTTTCAGTTATGTAGACAGGTTTGGAATATATTTAAATATGAAAAGTCTATCTTTTTATTACATCAAGGTAAATTTCTTCGTCATTGTTATCTCTCAAAGTGCGCATTTGTAGAGAGATGGTTGCAGAGTTTTCTAAGCTTGAAAATATAATCCTTCTCTTTTGTAGATACCATGGAAACACCTCAGTGTCTGTGGGTATACCTATTTTGAGGCTAGTCTCTAGTATCAAGGCTGGTTCCTTATTGATGTATCCTAAATTGATTTTCTAGGGTTAAGGGTAAAAAATGGGTGTAAAATAACTAAAACGGAGGTGGTACACTGAATTTATATGAGGGCTTTGACTGAGTATATGCACAATTGATATGGGAAAGATTCTTGATGCATGAGCCAACAATTTTATGTAGAATATTTAAGGGCAGACACTTTGTTGTACTGAGGGAAAATATCACAACATCACTGATAAGTTAACATGCACATTAAAATTATGTAAAAAATACTGAATTTGCAGCAGGGTAAGATGATTAATCAGGGAATTTGCATTCACAAGACTAATAGAAACATACACAAGACTGAAAATAATTGGAAAGGTAGTAAACACTTCACATTCAGAAGGCAAAATTGGCAAAAATTGCTTCAAGATTCCTATATCCCAAAAGTCCTCCTTTGTGCTTTGCCAAAGCACTCAATATATAGTAAAATAATTTTCACACCCTTCCTAAAAATAGTCTAAGGCTTGTACTCGCCCATGCATCCTATTTTTATGCTTTATTTAATAATAGATAAAGGAATAAAAAGAGAACATGCAATTACAAATAGGCATTAATAGCCTTAATTACATTACACCAAACCTGAAGTTAAGCTGTTCTATTTTTTAAGAAAATAAAGGTGAATAATTTACTAATCATAAGTTTTCTTCTTTGGGCAAGTCTCTTTCCTTATGCTTGTGAATTTGTCTTCTTGTCTCTGCACTCAAAGGACCACTTGTACATGTGCACATGCTTGCTTTTCTTTTTACAGTATGTGGGGCCACCCTTGCACTTGATCATTGGTCTCCATTTGGTTTGGCCACCTTGTGGACTTAGCAATTTATAAGGTCGACCACCTTTGATTATTGGTTACATACACTATGGTGAATTAAGTCAATATGCAATGATTAATCTTATTTAACGTGGGGTTAGTCCCTCTGCACAATGACCCACCCTTGGCATGTTGGTTGGTGGTAACTTATCCCATGCTAATTAGGTTTTTAAAACGATCGCTCACTACATTGTTACTTTTCTGAAGTCTGGTTTCTCCTGCTAACCACTAGGTTTGCGTTGAAGTTGGTGATTAGTCTTCCACCGTTGATTGATCTTTGTACCATGTTTTATGTCCTCCGTTGATCTCTAACTCGGGGTTACAATTGTTGATTATGTTACTTGATTATATGTTGATTTCGATCTTTAACTCTCGATTAACATAGAGTTTGCATTGAGGTTGGCAAATGTTTCTCAGACTTTGATTGATATCCCTTTTGATTTGAATCCATTGATTCTTAACCCTCGGTTAGGGTTTCTGACCGAAATTTAATGCAGTTGGTGGCATCTGACCATGATTGTTTTCTTTGAACATGGAGCTCGATCTTTAGCCGTCGATCTTGACACCTGTTGAATGTTGATCGTCGATCACTAACTCTGGATGAGTTAGGTTAAGCCATGGTTTATTGGGTTAGTTAAAATGCCCAAGCTCCATCATTTTGGTCATTTATTTTTACTCGCAGAGAGCGGTGAAGCCCTGTAAAATCTTTGCGACCGCCATTTTTGATATGTTGAAGCTCGACTTTTGTTCTGTTTGGTCTCTGTGAGTTCTTTAGAGGATTCCGCCATTGTTTGAATTCGAGCTCTCTTTTCTGTACTGTAACTTATGATGGCCGCCATTGTCGTGAACTTGAAGCCCGACTGTATCATTCTTTTGTCTCTGTGAGTTCTTTACAATGGCCATCACTTTGTGAGTTCGAGCCCTTTGTCTTGGAGGTATGTCTGGCTATTCATTTGACTGTTTCTGAGCTTTGAACTATGCAAATGGTATCGCTGCTTGATGAGGATGGTAAGTTCTCGACCTCTGAACATGGTAACTGATTTTCATTATTACCTCGACTTTGGGATATTGATATTTCACTTCTTCCTTGCATGCTTTGATGACCATGTGGTTCCTTTGGGGATTCTTGAGCTGAAAACTCATTTTGGGCCTCCATTACTTTCTCTGAACTTAATGATCTCGCAAGGGTTTACTTAGTTTTGACAAACCAGTAAGTACTTATTTCTTAGTTTGATTTTGATACCCATTAATGGGTTTAACGATTAAAGCTAGAGTCTGTGCTTTCCAATACATGGGTATTCGTAGATCTGAGTTTTTGAGAAATTCTTCGACTCTATGATATCGTGCTTGCTGCTATGTAGCTCTAAATAACTTTGTGTGAGCTCATTTTTGCTTCATGGCTCCATTGAAAGTTTTGAAAAAATTGTAGTTTTGTGGTTTTTCTGATCATCTTCAGATTGTTGAGCTTAATTTGGGAGCCATTTGAGTGCAACCTTTACTTTGTATTCTCCTTCATTGCAGACTCGAGTCTGAAGTGTTTGTCACTTCTGTAGCTTTCATTGTTTTTTGCCATTTGATCTCTAAAACTCCACATTCGGTGGATTTTCCTGAGTGCTTTTACCTCTGTTCTATCGAGAAACTTTGAACTCAGATCCTGAATATTTTTAAAGTGGCTTATGAAAACTCTGATTCTTGTTTTCTTATTGATTTCACAACATGGAGTTCTTAGGATGCTCATACATTTAATCTTATGCTACTTGGATGCTTCTGAACTACATTTTGACACAATTAGTTGGTGTTTTGATACTCTATTCACTTGTGTATTAAAACATGAAGCACTTGCTTTAATTAAAAAAAAATTGTAGCCTGAAATGATCAATTAGACACTTGCATGCTTATCATTTGTTCAACTGTAAATCATGAGGCTTCATAGTATGCTTCCCTGAAGTTATCTGCATTGCATACATCACTTTTGTTGTTGCAACCTAATTTCTAGTGCTTCATGCATACTTCTGTACCTTGAGCTTATTGCTATGCATTAGATGATTGTACTTCTTTGATCCTTACTTTGTAAAAAAATGGATTATGCTCTGATCTGAATCTGTACTTATGTTGTAGAATTTTGCCTCTTTGGTTCATTGGGTTGTACTTAAATCTTTTGAAAGTGCTTCTACTTTGATTCTGAAGATGATTCTATCACTTTGTAGGAATATTGTAATCTTGTTTTTCTTACTTAGGTGCTTTATTTCCTTGATAGTATTATTTCTAGCATGTGAAAATTTAAAAATTGATTTTTCATGGTGAAGCCACCTGACAATTTTTTTCCAAAACTCTCTTCCTTCCCTTTTTAGTCAGTAGTATTTTTCTCGATTCGAATACGAATGTAACACTTTTCTGTTGAAGCTGATTTGGTAGTTAGAAACTGAAACATAATAACTATTTTCTTAATCATGGCATGCTTTTTCTGTATCACTTATTTGATTTACATAATTCTTTTATAGCATGTAATAGTTAAAAACAACATAATGAAAAGTTGTAAATGTCCATTTTACATGGCAAAGCCCTGTAAAATTTTTCCCAGAATCTTCTTTTTCATTTTGTTTCAGCTATAACCCTTTCTTTCCAGTTAACTTCAGCTTCTTGAAATCTGATTCTTCTTCTTTAGTTGTAAACTGAAACATAATAACTTCTATTTGCTAGTCTCTTTTCTGTATCGTAACTTCTTCCATTTGTAGGAAAGTTATTGAAACATGAGTTACATTCTTCCTTCTTTCTAGCATGTACTTATGACTTATCTATTTATTCTTGGTTGCAACATGTACCTGCACACTTAAGAAAACAGTTAGAAAAATACTTAGGCTTTTTGGCTCCTCTTATGTCCATTTTTTTTCTTTTCTCTTTTTCTTTCTTAGTGAGTAAAACATGTATGCAATTTGATCTTCAAGTAAACTATATCTCCTATGTGGAGAGATTCATATGCACGGAATTAGGACAGTATATGAATATGAATTGATCCCTGAGCTTGTAACTGATAGTTATCTTTTCTCTTCTTTTTAGGTACAGTGAATTCTACAACGAAGATAAAGAAGGAACAAAGTTGGAGATGGAGATGTCTCAACCAAAGAAGAAAACCCACAAGGCAATGATGGGTTCACTCATACTCCTTTACTTTCTTTTTCATACATGTGTACCTCTTATTTCAGTAGTTGTACTTTACTTTTCAGTTACATCACACGGCTTGTGTGGGAAACATTTGAAAATTCCTTAAGAATAAAACACTAAATTCTGAAATTGAGTTGTGTATTTCTTTTTGCATTTTAGATTTCTGTATGGATTGTATGATGAACTAAACAACTCAGTAATATAATTGAATGTCTTAATCATGAAGGAAAGAACATTAAAGAAAACTCTGTAACATCTAGTAATGAACTCTGATTTCTGTAATCTGCACTTATGTTTGTTGTTCCAAAACTTAACATTTCACCTATTCTGTAATTAAATGTCTTCCTCAAGAAAACACAACTATACTTTGGGGCCTTGTGTTCTTTTCTGAAGATAGTCATGAAATTACAAACTATATGATCTGTTACGTTTTGTAACAACACACATAGCTACATATTTCATGTAATCATTTAACTAATTCAGCAGTAACAACATTATCTAAAAAATCTCCCTAGCTTAGGTATACTTCACCAATGCTATCCATCGTGACGAAGTTTTGAGTTGCCCATTTTTGCACAAGTGCAAAAATTATCAACAGTCATATTGTTTCTAAACAAGGTTTAACATTTAACCCTTTCGAATTGAAGCCATATCACAAATATCATTGCCTCATCACAAGAAGGCATTACAAAGTTTTATGGGAAAAATCAACTTCATTAGAAGATTGGTTCCATATTTTGCAGCATTGGTTAAACCATTAAAAACTATGTTAAAGAAAGAAAAGACTCTCTTGGACCAACGAAGGGAGAGAAGGGTTTGAAGCAATTAAATAAGCCATGTCTCAAGCTCCTACTCTTGCAAATCCAAATTTTGATAAATATTTTACAATGTATGCACTTGCAGGAGATGAAACAATCTTAGCCATATTAACTCAGGTTAATGATGAAAATATCAAACAACCAATTGCTTTCTTTGGACAAAGTTTGCATGATTACAAAATAAGGTACAAATTTCTTGAAAAACAAGTACTTTCAGTAGTCAAAAGACTAAAGAATTTTAAGTACATGCTTTCAAACAACAAAATTCATGTTCTTGTGTCTCATCCAAGTGTAAAATATTTCTTGTTAAATAAAGAATTCATTGAGAAAAGAGTAGGTTGGATAACGAAAATCATGGAATACGGTGTTGATATTCGTGTTGCAAAGACAATTCGAGGTAAAGGTTTGTGTGAACATCTAATTGTTGATATGGAAAAATAATAGGCTACATAATCAAAAGATCCAAAACAACATGCTGAAGTTACGTATCAACAATCATATGTCATGGTACAACCAGAAAATTAGCAACTTGAGCTTGTTCAAGAAGTTCAGAATCAAGATGGATGACTGATTTAGTTAACTATCTATGACACGACATTTATCCGGAAGGTATGGACAATAATAAATGAAGGTATTTTAGGTTACAAGCTATACCTTATGTTTTTATTGATGGTGTGTTATTCAAAAAATATAAATGGAATCTTGCTGCGATGTGTTGATTATGATAGAATTCAACAATTATTATTCGAATTCCATGAAGGACCTATAGGAGGTCATTTTTCAGCACGTACCACAACCTTAAAAATTATGAAAGCTGGTTACTATTGGCCCAACATATTCAAAGACTGTTTCGAATGGATCAAAAAGTGTAAGAAATGTGCTTTCTTTATTGGAAAATAACGTTTAGCTTCACTTCCCTTACAACCTATTTCAGTGGATCAACCTTTTATGCAGTGGGGTCTTGACTTTATTGGCATGATAAACCCACCTTTGTCACAAGGAAAAAGTGGATTTTGATTGCTACAAATTAATTTACATGATGGACTCAAGCAATCTCCTTGAAAAATGCTAATGAAAATTTGATACTATCCTTTTATGAATGTATAGTTTACATTTGGTGTTCCAAAGAAACTATCATTTCGATAATACTTTAGCATTTCTTGGTTCAAAGGTAATAGATTGGGCCATCAACCACAAAATTTATTTAAGTTTTCATCTAATTATTACCCACAAGGTAATGGGTTAGTTGAAAGTACTAACAAGAATCTTTTAAGTATCATCGGAAGAACACTCAAATATAACTAAAGAGCTTGGCATCTAATGTTGAATTCAACACTTTGGGCTAACAGTTACTCCTAAAAGATCACTGGCAATTCACCATATAATCTTGTTTACGGAAGAGAAGCAAGAATGCCTATTTCAGTTGAGTTTCTACACTAGATTTGTTACATCAAATGGAGCTACTTGAGAATGAACCATTACAATTTCGTTATGCGAAAGTAATGAAGTTACAAGAGATGAGAGATCAAGCTCGGGTGAACATGGAAAAGAATTAAAATCGATGAAGAAAACTTTTGATTAGAAGACTAAGTTCATAATCTTCAATGAAGGAGATATTGTGTTGAAATGGGATGCTAATCGTGCAAAGCCAGGAAAACACACAAAGTTTGATATGATCTGGAGTGGTCCTTACATGATTTCAACTTGCAAAAGAACATAATGTTTTTCAGCTCTTAAGGTTGGATGGAGAGGAACTTCCCATTCCTGTGAATGGTATGTTTCTCAAACGCTGTTATTATGAAAATATTATAGTGTCTGTTTAGAGTAGGATTTCCTTCAATAAGTGTAGTTCCTACACATTACAATGTTTTTAATTCAATAAAGTGTATTCATGCACGTGATTTGGTTTACCAGATCCTTTCCAGTTTTAGTTCATTTTGGAAGGGTTGGACCTTTAGAAAGACATATTTTAATTACATTCTTTGGACTCCATGCCTAATGGACAAGAGAAAGGCACTGGTTTACAAGCTAGTAGGAAGCTTTCCCCGTAGGATCACTAGAAATGTTGACATTAATTACGATAGATGGCATTGGTGAAGTGAACCTAAGCTAGGGAGTTTCTTTCAGTTCAATATTGTTTCTGTTGGATTAATTAATGATTACATGAAATATGTAGCTATGTGTGTTGTTACAAAATGTAACAGATCACATAGTCTGTAATTTCATGATTATCTTCAGCAAAAGAACACAAATCCCCGAAGGAAAAATGTGTTATCTTGATGAAGACATCGAATTGTAGAATAGGTGAAGTGTTAAGTTTTAGAACAAAAATCATAATTGTAGATTATAACAATCAGAGTTCATTGCTTAATGTTACAGGTATTTTTAAGGTTCTTTCCTTCAGATTAAGACATTCAATTATATTATTGAGTTGTTTTAATTCATCATGCAATCCATTTAGAAAGCTGAAATGCAGAAAGAAATACACAACTCAGTTTCATAATTCAATGTTTTATTCATAAGGAATTTCAAATGTTCCCACACAAGCCATGGGATGTAAGCTGAAGAGTAAATTACAACTACTAAAGTAAGAGGTACATATGCATGAAATAGAAAATAGAGAAGTATGAATGAACCCATCATTGCCTTGTGGTTTCTTTCATTTTGGTTGTTGTATCTCCAGATCTAGCTTTGTTCCATCATCATCTCCACTGCTTGGCAGAAGGCACTGTACCTAAAATAGAAAAGAAAAGTTTTTAGAATTGAGCTCGGGGTTAATCCATATTCCTATACTATCCAAATTTGCGGGTGGATCTCTTAACAATAGGAGGCATAAATTACATGAGGATCAAAGGCACAATTGATAAAAGTACTTTTCTGTAACAACATACATGATTTATTCACTCAGAAATAAGAAGAGAACAGAAAATAAAAACTATGGAACATGAGAAAGGAAAAAAAAGCCTAAATATTTTCTAACTATTTTCTTAAGTGTGCAGGTACAGGTTGCAGTAAAGAAGAAAATAAAATCATGTCTTATAGTTCTCACTGTTAGATAAAGATTACATAAAAATAGTTCAATGACTTCCATCCTATGGTACATCAAGTTGGAACAAATCACAAGTACATAATGGAATGAAATAAGAATGTAACTCAGAGTTCAATAGCTATTCTAGAAATCGAAGGAGTTACAATGTGATGTAGATCGATGATAAACTTGCATTCTTGCTTCCATTCAAAGATAAAAGTACATGTTTCAAAGTTTCAAATAGGTGAAGTAGAAGAATCATAATATAAAGGATGAAGTTAACTTAATGGATAAGATTACAACTGAAACATAATGAAAAAGAAAATTTGAGAAAATTTTGACAGGGCTTCGCAATGTAAAATGGAAATTTTACATCTTTCCATCATGCATTTAAAAAAACTAATACATGCTTTAAAAGTTATATGTAAATCAAACAATAATTTAGAAATCAAGAAATGTATGGCATGGTCAAGATAACAATTATCAGATTTCAGCTTCCTACAACAAGTCATGATTCAATAGATGAAGGACACAATTACAAGCTTAAAGGAAAGAAGTGTTAGAGTACAACTGAGAAAGAAAGGACCAAATTGACATTTCCAGGTATAATGCAAAGATAACATCTTTTAGAGAAGTACAATTGCCATCATTTGTAAAAATTAAAATAAGGTACAAGCTACAAAGATCTCATGAAACCAAGAAAAATCAAAGTACCAATGTCTTTGTGTTTCCGAATGTCAATGAACAAGCCCATCTTTCCATTAAGAAGATATCAAATTCAAAGAAGTAAAATAGATCATTACAAAGTACAGATCTTCTGGATAATGATTCTTCAAAGGAAAAATGGTTCATCTCCATCACATAAGATAATCAAAGAAGTTTTAAAAGGTGCTATCCTCATACTTGTACGTACCTACAACAGGATCAAATCCTATCAATTACATCACAAGAAAAAATTAGGAGGTTCAAATTAACCATATGTAAAGAAGTTTCAATGAAAACTTACAACAACTGTAATGGCATTAGCAAGAATGCAACATGTTCAAACTAAATTCAGATTGTTAGTGCTAAATCACAGCACCCCCAAATGAGTTCTATAGATATGATTTTCTAAGGCGGAATCATTTGGTGTGATCCACATAACATTGAACTTTCCCCAAGGTGTGGGACCTTGCAAATGGGAAATCTCTCCAGAGAAGGTTGGTTCCTCTTCCTAAACTACCTACCACGAGCTATTCTAGTGCAGGCAAGCTAATCTAATCTAATCTAACTATCCAAGGAGACATGGAGAGAGAAAATGAGAAAAATGGAACCTACACTAAAATGGTGATACACCAGAGAAGGAAAACTATTGGTCATCTAACCAGACTACCTGAAATGAAGAGAGGTGAGCAATGGAGAGGATGGACAACTGCATCACAAGACAAAGATTAGATTCACATAGAAAAATTTCAAACCCAAAAAACACAGCTCCTAACTACAAATGAACATCCAAACATGCACAAGATACCCTGCAAAGAAGAGAGGCAAGAAGAAACAACCAAAGACAAGCAAGGATGGACAAATGCGTCACAAAACACGTTTTTATTGCTTCAGAAGTTTGTACAGAACATCATTTATGAGCAAGAGGCAAAAACACCATTTACAAAGAAGGGGAGGAGGTTTGAACTCCATTTTGACCTTGAGGAAGAAAAGAAGGGGAGGCAGAGAAGAATAATGAGCAACCCTTTGAAAATGATGCCTCTATTACATTATATAGCAAAAAAGTGCAAGAAGAGAGGGAAAACGTGGCATTTGATCCAACCACCTTTCAAAATGTGTTTTAATTCTTCATCTATTGATGGGCTCAATGAAAAAGCTCATATTCCCATGTATCTACTTCACGAGATAAAAGAAAATGACCCATACTTCATTAAATCTAGTAGTTGAAACTAGTTTTTTGTCTTTTCGTACCAAAACACGTTTTACAATTTTCTCCCACAAACCTCTACCAAAATCCACAATTGAAGACTCCATGATGAAGAGAATCTCCAGATATTTCCATTGGTACCAAGATTTTCAAAAATGGAGCTCTAACTCGAAAGATATGGCTCTTTGAGTATTTTCTTTCCCTTCTTTGCAAAATTGGCTTGGGTGAATTTTGCGCATTTCTCTCACAAATCCACTGATGACGTGGCATCTATTGGGGTCGATGGAGGTAGGGCTTCCTTTTTCTAGTTTGCACTTTTTGACAAAAATTCAAAATCCTATTTGCCTCAAAGTCCCACATCCCCACATTAGATTTTTGATGGGGCCGCGGGTCACATTTTGATTTTATGCCTTTTGGAAGAAAAGGCAATTTTTCACTTTTTCCTCTGATGCTCCACCGGTCTGCTTTATCATTGACTCAGGCTCAAACACTAACTTTTCCTTTTGGGTGGGGGCATATTTCTTAACTGGGGACACACAACAACCTGACACTCATTTGGAAATCCTCTCTCTATGCAATCCTTAAATTAGCACCATTTAGACAATTGGCAGCCTCCGTCGGCCTATCCCAGGCATTGACAATTCAACCAACTCTGCCCCCTCTTTTTGAGACTGGACACGTGGAGCAATGCACTTGCTTAGAAACCCGCTTAGAATTTTACTTTTGAAGGAGCGTCGGGTTGCCACTTGGCAGCTTCCGCCGGCCTTTTGACTTTTCAACGGTCCCTCTTATCCTTTTGCACTCTCGGCTACGTGGCGAGCCCGATCTCATTTGGGTCTCCGCTTTTGGACTAACTCTTGGAGATGTGCCAAGCTGACACTTGGTGACCTCCACTTGCATTTTATACTTAGCCAATTTGAGGCCCGCTCTATCCACCTTTGACTCTGTTTGACCATTTGACCCTGTCTCCGACTCGGCCCGGGACATATGGAGATGTGGTGCTTGTTTGAGCCTCCTTTTTGGATTCATCTTTGGAGGAGCATCATGTTAACATGTGGATCTCTACGCTAGCTCCTCCATACTTAGTTGATTTGAGGCTCTTTTCTGAACTGTTTCAAGCCTAAGAACCTCAAATCTTCACCATTTTCCCCCCTTCTTGCTTCTGGCTCCTTTGAGGCACTACCCCTTTATCTCTGACCCTGCTATTCCAATGTTGAGTCTTCCTGTAGCTTGTAAAATGGATTTAATACGTGGAAATGACTCAACAGAGTCGTTTCTTCTTACATAGGGTCGTTTAATCCTTCTCAGCCCTTGCCACTCCAATTTTTAGTCTTTCTACTACCTGTTTGCAAGATCTGAATGAGATTTCTTAGGTTCCTTCTATGCATAGTTGTGGCTGATCCAATATTTTTCCCAGGGGGTGAATTTGGGATAACACAAACTTACAGTGTAGTCACACTTAGAGCCATGAAAAGGATCGTGATGAACAAAAGTCAATAGTGTATCGATCTAAAGAAATCAAAACTTAAGCATGATTCAAGTACTTCAACAGAATAAATCAAACCTAGTGCTACATTTTTCAAATAGCAAAGTGTTCTTATCAAGAGGAGAAAGAAGCATCAAAATGACTATTACAACTAGATGTCAAATCTCAAAAGATTCAAGTTGTAGTATCAGAGTAAAAGAAGGTACATGTTACAAATTTACAAGGGAAGAATTTACAATCTGCAATAGATTTGAATTATAGCCACCAAGGGTCCATAAACCAGAACCCAAAAATGGGTCAACCATCACCAAAATAAGGGAACAATATCAAAAAAGATAGAAGATATCATCAATGGCATCATAGATGTTTGTGACAACAAAGTTATAAGTGCAACCAAACAATTTTAAGACTGCATAATGATTCAAGACCTCTGAACCCAAACCTGGGTCAAATGAAAGTGTGAAAATATAAATAGTTTAAGAAAATCAGAGCTTGAGTAACAATGTTAATGATGAAAGAAGGGTGAATACCCAGTTGCAGAAAGTTTTAAACACAAAATACCCATTATCATTTACCCTTATTCTTTTCATGTTCAAACACATAGTCTCCATCTTCAAGTAAAAATAATGGAGTGAAAATGATCTCAAATACCCATATCAAAGAAGGAATACCTAGATCTAGGTTGTTTAAAAGGCAATGATTCGAGCCACACAAAAAAAAAATATGTAGATACAGATCTAGAAAAATGGGTCATTCACACATGACCGTTACATATTCATCTAAGTTTTGCAAAGAACTCAAAGAAATGGAGTAGAACTTACTAGGTTGGGATTAAAACTTCAAACCCTCAAAATGTAGAGTAAATGACGAAGACCCAAAACCATTTTTGAGCTCAGAAGACCCCTTTAGAGGAAAGAAATCACAAAAGATTTAGCAACGGACCAAGATATGGTGAAGAATCTCGAGAAAATCAATTTGGAGGTTATAGATAGAGGTCTTACCTTTTCGATAATGGTGGCCATTATATTCAGAACTAACTGAGTGCACAGATGCCAAGTAGTGAAGCTTCAAGTTCTTAACAATGGTGGCCAAGAGATCACACAAAAGCTTCGACCGAAGATCACGAAAATCTCAAAGAATCAAATGAAACAAAACACCACTACAGTCATTAAAAGGAAAGTTCACCTTAGTGACACTAACAACCGAGAGTCAAGAAACCACAGTGAAGCCATTAGAGAAAGCATGATAGAATCTGATATACATGCACAGGGCTTCACAAATCCAAATCTACTGAGTTCTTAGAGCTCAAAAGGACTGATAATGGTGGCCACTTCAAAGAAAAACCAAGCAGAGAGCTCATGCAAAACTTCCAGGAAAATATCTAATAGAGAAAAGACAACGAAGATGTAGATACATGAGGGCTCTAAAGATTGAAAAATCAAGCTAATCGAGCTCGTAAAGATGAAAAAATGACGTAGAGAAAAAAAAATTTGCCAGGGATTTGCCCATAAGCCAAAATATAAAATGAAATAATCATTAGAGTTCAAATGAGCTTTACTACACGAGATTGAGAAGGGAGTTAATAAAACTCAACCACAGTTAGAGGATCAACGGTGTAAGATTAGGCCATGCTCAAGATCAACGATCAAAACCTTAACCACTACCAACTACTTCCTTAACCACCGTTCGAAACAACTACCACATTAAATGCTAGGTTGAAACCTTAATCGAGGTACACGGATCAATGTGTGCGATCATCAAGGATATAGATCAACGGTTAGTAATCAGTCACCAATTCCCACACAAACCCTTGAGTTACTCTCCATTTAACCAGGGTTACCCAATGCCACCAACAAAGCATGTGGAGGGGTGAGTCACTGTGGGAGGGGGCCAGCCCATATCATTCAAAAATCATCACATATTGACTTCCCAAAGTCTAAAACCTTAGTCCAACAAAAACAAAAGCCGACAAGTATTACAATGTAATGATAATAGAAAAGATGGCCGAGTATTATAGTCTAGGCCATGTGTAATGAAATGTAAGGAATGGGGCCGAATAATGGGCATAATGATTATTCAAACGAAGACTATAGTATACACCATCATATATGCAAAGGGTCATGTGACCTCATCTTCAAAAGTGCCAAATATTCATCAAGACTTAGATCATAGCATGTGTTATGTCCAAAGTGGAAGAGATGACAAATAATATGGCCGATGATTATATATGTTGACTAAGTTTTAATATTCAAAAGTCACGAACCTTGTTATTATATGCAATGAGGCCTAAAACATGATTAAATGGCAAGGTTATGATTAACCTATGATAAGTGGTGGAGTATAACCAAAGAATATTTACCTTAACATTTGCAAAGATTGACTTCAGTATTTTGCAAAAGGGAACTTCATACCCTCTAAACTGTGCACACATCAGAGGTGGTCCCCACATGGGAACTAAGAACAAAACAAAGGTATTTTATTTGTAGGTGATGTACTTAAAAGGTGGCAAAAGGGATCGTGTTACCATACTAGAAGACAAAGGGAATGTCAACATCATAGCCCAAAGAGGGAGATCAACTTTTGCATGTACATCTAAGAAAGTAAGCGGATCAAAATTTTAGATGTCACATCAATGGCAAAAAGACAAGTTTGCATGCGAGTTAGAAGGAGACTTGCTCATCAAGCAAGGTTTATTTTTAGCATTATTCACCCAACTTTATTAAAAATATAGCAGTAAACTGCAGTTGGACTGAGTTGTACTAGAATAAAGGCTATTAATACCTCTTTGTATTAGCTTCCTTATTTTTATTCCTTTATTTATTAATAGATAAAGGGTAAAAATAAGATGCATGGGCGAGTATAATTTTAGCCTATTTTTAGGAAGGGTGGGGGAATAATTTTTGCTATATATTGTGTGCCTTGGCAAAGCACAAAGGAGGACTTTTAGATATAGGAGTGCTGAAGCAGATTTTGCCAGTTTTTCCCTCTGAATGAGAAGTATTTTCTGCCTTTCCAATTATTTTCAGTCTTGTGTATGTTCTATTAATCTTTGTGAATGTTGAATTCCCTGATTAATCATCTTACCCTATTGCAAATTCAATAATTTTTGCATGATATTAATGTGCATGTGTAACTTAACAATATTGTTGTGATACTTTCCCTCAATACATCAAAGTGTTTGCCTTAATATTCTACAGAAAATTGTTGGCTTGTGCATCAAGAATTCATTCTCATATCAATTGTGCATGTGCTCAGTCAAAGACCTCACACAAGTTTGGTGTATCACCCCAGTTTTGAATCCATTCACAATCATCTTTTACCCTCAAACCCCAGAAAATTAGTTTAGGATACATCAATAAGGAACCGGCCTTGATACCGAGAGACTCACCTCAAAATAGGTATACCCACAGACTGAGGTGTTTCCATTGTATCTACGAAAGAGAGAGATCAATTTTGCAAGCTTAGAACACCTGCAACCATCTCTCTATAGGGTGCACTTTTGAGAGATAACACTGCCCAATATGGATCAAATTTTAAGAACAATTTTTGGTTTTGATAGACTATCTATTTTGGATGGTTATAGTGGATACAATCAGATTCTAGTCCAAGAAGAAGATAGGTGCAAAACAAATTTTACCACCAAGTGGTGTACTTATGCTTAAAAATGAATGCCCTTTGGACTTTCAAATGTTGGTGCAATGTTACAACGTGTAATGGACATGGATTTTCGTAGCTTATTAAATAAATGCATACTGGTTTATTTAGATGATGTTACCATATTTTTCAAAAAATTCAGATGAACATCTAATACATCTAAGGCAAACTTTTCAGTTATGTAGACAATTTGGAATATCTTTGAATCCCAAAAAGTCTATCTTTTTGTACATCAAGGTAAATTACTTGGTCATATTGTTTCTAAACAAGGTTTAGTAATTGACCCTTTCATAATTGAAGCCATATCACAACTATCATTGCCTCATCACAAGAAGACATTACAAAGTTTTCTGGGAAAAATCAACTTTTAGAAGATTTGTTCTAGATTTTGCAGTATTGGTTAAACCATTGACAACTATGTTGAAGAAAGAGAAGACTTTCTCTTGGACCAGCGAAGGGAGAGAATGGTTTGAATCAATTAAAACAACCATTTCTCAAGCTCCTACTCTTGCAAATCCAAAATTTGATAAATTTTTACAATGTATGCACTTGTAGGAGCTGAAACAATCTCAACCATATTAACTCGGGTTAATGATGAAAATATTGAGTAGCCAATTGCTTTCTTTGGAAAAATTTTGCATGACTACGAAACAAGATACATATTTCTTGAAAAAAATACTTTCAGTAGTCATAGGACTAAATAATTTTAAGTACATGCTTTCAAAAAATAAGATACATGTTCTTGTTTCTCATCCAAGTGTAAAAGCTTTCTTGTTAAATAAAGAATTGAATGAGAAGAGACCAGGATGGATAACAAAATTCATGGAATATGATATTGATATTTGTGTTGCGAAGATAACTCGAGGTGAAGGTTTGTGTGAGAATCTAATTATTGATATAGAAAAATAGCAGGCTAGAATCAGAAGATCCAGAACAACATGCTGAAGTTATGTATCAGCAATCAGATAACATGGTGTAACCAGAAAATCAACAACATGAGCTTGTTCAAGAAGTTCGGAATCAAGATGGATGACTAATTTAGTTAACTATCTATAGCTTGGTACTTATCCGTAGAAGGTATGGACAAGAACAAACAAAGATATTTTAGGTTACAAGTTGTACCTTATGTTTTTATTGATGGTGTGTTATTCAAAAAAGATATAAACAAAATCTTGTTGCGATGTGTTGATTATGATAGAATTCAACAATTATTATCCAAATTCCATGAAGGACCTACAGGAGGTCATTTTTCAGCACGTACCACAGCCTTAAAAATTATGAAAGTTGGTTATTATTGGCCCAACATTTTCAAATATTGTTTTGAATGGATCAAAAAGTGTAAGAAATGTGCTTTCTTTGTTGGAAAAGAACATTTAGCTTCGCTGCCCTTACAACCTATTTCATTGGATCAACCTTTCATGCAGTGGGGTCTTGACTTTATTGGCATGATAAACCCACCTTCGTCACAAGGACACAAGTGGATTTTGATTGCTACAGATTACTTTACACATTGGAATGAAGCAATAGCCTTGAAATATGCTAATGAAACTTTGATACTATCCTTTTATGAAGGTATAGTTTGCAGATTTGGTGTTCCAGCAACTATCATTTCAGATAATGCCTTAGCATTTCTTGGTGCAAAGGTAATAGATTAGGCTATCAACCAAAAAATTTATATAATTATGTCATCTAATTATTACCCATAAGGTAATGGGTTAGATGAAAGTACTAACAAGAATCTTTTAAGGATCATTAGAAGAACACTCAAAGATAACTAGAGAGTCTGGACATCTAATGTTGAATTCCACACTTTGGGCGGATAGCGTGACTCCTAAAAGATCAGTTGGCAATTCACCGTACAAGATTGTTTATGGAAAAGAAGCAAGAATGCCTATTTCAGTTGAGTTACCTACATTAGATTTGCTACATCAATGGAGCTACTAGAGAATGAACCATTGCAGATTCATTATGCATAATTGATGGAATTACAAGAGCTGAGAGATCAAGCCCATATGAACATGGAAAAGAATTAAAAACATATGAAGAAAACTTTTGATGAGAAGGCTAAGTTCAAAATCCTCAATGAAGGAGACATTGTGTTGAAATGGGATGCTTTGATCACGTAAAGCCAAGAAATATTACAAAGTTCAATACAATGTGGAGTGGTCCTTACACGATTTCATCTTGCAAAGAACATAATGATTTTTAGCTTTTAAGGATGAATGGAGAGGAACTCCCCATTCCTGTGAATGGTATGTTTCTCAAACACTCATTATTGAAAATCCTGCAATGTCGGTTTAGAGTAGGATTTCCCTTTCAATAAATGTAGTTCTTGCACATTGCAATTTTTTTCATTTCAATAAAGTGCATTCATGCACGTGATCTGGTTTACAAGATCCTTTCCAGGTTTTGTTTGTTTTAGAAGGGTTGGACCTTTCAGAAAGGTAGATTTTGATTACATGCTTTGGACTCCATGTCCAATGGACAAGAGCAAGATACTGGTTTACAAGCTATCGAGAAGCTTTCCCCACGGGATCACCGAAATGTTGACAAGTTTTGCACTTGTGCAAAAATGGGAAACTCGAAACTTCGTTATGATGGATGGCATTGGTGAAGTGAACCTAAGCTAGGGGAGATTCTTTTAGTTCAATATTGTTTATGTTGGATTAATTAATGATTACATGAAATCTGTAGCTATGTGTGTTGTTACAAAATGTAACAGATCACATAGTCTACAATTTCATGATTATCTTCAACAAAAGAACACAAAGCCCCAAAAGAAAGATGTGTAAACTTGATGAAGACTGAAAATACATAATAGATGAAGTGTTAAGTTTTGGAACAACAATCATAGTTGCAGATTTTTAGCAATATTAATGTTCATTACTAAGGGTACAAGTATTTTAAAAAGTTCTTTCCTTCATGATTAAATACATTTAATTATGTTATTGAGTTGTTTAAATCATTATACAATCCATATTCAAAGCTGAAATGTAGAAAGAAACACACAACTCAGTTTCAGAATTCAATGTTTTATTCATAAGGAATTTCAAATGTTCCCACACAAGCCATGGGATGTAACTCAAAAGTAAATTACAACTATTGAAAGTAAGAGGTACATATGCATGAAAAATAAAGTAAAGGAATATGAAAGAACCCATCATTTCCTTGGGTTTCTTTCATTTCGGTTGATGTATTTCCATCTCCAGCTTGTTCCATCTTCATCCTCGCTTCTTAGAAAATGACACTGTACCTGAACACAAGAAAAGGAAGATTGTCAATTTTGAGCTCGGGGTTGATCCATATTCCTATACTATCCAAATTCATTCAAGTGGATCTCCTAGTATCAGGAAGTATAAATTACATGAGGGTCAAAGGCACAACTGATATAAGCACTATTCTGTAGTAACATACATGACTCATTCACTCGAGAAAGAAAGAGAAAAACTATGGAATAAAAGAGAGGCCAAAAAGCCTAATGTTTTCTAACCAGTTTATCTAAATGTGCAGATACAGTAAGAAGAAAGAAGTGATACATTCTATAACTTGAATAAGAAAAGTACATTTATTTCAGTTCAAACTAAAGGTTGAAGTTAACTGAAATGAGACAAGATTACAACTTGAAACAAAATGGAAAAGGAAATATGAGAAAATTTTGATAGGGCTTCGCCATGTAAAATGGACATTTTACATCTTTCCATCATGCTATTTCAAACTAATACATGCTTGAAAGCTGTAGATAAATCAAATAGTAATACAAAAAGGAGATAATGCATGGTATGGTAAAAAATACAAGTTACTTCATGATAAAGAATATTTTCAGTTACAGTACAACTAAGGATGCAAAATATGATTCATGATGAAGAGTTACAACTCACAATGCAACCAGCTCAATACTTAGACAAGTATAGAAACATCAATGACTTACACAACCATGAAAAGTTACGAAGAAGTGAAGAAATAAAGATAGAGCTTATACAAAATTAGAGTTGCAGATCAAGATGACCACTTCCAGTAACTGCTACAGGATGTATGACAAGTACAAAAATAAAATCAAGATGCTACATCACTTCTACAGGTAAAGTGCAACTACAAGTCACAAAAATATCAATCCAAAAGTGAACTGGAAAGAGAGGTACATAGTAGATGCAAGATAACATATTTCAGAAAGAACAAATCTATTCAGAAGTAGATATCTAGATGAGTACAGAAACCTCAAGCTTCATTTTAGTTCCTGGAATATTACAAATTATCAAAAGATTTAGTAAACTACTTTTGCAAAAGAATTCATCAGAGAAGGAAGCATTCAAATGACCTTTTCTAAGTAGTAAGAGAGTAATTTTCTATCAACAAATCCATGTCATAGAGGACAGCCGAATTGAAAAGACCCAAGGTTTCTCAAAAGGAATAATGATTTCAATCATATTTCAGTCAGAATGAGTGAAAGCAAGCTCTAGCATATATATTATATGAGATGAACATGTGAGGAAGACATATGGATAACAAGTTATTCATATTGTAAGTCTTTCACTTTGCGAATAAAACAAAGAATAGTAAATGCAAGCTCCATCATCAATCCTCAGGAAGATTAATAACAACAAGATACACATGAAGAGTATAAACAACTCGAGTCCTTGTAAAACTAGCAATAATCACATATGGTAGAATATCTGGTATGCACAGATTAAGGAAAAATGAACCAATACAAATTTAAGGTATAGTTGTAATTTTAGGTAGAGTGCATCAATTCAAGCTCAGAGAAAAGGAGGTAATGATAACTCAAGGCCCATATCAAAGAATGCAATAGTTACAGGTTAACTAAGACCCTACTATAAAATATGAGCATTATTATCATAAAACCCCAGCTCAAAATGATGAAGCTGAAAACTTGTAATAGAACACAGAATACCCATCAGAATAAAGCTTTAAATCAGAAGTTTATAAGGACAGACACGATGCCCAAGAGCAAGGTTGAAGCTGAATGCACAAAGAAGCACATAGTACAGAGTTTTCAATTACAAGAATAACAAAGCATAATATAGGAATTTCTAGATATTTCTAGTTACACGCTCAGGAAGTAAGAGCTCAAATAACTTCAATGGTGGCCAAGTATTTTAATGGAAGACCAACTTCATTGCAAAAAATATAAATTCATGCGTTGGAAACCCAGGAATTCAAACGAATTAAGAAATACGAAACTTCATAAAACACGAACCTCCAGTGCATATCATGGTGAAAATAGATACAGATTTTGTAGAATTCTCACAATTTCAAAAAGTTTCAAAAAAACCACATGGCCATTGAAAAAAAAAGCACAAAACTCATATAGAGAAGAAGTCAGAAGATCAAGTGAAGAATTACTCAGAATGCGTAAAATCTTCGACAAAGCTCTCAAATCTAGAAAAACAGTGGGTAAATACACAAGTGCCAAGCAAAAGGTGGTCGTTAAGGAAATGAGCAGTAAGATAATAAACATGAATACCCATATCTTAAAATACATAGATCTACAGTTTTAGAGAGCCAATATCATAAATAGTGGCGAGTATATAAGAAGAAACCATGAACTTACCTTCTCCCAGTAGATGGCATGAATCAAGATGAATGTGTATTCTCAGATCCATGGTACGATGGAAAACCCAGAATGGATACACACAGAGCTACAAATACCCAAAACACAACAAAGGGTTGTATAGGAAATAAGCACCTCCACAGACAAAAGAAACCAAAGCTTCAAGTTGCAGGCTCATCAACATTTTTATACAACAATGAAAGGAAAAGATAGAGGAACGACTTACTCAATGAAGAGGAAAATGATGAACTTATAACCAAGAATAATCCATGCATGCTCATTATCGAGCTAAATATAAAGTTGAATGCATAACCGAGCTCAAAGGAAACATTCATGGCGGTTCTCTCAGTAGAAGAACTCAAGAAATAACATCAAGATGGAACTCAAAGCCACAAATTCCAACCAGAGCCTTCAAAATGGCCAAAAACCAAAACCTCAGTATAGAATAATGTTTCACAAAGAAAGAGCTTGATGATACTCCAAACCGAAGACCACGCCATCATAAGAGTTAACATAATGCACGAGAAAATCCAAACTCAAAAAAGTAACAAAACTAGCTCGAATCAGAGCTTGGAAATCATGGTTGATGTTTTGAAGAAACATGAAATGACCAAAACCTTCAAAGGATCTCGCATAGAACCAGAAGAACCAAAGTTATACAACCACCATGATCATAGAGGTCTCACAGATAAAATTGTTCATGCTCATCAGAGTTAAAATGGCGGTCCTAAGGAAAAATTTCCAGGGCTTCACCCATTCCTACAAGCTTGAGAGCAAAAAGATAAAAATGATTAGGTTTTCAAATTTTTTGTTGCTTAGCTCAACTGAGTTAACCCAAGCCAACCACTAAGTAATAGATCGACGGTGCAGGGATCAACCAATACACAAGATCAACATCCATAGAATGATCATCAAGACCAATGCAAACCCATGTGGATCAATGGCCTGAAGTGATTAGGGTACACAAGATTAATGGACCAAATCAATTTGTAATTAAAACTTTCCAACTACCCAATCCAACAAGAGTACATAGATTAATGGTGAAGATCAAGGCATGCAGATCAAAAGGACTACATTGCAAACCCGCAACCGCATTGTGGGTTGAAAGTTTTAAACTGTAGTTAAAGCCACCGAAAAAGGAAGGGGTGAGTCATCATGGCAAAGGGGACCAACCCCATTGAATAAATCATTACATTGACCTTAGATAAGGTTTTATAACATATGCCAAACAATCAAATACCGACAACCAATCATAATGAAATGATGCTCAAAAGGTGGTTGTATTTAGTATGCAATGGTAACCAAAATGGGGCCGAATGTATAGGATGACATTCCTTTTTAAAAGTGACCTTGTTATCTCAAAACATAGTAATGTGCCAAGTCAAATTGGGGTGGTCAATCCAAGGGGAAGACAAGTGTTCACATCACAAGTTGTAGACACCTATAATTACGCCGAAGCAATTTAAATACTTAAATTACACTAATTATCCCCTTTCTCGCAAATCAACGACATATTGTCAAAAGTGCTCATATTCCCTCTTATTGTCATTAATTAATTACAATACGCTAATTGATTAAGTCACCTATCCAACTAACAACCTAATTAATGACCTTCTGTTAATTATTTACCCCTTCTATCTAGACTAATTAATTATTATTAATTAATTAGCCTTTCACTTCATTTAACTAGTAAATCAATATTTAATTGATTTAATCCCCTCCTAATAGCCTAAATCATACTAATATTCCTCTAATTAGCTTCTATAAGCTTACATCTACCTATTAGTTAATCACCTTTGATTAATTAAAACACCCCCAACTCCCATGACTTGCTAAGCATAAATTAAACCCTTCTAAAGTAAGGTTACCTTTAATAAAGCAACCTTATCCATTCATAATCATGTTTTACCTTTATCCCACATGCAAAGGGATGAAGTGTTTCCTTTATTCATTGGGCTATATAAGGAGCCCTCCTTATACCTTTATACCTACACCTAAACTTCTTTAGAAAGCAAATGCAAAGCATATAACAAAATAGACTAAGAGCTTGCATTTTGTTCTCTTGAGAGTTCATCATCTACAAGAGTTATGCCTCTTTCCTAAAGTGCTTAGGTCATATGGGAGGTTTCAAAAGGGTCTTGTAGCCCAACTTTGATAAGCCCTCATTCCTAGGTTCTTGGAGCACTAAGGACAACCATTTTTGATAATCATGGAGCCTACCTAGGTTCCTTCATTTATATGTTGTTAGAGAATAGAGGATTTTTAGATGTTTAAACATTGTTAGGTTCAAAGTTTTGTATTAATGAATGTTTAACATCTAACCCTTGTTTAATTCTTATCATGATGGTGCTTAATATGTTGTTTGATTCTTGCTAATTAAGACTATTTAGGTGTTAGTATTTTACTCACATTTAGCATTAGTTTAAAAACAACACATGCACACATTTGGCACGCCTGGTGGGACCCTTAGTCCCATGGCATTTTAGTTTAAGTTTCATTGTTTTGGCTAATTTTTGATATGCACATGTAGTAATTAATGTCCATTTTCTTGGAATTTTTGCTAATTTGATATGTGTAACTTCATGTTCATAGCCATCATTTTAATGGGTTATTGCCATTCTTAAGCTAACTTGTCAAAATTTGAGATATTGTGAGTTTTCTTGTGTTTTTGTCGTATTTTGGTTGCAGGTCTGGCGCAGGCACATTTTTAGAGCGTAGGTGTGGTTTTGTGGCACACACACCTCTCTGGTGGCGCAAGCACATTGTCAAAACTTGGTTCTCTGTTTACCGACCCTAGCACATGCGCACTAACCCCAACGCACACACCTAACCAAAGGCACAAATGCACTAACCCGGTGCGAGATGTCATTTTGTACTGTACCTTCACTACATTCTAAAACCTATCAAATCGGCACACACACCCTAACCAGAGCACACACGTTGTTTTAGTGGCACATGCACATTTTTGGTGACACAGACGTTATGTCAGAATCTGAGACTGTTTCATAAAATGGTGGCGCACACACGTTTTCCTGGTAGCGCACACGCTTTCTCGGTGGTGCACACATTTTCCCAGTGGCACGAGTGTTTTGTATATTTTTCTCAAAGGTGGCACATACATTGTTTTTGTGGCGCACACACCTCTCTGGTGGTGCAGGTGCCTGGTAAGAAAAATACATAGAGTGGCGCATGCATTGATTTCATGGCACACACGCCTCTTGGGTGGCATAGGTGCACTATAATTCAAAACAATGCAGAGTGGCATATACACCCTAACCTATGCATAGGCACTAAAAAGGGTCACAGGTGTCCTTTCGTATTTTTGAAATTAATGTGTTGAGGTGATAACATTCTTGTTGGTTTTATCTAATCATATACTTGTCTTTACAGGTTGTTTTTACATGTTTTGTGCTTGATTAGATAATATTTTGCATTGTTTACTTATAGGAATAATATCACGTATGCTCTTCCCTCGCATCCCTTGGGGCGATCTTGGGAATCGAAATGATTCTTAAGTCCTTTTGATGCTTTGAGGTTGTTAGGAATATTTGAGTTAGAATTGGTTAACTTGGCGTAGTTGAATTAAAGTGTTTTTCCATTTGATATCTTTTTGGATTTTGAAGACATCACGTATGCTCTTCTCTTGCATCCTTGGACGATCTAGAGAATCAGAAATGGTGCCTTCTCTTTTGATGGAAAACTACTAAAAATCGTCATACAGGACCAAAACGCCATCGCTTGTCAAAGAATGGAGGAATCAAAACAAAAGTCAAAAACTACTAATACAGTTGTTATACAAGTTACCAAATGGTGTTTGAGAAAACCACACCTAATTAAAAAGATAAAATGAACAACATATTCAAAACACTGTATTGCAGGTTTCGAAAAGGTACATCCCTCTCCGCTCAACTGGAACATAACCCCTTTGGCATAACACCTTAAGCTACAATAATGGGGGTGGTTCCAGGAACCCCAAAGTATTCCACGCAAGAGGGAACCTTGTGGAAAAAATGGGAAGTGCTCCGCACTACCTATCTGACTAGTTATTCCTTTATGAGATAGAGTTACAAGTTGTCCCTACATGACCCTTTTAAGTACATGATGGATGCATTTACTGCCCACTGTGCTTGAAGGGGGCAAAGTCGAGATACTCCCAAACTAGTAGTCGTGACTTTTTGGGTAAATCATCCCACTCATGGATAGTCTTTGTAACACCTAGGATGAGAGAACCACCTAGGAAACTATACTTTGGCCAGGATCCTACTTTGACCATTCTAAAATAGTGTTGAGTTGTGAACCATCTTTGTATTACGAAACGTGTGACGCCTTACTTTCGCTTAGTTTTTACTTGCCTTAGGGCGAGGTGAAACTCTGCCAAAGTGAAGCCAACATTTTTCATCCCATTTTTGATTTACTTCCTTCACATTCTTTTGACACTTTGTTGATCAAAAGAAGGGTGACTACCTTTGTGTTACCAATCAATTATTTCTGTCACTTTTATGTCCATTTACGCCCATCCATGTTTGCGGCTGGGTAAGTTAAACATCTAAAGTGTGCGGAGGCATATTCACGTCATTGGTGGCCATTGTGATCTTGATACCCATGTCAAGGTCATCATTATAGTTAGGCATGGTTCATCATCTTGAACTTCCTTAGAAGGGTTAGCTTGTTTGTATCGTATCACTACAATTTTGATATTTACGTCTTGTTTCTTGTAAACTCGACATAAATATCTATATTGTAAGGTTACGCTACACATTTTTAACTATTCCTAGCTATACTTTGAGATTTTTAGTTTGGTTCTATTATTACCTCAATTTTGAAGAGTGTTGGGTGTTACCATTTGTGTGTGTTATATCAATAGCACCTTGATATCAATACCTTACTTTCTCAAAAGTTGGTTAACATATCTTGGTGATATTGTTGTGTCATTCACGAATTGTAATTGGCACTTTTTGAGATATAGGTCTTAATTGAGTTTGAGCTCACTCCTAGTATATCTTGTTAGGAGGTCACATTGACTTTTTGTATTTACTTACGTTTTGTTCATTCTCGTGAACTTAGCATAAGTAAGAACATCTTGTTAATTATCTTGCGACACAAAACTACTTTTTGAAACATAGTCTAGGAGGTACTTCATTTGATAGGTTTAGATACCAAACATTTGTGTCACTAGTGATTTATCACTCTATCACATTGGTATTCTCACATTGTTAATTCACTCATATTCTTGACAATACAACTTGCATTTCACTTAGGTGTGGTCACAAAGTTTTGAACACATTTACAACTTACCCTAGTGAAACCACCATAAAAACATGGCTCCTAAAACACGACTAGGACTCAAGAAACAAACATACGAGGAACAAAAAGCACAAGCTTGGGAAGCCTCTAATAGACAAGGGTCAAACCCCTTCATTGGACATGATCTAGGACCTCTATTTTCTGTAGAAAAAGAGATAGAAGATATGGTCGATCATAGTGGAAATGAATTAGAATCCCCATGCAAGAATTCGATTTTGAACCTACTTTATTAGATGAGTTTCTTTTCAAAAACAAAGATAGAGTGCTAGCATGGGTCATAGAATTAGGGGCCAAATTGCCCACTGAAAATGAAACAATCCCACCTATGAATAACGCTACTGAGGAAGAATGCCCCCTTATCAATATGGAGGATATTTTGACACATGGACATGCTTCTACCTCTAACGTAGGGAATGATAAAGTGGTGGGGCATAGAATACCCTTTATCAAAGTGCCACATAGAAACAAGACAAGAACATGAGATGGGTGAAGAACCTCCACAATACAAGGAGGAAGAACCTTTAGAAGAAGAAACCACAATTCAACAACAGATTAGTAACCTAAGCTGAAAATTAGCTTTGCTAACCTCCCATGTACAGAAGGAAGCAAACAAAAATGTTCAAAAGTCAAAGCCTAAGGTTAAGATCAATGAACTCCATAGAGAAAACCAAGGAGAAGACGATATGGGGTATCATTGTATACATCCCCGCTTCTCCCACTAGAGAACAATTGCTCACACAAGAGGTATAGTCTATGAAAGCAACACTCACGAGCCTACAAGAGAGCAATATAGGGAGCATTAGAAAGTATCAATATGAATAATTACACCCCTATCCTTTTGACAAGACATTGACCCTTCAACCATTTCCTAAGAAATTTGATATGCCAAAATTTAACAAATATAAAGGGAAAGGAGATCCACAAGAGCATGTTAAAGATTTCTATATGGCATGTCAAGAGGTGTCTTATAGTGACAATTATCTCATTAGAATTTTCCCCAAGAGTCTTGGAGGTCAAGCCTTAGAGTGGGTTACACGTTTACCATGAGGATCAATTTTCACCTAGCCAGAATTGGCAGAAAGGTTCATGCGTCACTTCTTGTAGAACATAGAGAGTGATGTCACCATGGTAGATTTATGTGGCACAAAACAACACCCTAATGATACTTTCACCAGCTCCTCCAATGGTGGAGAGGGATAGCTAGTTGCTTCCCTTGCGCTTTCCCTGAAAAATAGCTGGTTAGTATTTTCGTTCCCAACCTAAACCCGGATATAGATTTCCACCTCCAAATGCATTGTGTTCACTTTTGAGGAGGTAATAAAAAAGGGTTTCAGATAGATAAATCTATCATTGCCAAAGGCACCCTCAAAACCCAATCTAGAGATAATCAAAATGTCAAATCCACGGAGAAGCCGAAGGTCTTTAACAAAAATAAAAATGTGGTGGGAGATGGGATCACTAATTCCAAACGTGTACAAACAGTCCAAACTAGTCAACCTTTTAAACTGACCAAGGGACCAATTCAACCACCACCAAAGTGAAGAATGTTCACCTCTCTTAATGAACCTTTGTCATTTATACTAAAATAATTAGATGCAGCCCACATGATGGCATATCCTATAATGCAACCATTTGACGACAACGCTCCAAAACCTTCATGGTATAAGGAGCATGAATATTGCAAAATGCATCGTGTCAAAGGACATAAGACAGAAAAATGTCTACGAATTCATCATTATTTTCAAGACCTCATTGAAAATGGGGAGATAGAGGTGGATAACCCAGGAAAAATGTAGACACCTAGCGAGAAAATGGGGATATATAAAGAGCCATTCCCCAACCATGATAAATCAGAGAAGTCAAAGCTGGATTGGGAGAGTCATCCCAAGGTTATAAAGCGTGAATTACTTGTACACCAAAAGAGAACAATAATTATGATTCACTTATTGGATGTATTTGATCTCCTACTTCTTGATCATGTCAACACTATCTCCTTTTCCATCAAGGGAAAGGATTTGAATATGGCTATAATATAATGTACAGGTGTGTTTGCCTCATTATTCCATGACTACCTTCTCTATACCACTCAAGACCTAGAAAGAAAACCCCCAAACCGTTTGGAGGCTTGTAAATATAACCTCCTACAACTTGGGTCCTAGAGGATACCCAACCATCCTCAAGTTAGCAAACCCCGAAATATGAGAAATCTAGAAAATGATGTACCCCATGGGCTAAAAAGGCCTAGGATGTGGTAGAAATGAACAAGGATAGAGGGAGCCAAAAGGTTAATCTCTTTCCCATATTTCAAAAAGAAAGATACGGTATTGGGTTTCGCCCTTATGGAGCACACCCCAATGATCAAGATGCTACTTGTTCCGAACGTGAGGATAGCTTTGACTATCTAGATAGTGATATGATTCCCATTGTAGCCAATATGAGGATCTGGCCTCCACAAACCTTTTCATGAACAACGCTGTCCTAACCATAACCCCCACGGAACCAACCCTTGACCTTGTATACCCTTCCCTTGTTGAATGGGACCAACAATGTCACATGTCGCTAGATTTATTCGAGAATGACGAGGCTATCACATGGAGTTCATGGGCATAAGGGATACAATTCCCATTAGAGATCACAAGAAGGGTTTCTTTATTGACTTAGATACTTGCACCTACTTTGGTGAGGAGGTTGAGCTTCATGGTTAGCAAAATTTAAAGAAAATCGAGGGCAAAATTTCCAATGTAAAGCCTCGGAAAAATCAAAGTCCAAGTTGCACAGTGAAAACCTCTTTGAGGCATTGACCGACAAAAAATAAAAAATCAAAGGACAAACGAAGTGATCACGCCAAGTATGAAAATCTCATGGAGACATCCTTGGATGAAGATCTCAACCTACCTCCTGATCCTACGCATATGGAGGACTTATCAAAATTACTAGTCGAAGAAACCATTGATGTGAATATTGGTACAGAAGAAGATCCCAAGATAGTAAAATTGGGAGCATCACTCTCGGCTAGAGAACAAAAGACATTCACTATGCTGCTACGAGAGTTTATAGATGTGTTCACATGGTCTTACAAAGACATGCCCGACTTAGATCCAAATTTGGTCATGTGCACAACCTAGTTGTGCACACAGATGCTAAGCCTATCAAACAGAAACTTTGAAAGATGCACCCAAGAGTGGCCTTGCTGGTTAAAGAAGAGCTGAAAGATTGCTGGCGATAGGATTCATCAGGCCTATTGATTATTCTGAATGGATATCAAACATTGTTCTTGTCCAGAAAAATCCTGTCGGTATCCAAATCTGCATGGATTTTAGGGACATTAATAAGGCTTGTCCTAAAGATGATTTTCCACTGCCAAATATTGACATGATTGTCGACTCAACAACAGAGGTACGAAATGCTATCTCTCATGGATGGTTTTTCAGGATACAACCAAATCAAGATAGCTGAAGAAGACCAAAGACAAAATGGATTTTACGACTCCTTGGGCACCTTCTGTTATCAAGTGATGCCGTTTGGTCTCAAAAATGTAGGAGCTACTTATCAATGGGCCATGACAGTAATTTTTCATGATATGATTCATGATATCATGGAGGACTACGTGGATGACATCCTGGGAAAGTCTAAAACAAGAGAGGATCACCCTATCATTTTGTGGCATATATTTGAATGCCTACGAGAATACAAAGTTAGGATGAATCCAAAGAAGTGTGTCTTTGGTGTGCTATCAGGGAAAACTATTGGGCTTCATTGTATCAAGATGAGGTATTGAGGTAGACCCTGCTAAAGTGTCTACTATTACTGAAATGCCTCCACCTAAGAATATCAAGCAACTGTGCAGCTTACAGGGGAAAATTCAAGCCATTCACCGCTTCATCTCCCAACTTGCAGATAAGTGTCACTCATTCACCCACTTGCTTAAAAAGGATGTCACTTTCATCTGGGGACTTGAGCAACAACAAGCCTTTGCTTTGCTTAAACAATACTTGGCTAATCCACCTGTCCTCATGCCTCCAACTCCTGGAGAACCGCTCTTGCTCTATATTTCTGCTACATAATTTTCTATTGGTGTGTTTCTTGCCCAATACAACCTTGGTCATAAGGAAAAAGCGATGTATTATCTCGAGTCACACCCTCATCACCTATGAGCTCAATTATCCTCAAATTGAGAAAGCTTGCTTGGCTGTTGTTTTTACTTTTCAAAAAATTTGCCATTACCTATTGAATACTAAAACCAAGCTAATATCCAAGGTTGACCCACTCAAGTATTTACTATCTAAACCCACCCTCACAGGTAGAATGGCTAATTGGATCATTCTACTCAGTGAGTTTGACATAGAATTTGTACATCAAAATCGGTTAAAGGACAAGTACTTGTTGACCAGCTAGTGGAAGCACCTTTGCAAGGCATTGAACCTTTGAATCTGGATCTTCCAGATGCCTCCTTGCTCTACATTGAAGAATCTTGTCGTGTGGCAATACATTTTGACGGGTCCTTTACATTTCACGGTTCAAGTGCAGGAGTGGTCCTTATTACTCCTTCTGGCGATCCTATACCGCAGATTTTCACCTGGCTTCCCTTGCACAAATAATATTGAGTATGAGGCACTTATTACAGGAATGAAGCTAGCTATCAAGTGGAATATTCATCATGTCAAGGTTGTGGGTGATTCACAGTTAATTATCAAATAGGTTAATGATGAATATAAAGTTAAGGATGACAAGCTCATACCTTACAAAAAGCTATTCGAAACTCTAAAGGAGTACTTTGTGCACATTACATTTGAAAAAATCCCAAGAGCACAAAATAGATCGGTAGATGCCATGGTGACAAGTGGGTTCTATGCTTCGTATTCCACCAGGGAATAATGACATGCTATTCTTTGTAGAAAATTTATGTCAGCCCACGTATGACATGCCAAAATCTTTCTGGCTTGTGATGTTGTTGGTCCCAATTCCCCATGGTACGAGCCCATCTTTACCTATCTTAAGGACAACACATTCCCTCCTGATATCTCCCATTCTGAAAAGCAAATCTTGATTCGCCAAATAGCTTGTTACACCCTTTTAGGAGGTACACTTTATCATTGTGGCTATGATGGGAATCTGTTACGTTGTCTAGATGTGACGGAGTCAATCCAAGCAATCAAAGAAGTACACGAAGGGGTGTGTGGAGCACATACAAATGGAATGGTCTTAGCTAAGAAATTGTTAAGAGTAGGCTACTATTGGCCTACCATGGAAACCGATTGTTGCAATTATGTTAGGAAATGTGTACTTTGCCAAAAGTATGGAAACTTCATTCATGCTCCATCACAACCATTGCAACCTATCACTACCCCATGGCCATTCTCTAAGTGGGGACTTGACTTGATAGGAAAACTTACTCCTACCTCATCTGATGGTCATACACATATCATCATGGCTACGGAATACTTTACAAAATGGGTGGAGGTTGTCCCTTTAACCTATGTAACAGGAGCCCAAATTTCTAAATTTATCATGAATCATATCATTTGTCGATATGGCATTCCCGCAGCCATCGTTACAGATAATGGGAAGTCATTTAAGAACAAAACTATAAAAGGTCTTTGTCAATGGTTCCAAATCAGGTTAAAATGGTCCACGCCATATTACCCTCAAGGTAATGGACAAGCTGAAGCCACAAACAAGACTTTGGTAAGGATAATGGAGAAGATGGTCAGTAAAACAGTCGTAATTGGCACTTACAAATCCATCCATCCCTCTGGGCTTACAAAACCTCCATTCGTACTCCTACGGGTGCAACGCCATATTCTCTAGTGTTTGGGACAAAATCTATCATCCCCTTAGAGATTGAAATTCCTTCCTTGAGAATATCTCTTAGGGACTATTTGGATAAAGATGAGGATTACTGGGTAGCAAGATTGGCTTAATTGGAGCTCCTAGATGAGAGGTGCATTCGTGCTCTTAATCACCTAAAAGTGTATCAAAACAGAGTCTCTAAAAACTACAACAAGAGAATCATCCCTCGTCATTTTGAGGTTGGTGATTTAGTCATGAAGGAGAACCAGTTTAACACAAGAGTGGAATAAGAAAAGAAAGGGAAGTTCGAACCACATTGGTTGGGACCCTATGTTATAGTCACCAAGTACGACACAGGGGCATACAAACTTTCTCACCCTAATGGTGATGAGCTCTGGAGCCCATGAACGCCATGCATCTTAAGTGGTTCTATGCTTAAACATGGCGCAGGAAGGTCACAAAGTAGAAAAATAAAAACATGGTAAAATGATCAAAAATACAAAAAAATCAAAAAGAGAAAAAGAAAAAGAGAAAACAGGTCATCCATAAGTGAAAATCACACACTTGTGGCACTTTGGACAAGTCCTTGGTGAAAACCGGTTTCCAACGCCTTAGGAGGATTCATTGTCCCCAAGAAGCTTACATCTGAGGGTAGTTTTCCTTGGCCTGGCCCTAGTTCTACCTTTGAGATTTCTTGTAAGTCCCATCTTGTCAAGCCTTGATCCGAATTTGTCTTCTTTTATTCATCTGTGAGGGGTATGGTCTTTCACTATTTCCCATCTTACGCTGGGGCAATTCAACAACTTCACCTTCTTGTTCATAAGCGTGTGGCTTCTACCCTTGTATATTCCCCATCTAATGAGGGGGCATCTATGCTTTCTTGGTTATTGTGCATAACTCTGGAAAACCATTAGAAAACAATGCAAAAACAATAATTTTTTTTTTTCTCAAAACACAATACGGCAAAAACATTAAAAAACGTCAAAAAAAACAAAAACAATAGAAAAATCACTTCACAAGACCCTAAACAATTGAAAATTGTTTCAAAACACCAAAAACAATAGAAAATTGTTGCATGAAAACATATCTTACAAAAAAAAACATTTACTTACATTTACTTGCATTGTCTTGTTTCTTGCTTTGCTTGTTGCTTGTATAGTTGGGCATACTTTGTTAGGATTCATCTTTTCTTGCTTAGTTTAGATTTATTCTTGCTTGTGCATTTGCTTGTGTTTATTGCATGCTAGTGACTCATAGTGAATCATGGTGTATTATGTTAATTCCTTGTGTTCTTTCTTAGCATTTGATTGTGTTTATTGCATGTGCATTGTTTTGTTATCATAACATCGCATTACCATCATTATCATCACATCTAACATCATCTATACATCATATATCAAGGAAAGGCTAAGTATACATCATACATGAATGCTAAGATAATCGTCACATATCGTGTCATCAAATGGGGGCAAGAGGGATCACAAATATCAAAATCTATCCCCCTCGCACCCTTATGATCATATCATCCCGTCCACTAAGTATGGCACATCACATAAAACAAAACACATTTGATATATTCTACAAGATCACATCATCTAGAAATCAAAACACATGTGATACATCAACAAGATCATGATACATATACATGTCAAATCAAATCTGAATGGATCATAAATACAATTATCTATCCATGAGAAAGAATAAAAAAATGTCCATCTCATATATATATATATATATATATATATATATATCATAAATATAAAAATAGGGAAAATTCTTTCACAAAATCCTAAAAAGTAAAAAATTCTTTCACAAAATCCTAAAAAAAAAAAACCTAAAAAAATACTAACTTGCTTATTACAGCTGAAACTTGTGTCTTACACATGGTATTTTCTCCATATCCTATTGTTTTGTCTCACATATTCCCCGATTAATACGACTCGTGGATCGCCAGATTCACAACCACTCACAAAGCTAGTTGCTTACTTCGTCTGTACTCTGGGGCACGTTTGTTTCCTGGTACTGTTTCGTTGTGCACAACACTTTTCTTGGACCCTGTGTCCATTATCATTTCCTTTGCATGTATCCTTGCTCGGGGCATCATTGTTAACCCTTTTTGTCAATCATGAACTTGTGGATCTCTTCAACACTGATAAAAAAACATTTGTATAATTGTCTTGACCGTTGTTAGGTTGGATATATGCGTTCGTACTTGTTTTCCATGTTAGATGAGCTTGTTTCCTTCTCGTATTGCATTGCATTTTTGTATGTTGTGTGGAATTGGTATTTTCAGCAATGGACAATTGTTCGTAGTATGGATTTTCATGTCATTCTACCTTTGTCGTATGCTTATATTTTTCATAAGGACCGATGACATAGCTCCTATGGTAATATGATGACATCAAAAGTGTTCCAATACACCACAGCTAGAGGCTAAGCTCTTCTCTCCCCTCCTCCATATTTCTTTTGTGTCACCTTCTTCTCACCCCTAATCTTCTCTCTCACCGAGGCATCCTGCCCCTTCCCATTCTTCTATCTATCTCTCACTTTTTTTCGATCATCGATCGTCTTCTTTCATCACCCCATCGACACTCGAGGGGCATCTCTCCCTCCTACTAATTTTTCTTCTATCCCTTCAATTTTTTTCCATCTACTATCTTTGAAGTGGCGTTACTTATGCCACCCCAAAGAGGGGCAAATGTAGACACCTATAATTATGCCCAAGCAATTTAAATACTTAAATTGCGCTAATTATCCCCTTTCTCACAAATCAACGACATATTGTCAAAAGCGCTCATATTCCCTCTTATTGTCGTTAATTAATTACAATACATTAATTGATTAAATCACATATCCAACTAACAACCTAATTAATGACCTTCCATTAATTATTTATCCCTTCTATCTAGATTAATTAATTGTTATTAATTAATTAGCCTTTCACTTCATTTAACTAGTAAATCAATATTTAATTGATTTAATCCCCTCATAATAGCCTAAATCGTACTAATATTCCTCTAATTAGCTTCTATAAGCTTACATCTACCTATTAGTTAATCACCTTTGATTAATTAAAACACCCCCCAACTCCCATGACTTGCTAAGCATAAATTAAACCCTTCTAAAGTAAGGTTACCTTTAATAAAGCAACCTTATCCATTCCTAATCATGTTTTACCTTTATCCCACATGCAAAGGGATGAAGTGTTTCCTTTATCCATTGGGCTATATAAGGAGCCCTCCTTCTACCTTTATACCTACACCTAAACTTCTTGAGAAAGCAAATGCAAAGCATATAACAAAATAGACTAAGAGCTTGCATTTTGTTCTCTTGAGAGTTCATCATCTTGAAGAGTTAAGCCTCTTTCCTAAGTTCTTAGGTCATATGGGAGGTGTCAAAAGGGTCTTGTAGCCCAACTTTGATAAGCCCTCATTCCTAGGTTCTTGGAACACTAAGGACAACCATTTTTGATAGCCATGGAGCCTACCTAGGTTCCTTCATTTATATGTTGTTAGAGAATAGAGGATTTTTAGATGTTTAAACATTGTTAGGTTCAAAGTTTTGTATTAATGAATGTTTAGCATCTAACCCTTGTTCAATTCTTATCATGATGGTGCTTAATATGTTGTTTGATTCTTGCTAATTAAGACTATTTAGGTGTTAGTCTTTTACTCACATTTAGCATTAGTTTAAAAACAACACATGCACACACAAGTGGTCCCCATAGTGGGAGAGTTTAAAAATGGTCAAATTATATTTGCTCAGGAGTGTAATTCTTCATGTGACCATAAGAGGACAGAGGGGATGTCAGCATCAGAACCAAAAGGTGGTCCCCATCAAGATGGATACATGGGTGAATATTTGGCCAAGTGTTGCTAATAAAGGATTTATTTTTGCTCATACACAGGGGCATATTATTTTGCATGTGCATCCAAGGGGGCAAGTGGATCAAAATTATAGATGTCACATCGAGCACTAGAAGACAAAGATTACATGCATTGGAGAAGACTTTCTCATCAAGAAAAGTGTATTATTAGCAGAATTATTCACCCAAATTTATTAAAAATAGAATAGTCAACTGCAATTTGACTGAGTTGTATTTTTGTAACCAAGGCTATTAATTCCTCATTGTATTAGCATGCTTATTTTTATTCATTTATTTGTTCATAATAAAGGATAAAAATAGGATGCATTGGCAATTACAATTTTTAGTCTATTTTTAGGATGGGTGGGATGAATAATTTTGCTATATATTGTGTGCATTAGCAAGCACAAAGGAGGACTTTTTGGACATAGGAGTGCTGAAGCATTTTTCCAATTTTGCCTTTTGAATGAGAGATTGATTTTTGCCTTTCCAATTATTTACATCCTTGTGTATACTTTATTATTTCTTGTGAATGTCAAAATTCCTTGATTGATTATCTTACCTTGCTACAAAACTTAGTAATTTCTGCATAATATTAGTGTGCATGTTTATCTTATCAATATTGTTGTGAATCTTTCCCTCAATACATCAAGTGTTTTTCCTTAATATTTTGTTGAAAACTATTGGTTTGTGCATCCAGAATCCATTCTCAGATACTTGTGCATGTACTCAGTCAAATCCCTCAACAAGTTTGGTGTATCACCCCAGTTTATTTTATCTCATTTACAATCATCTTTTTACCCTCAAAACCCCAAAAATCAGTTTAGGATACATCAAGAAGGAACCGACCTTGATACCAAAGACTCACCTCAACAATAGGTATACCCATAGACCTGAGGTGTTTCCATTGTATCTATGAAAGAGATAGATCTAGAGTAAGCTTAGAACACTTGTAACCATCTCTCTATAGGGTGCACTTTCGAGAGATAACAATATCGTCATTATGAGTCTCACTCAAAGGCATACTAAAAGACAATGAACATCGTAAAAAACACATACATGAGCTTGAAATGCTTCACTCTCCCATGTCAAAGCTCTTTAACATATTTGAGTATATCAATATCCCATTGTCCCTACATACATTTACAAAACCCTTTCTCACGAGTTTAATGTGGGTGATCGTGTGTTAAAATAAAATCAAAAGAACATGAACATTGAAGCTCCCCTAAGGGGAAAATTCAAACCTAATTGGATCAGTCCTTATTTCATCACATACAAGCTTGGGGTGGTGTCTATCACCTTTCCACTCTCCTAGGTAAACCACTTAAGAACCCACTTAATGTGATGCATCTTAAATACTATTACGTAAAACCACATTCACACTACCATATGACACACTCTAGTTCCATAGTTTATAATCGATTGCTGAGGGTATAAATCTGAAATGAACCTCAAAAAACTACAAATTTCATGCTCCACGCTTCATGATACATCTTTCCATAATTTTATTTTCACACATCATTCTATCCTATTCTACAATCTATGCTCTGCGCTTCATTGATCTATCTTTCTAGCACACATGTTCAAACCATTTCCCGATGATGCACTTTTGTTCTATGGTTCATTATTGATTATTGAGGGTTCTTTTATAAATGAACCTCATCTCATGCTCATCCACATCTTCTCGAGGGGCATGCTTCTCCTATCACATCCACATTACATATCATTATATCTCATTTATTCACAATATATTACATATATTAGTTGATTTTATTCTTTATTTCTTATACTTACAAGTACACTTTGCTTACTACGTTAGCCATATATTTTGTATGTCATTATCTTTTCTATATACACACATGCACATTCACTTGCTCTCTAGTTGTGGATATAGACTTCCCACATATCTTTACATGTAGCATTGATTCTTGGCACTGTACCTCTTACCAGTCCCATTGAGGCTCCTGGCGCATCTAATTTTGTACATAATACATGTTTTATTGTTTCGATTTATACTAATTCCTATTCTTATTAGGTAACTACTAAATCTATATATACATGTTTGACATGCTTTTTATCTTTCTAATATGCTAACAGGTGATTCATGTGCAACATTTACTTTGTAGGAAATATTTTCCACCAAGGTTGTCTACTACTTTGCTTGTTATTGTTTCCCATTGTCTGTCATTATATGCCACTTTATCCATGATTTTTGGGTTATGCACTATGTCTTGTTTGATCATTTCTTGTATGCTTTTGGGCACTTTATCTAGATTTTGTGAGTCATTTTTCAAAGGGTTGAACATTTTTGTGTATGGCAAGCTCCTTTTCTTTTTTCTACCTTTGTTTGCATGTGCCTTGGTTTCTAGTGATTTAGTGGAATAAGTTTCATATCGGACTGGAACACTTTTCTAGAATTGCATGCACCTAAATGAGGGGGCATACATTGGGTGAGTCAATCACCCTGCATAATAGTATTTTTGCCTTTACAAAAAAATAGTTTAGAATGCAAGTGATTTTGATGTTAAAATAACAATACACCTAGATATACACATTAGTACCTCGAAACTCTTGACCTTTCCTAGTGATTAGTTTTTATCCTCACTTTTGAGTGTTGTTTACCTAATTTCATCCTATCTCCATTTTCTAACACTTCATTGGAATAACATGGAACAATCAAGATCACACCATTAGTGTGCATGTTTGTTTTTGTTACATTTTATGAACTCTTGTCAATTTGAGAAGTAAAAATGCTCACTCACTCACTCTTTGGTGCATCACCTATTAGCATTAGTTTTAGTTCTTTCTTTTTGCATTTTCTATCTGTCTTGAAATTTATAGTAGATTTAGGAGTTTAAACCTTTGCTCTTTCGCTCTTCTTTTGTCCTTAATACAAGTAAAATAGCTGATCAAGGATTTGAGGAACTGGCAGCCTCTAATGCTTCACCCCTAGGATTTCTCTTAGCCATTTTTATTTTTATCACTCCATGATTTTTCAAGTCCCACACTTACATGGAAGAGGATTCAATGTTGTGCAATCACAATATTCATGCTAGTATGATCAAACTAGAAATCTAATCAACATCCTAGGTCCTAATCATATAGTACTATTCAAATGATTCCTAAGTGAGGAAACTATTAATTTGTAATTTGTGTCTTTCTTAATTTCTCATCTAGACATAAATTACCTCTCCATCATATGCCATCGCCTAGACCATCTTGTCCCCTCTTGTGCCCAATTTGAATCCCCATTTTCATCTTTATTTTTAAGATTTGATGTAGTTTGGGGTTTTGTAAGATATCATTTGTTTTGCAAGTTACAAGAAAATTTTGTGATTGTCTAATTATATACATGTGACCAACAACAAAGGTTATTGACCACATTGGAGACATAAGAAAATCTACCACATTATGATATTTTACACAATTATAGGGAATGCCTTAGTGCACCCTAGTCCTAATGTATTCCAAAAGTTACAAAACTTTCTACGTGCCATCGGTTGCGGATTTGATGTAGTTTGGGGTTTTGTAGGATATCCTCCTTGTTTTGCATGTTACAAGAAAATTTTGTGATTGTCCAATTATATACAAGTGACCAACAACAAAGGTTAGTGACCACCTTGTGACATAAAAAACTTCATATATTATGAAATCAACCAAAAGTCATATATTCCCTCTCTTTATTATGAAATCACTTATATTCCCTCTCTTGCTTAGTTCTAATTTTCATTAGCTTATTACTTGTGTTAGATTTGTGCTTTAGTATCTATTTATCATATATGACTCTGAAATATTAAGGTTTAACATAATTTTATTTTTGTTAAATCACCATTCATTAAAGTGCTCACGAGCTTAAATGTTGTTGTTGTCAAAGTCATATCCATTTTCTAAAATTTGTGCAGAAATTGATTTGGAGCATGTAACATGGCATGGTTGGTAACTATTCTTGAAAAGGTTCCAATTAGAAATTATTTCCTCGGGGTGGAGCCAATATTGGAGTTTATATTGTGGAACGATTATATAAAAGGAGTTTGGAGTAATTGAAAAGTTTAAAAGATAAGAATGTGAACCAGGAAAAATATATTTTATTCTTGTGTCACCACTGACATCCATTCATCCCACCTGGAATTAATGTTCAATGAGATCCAAGAAAATTATAACATAAATAAAATATTGGATTTTTTATTTATTAGTAGATTGTTACTTGTTGTGCTTCAGGGTGTAAATGAGAATGCGACCATTGTTATTGTTGCATAGAATGTATTTAAAAAATTGGGAAACAAATTCATGATTTTTTGTCTTAGGCACCATTAGATTCAGCCATGGGTGTGGAAAATCCCAAAATCCTTTTGAGAAAAGTTTTAGCTCAAATGTGTGAACCCTATCTAGTAACTGATTTTCCTTTCTAGTTAGTATAAGACATGGATTGTAGTGTTTATGATGATGAATTTCACTAGATTCTGAGGCGAGAAAAATAGGACCTCCAATTTCTGAGTAATCCTTCATTTTTTTACAATTAAAAATCCTTCAACATAATCAAACATAGAATTCATCTACTCTAAGCGGGAGGTTAGATGCTTCTGGTCTTGAGAGAACAATTTGAAGTCTGGATAAAAAATTCTTATCCATTTCACATACCCAATCAATTACATGACACAAATAAAAACCAACAATATTGTTGAAGTGACCAAAAAAATTGGAAGGAAAAAAGAGATTCTTATGGGGTTTGATGAAAAGGGATAAAGTAAAGTGTAAAACATACACTAGGCCCAAGATTTGATGGGTGACCTTTCCCGTTAATGAATTTTTTGGGAAAAAAACACATTTTTAGTTGCTTTCCTTCAAAAAAATAAAATAATATAATTTAACATATTAAAAATTTATTCAATATGTTTGAGGGATTCTTGAAAATATGCCAATGCTTTACACTTTAAGGGTTTGATTTATTTTATGGGAATGTGGTGGCTAGCGTGTATCGTTGAAGCATAAATTTTAAATGTGGTAACCCCAATAGGGGTAAGTAAAAAAAGGGGCAAAAGACCTTATGGGGATGCAGAGTGAATGAGGACTTGAAAGTATTAATGAGGTATGATTTTCCATTACCTACAGTACCTTGAATTATCATCTTCAATGTTGCCACATGGCCTTTACATGCAAAACAATGAAGAATAGTTTCAAAATCCAATTGTTGGTCTCTAGAAAAGGGTAATGAACGTGGCACAAATGTTGTTTTCATGTAGGGAAAATTAGTTCTTGATTTATTCACCTCAATGAAAGATGGAGAGAGTACTTATAAAGGAGGAGGAACATGATAAATGCTCTAATTGTGTTGGGTTTCAAATCCTCTGCGACCCAACATATCAAGGCTGTCAAGCCATTTTTTGTTGTCGAGATGAAGATGGGCCAAAGGTGTCATTCATTCAAGTTCTTACGAGCTTGAATGTTGTCGTTGTCAGAGCTAGTTCCACTTTGTGAACTTTATGCAAGAACCGATTTAAAGCATGTAACATGCCATGAATGGTAACTATTCTTGAAAAGGTTCTAATTATAAATGAGTTCTGAGGGGTAGATCCAATATCATAATTAATATTGTGGAAAGGCTAGTATAAAAGGAGTTTTAACCAACGTAAAAGTTCAAAAGATGTCAAATCATGTGTAGTAATGTGAACTAGGTAAAATATGTTTTATTCTTATGTCACCACTAACATACATTCATCCTACCTATAACTAACACTCAATGAGATCCAAAAAAAATTGTAACAGAAAAAAGATTCTATTTTTTTTTCATTTTCAGTAGATTGTTAGTTGATGCAATTTAGGGCATAAATGAGAATGTTACCATTATTAGTGTTGCATTGAATGTATTTGAAAACTCAGGAAACAAATTCATGATTATTTGTCTTACACTATCTGATTTAACCATGAGTGTTGTGTTATCTCTCGAAAGTGCACCCTATAGAGAGATGGCTACAAGTTTTCTAAGCTTGCACAATTGATCTCTCTTTCGTAGATACAATGGAAACACATCAGGTCTTTGGGTATACCTATTTTGAGGTGAGTCTCTAGGTATCAAGGCCGGTTCCTTATCGATGTATCCTAAACTAATTTCTTGGATTTTGAGGGTAAAAGATGACTATAAAATGATTAAAACTAAGGTGATACACCAAATTTTTATGAGGGCTTTGAATGAGTATATGCACAACTGATTTGGGAAGGATTTTGATGCACAACCAATAGTTTTTCTACAGAATATCTAAGGGAAAAACACTTGATTGTACTGAGGGAAGATCACAAAAATACTATTAAGTTAACATGCACATTAAAATTAAGCAGAAAAGATTGAATTTGCAGCAGGGTAAGGTGATTGATCAAGGAATTTGCATTCACAAGACTAATAGAAACATACACAAGATTGCAAAATAACTTGGAAAGGTAGAAAATACTTCACACTCAGAGGGAAAAACTGGCAAAATTTGCTTCAGTACTCATATATCCAAAAGTCCTCCAGTAGTTCCCCCTGTGCTTTGTAAAGGCACACAATATATAGCAAAAATAAAATTCACACTCTCCTTAAAAATAGCCTAAGGCTTGTACTCGCCCATGCATTTTATTTTTATCCTTTATTTAATAATAGATAAAGGAAAAAAATAGAGCATGTAATTACAAATAGGCATTATTAGCCTTAATTACAATACAATCAAACTCAAGTTGATTGATCTATTTTTAAGAAAAGAAGGGTGAATAATTTGCTAAAATAAGGTTATTTGCTAGGTAAGTCTCTCTCCATGAACATGCAACTCTGTCTTCTTCTCTATTCTTTCTTGTTGTGAAGGTATGGAAAATACAACTCCCTGTTTATGAGAAAAATAATTACAATACTTGCAATATTTTGCAAAATAATTCATCCAAATATCAATCTTGGTTGGGACCACTCTTGTCTCTCTATGTTGACACTTATTCTGTCTTCTAGTGATCACATGGATAACATGCTGCAGATCATCTTCAACTCCTTGGTGTGGGGACCACCTTTACTTTACTTGGTTTGGCCACCTTGGTGGACTTAGCAATAATACTATGGTTTGCAACTAATGCAAGAGCACTTATAATAGTCACCATATACATTCGGCCTCCTTGATTATTTGATATAATTTGCCACCTTTTGGACATACCATGTGTTTTTTGCTGGCTTTGTATGTTTAAATGATATATAATAGAATTCACCTTTTTGGTGATCACTATAAACATGATTTGGCATTTTGCGTTATTTGGGAAAGACCATAGTTTGGACTTTAAAAGTCAATATTCAGTAATTATTTGATGGACACGTGGGTTGTCCCCTTCTCCACAGTGACTCACCCCTTGGTGACTTAGTCGATGGCTTATGTAACTTAGGTCAGGTTAATTATAACCCTGGTGGTTTACTTTGAATGTTGGTGCCAATTTTAGGCTGTTGATCTTATACCTTTTAACCTATAGCTATCGATTTTCTTACCCTCAATTAGGGTTTCTGATCTAGCATTTAATGTGGGCAGTGACATCATGACCGTGGTTAGTTGCTTTGATCACGGAGCTTGATCTTTGGCCCTTGATCTTTGTCCTTTTAATTTGATGCCGTCGATCTTAAACCATGGTTGAGTCAGTTTGAAACTCACCTCTTGAGTTTTCATGGTAAAGAGTGTCTTCAACCCTCAAGCACATTTCATTTGGTTTTTGGTTATGCAGGCGAAGCCCTGGCAAAATTTTGACGCCATTGTTGAAGCTCACTGAGCTCAAATTTAAGCATTTTATTCTCTGTGTCATTTTGTTAGACACTGACATGGTGATGAGAGCTTTATCTGGTTTATTTGTAGCCATTCTTCCTCCTTTTGAGCTCTCTGTGTGGGATTGTGAAGGTGACCGCCATTATTGTTTCTTCGAGCTCGGATTTCATCATTCTTTGGTCTTCTATACCATTTGTGCCTCTGTGTATTTTGAAAAGCTGAGGTTTCTTTACTGGATTCCACTGTTGCTAATCCTGAATCTCGGCTCCATTCTGTTCGGTCTCTATGGGTTTTCCTTTTGAAGTGGCCATCATCTCTTGCTATGTGCATCACCGTTTGATGAGGGAAGGTAAGTTTTCCCGACCTCTAAGTTTCATTGTTACTTAGTCATTACCATTTCGACCTCTGAAACTGATACTCATTTTTCATTTCATTTCTTGTGACCTTCGGGACTCGGCCTTGGTTGTTTCGAGTTGGAAACTATTCTGAGCTGAAGCTTTCTGGGTCTATTGATTTTGTGACCTTACCTTGAGGATTTACTGAATTTTTACTTAGAACCGGTAAGTTTCAACTGGGTACTCATATTTTCCTCTGAAAATACATGAATTTTGTACTTAGCTTGTTGTAAAATTTGTGGTTTCAAATTCATACTCCTCGAATTCATGTTCTTCCTTTTCTAAATGCCATTCTGAGTTGTATATGGTATTTTAGAACTGTAGATTTGTATATTTTAAAATATGGGTATTCGGACTTCTGCTTTGAGCTTTACTATGTATGGATGTATTGTAAATGAATAACCTATTTTGCTGGCATCTCTATTAGAAACCTCTGCCCTAGCTTTCTTAGATCTGAATCTTCGTCATTTTGTCATTTGATTTTCAAGACACTGATAATAAGCTCCTTGTTGTACAAGATCCTCTGTGATTTCTTGCTACCATTAATGGGTCTTCATTCATTGCTAGGATTTGTGCTTCCATGTCATGGGTACTCATAGATCTTCTATTTTTCTTATATCTTCATGCCTTTGAGATTGATTTGGGAGCCAGTTGTGTGCAATATTTACTTTGTATCTTCCTTTATTTTACTGTGGTGGACATAAAGTAATTTCTTCATTCTAGATACTTATACTTCAGCCTCTTCTCTGTATGAGTTCTTTGTGCTTTAACCTCAGGACAACTATTATCTCATTTGCATTTGTTGAGAATATTGTAGAAATGATGGTTATGATTTTTGCAAATATAGGTTTTGTATATTACTTCAAGTCTGTTCTGAAATCTTTGGCTCAATTTTGTATTCGGAGAATCCATTTGTTACAATTCATTGTTTCAGGATCAACTTGATTCTTTGAAATTTTGTAGCACCCTTTTGAGAATACTTTCTTTAATCCTTTTCAAACTGAGATCACTTGAACATTGAAATTCTCCATGAGATGAGTGTTTGAATGCAATTGGTTTCTGAAAATCTCATCTATTGACTGCTTGACTATAACAATGTTCTTGACTATCTGAAAATAATGTAACTCATATTCCTGGAAACAATGTTATAGGATGGCTCCATATTGTAAAATTATGAACTTGACTTTGATTCCTCACTATTTTCTGAACCTCTACATTGGACATATTATTTTTGGAACTTTGTTTACAAACTCTTGCATGTTGAACAATTCAAGTTTTGTCAAAAATGTAGTTCCATTTCTTTTGTGCTTCAATAATGTACTTGATCTTCACCTGTAGCTGCATCTGTATTTGATCAATTTCCTTGCATAAATAGTTGTACTTATTTGATATGGCAACATCTCTATATTCATTCTGAATGAATTTTATTTTTGTAACTACAAATCATGCATTCAATTTGATCTCTAAAGCTATTACTTATAGTATTCTGCAATCTTGTTTGTATCTCAACATTGTATAATAATTTGATGGACAACTTATTTCTTCTAATTTGAAATTTTATCCTTTCTTGTAGCAACTAGCTTTGATTTTTTCCTTTCCCGTAGCAACTAGATTTGAATTTTCTCCTTTCTCGTAGCAACTGAAAAACTTAAAATGTTGTTTTTTATGGCAAAGCCCTAGTAATTTTTTTCCAAAATTCTCTCTTTCATCCATTTCCAGCATAGTAGTTATATTTTTTGATTCAGAACATAACACTTCATGTTTGAAGCTAGATAAAAATGAGACATCATTGTTGTTTATCATGATCATGGCATGCTTTACCACTCTTCTATATCACTTACTTGATTTAAATAATTCCTTTAAGCATGTAGTAGTTAAAAGCAACATGATGGAAATTTGTAAATGTCCATTTTTCATGGCGAAGCCCTATCTAAATTTTCTCAGAACTTCTTTTTCTCTGTTTTAGCAGTAACCCTTTCTCCTTAACCAAACATCAACTTTCAAATTCTGCTTCTTCCTTCTGTTGCAAACTGAAACATGTGCTTCTATTGCTAGTCTCTCTTCTACACTGTAACTTCTTCCATTTCAGAACACTTATTGAAACTTTGAGTTACATTCTTCCTTTTAATACATGCACTTATGACTTGTCTATTTTTCCTTGGCTGCAACCTATACCTACACACTTAGGAAAATAGTTAGAAAATAATTAGGCTTTTTGGCCTCTCTTATGTCCATGTTTTCTTATTTTCTCTTCTCTTTCTTCTTTTTAAGTGAATAAAGCATGTATGCAATTCATTATTCAAGTAGAATACATCTCCTATTAAGAAAAGATTCATATGCATGAAGTAGGAAAGTGTAGGAATATGAATTGATCCCTGAGCTCGTAACTGACAGTTAACTTTTCTTCTTTTCAAGTACAATGGCTTCTACAATGGAGATGAAGAAGAAGCTGGAAACGAAGATGTTTTCAATCAAAGAAAGAAACCCCAAGGTAATGATGGGTTCACTCATACTCCTTTACCTTCTCTTTCATGCATGTGTACCTTTTATTTCAGTAGTTATACTTTACTTTCCAGTTACATCCCACAACTTGTGTGGGAAACATTTGAAAATTCCTTATGAATAAAACATTGAATTTCGTAAATGAGTTGTATATTTATTTTTGCATTCCAACTTCTCTATATGGATTGTATAATGAACTAAACGACTCGATAACATAATTGAATGTCTTAATCATGAAGGAAAGAACATTAATGAGAAATTGTAACATTCAAGAATGACCCCTAATTTTTGATATCTCGTATTTATGTTTATTGCTTCAAGACTCAAGCACTTCACCTACTCTGTGATTTTCGTCTTCATTAAGAAAACACAACTATCCTTTGGGGATTTGTGTTCTTTTGCTGAAGATGGCATGAAAATGTAGAATATGTGATATGTTCTGTTTTGAGACAACACACATAACTGCACATTTCACTTAATCATTAATTAATTCAACAATAACTAATAACATTGAAACTTCCTTAGCTTAGGTATACTTCACCCAAGACTTTTCAGCGTAATGATGAAGTTTCAAGTTTTCCATTTTTACACAAGTGCAAAAATTATCAACATGTTGTACATCCCACATCCTTTTAATGGAGTTTTAGCTTGTATGTGTGAACCCTATATGGTAATTGATGGTCATTTCTAAGTAGTATAAGACATGGCTTGTAGTGTTTAGGCTACTAAATTTCATTAGATTCTAAGGAAAGAAAAATGAATACCTCCAATTATTGAGCAATCCTTCACTTGTTTACAATAACAAATCCATTATATATTATTGTTGAAGTGAACATAGCACACTCGAAGAAAAAAATTTCTTGTGGGGTATAACAAAAAGGAAATAAATAATGATTAAAATACACACCAATCCCGAGATATGATGGGTGACCTTGCACAATGAATTTTTTGAACAACAAAAAATTTGTGATGATTGTCCAATAAAATAAAATGATATAATTTATACAAATATAAAATTAATTAATTTTTTTATGATATATACATGATTTTATAAAAAATCTAGTTCATTCAATATGTTTTATTTCCAAATTACAATCCATGTTAGATTAATAAGAATAAATACAACTGTATTAATATTTTTAGGATATTAATTAAAAAATTTGTAAATACCTGGTGATGGGAAAATATTTGTATTGAATGTCAAATACGCATGGGATAAACATCAAAACTCAAGCCTATGCACTCTCAGAGTTATAGGTTAAAAAACAATCCGAGTTCTGGTAGTGATGTCAAATTGGCTTAATCCCCTGAGCACTACATGAAATAATTAAGCATTGTTTCATTTTGAAAAGGTCATTACGTCCCATCTCGGCATGACAACTTGGATTTTTGTAGCAATCATAAAGTAAGGCATGGGGGATTAATTTCAGTTTTTGTTTCCAAATGGCGGGCTCTATTAATTGACCATGGCATCCACCCCATGAACCATGCCATATGGGTCCTATTTAATGTTGATGGCCGCCTTTTTGGCCTCATTAATATTTACGCCTCTAACGATGTGGCTGAAAGGGACCATTTGTGGCGATGGATCACCAAATCCATTCCTGGTAAGTGGTGAATTTAATATGGTTAATTCACCTAATGATAAATGTGGCCACTTGTTGATGAGGTGGACACCTAGAAAAAGGTAAGTGTGGTACCTTATGCGTAATAAGTTTGGGTTTTTTTAATCCTAATGCAACTCAATTTCCCACCTATGAAACATGGTTTACTTGGTCTAATCTATGAGGAGAGACATGTTGGTATCCAAATTGATTCTCCCTTGGAAGCCGAGCAGCATCAAATTTAACAAGATACTTAGAGACAGATAAATCATGGTATAATTCATTTTGTAGTCGAGGAGGGGATTCAACTGACTTTTTTCACTCAGGCGTTGGATAAATGGATAACACCTTCATTAAGGATTTGATCTATCCTCACTAATTTAGGTTGTTCCTTTCAACTAGGGTGAGAGGACCCGTTTTGTAACCTCTGTTGGTGAAGGACATGAAGAGATCCTTCTTTACACAATTTTTAGGGAAACTTGAGAAAATATGATCAATACACCACAATTTAACTCTCACAAGTTGTCACTTCTAAAGAATGGAGATATTTTTTAAACAAGGTTCAAGTTACTAAAGACACTTAAAACCTGCTTGCTTCTATATATTTTGGTAGTAGAATTTGTTCATTTGTGGATACACAACACAAACAGGGGTACTTTAGGTAGGATTCATGGTTATTTGAAATTTTGGTGGGGAATTAAGCAAGATGAAGTTGATTTCACCAGATCTTTGAGAACCTTTACAACAATTGGAAAAATAATAGACAAAATGCTTCAGAATAGCCAAAATATTCCTTCAACTAGAAGGTGTGCATCAATGGAGGCCCGATCTTGCACGGTTTCACACAATCTTTAAGAATTCAACATAAAGGCTCAAGCTAAAGACTCAATTAAACATTAACAACCCCGGTTCATCACGCCTAAGATACACTCATAGGCTTACAAACAATCTTTATCAACATAGTGGAAGTAAAATGATTTTAAATTGTTTATTTCATTACCAGATGAAAGCTCTTCTCATAATGAAATTGCAAATGCCAAAATACTAACACATGGATGAGATCTTGTGTGATTCAAAGAGATTTTAATATAAGATTGCAACAGAAAAAGAAAAACTATTTGAAAGACATTCTGAAATAAAAGTAGACACAATTTTTCCCAAGATCAACACAGATTAATTCGAGATTTATCAGATTCATCAGCAGGGGAAATTTTCTTGAAAAATCTCAGAGCTTGTCAATGGTGTACACTTGTAACCATCTTGATGTGATTGAAATCTAAAACACAAGAAATTAATAGGTTTCTCATATGGTCTCTCAGGAAGATGGGCTTTCTCAAATTTTCTCGTAAAAATTAAACCCCAACCATTTGCAAGAGTATTCTCATTGCATTTATACAATTCACTCGCTCACTCATCCCAAATTTCCCCAAAAAGAAGAATATTTGAGGAATCCTTTGCTTGTTACAAGTTTGTCTTAGAAAGTGATGTTTAACAAATTTACACCCAAAGCTGCTAGGTGGATGAATCATGAACTGATCACATTTTTCAGATCCTCTACTATGACTTGGATGTCGTATCATAATTCTTTGATAGTCCTAAATCATTCTTTCTATCATGTAGGAAATCCCCTTTTTAATCATTTTGAGGTGGCTCTATATGGCTTGATTTGACAAGCAATCATTTTTACTTATGAGAAAACACCTTGAGAAATGATTTCCCTTACATGGGTACTGCATTCATGCATTGTGAGTCCGAGTCAACCAAGTGCAAAGAGGAGCCAATGAAAGCCTCCACATGTTTCCTTGGTGCAACTAGAAATGTGAAGTTAAGAGGTAGGTTCCCAAATGAGCATGGGCCCTCCACATGTTCAGAACCATAGAGAGTCACACCGATTACTGAAAATTAAGAGTGTGGGAAGGCCTAGCAAAATCTTCCACTCATCTATTCAGCACAAATTCAAAGATGAAGGCTAGAGGCAGGACCAAAAATGAGCGCGGGCTCACCATGTGCCCAGGGCCCAAGAAAAATTTCCTCAGCCTTTGAAAAAGTCTTAGTACAAAGAGGATCCCAAAAGCGGAGACCCCAAACAAGCGCAGGCTCACCATGTGTCTCAACCCGGCAAAAGCTGTTGAAAGAATTTAGGGACCAATGGAAGGTGCCACATGCCTAGGGTCCGAGAAAGTTTCCTTGGCTGTTTGAAAAGTCTAACTATGGGAAGATCCAATGGAAACCTCCATATGTCCCTTCGACACTCTTTTAAAAGTAAAGTTTAGGGGCAGGTCCCCAAACAGGCATAGGCCCTCCACATTTCCCAGGCCTTAAAAAGTTTCTTGAGAAGTTTAAGTATAGAGAGGATCCAGCGGAAGCCTCCACATGTCTCCTTGGCACAACTGCGAAGGTGGGACCTAGAGGAAGATCCTCAAATAAGAGCAGGCCCCCACGTGTCCAGAACCCGATAGAGTTACATCCATCGCTGAAAAATATAAGTATGGACAAAGTGAGTAGAGACCTCCACATGTCCCTTTGGTGCTCTTTTGGTATGAGGCTCAAAATAAGGACTCCCAAACAAGCACGGGCCTTCCACTTGTCCTAGGTTTGACAAAGTTGCATCGAGACACTTGAAAAAGTCTAAGTATAAAGAGGAGCCAAAAAATCCTCCACGTGTCTCCTTGGCACAAATGCGAAGGTGGGACCCATAGGCGGATCCTCAAATAAGCGTAGGCACCCCACGTGTCCAAAACCCGACAGAGTTGTATCCGCTGCTGAAAAATTCTAAGTATGGGCAGGGCCAGTGAAAACCTCCATGTGTCTCCTTGGTGCCACTCCAAAGGTCAAACCGAGGGGCAAATTTTCAAATGAGCGCAGGTCCTCCATGTGGACAAGACTTGAATTGAAGCAGGCCTAAGAGTCTCAAAATGCCCTGATGACTTGCCTCTCTTCTTTTAACTCTTGATGGGGGCCTTGGTGGAGTTGATGATCATTTCATAACTTCACTCCTGCGTATAAAAAAGGTAAAAATATACAAAATGCTTGGGCGACCCGCCTTCCTATTGGTAACTTGAAAAACTGCCACGTGTCCTTCTCTAGGGTCAAAGTAAGAATTTTTCCCTGTTGCTTGATATTTGCTAAATAACCAATTAGACACTATCGGGGCCGCGGGGCCAATTTGGTATTTTTACAAATGTGAAAAAAGTGACAAGTTTCACCAAAAATACCTCACCGGCCACATCCAATAAGAAAGGATCATGTTTCCACGGATGTTGGGACAAAAATTGACAGGGAAAACATGATTGTGGAAAAATAGAAGGAAGGGGAAACCTTGAATTCACACCCAAATTACAAATTATTTCTCATGGACAGAGAAACTGTAAGCAAAACCTAGACTCAAAGTGGTCCTCGACCAAAGGATAGGACTGATCATGACAACCAAATGAAGGAGAAAGATTTCATGCATCAATATAGGGAGACAAAGAAAACTTCAAACCATGTGGACTGAGAAATGTTTTGAACAAATAGGGCACGATTAAAATGAGAACCAACATCGGCACCGACTTGGGGATGGGCACTCCCTGCAAGTGCGAGAAGAACAATAGACCAGACCATGTTCCAAAAATCCATTGGGTAACGGAGTCAAAAAATAGCTTACAGAGTAGAAAGACAAAAACCAAATCCCCTAAGATGAACTGAGAAACCAACAAAACCTACTCATCAGGACCGAAAAAACCGAACTAGAAAAAACATGAAAATAGGAAAAAAAAAAGACTATACACTCGTCTGAATGGCGCGTGTCTTGATTATAAGAAATCAGTCAAGGAAATGTCTCAAATGGCTACCATTTATAGAAAAGTCAAGCAATTCTCCATCTAAGTCTTTTCAGAAAAAGGTGTGCTCTCCAATCCGAATGTCAATAGAATAAGGGCCCATCCATAATGCATCAAAATTTCCATGCTTTCCCTTATCCTCATGTCTGCTATCCCATAGTAGCACAAGATATCCCACTCGAAAGCTCTTGGATTCACCTTTTTATCAAATAGCTTCTTCAATTTCTCCTTGAACTTCACATGTCTTTGGTGGGATTCTCTTCTCTTCTCATCCAATTCCACAATTTGATTTATATGAGCATCATAGGGATTGACCTCTTGGTCCTCTAATTATTGGATAAATTGGTAAGAATATAATTACATATGCAGGGAAGTAGATCTTGAGTTCCATATACCAATTCAAATAGGATTTTCCCAGTAGCCCTTTTAACAGTGATTCTATCAGCCCAACCAAAAATTTCAATTTCTCACCCCACTTTCATTTGTTTAACTCCAAGGTTCTCCTGATTATCTTCAACAAATTCTTATTACTTGATTCTACTTGTCCATTTCCTTGGGGATTGTAATTGGAAGCATATGCTAAATTGATCCCATATTCATGACACATGGCTACCAAAGGTTTATCTCAAAAGCTCATAGCATTGTCAACAACTATCTTAGCAGGTACTCCAAACTTGTAGATTATATGATTTAAAATGAAGTCCATGAAAATTTGGTGAGTTGCTTTCTTGGTGGGGATTGCCTCCACCCACTTGGTGAAGTAATTAGTAGCCACTAATATCCACTTGTGGCCTGCACTTGAAGAATCTGAAATCTCACCAATGAAGTCCATTCCCCACTGCTTAAATGGGGCTTCAATTGATACAAGATGCAAAGGGAGGGAGCTTGAAGCTTTCAATCTTCTTGAAAAATGCTGACAACTCTCACACTTTCTTACCAATAGAGTTGTGTCTTTAAAAAGAGTTGGCCACCAGTAACCAACCCTTAAGATTTTATGAGTTGTGACTCTTCTGCAAAATTCCCCCACAAAATCCTCCATGGAAATCATCAATTATTTTTAGGGCTTCATCTTCAGTGATACATCTCAAAATAACTCCCTCAGGGTTCTTCCAAGCTAACCCATAATCAGTGATGATGTATTTCTGGGAGGCTAACTTAAGTGCTCTTTTTTATTCTTACTTAAATACTCAGGGCACTGTAGATGTTTGAGATAAAAAATAATATCCTTGTACCATTCATAATTTATCAAATTTTCAAGGATATTCAACCTTTCTTCTTCAACTTCATTTACCTCAACTATTTGTAGGTTGCTCTCTGCCATAAGATTTTCTAGGCCCAGACCTCTAACCAATTTTGTAGTTTGGATATCCATGTCATATTCTTGCAACTTATTTACCCATCGGCATATTTTTCTTGAAATTTCCATCTCTGATAGGATATCCTTAACCATGGTATGGGGAACATAAGCAATGAATTTAGAACTCAAAATATAGGGCCTGAATATTTTTATGGCTCTGACCAAAGAAAAATCTTGTTTCTCCATGATAGTATACTTCAATTCGCCTCTTGTAGTGCTTTACTAAAGAAAGCAATTGGCCTTTCATCTCCTTCATCATCCTTTTGTAACAGAAAGATGTAATGGTATTTTCTAAAGCAAAGGAAAACATTTAGAAAGCCTTCTTATAATCAAGAGCTGCTAAAATAGGGGCATTCTTCAATGATTCCTTAATCCCAGTAAAGGCTTGAACAACTACTTCTTCCCATTTGATACTCTGATCCTTCTTCAACATATTAGTGATTGGGATAGTCAATTCAAAAAGTTGAAATAAACTTCCTAATAAAACTTATCTACCCAGAAAAGGATTGAATTCCCTTTTTGGTTCTTAGAATAGGAACTTTACTAATTACTTCCACTCTCTGAGATCAATCATGACTCCTTTTGACACAATGTGTCCAATCAACTTTACCTTTTGAACCCAAAATGACATTTCTTAGGGTTCAGTGAGATACCATATTCCCTGCATCTTATCAAATTTTTTTCTAAATGTTGCAGGTGATCACTTCTCTTCCTAGAGAAAATCTGTCACATCATCCTGATACACAATAATGAAGTCATTTATATATCTTGAGAATGCTACATCCATTACTATTTGAAAATTAGCTCCAACATTCATCAGGCCAAACAACATCCTTACATACACATAAGTACCCCATGGGGTAGTGAAAGTAGTTTTGATTCTTTTTGATTGTTTCACAACTACCTAGTTATACCCAAAAAAACCATCTAAAGTAGATAACAATTCTAAGCCTATAACTAACTGTAACATGTTTTTTTAATTACTGATAAATGTTTTGATTAGAGCTATGAACCGGGGGGTTAGGCCCCAACCATACAAATAAGGTAAGGAAGATGGAGAGTAGAAGGATATGTGAGGGGAAGAGGAAGAAATACATAGAAAGAAACAGGAGGGAGAAAAGAGAGGAAGCACCCAAACATAAGATCAAAGACAAAACCAACGAGCTAGGAAATAAAGCCAAAGCCGAGAAATCAACCAATCTATGTGCCCGCACACCTGGTGGTCTCCCGCAGAAGGAGGTGGAAAGCTCCAGTAGCCCTGGTTTTAAGTTCCTACCATTTTTCCATCACAGCTTGAATAGGATACCGAGCTTCATCAATGTGCACTTCGGGGAGGAGCCTGTGGTCGAGATGACCCGCCAAAAATAGTGACTACGCATGCTGAGCATAGTGGAGGAGGTCCCTATATTGACCACAAAGCCATTGTATGTTGTTTCTAGAACCAATCGCGAGCTCATCCATTTCATCAACCCACATGAGTGGGTTGGGGAGGGAGAAATCAGTCAGTTCATCGTGAAGACCAATGCTATACACAGGATAAATCTCATCATTTGTAATGAACTCGACCAAAATAGTGTCCCTATGCAACAACAAATAGAAAGAAATAAATTCTGAAGTAATTTTTGTATTGGAGCGGGTGCCCCTAAACCTGAAATGGTATGCATTACCCAAGATAGTTTCAATTGCAACAGCTTCCTCGTGGGAGGAGTAGCGAAAGATTTTTGAGAGACGGTCCCTGTTTATGTCAAGGGTAGAATCTTCATCTGGAACAGCAGCTCCTCAAAAATACAAATGGGAATCCTAAAAATCCATGACCAAAGAAAACAGACTAACAAACAGCTCAAAAAGTAGAAAGCGGGCGATAGACCACCACCATCCAAAGACCAGCGCTTAAAAAAGGTATTACATAGGCGGAAGAGAAAATCTAAGCTGAGACCGAGTACCTTGCTATTCTTGTGACAAGATGAAGGAGAGGTCTTTCCAGGCTTCTGCATGTCCCAACATGATGGTGGCAATAGGGTAATCGATGGCATAATTGGTGAGAAGATCCGCTACTTGGTTAGCTTCACGAAAAATGTGATTGATGTGCCATGTGGTTAATTTTCCAAGCCAATAAAGTATTTTGGAGATGAAGGGATTTAATTTCCACAAGGGGGAAGACCCTCAAGAGATTTCATGAATAATTATTTTGAAATCACCTTCAATGAGGAGAGTTTCACACCCTTGATTGATAGCTAATTTGACACCTTCAAGAAGAGCTTGTGCTTCGGCTAAATTGTAGGAACAATCCAAGATATGGAAGGAACCAATGGAGATGAGAGTGCCCGAATCACTTCTGATTATGAAACCAACACCTGATTTACTAGGGTTACCCATAGCAGCCCCATCAAATTTTATTTTCCACAAGCCCATAGGGTGAGGGCCATTTGACCCTTTTTCTTATGATTAATTTCTCAACTTGGGAAAGACCTTTCTTGATTATTGAACCAATGCTGGGGAGTCTGATGAGAGGCCATGAATTTATGATAGTCACATCACTAGAAGGGAAATTAGGGTGTGAGAGACTATTTTTACTGACATTCTTAGAATTGGTAACTTCCAGCTTATTAAGAAAAGCAGGGAGTTCAACAGATTACTCTCTAAAAAAAAAAGATTTCTCTCCCACCAAATGTGCCAAATGAGGAAGAAAGGTGCTATGAACCCAATGGAGCTAAGAGAGAAATTTCTTTACCACACCTGGGCCAGGAAAGGAGCATATCAACAATATTATTACAAGGAGCCAAATGAGATTCAATTTGGAAAGAAGCCAGTGCCAACAGTTTGAGGCAAAAGAACAAAAGAGGAACAAATGGTCCTGATCTTCCTCGGCTTCACCACAAAGCACAAATTTAGAGGGACTAACAAAGCCCCAATTTATTCTCCTCATCTAAGTAAGAACTTTCTTTTTAAGAATCAACTAGCCGAAGATTTCCACCTTGGGCAGAAGACTGGGGTGCCAACAACCCAAGGGGCTGGGAGAACCCAATCTTAACTGGGAAATAAGATGAGTATAACCGGCTTTAACTTTATAATTTCCTAAATTGTCACTGATCCAAATTAGATTGTCCTCATCTATGTTGAAATGAACATGCTTGACCCAAGGGCTTCATAAAGAGTATTAGATTCTTGAAGGGAAGCCCCGATGGTCGAAATATTTTCCACTCCCAAGGAGAGCCATTCGGATGCTGACGACCAAAATCAGCTACTTTAGTGCCCCAAGTGACACTGGTAGTATTCATAACTCTGTTGAGATTGGAAATGAGGTTTAATGGTTTAGAACCATTCTAGCTGTCCTCTCAAAAGATGACTAATTGACCATTGTTGATTTGCCAGAGACAGAGTCTGCGATCACTAATTTGCACTTGCATAAAAAGTACCATATATGGGAGCCTTTGGGAAGCTCAATACTGGAGTAGGAGCTTAGGACGACCCGCCTCGAGATATTTATGTGAGAGAACCTGAAAAGCCAACCATTTAGAATCGAAATAAAATTCCAAACAAGTTTGGCACCGAGGGCCTGATTCTGAAGAGCCAAATCAAGAATGCCCAGACCGCCAAGAGATTTGGGGAGCTTGACAGTCTCCCACTTCACCAAATGAAATTTTCTCTCTTCATTATTCCCTTGCCAAAGGAAGGTTCTGATTAATTTCTCAATTTTGTGTAAAACAATCTTGGGAATCAACAATACTGATAACATATAAATCGGAAGAGCCAGGAGGACATAGTTGATCAAGAGTGCACGACCAGCCAGGGACAACCATTTTCCTTTTCACGAAATCAATCTAGCCGACAAAGAGTTGAGAAGCCTATCCCAAAGATTCAATTTACCATTACCAGAAAAGAGAGGGATCCCCAAATATTTATGGGGGAGGGAACCCGCCGCAAAGCCTAAAATTACCTTAATCCTTCCCTGCATCCTAGGAGTGACATTGAAGAAAAAATAACAGATTTGTGATAGTTGATTACTTAACCAGAGGCCATCGAATAGGAGTCCAGTAAGAAGGAAAGGCAACGAGCTTTCGAATGGACACTTGACTGAAAAGGAAGGTATCGTTGGTGAACTATTGGTGTGAAAGGGGGGGAAGTTTAGTGGTTATCCTAAAACCCTTGAGCTCTCCGACTTGAAGAGTAGCTTTAATACTTTGACTAAGAGCCTCAGCGACCAGGATGAAAAGGAAGGAGGATAGAGGATCACCTTGCCTAATACCTCTACTACTACTGAAGAAGCCTTCAACAACACCATTAACCAGAACTAAAGCTGAGGCAAAGAATTACAATTGAAGATCCAATTACAAAAGTGATTGCCAAAGCCCATAGCTTGAAGGGATTTACAAAGGAATCACCAATTAATACGATCATATGCTTTTCTGAAATCCAATTTGATCATCATACCAGAGCGGTTGGAGGTGTGAAGAGTGTGAATCATTTCATGGGAAATGATTATACCATCAACAATAGATCTTCCTGGAATGAAACCGCTTTGTTCCTGCGTAACAAGCTTATGTAGAAGAACACTCAACCTTGACACTATAGCCTTTGAAATAATTTTATAAGAAGTATTACAAAGGGAGATTGGCTTGAAATCATCAAGAGAGACAACATGCACCTTTTTATGGAACAAGAAAATAATGGTATGATTTAGAGCACCAAGGAGCTTTCCCAAACATCTAGATTCCTCCACAGAATGCCACACGGTGTCCCCGATGACGTCCCATAAGTCTTGGAAAAACGAGGTAGGAAAACCATCTAGACTAGGTGCTTTATCCCTTTGCATAGAGAAAACAATTCTATGAACTTCATCTAATGAAAAAGGAGAGAGAAGTTTAATGTTATCATTGTCATCAACTAAACTCAGGATCTGATCCAGGAAAGAATGTTGTTCAGCCAGAGGAGAGGCCTCATCACCATTTAGAAGTTTTTGAAAAAATGACACCGTCTCTGATTTAATCAAAGATTGAGAGGACAACACCGAATCATCAACCAACTTTAGAGAGGAGATGTAATTGACATTTCTTCTAGCTTTGATAGAAGCATGGAAGAATTTGGTGTTCTTGTCTCCATCGGCCAGCCTAGATTTCACGAGATTTCTGTCTCCAATGAATTTCTTCTTTAAGCAGAAGATCACCAAGCTCGTTGAGAAGAGATTTTTCGTTGATGAAATCTTCCTGAAACATACCTCTAGAGAAGACTGATTCATTAAGAAGGCACAAAGCTTTCTCAACTCTCTGTTTTTCTTGAAAAATGTTTTTGAAACAGGAAATATTCCATTCCTACAATTTATCTTTTAACAGAGAAAGCTTCTTAGAGAGTTTGAACATCCACGTTCCTTCCACCTCGAAAGAATCCCACCAAGAGTGAATAAGAGGCTTAAGAGAAGGATCCTGCAACCACATGGACTCAAATTTGAAAGGGGAATGACGTGGTGGGATGTCAAAAGAAATGTTGAGGGAGACTGGAAAGTGATTAGATCCAGAGAGAGGAAGAATAAAACATTTGATAAGAAATTTGTGTTGCAACCAATCGTCGGAGACTAGAAAACTATCCAATCGAACTGCCATAGAACTAAACCTAATACCCCGATTGTTCCATGTGAACCACCCTGAGCTGGGTTCCAAATAAAGTAACTTAGCATCACTTACAAAGGAGGTGAAGTCCACTTGAGAATGAGGCTGCCAATGGATGCCTCCTCTTTTATCTTTATCGGAGAGGGTAGCATTGAAATCCCGGCCACTACAGTCTTGAAATTCTGAACAGGATCAAGAATTGTCTGAATCTTCGACCAAAGTTCCCTTTTTTAATGGAGTGTTAGGACCATAGATATTACAAAGAAATAAGGACTCATCTGTATATTTGATAAAAATTTACACCAAATGAAATTGGGGTTGACCAATAAAGGCTCAAGATGAAAAAAATTGGAATTCCAGAGAACTCCCAGGCCGCCAGAGGCACCAAGAGAGTCCGAGAAGCAACCTTCCCAACCTTTCCACTTACGAAACCAGCCAGACTTACAATCCTTGGAGGACATCTTAGTTTCTTGAATAAGACATAAGAAATATTTAGTATTAAGAGCATAACGTCTCAACAGATGTTGTTTGTTAGGGGTGTTCAGACCCCTAACATTCTAAGAGAAAAGAATCATTGGCTCTTTAGAGAGGACTCGCCTCTCCTACTTGAGAATGGAAAAAAGGAATAACTTGGAGCTGCTTACCTACTACAATGTCTTTGAAAGAAAGGGTGTTTCTAGAGGGTCGACCAGGATGAGCGTTTGGCCCCCTATCCATGTTTAGTATGGCAGGAGTTGGTAGAATTGAACTTTGCTACAAGTTAGCCAAAGAGGGATCGATGAGAGCATTGTCTGGGATAGAAGAGAAATCCTCAGAAGAACCATTGAGGGAAAGAAGCACCTCATCCTTCTCATTTACCCATTTTTCTAGGGAGGTAGCATCATCACCAAGGCCCAACACAATACCTTCCTGAAAAAGAGACAATATTCTAGTAGAATCTTGAACTACTGATGTTGTTTCTTTGACCAAGGAGATAGTGCTCAGGTCGAGCATGAGAGGCTCAGACACATGAGCGGGACTGGGGGGTTCAACAACCTTGAAAGGAATAGACTCAGAAGAAGGAAGGCCAGCAGAGAGGGAGGCCAAAGATGGAGAAATATTTTTCCTCCAGGCAACAACATTAGAAACAGGGGGATTTTTACAAGATTTATGCAGATGCCCAGGTTGTTTGCATTTGAAACAACTATCGAAATTGCCTCATAGTCCACTTTCAAACCCAACGACCGAGGGGGTGGAAATGACTATGAATTCCTTTAGTTTAATGGAGGGATCAATAGAGATGCATATCTTGGCAAAGGAAGAGAGAGTACCTTCCAAAGTAACAGGGTCAATGCGCACAACACGACCTAAGCTGGAGCATATTTTGGTGAGAATGGAGGAGGACCAAAATTTGCAGGGCAGAGAATACAATCTAATCCAAACATGAAGGCCATCCATTTCCACTTATGCTAGATCAAAGTGAGCAGACCACTCACGAATATGAAGACCCGATTCAGAGAAGAGAGAGCCTTTCCTCTCCAAGGTGTCGTCCCTCTGTGCTGCACTTTGAAAGATAACGAGAAAAAAACCCTTTTTGAGGAAGCGAATGTGGAGACCAATGCCCCACTGAGTGTCGCACTAGCTACGAGATACCTTCAACCAAGAGACGATGGCCCATGAACTTAGCAAAAATAGCTTTGTTCTCCGAGAAGGGTGAGTTGGGTAGCCAGGTCGGTCGAATCCACCAAAGAGACGGAGACAAAATCTGTCTAAACAAAATCTTGACTGGGTAAATCACACAAGGGGTTAGCATTGGGAACGTGAAGATCCTCTATTATTCTAGGCCCTAGGTAGTTTTGAAGCACAATTGATAGACCGTGGCCCACAACATGATGCTTTGCCTAAAAAACTTTGGGGGGGGAGGCCGACCGACCGTTGCACATTTTGAATTTTGAAAAAAGTGACCGTTCTATGCCATTGCACTGCCACTTCCCCTTCATCGCTCCCCACCTCGGTCCTAACCGCAACATGTTATCCATATTTGGTAAGGGATAATTGTCCTTGATTGATGCCTTATTTAGGTTTCTAAAATCCACACACAACCTTATGTTCACATTTTTCTTTCGTACAGGTACCAGTTTGTTACCCATGAGGAGTATCTTGTAGGCTATATAATTCCTCCATCCCTTAACTTTTTCAACTCTTCTTGCATTTTTGAGGAAAGGAGGGGATTAATTGGTCTTTGTTTCTACCTAAAAGGTTTGGCATTAGCTTCCAAGGGTATTTCATGTTGAAAAAGGTCTTCCCTGTATGCTTTTAGTTCTGAATATGACCAAGCCAAGCAGTCCTGGTACTTTTTTAGCAATTGGACATATGACTGATTTTCTTCTCTGTTCAAGTTGCTACCTAGCCATATTCTCCTAGGTTTATCCTTTGTGCCCAGGTCATATTCTTCAACATCTCTCAAGGCTGACATGTGTCTATTGACAATGCAATCAACATTATCAAAATTTGATTCTAGTGCAACCAACCCTCTGGGAATAGTATTAGTCTTCAATTGAATAATGTCCTTACCAAATAAAGTCTCCTTTCCTTCAGCTACACAAACCATTGGTTCCCAGTCTATAATTTGATTGGAAAATTCTCCTTTATTTTACAAAAACCTTTGGACCTGAGCATCATCTTCAAATACTTGTCAGTGCTTGATATTGTCAGGGACAAATGGCCTAGTCAATATTTCAACATCATATTCACAATAGGGAGACATTGTATAATTTTCAAACTTTGATCCCAATACTACCAATTTGTCTACTACAATATTATAGCTCCTATCATGATGTATTATATTGAAAGAGTCAAACATTTCAATGAAGTCCCAAACTGCATGCTTATATTGTTTCATTCTTTGATTCTTTGTAGCATACAAATTTCTGACTTGTTTGACTATCAACTATGAATATCCTTTAACAAAAATGTCTCTAATACCATATTTACATGCAATCCTTAGACCCAAGAGCAATTCTTCATACTCAACAATATTTTTGTGCACTCAAAATTGAGTTTAAAAGAAAAATTAAACTCCTCTTGGCTTGGAGATATCAAGACAATACCAACACCATTACCAGATCTAGAACATGCTCCATCAAACATTAAAGTCCAAGGAGAACCAACCTTCTCAGGATACTTGCACTCATCAATTTTATGCTCCTTACAATCAACATATCCCACAAAGTTATCAACATCAACATCTTGTGTACAATACTTCATAAGAAGCATTGTTAGGGTCCTCAATGAGATGTAACATTTTCTTCTCACCATATAACTTCACAAGGCTTCCCTCAATTGGTATGGTGGCATAAGACATGTCCATTTGCACACTTCCACCCACACTAGCTGCCCATTTTCTGGATAACAACATTCCCCACTTAGCAGAAAATCCACAATTACTACATTCAAAGTTAAGTACTTTCTGGATAAGCTACCAATTGCACTACTAAGCCTTTGACACATCCAACTACTAGAACCTCTCTTGAATCCATGGCAGTACATTTCCCATAAGTTGTTGTTACTTTTATATTCAACTCATTCATGACCTCAAGAGGCATTACATTACATGAAGCTCCCGAGTCAAACATGCAGTTATGTAACAACCTATCTTTAATAATCAGAGTAGTGAAAAATGGATCCACATTCAACTAAGACTCAACCAAAGAAGTTCCCAAATAAACCTCAGGTGTTTCCCCCAGTTCCTCCAATGCTTGTGGTTTTTCTAATTCTGCAATGGTAGGAGGAACCTCTACATTGTTCACATTTTTAGCCTGGGTAACCTTTTCTTCTTTAAATCCCAAATATTCAAATGCTCTTTTCCTATGCTCAGGGATTCTAAGTAATTCAACAATAGGAACAATGACCTTGATCTGACTCAAGATTTGGGCTATGTCACAAGGAACATATTTGGGTAGGGAAGTGTTAGAAGGGAGATTCATAGCTTCATCTGATAATATGGGAGTCTTCACAGTCTGAGCATGGGGAGGAACACAAGTTTTATTTGGGGAAACAAGGCCTTTGCTAGATGCATCTTTTTTAGGAGTTTCCTTAGGGATATTGGTAAGAACTGGAATTTTTGGTTTGGCTTGAGGCCCTGCCCCTTTAAAACTTTTCTTCTTGTATTATATTCTTTTTCTTGGGCAACTACTGCATTCATTAACAACTGTCATCCTCTTATGAAGGAATTCCTCCATCACACTTTTTAATCATTAATGCCCTTAAGTACTCAAAATCATTATTAGGAAACTTAAAATATTGTGACATCAATTTCAAAATTATGATTGGGAGGAAGAGGTAATACCCGGTGAATACAATCTCAGAAATCAATAGCAGTTCTGGCACTTATTATTTCAGTTGAGGTTGCTCCCTTATGTGAACTTGCAGAGCAATCCATCATGCATGCATGCATCATCATCTGTCTCATCATCATTAGCTTCCTCAATTTCTTTGTCTTCATCACATTGGTAATGGGGCAAGAAAAATATATCACACCACTCCATATCATGGACCTCTTCCACAATAACAACTCTGGCAGCTAAAGGATCAGGCACCAATCTATTTTCCCGGGGTTGGGGTTGTCTATTTCTTGATCCCATGGGCCCTTTACCCCTGTCATCTGATCTATGATCACCTCTGGGATGATTTGTAAATATTTCTTGACCTTATGGCTTGTGTTGACCTTGGGAACCTTATCCAATCCCCTTCTCTTCTCTGGCCAATTTATAGGATATTTCCTTAATAGCTCCAACCAATGTTTTTACAACCTCTTCTAGATCCACAGACTTACTTGACTGAGGCTTTTCTGGATTGATCAACTTGATACCTTCCCTCTTAGGAGGCTTACCAACTACTTTGATATTGTTTTCAATCTGCAAAGCCATGGTGAAGGCTTTCCTCAAAGTTCCTGGGTTTTTGTCCCTTAAATAATAGGTAGCCTTTTTTTCAAAAGCATCAAAATATTTTATCAAACAAGAAACATCACTTGGCCTCAGGATTACAGGTAGCCTATTCAGGGTCTTATTAAACCTAGTATTGAAGTCATGAACAGATTCATTAGGATTCTTCTTAATATTCTCAAATTCAGACAAAAGAAACCTAGGATTTGTCTTATCCCCATATTGCAATCTAAAATCATTTTTCATTTCTTTCCATGAATCTATTGAGTTATCTGAAAAACTTATACCAGTCATGTGCATCCTCCTCAAGAGTATGAATAAACAATTTTATATACACATCCTCAAATTCAATCTCAAATTCTTCCATCATATTGACAAAAAGTTTTAAATGTTGATCACTAGTGATAACATTATTCCCTTGAAATTTAGGCAATCTATTTCTAACATCTTGTGGCACTATATTTGGATATCCAACCATACCTCTAAAATTTATAGGACCAAAAGTATTCACAACAAAAGGAGGTCTAGGTGGAGGTTGGGCCATACTTTTTTTAAGGAGGTGATCTTACAGGAGATACAAAATGATGAGGGACAAGGGGTCTTTGGAACACAGAGTATAATTTTCAAAATGAATATCCTCTAAAGACTTTGTTTCGTGGAAAACCCTATCAACTTTGGAAAATATAGGGACAGAGAAACACACTTATCAGACACAAATGAAGGCCCCTCTCTAGTTGGAGAATTCAGATCTATATGAAAATTACTTGATTCAAATCACTTGAAGAAGAATGGTAATCCTCAACCACAAGTTGATCACTTTTCACAATGGATAACTCTTTTCTTGATTCTTGATCTCCAACTATTTTCCAGACTCTTTTTCCTTCTAAATTTTTCTTTCCTAGTTCTGGAAACAACTTTCTGGTAGGGTCTTTAGTGAATAAATATCTTCTTCCTTCCAGATTTGCAAATATTAGTGACAAATTTCACTTAATACAAGTTAAGGCACTGGTATTTATCAAAATTTAAATCAACACGAGTCGCCACTAAGGATTTTAACCTTAGTTGTGCAAATTCACTATAAATGACTTATCAAATATCTATCAACACTTAATTCTTGCAAAGATTAGCAGATCTAACTTTCCTTTACCAGTATTTATCACTGATGATACAAATTTAGTGCAATAACCACTAGAAACTGGAAATATTACACACAAAACTTGTAACTTCGCACAATTCTTACAAATCTCAACAAAGGATGACGTTTAAACAATGTATTTTCACTTAGATCATGTAAGAAACATTACCAGGGACAAATATAAGAATGCCTTTGAAGATCCCCTGAAACACCGCCAATCGTGTTTGTTACCGCATAACTAGGTCCCAGAGCTCAAATAATCCTCTGTGATTCAAATAATCCCCGATAACGGCGCCAATTTGGTGTTGGTATCCAAATTGATTCTCCTTGGAAGTTGAGAAGCATCAAAAATTTAACAAGATACTTAGAGACAAAAAATCATGGTATAAGTCGTTTTGTAGTTGGGGAGGGGATTCAACTGACTCTTTGTCACTCGGGTGTTGGAGAAATGGATAACACCTTCATTAAGGATTTGATCTATCCTCACTACTTTAGGTCATGCCTTTCAACTAGGGTGAGAGGACCCATTTTGTAACCTCTGTTGGTGAAGGACATGAAGAGATCCTTCTTTGCACAATTTTCGGGGAACCTTGAGAAAATATGATCAATACACCACAATTTAACTCTCACGAGTTGTCACTTCTAAAGAATGGAGATATTTTTTAAACAAGGTTTAGGTTACTAAAGACACTTAAAACCTACTTGCTTCTATATATTTTGGTAGTAGAATTTGTTCATTTGTGGATACACAACATAAACAGGGTACTTCAAGTAGGATTCATGGTTATTTGAAATTTTTGGTGGGAATTAAGCAAGATGAAGTTGATTTCACCAGATCTTTGAGAACCTTTACAACAATTAGAAAACTAATACAGACAAAATGCTTCAGAATAGCCAAAATATTCCTTCAACCAGAAGGTGTGCGTCAATGGAGGCCCAGATCTACATGGTTTCACACAATATTTAAGAATTTAACACGAAGGCTTGAGCTAAAGACTCAATTAAACATTAACAACCCCTGGTTCATCACGCCTAAGATACACTCATAGGCTTACAAACAATATTTATCAACATAATGGAAGTAAAATGATTTTAAATTGTTTATTTCATTACCAGATGAAATATCTTCTCATAATGAAATTGCAAATGCCAAAATACTAACACATGGATGAGATCTTGTGTGATTCAGAGAGATTTTAATATAAGATTGCAACAGGAACAAGAAAAACTATTTGAAAGACATTATGAAATAAAAGAAGACACAATTTTTCCCAAGATCAACACAAATTAATTCAAGATTTATCGATTCATCAATAGGGAAAATTTTCTTGAACAATCTCAAAGCTTGTCAATGGTCAGTACACTTACAACCATCTTGACGTGATTGAAATCTAAAACACAAGAAATTAATAGGTTTCTCATATGGTCTCTTAGGAAGATGGGATTTCTCAAATTTTCTCATAAAAATTAAACCCCAACCATTTGCAAGAGTATTCTCATTACATTTATACAATTCACTCACTCACTCATCCCAAATTTCCCCCAAAAAGAAGAATATTCGAGGAATCCTTTGCTTGTTACAAATTTGTCTTATAAATTGATGTTTAAAAATTTACACCCAAAGTTGCCAGGTGGATGAATCATGAATTGATCACATTTCTTAGACCCTCTACTATGACTGGGATGCCATATCATAATTATTTGATAGTCCTTCTAAATCATTCTTTTACTCTGTCATGTAGGAAATCCCATTTTTAATCATTTTCAGGTGGCTCCATATGGGTTGATTTGACAAGCAATCCTTTTTACTTCTAAAAAACACCTTGAGAAATGATTGTCCTCACATAGGTATCTGCATTCGTGCGTTGTGAGTCCGAGTCAGCCAAGTGCAAGGAGAAGCCAACATAAGCCTCCACATGTTTCCTTGGCACAACTACAAAGGTGAAGTCAAGAGGCAGGTTCCCAAATGAGCGTGGGCCCTCCACGTGTTCAGAACCATAGAGATTCACACCGATTGCTCAAAAGTCAGAGTATGGGAAGGCCCAACAGAAGATTCCACGCGTCTATTCAGTGCAACTTCAAAGATGAAGTTTAGAGGTGGGACCTCAAATGAGAGCAGGCTCACCATGTGCCCTGGGCCAAGAAAATTTCCTCGCCTTTTCGAAAAGTCTCGGTAAAGAGGAGCTCAAAATCGTAGACCCCAAACAAGTGCGGGCTCACCACATGTCTCAGCCCACTTAGTTTTTGAAATAATTTAGGGACCAGTGGAAGGTTCCACATGCCTAGGATCTTAGAAAGTTTCCTCGGCCATTTGAAAAGTCTAACTATGGGAATATCCAACGAAAACCCCCATGTGTCCCTTGACACTCTTTCAAAAGCAATGTTTAGGGTAGGTCCCAAAACAGGCACGGGCCCTCCACGTGTCCCAGGATTTAGAAAGTTTCTTGAGAAGTCTAAGTATAGAGAGGAGCCAGTGGAAGCCTCCATGTGTCTCCTTGGTGCAACTACAAAGGTGGGACCCAAAGGCGGATCCTCAAATAAATGCAGGACCCCCACGTGTCCAAAACTCGATAGAGTTACATCCGCCGTTGAAAAATCTAAGTATGGAAAGAGTGAGAAGAGACCTCCACATGTCCCTTCGGCACTCTTTTGGTATGAGGCTCAAAATAAGGACTCCCAAACAAGCACAGGCCTTCCACTTGTCCTGGGTTTGACAAAGTTGTATTGAACATTGAAAAAGTCTAAGTATAAAGAGGAGCCAATGGAAGCCTCCACGTGTCTCCTTGGCACAACTGTGAAGGTGGGACCCAGAGGTAGATCCTCAAATAAGCGCAACCCCCCACATGACTAGAACCTAACAAAGTTGTATCCGCCATTGAAAAATTCTAAGTATGGGCGGGGCCAAGTGAAACTTCCACATGTCTCCTTGGCGTAACTCCAAAGGTTAAACCGAGGGGTGAATTTTTAAATGAGTGCGGAGTCCTCCACATGGACAAGACTTGAATTGAAGCGGGTCTGAGAGTCTCAAAATGCCCCAGCAACCCGCCTCTCTACTTTTAACTCTTGATGTGGGCCCTGGTGGAGTTGCGGATCATTTCATAACTTTTCTCCTTCGTATAAAAAAAGGAAAAAATCTATAAAATGCTCCGACGACCCACCTCCCCACTTGTAACTTGAAAAATGGCCATGTGTCCTTCTTTAGGGTCAAAGTAAGACTTTTTCCCTGTCACTTCATATTTGTTGAATAACCAATTAGATACTATCGGGGTCATGGGGCCAATTTGGTATTTTTACAAATGTGAAAAAAGTGACAAGTTTCACCAAAAAGACCCATCGGGCCACATCCAATCAGAAAGGATCATGTTTCCATGGATGTTGGGACAAAATTGATAGGAAAACATGACTGTGGAAAAATAGAAGGAAGGGGAAACCCCAAATTCATGCCCAAATTACAAATTATTTCTCATGGACAGAGAAACTGTAAGCAAAACCCAAACTCAAAGTGATCCTTAACCAAAGGAAAGGATTGACCATGGCAACCAAATGAAGGAGAAATATTTCACGCATCAATACAGGAGACAAAGAAAACTTCAAACCACACGGATCGAGAAATATTTTGAACAAATAAGGCACAATTAAAATGAGCACCAACAGGAAAAATCACATACTTAAATGCCTTGACAAAGCCATGCTATCATCTCAAAATGATTTTGGGTTTGATTACATTTATTCCCTTCTAGTTGAGGCCATGCATGAATTTTTCCTCTCGGATCATTGTCCAATACGATTTCATATCAATTTGCATGATACAACCCATTCTACCATAAAGGCCAATTATTTCTTAATACCACCTTTAATTAGCATGGCCCCATTGTCAATCATATCAACTGTATTTGGAATTTAATTCCATGTCCTAGTCACTACCATTGGTATCATCCACCTATGTAAGCCAGCTGGATTCAATAGTGGGAGGACACATTGACTCGAAAACTATGTTCCTCGGAATCTACAACATACTAGCCAAAATTTGGTGCCACTCATACTTCGCTAACACCTCGGCCCTTAGCCACATGGTGGTGGCACTTCAAGACAATCTCTTCTATGAAACCCTAAAAATTCATATTGCAATGCTTTGCTAACAAATTCAAAATGCTAACAACTACAATTACACGAGAGCAAAGATCTCGAGCTCGTATGCACTGGCTCAAAATTGGAGATTGGGTCTTGAAAGAATTTTTTCTTTCCCTCAGAGTGAAGAAATCTTCCCAAAAAAATTTGGGCTATCATGGAGGGTGGAGCTTAGATTCCAGACCCTCAACTTATGTTACAAGCCTTTATACGCCACTATAAGGTTGTGTTCCAAACTCAATATCCTTTTGTAGCTCGTCAAGCTGCTCTTGGTCAATGTCCGGGGTGTTGCGCCATGAAAATTTTCTGAGGCTCAAAAGGTGATATGTAAAATAGTGCTCACCATTGAGGACCTCCATGAAGCCACCATGCAGATGGCCAATGATAAAGTGTTGAGATGTGATAGATTCCCATGTGAATTCAATAAAGCCCTTTGAGACTTGGTCGGTCATGAACTTTTCCAAGTGTACCTCGAAAGGTTTCGAGAATCAATCATTAGGACCACAAATTAATGAGGGAAACATTAAATTCATCTCTAAACAAGGAGATCCAAAGAAAATCACTTGTTGGTAGCCGATCACACTATTGAATGTCTCCTCTAAAATCATCGCCAAATCTTTGGTTGTGCAATTCACGTAATATCCTTTTGAATGTTATTCACCAAAACAAATAAGATGTATCTAGGGTAAATATATCCTAGATAACATAATTATTGTGTGGGAAGGTATAGAATGGGCCTGAAAATCTAATCATTCTACCCATGCTCATAAAAATTTAATTTTGAGAAAGCCTATGATCAAATTCAATGGTCACATTTATTCTTGCTATGCTTCAAGCCCTTGGATTTGGCCTCATTTTTATCTAATCCATCGGTATTATTTTTTTTTATGCCTCTGCTTAGATTTTTATCAATGGAATCATCTCGAACCCTTTGGGATTTTTCATTCTATTTGAAAAGGTTTCCCTCTAGTCTCTCAGCATTGTATGTGCTCGCAACCAAGGATTTAGGTATTTATTGGCCCACGCTAAATATTAGGGACTTCTTAGGGGAATCTTGATTCTTGCTATGCCCACTTCTTAACTTCTCAATGGAAATTTTTTGGATGATTCCTTTCTTACATTCATTGAAGACGAAGTTAACATTTGCAATGATATGCAATGCTTGGATACTTTTTGCTTAGCTTCTGGCTCATTGATTCAATAGCAAAAACCCAGTGTTATTGGCAATCCTTCCTTCCCGTGCCTCATTGGATTGCCACTTTCAAATGGAAGATTATAACACATGGCATGGTATTTAAGTTCTTGGGTATAAATTTTTCTTTTCAAGTCTCCCTAGCTGAGCTCTAATAATATGTTACTCAAAGGGTGGAAAAACAATTGGAGTATTGGATTACCAGACCTTTATCTTTGGTTGGAAAATTCCAAATTTGTTCTAAAGTTCTTGCAACCACACACTTTAATTACTTGTCATGTTGGGTTCCCTCTAAAACCTCCATTAAGAAGCTATAAAATATGCTCAAATCCTTTTTATGGGCTAATACTTCTACAGGAAAAGGATTTCATCGGGTGGCTTGGGAGATATGTTTCCTTCCTGCAATTTTAGGGGACTCAACCTTATTGACATTAAACGTCAAGGGTAGATACTTTACACAAAATGGATCATCAGAAGCATTACTAGCCAAGAATCTTGGAAAGTTCTCATATGACATGGTATTGTTGAAGGCTCTCCTTATGGCTGCCTTGCGTGGAAAGGATTGGGGTTTTTCAATCTGCTCATCACCCCCATGCCTATCAAAATTGTTAGCACTTTTGTGCTTAAGAGCATTTGGAAAGCATGGGAATGCATTAAACCCTGGCTTTTGTGGAAGGGGGATGGATTTCAGAATGGGCTCTCTATTAATCATCAATCCCTCTAGTGGTCACCAATTTTTCAAATGCAAGATAAGTGTTTGGTAGAAGCCCTAGGAATCTCCATGCTCAAATTATTCAAATGCGTAATTCACACCATTGAGGACTTATTCTACAAAAATGAGAAATCTTTCTTGCATTTAAATCTCATTTTTAAATCTCTAGCCAGGACCAAGATATGTATACTACAGTGATCAACTTAGTTCTTGACCACATGTTGCACAAGATTGTTGTGCATTCCTCTCACCCTTGGTGGATGAACTGGAAATGGTATGTAGATACTCCATTTTGTAATTACAGAGCCAGTAAAGGCTATCGTTGGCTTTCACCTCATTTTCCCATGGTGGATAAACTCAACACGTGATGGGGAACTCAATCCACTCCGTCTACTTGGAGTAGGTTATTTTCCACTGTGTGGAGCCCAAAATTACCCACTTCCTTTGTTGTATTTTACACCAAGGACTTCCTATCGGGGCTCATCTTGTTCAAATTGGGGTTTGAGCTCCCTAATTCATATTTTTCAATCACCTAGAAACCATCTTGCATATTTTTTGGTTTTGTCACAAAGCTCAGATTTCCAAGAATTGGATTCATTCATTTTTCTTTCCATTAAGGTTGCATTACTTTACTTGGTATCATATCCTTTTAGGAGAAAATCCCAAGATTCTACCTATGTTCACCCAAATTAGGAATGTTTTCAGAGGGGAAAATTTACTTTGGATATGGAAATAAAGAAATGCTTTTATCTTTTCTAATTATTTAGTTGATAAATATTTCTCGGTTTATAACAAATCTATGGTGATCTCTAACGTTCTCCTACATATACAAGTCTAAGAAAACATGGTTATGCTTTGAAGGTGGACCACCTCTAGACCCCGTTGTGCCATTGGGAAGCCCCATGTAATGTTTCTCATGTGCCACTGTCTCCTTCCATGTGATCCCCACCTCTCGGGCCATGGTGGTCGATGTAGTCATTCATAACGGCATGCTTTCATCTAAGCTTGCATCTCCTCGTGCCCTTTCCACCAAATAAGTTTTTGTCATCTCATCGTCGTGGCCGGGGGTCGCCACATTGTCACTGCAAGAGTCCTTCACCAGCTTGTCATCATGGCTAGGGATCACCGCCTTGCCACCATGGTTGGGGATATCCTCTTTCCACCGCACCTCATACTATTGATGGTTGGAATCCGCCACTGCCACCACCATCGTCCGACAAGTTCCCTCGCCTTAGCCTCACCATTCCTACTCATAGGGAGGTAGACTTGAGGAAGAAGTTATTATTGGTGGGAGCTCCTAGATGCTAGAAAATATTTACCTAGCTTGGGTTGTCTAGATGACCATGATCCGCCAACTTTGAGCATGTTTTCTCTTGTTGCATGATTTGAGTTTTTGATCATTTTAAGGCGATACCTAGCTTTTGTTCTCTCCTAGACTTTGGCTAGTTTTTCCTTTGTCTTTCTAGGCTCGGCCTAGATTTTTTTGTGGTTTTGGGGCGTGTTTATATACCGCCAATTTTTGTTGAAATTTATCTTGTATTGTATTAAATTAATATAATATAAGATCTTTTTCATCAAAACCAAACAATGGTCATTATGTCACGTTTCTCTATATAACAAGTAGATCATAGATTATTAATACAAATACATAATAGCTCTAATTGGAAGCTCATAAAAACATTAGAGTATTTTTTATTTACCTAAAACAACTTTGACTTCGTAGAAATTGTTGATATGGGGGCCATAGTAGAAAGATTGGCTAACAATGGTGTTATAGTAATGGTGAGATATAGATAGTCCATCCATGACTTAGGATCCAACCCCACCTCCATCGTTGCATTGAGAACATGACTCCACATCTTCCCTCTACTCACTTCGGCATACATGTTTCCCACTCGTATCAACTCTTACGCTCTACTTCAAAGAACTCATGTTAATCACAACTCCACCTTCTCCCCGATCCTTCCCATTTAAAGAATGCATATGGATTCTCAAGTTGACAATGATATTCAAATAATGCGCATGAAATGAGCTCACTTGTTGTTTCCAAAATTGGTAGCAGTGATGTTGGTGTTGTAAAATAGATGTACCCCTCCAAATCTAGCTTTATAAGAGAAGGGCAACCTTTTTACATAGGAAAATCCAATCTCAAACCTACTTGCATAAATCAGTAGGTAGATTACGAAAGATGGGCACCATAATTGATCAAAAATGGAATCGAGAGACCTAAAACTATAACCAAGGGTTATGAGAATGTTTTGGATTCTCTTTGTTTCTTTGTCATAATATGATAATAACACCCTCAAAAGTGTATTTCTAGACATATACGATGGTTATTACATAGGAGTGGTACAATATGGCTGGCCATTTGAGTGACGAACTTTCATGCTTTACGATGAAGTATGTCACACCATTTCATTGACTTCCTTTTACTTCCTATGCTATCGACAACTTCATTTCATCTCTTCTTCAATGTCTTCTCCTTTATATGCCTTCCATCGATGTCTTTGTCTCCTGTTAAAACCCCGACAAGCCTTTCCTTATGTGAAAACATCTATTGGCTTAAATATATATTATATTTATATATATTGTATTTATAAATAATTTAACAATTAGTAATAATAATAATTAATATATATATTATAATGTATAAATGTTAACATTAGACTTTTAATTTAAACAATATAAAATGTAAAAATCTAAATAATCACTTATTTATCTTACTAAATAATATTAATATATTACTTATGTTTTATATTATTATAAATACATTAGATATAAATATAATATATATAATCAACTTTGATTATTATTTATTTTACTCAACGCATTATATATATATATATATATATATAATTACATATACATACATATTAATTTCTATGTTTATAAAATGATTTTATATTATGATGTAATATATATTATAAGTTAATAGTATATTATATTATTAAAATAATATTATATAAGGGTAAAAGCACAATAAAATGTCCCACTTTTGGTATGTTTTGTACCATTATACACATGAATTTTCAGTTTCATTGATTTTCTAAAGGTAATAGCCATAAAACCATACACATTCATGAAATTCCACAAACTAACGAAATGTTGTATTTAGAGTGTAGAATACATGTAAATTTTTTATAAAAAAAAATTACAAAAAAAACGGTCTTTTTCTTAATTTTATTCATACGTTGTTTCTTATGTTATAAAAGAGGAATGACTGTCCCTGGGTGGTTCTTTTAAATGAAAATTTATTTTTTCACCATGAAATTTTAGATATATGTTTAAGATTTGAATTTTGAGGTGCTGTCAAATTTTCATATTTTTTGGACTTATATTTTTTTTTAATTAATTATTTAGTAAAAATATTTTCAAATAAATGGTGTACAAATGTTTATGCTAATAACTTTTAAGATTTATATCAAAATTGAATTTTTTTCACAGGTAAGAAGAAGACTTCAATAAATAGTAATTTTAATTTTTTCAATTTTTTTGATATTTTTGCTATTTTTCAAATTGGGTTGATTGTGTATAATTGATTGTCCTAAAATACCATATGTTAGCAAAATATAAAAAATAAATAGTAAAACATATTTTTAAAAATGAAAATTATATTTTTAGAAAGCTAATAAAATTCTGTATTTAGTGTTAAATTTTGTAATTTTATTCATTCGTTAACCCTAATTACGTGGCACCTAAGTGGCACTTTTTGTTATCCTCAAATGGATTTGGCGCCAAATATGCCACAAAGGTGCCACATAGGTGCCACATAGGGGGGTTCGCGCGAAGGGGGGTTCGCGTGAAGGGGGTTCGCGTGAAGGGGGTTCGCGTGAACCCCCCTTCGCCCGAACCCCCCAAACCTTAAATCTGCCGCCCAAAACTATATAAATATCTATATATAACTCTTTGCCGCCAAAATTATTTGAATTCGAGGGGTTCGCGCGAAGGGGTGTTCGCGCGAACCCCATTCGCTTTCTTCATCCTACGTGGCAGTTCGAGGCGAAGGGGTTCCGAAAGGGTGTTCGCGATGGACCCGACTTCTTACTCGCGAAGGCCTCCATGGAAAAATCTTTGTTTGCTAAATGCTTGGGTGTTAGGCCTAACATTGATTTAACTATAACTTGTAATGGAGAGAGGAGGAGAAGGAGTGGGAGTGGATCTTTTGAATTCTAGTGATGGGTGGGAACTTTCACGGACTTATGAGGATCTAGTCATGAAGATACTTGACGGAGCTTCACGTAGCTATATTGAGCAAGAGTGTGTCTACATAAAGGTCTCAAAATAGAGGCTGTTTTCTACATAGAGACCTTAGAAGGACTTTCAATCAAGGAAAAGGGGTGCCTTTCCCTTCAGTACCATAGATTTTGGTTCGAAGGCCTCCATGGAAAAATCTTTGTTTGCAAATGCTTGGGTGTTAGGCCTAACATTGATTTGTTTCGTAACTAGGCCAAGAGGAGGTGGAAGATTGATGGGGTTATTTACTTATGCTAGTGGATACTTCTTGGTCACCTTTCTACAAAAGAAAATATGTTTAAGATCCTTTTAGAGGGTCTATGGTTCATAGAAAGTCTCCCCATTATCCCGAAATGTGGTGAGATTTTAACCTTTACCAAAAATATTATCCTTCCCCATCCTGGGTGAGATTTCTTGGGTTTCCTTTGGGTTTTTGGGAACCATAAGTTTTATTAGGGATCACTAAAAGTCTAGGCTCACCAATTGCAATTGATTCTATGATAAAAGGTAAAACTTGGTTGACCTATGCTGAGGTTCTACGTCAATACGCAACAAGGTGCTCTGTAGAAGGAAATTTAAAATTGCTGTCTAAAACTTGGATATAGGATCAAAATATTTGAATATGAACCATCCCCATTTATCTGTAATAAATGTAAATCAATGGGTCATGATTTTAGGGGATGTCCTCTTTCAAAGAATAAATAAGAGACTAGCTCCAAAATTCCATTCAAAATATCAGACCAAAATAAATTTGGAGTGGAAGCCGGTGGGAAAAAATGGTAAAGCTATTAGTCCCCAAAAGGATCCAGTCAGTGAGAGGAGGGCACATAAGGTGGATGAAATCTTATCTCCATGATTTTCAAAATCTAAGGGAGAAGCTTCAGCCAAGGAAGAATAATTTGTGGGCATGTCGGAGGATAATATTCAAAGGGAGACAGTTTTGACTTCCAAATATGAAAACATTGGAATGGATGTTCCCTCTATTTCCATAGGTGATTATGCATAGAAGGTTATGTTAGGCCCTTCCCTTGATGAGGTACCATATATTGACCAAAACTATTTTAGCCAAAGATGGGAGGAGAACATAGTGGTTACCTTGAATGTCTTTGAAGCTCTATTGGAGGAAGTGGTTCCAGACACTCAGGAGGTGGCCTCTTCCCATGTGACTCCATGAATAGAGCCAAACATGATACTAGAAGTAGTAACATGGATGATGTAGGCAAGGAAACCTTTCCCAAGGGAAGACAAATGAACAAGGAAAGAAGGGAAAGATATGCAATGAAGGAAATAGAGAAAGGTATGAAAAATACTTGAAGGAAGTTTTTTCAAACCTCCATAAGCCTAAATGATTGTCATATCATGGAATGTAGGAGGGTTAAATAACCTAGGTAATCTTTCAATTCTTAAGGATCCGAGGTGTAGATATAAACCTAATATCTGATTAATTATAGAAACCAAGATGAATCTTGATAGATTTGAGGATGTAAGTAGGTTTTTTTTATAAATAAGGTTATTGGGTGGGTTTTGATTATGTAGGTAACTCTAGGGCATAATTTACATATGGAACCCCGAGGTGGTTAAGGGGAACTTCATGACTACCCCAAACCATGTTGTTATATATTTTATGGAGATTTCTTACAATAAGAATTTAATTATGTCCAACATTTATGCTACGAACTCGGTGGGATGGAGAAGGAGCCTCGTGGGAGAATCTTTCAAAGTTTATACTTTTTTCAAAGATAAGGATTAGATACTGATGAGGATACTTCAATATGCCTCTCTCACCACCTGACAAAAAAAAGTAGGGAGTATTACTTATTCTAATAGTATGGAGGATCTAACTAATTTTTTGATGAGGAATGGGTTATTTGATTTGGAATTGAGAGGACCTGTTGGTACCCAGATTTAATCTCCTTCAAAGGCCAAGCAACATCATGGATTGAATGAGACACTTAGAGACAGATAAGTGATTGTGTGTCATTTTGTAGCCGGGGAAAGTAACTTATCTGACCTTTTAGCACTTAGGCCTTGAAGAAGTGGGTAACACCTTGAAGGATGTGATCTTATCCTAACTATTTTTGGTTGTGCCTTTCAACCAAGGTGAGAGAACCTATTTTTGTAACCTCTGTTTGGTGAAGAGTGTTGGTAAATATTTCTTTTGCACAACTTTTATATATAAGACCTTGAGAAAATATGATCAACACCCCAAATCTGACTCTCACGAGTTGTCACTTCTAGAATAAGGAGATATTTTCAACACAAGGCTAAGGTTACTAAAGACATTTGGAATCCTGATCTGTTCTGCATACTTTAGCAAATGGATTTTGTTCTTTTGTGGATATACAAAGCAAAATAGGGGTAGTTCAGGGTAGGATTGGTTATTTGAATAATGTTTTAGTGGGAGATCAACAAGATAGATTGGAATTTGCCAAATCCTTGAGAAACTTCACAACAAATGGAGAACTCAATAACATAAAGCTTTAAAATAGTTAAAACATTCCTTCAACCAGAAGGTGTGCATCAATGGAGGCCCAAATTTGCACTTTTTCACACAATCTTTGAGATTTTAGCATGAAGGCTCGAGTTAGAAGACCCAATAAAACATCAAAATCTAAGATCAATCATGCTTGAGGTACACCCAAAGGCTTACAAACAATCTCTGTCAACAGATGAAAGAAAAGTGATTTTAAATCATTTATTTCATTCCCAGATGAAAGCTCTTCTAAAAAATGAAATTATAGATGCCACTAAACTATCACAAGGATTGAGATCTGTGTGATTGAGAGATATTTTGATACAAGATTGTAATAGGAATAAGAAAAACTACTTACAGACATTCTGAAAGTGAAATAAACACAAAATTGCCAGATATTTAACACAAATTAACTCAAAATTTATCAGATTCATCAGCAGGGGAGAATTATTTTAAACAATCTCAGAGCTTGTTGATGGCTATACACTTGTAACTAACTCAACATGAATGAAAATATAACACAAAGGAAGTTAACTTGGTTTCTCAGAAGGTTTTCTCAGAAGATGATATTTTCTCAAAAATTTCTCATGAAAATGAACTCTTGACCATTTGCAAGAGCATTCTCATTGCATTTATACATTTCATTCATCCCAAAATTTCCCCCAAAAGAATAATGTTTGAGGGACCTTTGCTTGCTAACAATTTACTTCGTAAAGCAACGTTTAACAAATTTAGATTTGAATGCTTCTAGGTGGACCAATTGTGAACTGATCACATTTCTTGGGCCCTCAACTAATGACTAGGATGCCATGCCACAACTTTTTGGCAATCCTTCTAATCATTTTGATTCTGTCATGTGAGAAATCCCCTTTTTAATCATTTTCCAGAGACTCTGCACAACTAGATATGATAGGTAATTTTTTTCACTTTTGAGGCAATACCTTTTTCATCTTTTACACCTGCACTTTCATCATTTCATCCCTTTTCCCTCTCTTTCCTTCGCAATTCTTCCCCGCATTTATTTCCTCTAGTAATTCCCGTCTTTGCAAGTGCCTAAGCAATTCCAAATTCAAAATATCGACCTTAAAAATCCTTGGACTCACAATTTAAGTTTCAAATCCATTCAATGACACCTTATGGGTAGAGACGATAAGGAATTTCATTAAAAAACCATGAAAAAAAGCACATTCACGTCTTCAGGAGTCTTGGAGTAGAAATGGTGAAAAATAGGTGAAATTCATAGCAACCATTGATTCTCGTCCCTTTTCCACTTCATATCATAGCCATCCACGTGTCTTTATGGCACAACTTAGAGATGGTCCCTAAAGAACGGAGACCACGAACAAGCGTGGGCTCACCACGTGTCCTAGGCCTTAGAAAATTACTTTGAAAAGTCTAAGTAAAAGTAGAGCTGGCGGAAGCCTCCACATGTCTCCCTATCACAATTGTTAAGGTGGTACCCTAAGGTGGATCCTCAAATGAGCGCCAGCCCACCACATGTCCACAACCCAACATAGTTTCATCCGTAGTTGATAAGTTTTTTTGATTATGGACAGAGTGAGCGGAGCCCCCCACATGTCCCCTTGGCACTTCTTTGATATGGAGCCCAAAATTGGAGACCCTAAACAAGCGTGGGATGTCCACATGTCTATGGTCTGCCAAAACTATACCAGCCGCATGAATTTTATTTCTAAGTCTAGGAAAAGAAATCAAAACCTCCACATGTCCCCCTAGCGCAATTTCAAGGCCAAACCAAATGGTGAATTTTCAAACGAGTGTCGCTCCTCCACTTAATCAAGTTTTGGGTTGAATCAATTCTTAGAGTTTTTAGAGTGCCCTGCCAAGCCGCACCCAACCAAAAAGGGCCACATTTCCACTGATGCTTTGAGATGGGAATTTGATCAGGAAAATACACTCGTTCAAACCGTAAAATGCAGGAAAATTACTATTTGAGCCCAGAATGAATCCTCTTTAAGGACGGAAAATTTGGAAATCTTATAAGGCTCAAATATGATCCACTGAGCTGCATCTAGTCATGTTTCCAAAGGTATTTGGGACAAAAATGATAGGGACAACAAAATGTGACTTTGGAAAATGGAAGAAAAGGAAAATCCAAGTTTAACGCCCAAGTTACAGACTCTTTCAGATGGACAGAGGAATGAAAAACAAACTCTTGACTTTTAAGTGATCCTCGACCAAGGAAGGGATTGATCATGGTAACCAAATGGAGGAAAAAGTCTTCAATATGGGAGATAGAAAAAATGATAGAGCCCGCAAACTGGAGAACTTCAATGACAAATGGGGCGAGACTAATTTGAGCACCAACAGGAGCCAAGTACACGTAGACTAATAAAAGGGTAGGAAAGGATCTTATTCAAATAAAACTTGATTACTTTGTGATTAACCAATAAAGTATGATTAATCAGTTCTATTCGCTTACCTCTCTCCTAGGATTGGTTCTGACCATAATCCAATTCTTTTTAAACTAGGATTGGGATTATCAAAAAAGCTAAACCTTTTAGGTTTGAAAAGATGTGGTTGAATCATGATGATATTTATAACAAAGTGCAGGAATGGTGGGGTGTTCAGGTGTATGGAGTTCCTATGTTTAAATTGATTTACATGTTTAAGCATGTTAAAAATATGATTAAGGTTTAGAATAAGGAGATCTTCAAAGACATATTTCTTCGAAGAGCAAGATAGTACAAGATTTGAGAACTGATGGAGGAAGATGGTCTCAACTCTTCCTTAAAGGAATAGGAACAAAATATTCTTATTGAGTTCATGATCTTCTGGCCAAAGAAAATATTTACTATAGGCAAAAATCTAGGGTCAAGTGGCTTATAGAGGGCAATAAGAACACAATATGTTTTCTTTTTCTAGAAAATACTAAAGCTAACCATCTCAGAGTTCATGAAATCAAAAAATTTAATGGGGATCTCACTTTGGATGAAGAGGAAATAAATAATACTATGATTAATTATTTTAAGGATTTGTTTCTTTATGGTCCATGTTCTGAGGCCTTTATTTGGGATAAATCCCTTGCTATTTTTCATTAAGTAATCTTGGATAAAGATAACATGGCTCTCTCTCTTATTCCTAGAGAATAAGAAATCAATTTTCTTTTTTGATATGGAACCGACATAGATCTCCTAGTCTTGACAAGCTCCCTACTTTTTTCTTTCAGCACTTTTGGGAGATTTTCAATAGGGATATGGTGGTTGTTGTTCAAGACTTCTTTAAATTAGGACATCTTCTTAAACAGATCAATAATAATTTCTTGATTCTTATTCCCAAGATGATTGGGGCTAAAGATCTTAAAGATTTTAGGCCCATCATTTTGTGCAATACCATCTACAAATTGATTACCAAAATCCTCTCTTTCAAAATTAGTAACATGCTTTCAAAATTCATCTCTCCAAATCAGGGAGCTTTTGTTCCTAGTAAACAGATCCTAGATAACATCATTTTTTTTCAAGAGGCTATCCATTCTGTAGAGAAATCAGGCAGGTCAGCCATGCTTGTCAAATTGGACATGCATAGAGCATATGCCAGAGTTTCTTGGTCTTTTCTTCAGCTATCTTGGTTAATCTAGGTTTTAGTGTTTAGTTTGTTAACTTGTTGATGACATGTATTTCCATTGCTAGTTTCTCTATCATTTTCAATGGTAAACTTGAAGGTTTCTTCCAGGTTGGAAAAGGCTTGAGACAAAGAGACCCCCTTTCTCCTTTTCTATATATCATTATGGTTAAAACCCTTAGTAGATTATGCAATCAAGCTCTATCTCAAAATAACATTCAAGGGATTAAAATTTCTAATGGGTTAACACTGTTTGCCTTAATCAATTTGTGGATGATAACTTCTTACTTGGGAAATATGTTATTCAAGAGGCAACTACCTACAAAAAAGTGTTGCAAGATTATGAAATGGATTCAGGGAAGCTTGTTAACTTTCATAAGAGTGTTGTTTTTTTATTAATGTGGAATAAATAATCTAAAACAAATTGGCCCAAATTTTTGGTTTCAAGATCAAATCCTTTATGGAATCTTATATGGGAATGATCTCATTCACAAAAACCATACATTTTTATTTGGAATCCTCTTATAGATTGGGTGAGTAGGGATATCCCTACTTGGAAGAGATCCTTGTTATCTAATTCCGACAAGAACTAACTTCTTCAAATCTCCTTAAGAGGTATTCCTATTTATGTCATGTCCCTTTTCAAGATCCCTGATAGAATCATTGTCTTGTTAGAGAGGATTCAAAAACATTTTTTCTGGGCTGCAGCAAAGGATCATTTACAATACCCCTTATTTGTTTGGAATAAAATCACCAGACCTAAAACTTGTGGGGGGTTGGCGTTAAAAGATATTAAAATTATGAATGAGGTTGTTCCAGATAAAAATAGGTGGAAAATTACCAAGGAAGATGGTCTTTGGGTTGACATCCTTAAGAAGAAATATCTGTGGATTATTGATAGACTAGACACATTTTTCTGAGAGATGATCTCCTCCGGGATCGACCTTCAACTTTTTTCATATAAATATATTTTGAACCGGGGTAATAAATGGAATAATGGGAAGGGCAACATAATCTAGTTTTGGAAAGATAGATGGCTCAAGGAAAAACCATTTGTGAATGATGAACCCTACAAATTTGTGTTCAATTTATTTTAGGATAATGGTGGAAAGATGGTTCAAGATTATTGGATTAGGAGTGGTGAGGGTCTTAAGTGATTATCTATTCTTTCTCCTCTTAATTTTATGGGCACCATTCAATCATTCATTGACATTAATTTAAAGTTTCATAATTTTCACATCCCTCATTTTCAACATCAAGAGGACTCTATTATTTGAATAGAAGAGGATTCAGGAAGTACTCTATTAAATCTTCTTATCTCTTAACTATCATAGCCCAAGACTAGATGGATTACTAGAACACTCTATGGGTAAAGGATTTAATCCCTATTGTTAACAATTTCTTTTAGCTTACAGCTCGAAACAAGATCCTTACCCTTGAAAATATGATGAAAAGAGGTATGATTATTCTAATTAGATGTATCGTATCTAGTAAACATGAGGAAAACTCTAATCATTTGTTTATCCATTGTTATTTCTCCCTGGTTTACTTTTGTTTTGTTTTGAATCTCTTCAATATTCAATGGATGTTTCTAGGTCTATGGAGGATTTATGTTTACAATGGAATTTTCACTTTAAATATATGGTTCTTGTGGCTTCCTAGAGGATGGATCTCCCTCACTTTCTATGGAGTTTGCAGAAGGAAATAGTGTCGGGATTTTCAAGGATCAACATGCTATTGTAAAGAAGATGAGTTCTTGGTAATGCTCTTCCCTAAAGGAAAATGGTATAGTTTTCAAGGACAAAGTTAAGGCCCCTTGTTCTAAGATAGAGGCTATAGTTCTTCTTTAGTTCTCCCATTTCAACCCCCTCATCTCGAGAGTTAAGTGAATTAAACCAAGTATTAATTGGATAAAGTTGAATTTTTATGCATCCTCAAGTAGTAACCCTAGTATTATCGGGGTGGTGGCATTCTTAGAGATCATGAAGGTAATTTGGTTTTTTTATGGAAGGCATTTTGGGGTAGAGTTTAACAATTTTTTGAATCCATGACACTTCTATGGGGTGTTAAATTAGATAATACAAATGGTTTTGAGGTGATAGATATTTACAGGGATTTTATGCTCATTATAAATGCCCTTAGAAAATACAAGATCCATAATTTGGCCTTAGGCAACATTATCTTTTATATCAAGGAGTTGCTTAAAACCTTCAATAATTTTCTCTTTCTTCACACCCTTCATAGTGGTAACAAAAGTGTGTGGATTTTTTGGCTAATTGGGGGTGGAATGATGTAGATTCCTACATACAAACCTTCAACTCACATTAACAATTCCATTATAAGCATCAAATTCCACTTTATCACTCTGTTTTAATCAAGAATCATCACCTTGCTTCACAAGTCAAATCTTGCTCAAATGTACAAAAATTCATAAATCACTTAACTAAAGGTTACAAAACCTTACACATTCTCAAACATGTTTATGCACCCTAAAAAATCATACCTTCATTTATCATTAATCTCCTTTTAGACCTCTCTTACTTGCTTGACTAGTTCTTTCTCAAGGATGTAAATTCTTGCTCCTTTTCTTCTTGTCTCATTCCCTTTACCATTCCCCTACTTCAAAGATAAATCTTAGTTAGTATGACCATAAATGAAAACTTCCTTACTCAACTCTTCCTTTGTTTTTTAACTAGTCACTTTAAGCTTCTTCACCTTTTGACACACTTTAGCATTTTATTCCCTATATACCTCTTCCAAGGTTATCTTATCCATTTATCCTTGTAGGAACTAAAACATGGTTAATTCCACTAAAAAAATGCAATCATATAATTCACAACCTTCACTATTTCCTATGTCATAAAACTACCATATATGCTTCTTAAATCAAGATTATTGATCCACTGGTGCAAATTAGGTTCAAGATCCACCAAAAATTACTAACACATCCAATATTTGTATTTTAACCCCTAGGTATGCTTGCAAAATTTTAGAACTTAACTCTTAGCACAACTCCTTCCACCTCACTTTTACAATTTTTTGCTTACAAGAAGACAACTAGTCTAGGACAGTCTTGCAGCCCCTATAACTTCTCTTCCACATGGAATCAAGAAAAAAAGATAATCATTTTTGAGGACCCATTATTGATTTATTTAATCCTGAGAATTTTCAAGTTTATACTCTTTGTCTATCACACACTTCCTTTGGAAATCCACCCTCTAAACTAGCTCTTTAGTGAGTTTAATTGACCGCCTATAGGATTGGTAAGGATATCTTCATATCCCACCATTTAAACTTTAAATTTATTATTATAACAGCTATGGTTTATCCTCAAGATGGTTCCTTACAATTTTTAGTTCAAAACTCATTGATTTGGTATCTCAACTTTCAAACCCTAGCACTAACCTGAGTGAGGGTTCCTAGAAACCCGTTTGCTTGAAACTCTTATAAATTTTACTAAAATCACTTTATAATCACCAAGTTTGAACTAGAGGACTATATATACATGATCAACATGAATATCTTACCATTAATCTTGAAGCATTTTACACATGCCAAAAAATTCTTCTTTCCTTGTAGCAACTTGTACATGCATAGTCAATACAAGGTTCTTTTGATCATTCCCTCTCTCTCTCCATCACTCAAATGCAACCATTCATCAATCAAAGTAAATATGGGATGGATCAATCAGTATCATAGTCATCTATTCAATCAAATAATGTCCTTAATAGTTAGAAATATTTTTCCCAAGCCAAACACACACTTTCATGATCACATTTTGAAAAGGCCCTACCTCCTTTTTGCCAAACAATGCAATCAAACTCTGAGTTCAATTATTTCTTCCAAAATTTCTTAATACTTCCATTCTTAATGAGTCAACAAGATCTCATATGCATTTAATATGCAGACCTCGTGCATGCACATTCATAGTATAATTCATTCATGTTACAATCCTCAAGCATTAATCTTTGAACCCGTGGATATGAACTTATTTGTTGGATTCTTACCTCAACCGAGCACTCTCCATATCCTAAGCCAATGATTAGCATGCATTCATTCCCTTCTTCATATCTGTTCCATCACCATTCACCATACAAAACAAAAAAATTACACTAAATCATTGATCATTTCAAGAACACTTCTCAAAATCATACCACAAATGTTATATTAAACATATAACCATTCAAAGAACATCATTAATCAAACATGATCACAATTCTATAAAAACAAATGTTTATTGTTATTTCTTCTTCTTAAGCATTCATAAAATCAATAATACAAGAAAATTTTGGAAAATACTCCCTTCTCATTCATGAAGGATCTGTTATATTAATTCTTCCATGAATTACATAGATCATTATTTGAGCCTATGGGCTCTTTTCTAACTTTCTCCTCATGTATTCTCTTTCTCCAATATAATGATTCCCCCATCCATTCGAGTACATCTCCTTTTTGATAACCAAGGAAGTGGTTACATTGAGTTTCACTAGCCTAACCCAAGTAAAACTTAACTAGAACTCAAGAGTTCAAGTTAGGAGGACATGAGAGTTTTTAATAACATCATATGAGATTTATAAAACAATTGAACTCATTTATTTACTCAACACTAGTAATACAAAAATACACATCTCATTACATTTTGAAAATAGTTCATTTATTCATATGGAATAAAAATACAAAGAACCACACAAAACGTTTTGGTCATAACTTGTATGTAATAGAAATAAAAGATGCATACACTTAAATCTATAAGCAAATAGAGAGAATTTTAGATGAAACCCATCATTGCCTATTTGGGTGTAAGTTTTTGATATATATATAATACAAAGACTCTACACATGGATATGGAGGGACTTTTTTAAGGACCGTAAAGCTTTTTATTTTCTCATTGATGGAATTGCATGCTTTACCCGATTTGGAATTTGTCATATTATGTGATACATTACACTAGAGGAAAGTACATGAAGATTTACTTCATCCTCATCTCCCTTTTAGTTATTCATGTTGATTTTGGTGTCCTCCCAAGGAATAATGCACCATATGGACATACATCATACATGTTTGTTAGAGCTCCATGTTTGGTCTATATCCATGTGTTTATAGTTCTAAAACCATAACTTTTAAGAATTTAATTTAAATAAAGCACATACAAGATACATAAAAGACATTGAGAAAATTACTCTCGATCCTAAAAGAGTATCTTATAGTACATAATGAATCAAGATCATTTATCGAAATCCATAAAGAGGTTTCATGCTTGACGGGGATCAAAACATGGTCAAGGAATTTCAAGAGGCTATGTATTTAAATTCATAAAATAGTATAGATGTCTCATGAAGATAGAAAAGAATCCCAAGAATCGATCAAAATTACACCAATGACAAATGCCTCAAGACTAGATCCTCATTGTTTTGACACAAGATTACAAAATCAAGCTAGAATCATGAATCAATGGATACCTTTATGGTCACTTGAATACAAGTGCATCATTACCAATTTGAATATAGTACTAAAGATAAATCTATGCCATATTGTAATGATTCTACTTAGATATTGATTAGTACTTGACCTATTTTACACATAGAGAAAGCACATTATCTCATTCAATTTCAATTTTTTAGAAGTACACAAAGTATTGCTTTTCATCTTCTTTATGAGTGTTGCATGTTTTTATAAAGAAAAGACTATAACTTGAGTTTTATGACACATTTTTAGAGTCAATCATTCAAGTGACTCCACATGAAAGACTAGATTTTTGAAGTCTCAAGAATACACAATGTGAATTAAACCATTATAGCTTTCAAATGGAAAGGAGGGTTGTTAATAGAAATAAGGTTACCCTATAGCGAGATAGAATAGTAAAAAATGGAGTTACTAGTCATCCTTGACATTGGCATGTATATCCAATTTCTATTCAAGAGTAGTAAATGGTAAACAACAACAAATCATGCCCAATTTTAGGTTGAAATAAGCTCACAAAAACGGGCCTTTCAAAACAAAGGAAAATTTAATGATCGTATGTTTAGAAAACACAAGGTCTACATGGTTTAAATATATATAAATATATATTAAAATGTTTAAAAAAATTAAAGCACTTAAGCAAAAATTTCAAAGGGCCATCAAAGCATTATTTGATCCATAGCCAAGCTCTATTACAAATACATGAAAGCCTCTCGGAACCTAAAAGCATTATACATTAAATAGATATATGAAGGTTATTATACAAAGAAAAAATCTACTAAATGGAGTGTGGTAAGTGTCATTCTTACATATGTTTACATCTATCATTTTTGAGGAGAGAAAGTGTTTTTAAGAATAATGAAATGAAAGATGATTCAGATTTTTTAGTTTGAAGAATATTACAAACAAAATACAAAGATGAATACATAATTTTAGGCATAGATCTTCATTGGAAAATATCAAAGCACAATTTCACTTTCCAAGGAGGAATTTTTGGATAATTCATAATGAAGTTTCAATATTTACATGAAAATAAATTATGGAGAGTTGCATTATATAGTTATCCATTCATGACCTTGAAGTATACTATCACAATGCACATTTCATTTATTCATATGATTCTCATCTAAAGGTAGCAAAATGCAATGGGAATGAAGCTTTGTGTTTTCACAATTTGTTTCGGAATTCTAATTTATTAAAGGTCACCTAGTATAAATCAATAAAATTTCAATCTAGATAGTCATATTAAGCTCTAGCTGTAAAATAGGTAATAAACCCCTACAAGCTTCTCATGAGGTTACAAATTACACTAATGACAACTATAGATCCTCATTGTTAAAAAGATACAAAACTTAGGATAACAATAAATAGATATAAGTAATCATGTCTCTTCTATTCACAACACCAAAGATTAACCTTCAACTACCTAAGAGCATTCAAAGCTCATCAAATTTTTGAAGAGAATACGTTTTAAACCATTATAGAAATGAGCTATAGTAAAAAATGGAGTTACTCCTTGACATTGGCATGTATATCCAATTTCTATTCAAGAGTAGTAAATGGTAAACAACAACAAATCATGCCCAATTTTAGGTTGAAATAAGCTCAGAAAACAAAGGAAACTGTATGTTTAGAAAACACAAGGTCTACATGGTTGCGACACAACATTAACAAACTAGGTAGCATTCGAATACTAAGCTAAAGAAAAAGGTGGATATATCAAAGTAATAGGAGTATTCATTGATAATATCACATAAAGGAAAATGACAGATAGATCTTCAACTTCAGATCGAGCAAGTTTGAGAAGAATAAAATTTGCTTGAGAGTGAATATCTAAAATCGAGTTTTAAGTGACAATGAAATAAAATGGAAAATGAGAATTCATATTAGATTTCACTTTTCAGAGTAATGGGTCATACAATGGGAGATATAAGTGACAATATATCAAGGTTTTCGTTAGTATCAAAATAACAGGCATTCAAAGCATCAAAATTCATAACCATCGACTTTCAAGAACAAAGTTCATCTCCTCACTATAGAGAAATAAGAATCAAATCATTTCTTAAGATTTTAGAACATTCACATAAAAAGGAAAATGGAAATCAAACAAAATACAAAAATGGGTCATCTGGGAGATATAAGTGACAATTATCAAGGTTTTCATGAAATAAATTTCCTCTTTCGACAAAGTATATAGAAACACGAGCTAAGAAGGATAGAGACAAGAAAGTGAGATCTCGAGAACCCACCAAAATGGCTAAGCATATTTCCAATAAAACAAGCATCAAGGCATTCAAATGGTAAACCCATAATAGTGCAATTTCTCCTCGATTGAGGAAGATTCAAATGAAAACAACAATGAAGTAAACAAAGCCCGATGCAAAACCTTACCTAGAACAGAGAAAGTATAAATTTGTTAGTACCGAGAGGGTTTTCAGTTGTAAGATTCATAAATCAGGGTTAGAGAGAACACCCAAAAGCTTCAACAAGCTCAAGATATCCATGATGGAATCCAAAACGCAGAATAAAAGCCTCTAGTTAAGAAACAATGTCAGGGTTTTGAGCTAGAAAACTATAAAATGATGACCATTTCAGAAGCAAAGTCTTGGCCACTATGAAGAATAAACACAAGATGGAAAGTTACTAGTCAAAAAATGCAAACCATATCATTTGAATCCCATAGTGAAGAGAAGGGTATAGAAATACACTTACCCGGATCAATTGCATAGTCGTTGAAATCACCCACGACCATGAGTGAGATACAAGAACGAATAATGGTGGAAATGGCTAAGAAGAATGTTGCAAACTTTAACATCTTAGTAAAATACAAGCTTCAAATCATAACACTAATTATGATAGTGAAATATGAATTCATGCTCAAAATTCCACAGTATACCTGGAATTGAGCTTGAGAATCATCAAAAGAATCATCAAAAATGATAACTCCAGTGCAAGAAAATATGGCGGCCATGTCTCATACTAAGTAAAACAAATGACTTAGAGCCCCAAAATTGAATGAAAATCTTGGATAGAATCAGCTAGGGCTTCACCCTTAATTACAGTAATAATGCGAATGAAACAAAAGATTAGTTTTTGAGTGTGTTTTACCCAAGCTTTACCATGGTCGCAAACTAAACTTATCCAAGGGGTTAACAAATCCATGATGTAGATCCAAAATTAGAGAGATCAAGGGCCTATTTTCACTCAACATTAAATGAAAATTAACAAACACAATAACCGAGATCAAAACCATAATCAATGATCAGAAGATCGATGATCAGAGATGAAAGCAAGTTAGAAAATCAATGGCCAGCGTTGGATTTAGTTTATCAATGTTGACTCATGGTTACAGTTAACTCGACCCGAGTTAGATGCCACCGACCAAACATTCCAAGGGGTGAGTCATCATGGCAGAGGGGACCAAAATTTATTTAAATTATGCCTGTTGACTATGATTTGCTCCATATAAAATCAAAACATAATCATTGTCCATCAAACCATGTAAAATCTGACAAATATATACTATGCAATGATATTCAAAATCTGACAAGTATACTATGCATAAAAATCAAAGGGGGGTCATCGAATCATCGACAATGACTATTGTATACCATGGTCTTTATCATATAGAAGACAAAGTAATATGTGCCATAAAATTATCAAGGGGGAAAACTATTCCAAACCAATTGATTAACTATTTTGACCTTGGTTTAAATATTTTAGTCTATGTATGTAACGGTCAAAGTGGTTGAGCTCAATCATGTAGAACTTTTGCATTGAGCAACATAGGTGTTATGGATCAAGAGTTAACAGGGTGAAGTATGATCATATAGCATGTAGATAAAACCAAAGAAAGGAATAATCGAGATAGCATGTTTTACTTTAATATTTGCTAAAGGAACCTCGTACTTTCTAGGGGAGAATAAATTCAAATACAAGTGGCAGTGACCTTGCTAGATGACAAAGAGATGTCAACATCAGAGCCTAAGCTTGGAGGTGGTCCCCGTCATGATGGAATATTTGGATGAATTATTTTGCAAGTATTACAAATATTGAATTTTTTGATTTTTCTCAATACACGGAGTATTTTTGCATGCCTCCACAAAAGGAAAGATCAACAAAAGGAGATAATTGCATGCACTAGGAGAAGACTTGCTCATCAAGCAAGATTTATTATTAGCAAATTATTCACCCATGCTTTTCTTTAAAATATAACAATCAACTTCAATTTGAATGTATGTAATCAAAGGCTATTAATGCATCCTTTTACTAGTTTGCTTTAATTTATTCCTTTATTTATTATTAAATAAAGGATAAAAATAGGATGCATGTGCGAGTACAACCTTAGTCTATTTTTAGGAAGGGTGTGTGAATCAATTTTTCTATATATTATGTGCCTTGGCAAAGCACAAGGAGGATGTTTTAGATACAGGAGTGTTGAAGCAATTTTTTTGCTAGTTTTGCCTTTTGAATGTGATGTATTTTCTGCCTTTCCAATTATTTGTAGTCTTGTGTATGTTTCCATTAATCTTGTGAATGTTGAATTCCCTGATTAATCATCTTACCCTGTTGTAAATTCAGTAATTTCTGCATGATATTAATGTGTATGTGTAACTTAGCAGTATTGTTGTGATTCTATCCCTCAATACATCAAAGTGTTTACCCTTAATTATCTTCATAAATCTATTGGCTTGTGCATCAGAAATTAATTACATATCAATTGTGCATGTACTCAGTCAAAGACCTCATACAAGTTTGGTGTATCACCTCAATTTTAATCTCATTTTACAATCATATTTTACCCTTAAAACCCAAAAATTAGTTTAGGATACATCAATAAGGAACCAAGCATGATACCGAAGAGTCACCTCAAAATAGGTATACCCACAGCACTGAGGTGTTTCCATTGTATCTAAGAAAGAGAGAGAGAATTTATAAGCTTAGAACACTTGCTACCATCTCTCTCTGGGTGCACTTTCGATAGATAACAATTTTTGGCATGCTCGATGGGACAAGGACTAGAAACTTCTATTGATGTGTTCTCATGATCCAAGATCCAAAAAAACTCATCTAGCAACTCTTTGAATATGATTCTAGATCGGATAACACTTAATAACATCATCAAAGTTTTAGTTGCAGTTTTTAGGTATTTCTTAAGAAAATCATATCTATTTATTTGTTGTTATCAGCCATTTTTATGAGTAAGCAAACCTATTTTTCATAGTTTTAGTATTTTATGAGGTCCTGCAGCCATGAACCCTCATTTTCAGCGATTATCGTGAAACCAACATCCCTTTTATCCAATTCCCCTTCAAACCAATTTCATAACCCCTATCAGATTGAATGTCCTTATGACCCAAACCTTAGAAATCAATATGATTGTCAATATGATGATCATTACGTTGTTCAAGGTCAAAGTTATGTAGAGGGTTATGTTGAATGTGAAAGGCGAAGAGATCTTGAGGTTGAGCTTAATGAACTTAAGCAATCATTTTTAGCTATCAAGGAACTATACGAGAGATCATTAGCAATGAAAAATGATAGGCATAAGGTTATGGAACCCTATTAAAAGAGTTTTCCCACTCACCTTCCCTATCAGAATTCAATGCCTATATGTTCCCCTTGTCAACCTGTTATCTCTCAAAAGTGCACCCTATAGAGAGATGGTCTGTAGGTTTTCTAAGCTTGCAAAATTTGATCTCTCTCTTTCGTAGATACAATGGAAACACCTCAGGTCTATGGGTATACCTATTTTGAGGTGAGTCTTTGGTATCAAGGTTGGTTCCTTGTTGATGTATCCTAAACTACTTCTGGTGTTTAAGGGTAAAAGATGACTGTAAAGTAATTAAAACTAAGGTGATACACCAAATTTGTATGAGGGCTTTGACTGAGTATATGCACAATTGATATGTGAAAGGATTTTTGATGCACGAACCAATAGTTATTCTATAGAATATCAAGGGAAAAAAACTTGGAGGTATTGAGGGAGATTATCACAATAATACTGCTAAGTTGAACATGCACACTAATATTATGCAAAAACTACTAAATTTTGCAACAGGTAAGATGATTAATCAGGGAATTTGCATTCAAAAGACTAATAGAAACATACACAAGATTGCAAGTAATTGGGAAGGCAAAAATACTTCACACTCAGAAGACAAAACTGGTAAAAATTGCTTCAGTACTCCTATATCCAAAAAAAGTCCTCCTTTGTGCCTTGCCAAGGCACACAATATATAGAAAAATAAATTTACCCACCCTTCCTAAAAATATGCTAAGGTTGTACTCACCCATGCATCCTATTTTTATCCTTTATTTAATGATATATAAAGGAATAAAGATAGAACATGCAATTACAAATAGGCATTAATATCCTTGATTACATTACAGTCAAACTGAAGTTGACTATTCTATTTTTAAGAAAAGAAGGGTGAATAATTTGCTAAAGATAAGATTGCTTGCTAGGCAAGTCTCTCTCCATGGGCATGCAACTTTGTCTCCTTCTTTGTTTTGTCCTCTTGTGAAGCATGCAAAAATAACTCCTTTGTTCTGTGCTAGCTCCATGTGGGGACCACCCTTTGATATATGAATTTGTCTTCATTTGAGTTTGGCCACCTTTGTGGACTTAACACATTACCATGGTTTAGATACATATGGGGGCACTTTGTAAAAGTCACCACACCATGCTCGGCCACCTTTGATTATTGTCATAGGCTACACTATATAGTCTGCCACCTTTTGATTATACATGACCATATAATACGTGTCGATTTGTATGTCTAAATAGTATATAATTTAGAAATTCACCTTTTCGGTGATCATTGGGTATAATTTGGTCAGATTTTGGCATTATTTAAGGTTTAGACTATAGTTGATCCTTTGAAATTTGAATGCAATGATTTGTTTTTGATTTGATGACGTGGGTTGGCCCCTTCTCCATGGTGACTCACCCCTCCATGTGTTTTTTGGTGGCATATGCAACTCAAGTTGAATTTGATTTGATATTGTTGATCATTTTAAACCGTTGATCTGTGTCCTTTTCGTTTCCTCTTTGCGATTTCAAACCTGTGATTAGGGTTTTCTAACTGTGCATTTAAGGTGGTCGGTGGAGATTGACTGTGGTTAATGGATTTGAGCCCGAGCTCGATCCTTGGCCCTTGATCTTCGTACTCGGTTGAAGCTTGATTGTTGATGCTTGACCCTCGGTTAGGGTTTTTTTGACTCTCCTCTCGAGTTAGTATGGTAAAGGTAACTCAAACATGATGATCATTTCATTTGGTTTTTGCTATGCGGGTGAAGCCCGATAAAATTTATGTAGACGCCATTATTGGTTACTTGAAGCTTTGAACTTTGCCATTTATGGTCTTCTGAACCATTCGTGCCTCTGTATATTTTGAAAACTGTGGTTATTTAATGGCCGCCATTGTCGGTAACCCAAGCTCGATTCTTCTTTGTTTTGGGATCTTTGTGGTCTATTGGTCGCCATGGTCATTCTCCGAGTAGCTTGGCTCTATGTGAACTATGAATACATACTTGTATGGCTTTTCTCCTTTTGAGCTCTAAAGATTATGAAGCTATCATTGGGTATTTTCGAGCTTCTCATGATGAGACTTTGGTTCTTGACCATTTTTGAAGGCTCTGATTTCTTTATTGGCTGCCATCATTGAAAGTCTGAAGCTTGGCTCTTGAATTCGGTCTAGATTTTCATTGATCAAGCTCTGAGTTGGCCGCCATGATTTTCTGTGATTGGTAAGTCCATTTCCCCTCATGGGTATTTGATAAAAATGAAGAGAAACCCCCTTTTGTTGAACAATTAAAATATGTATCTTCCTTCTTTTAAGATGGAAATTTTGTGATGGCATGGCCATATAAATCTACATATTTTCAAGTTCTGGGTATCTATATTTTTCTTTGCTTTTCTTAGAACGAAGATAGATCTGAGTCTTTAAAATTTCCATCTGGGTTTATTCTCTTCGTGCATTCTATTGAGGCTCGACCTGGAGGGTTTTTTTTTTTCACTATAGTGTCTTATGACCTTTGCCGCCATTAATGATTTATGAAATTTTTTTCTTTCTAAAAGCTTTGCATTTTTGAGTTCGAAATTTATTTGGGTCTCCATTATTTCATTGCATCTTTGCTCTGTTATTAACTCGAGAACTAAACATTTTTTGATTGGGTATTTATGTTTCACTTCAAAGAGATTATTGTCATTGTTTCTAACTTGTAGTTCTTATGGCATATTCTAAATACTGCCTTTTGGGTTTCCTTAAGAAATGGATCATTGTTCTTTTATCTGAAACCTTTGAGCTCTGGAAACTTGGCTTGAAAGCTATGGGTGTTCTAAGACAATTTCCCTAATTTTTTGTTAATTTCAACCTTCCTTAAGAGAAATACTCTATGCATTAGATTTCTGAAACTTTTAATTAATATGGTTGAGTGCTTTGTTTCTATGCTCTGGGGGTCTTGACATGTGAATCCTTTGAGTTTTTATCTCTGCTTGATTTTATTTTTTGAACAAGGTGATAATTGGGTTTGTCTCTATTGTTGGAGTCCCGAACTTGGCCACTATGTGTGTCGGTTTGCTTCTCTGCAAATATAGGTTCTATATATTACTTTGTCCGTTACAAATCCTTGGCTCGATTTTTGTATTATGGAAAATCAATTATGTTATAATTCAATTTTCGGATAAACTTGATTTGATGAAATTTCAGTAGCACCCCTTTGAGTTGGTCATACTATACTGCCAATGATTGGTATCCCCTGCAGGGATGGATCTTCTAACATGAACTTTTGTACTCAACTTTGCATTTTATTTGTAATATTCTTTAAGAAAATTGAATCATCTTCCATTTCAAAACTTCTCTCCTAGATAGATATAGACCTATCTCGAGAACAACACTCCCTTAGATTGCATTATTTCGACACTCCTGTAGATTCTTCTTTGTGAGTTATAAACATTTGTTTATGTTCCTAGTGAATATATTTTGTAACTTTAGTTATACTTGTCCTTCGTAGAAGTGATGTAGTAACTCGATTTATTTATGTACTTATCATACATGCTTCATTATGAAAACTATAAAAAATGGTTGAACTTTGTTAGATTATCTTGAAACTTCATGTTTTTCAGCTTGTTAAGCTATAATGAATGCTCCAAAGTACTTCAATTTGATGACTGAAAGTGTAGTCCATTTATTTTATGTTTAAATATTGTTTTTCCTTTTATTACGACTTTGATATGCATGTTGGAAAATTCATAAATGTCCATTTTACATGGCAAAGCCCTGTCAAAATTTTCCCAGAATCTTCTTTTTTCATTCTATTTCAGCTGTACTCTTTCTATCTAATCAATTTCAGCTTCTTGAAATTTTATTCTTCTTCTTCAGATTGTAATCTAAACATGTGCTTCTATTGCTAGTCTCTTTTCTATACTTGTAACTGTTCCATTTGAAGAAAATATTGAGTTTGAGTTACATTAATTCTTCTTTCAGCTAGTACTTATGACTTGTCTATTTCTTCTTGGTTGCAACTCTGTACCTGCACACTTAAGAAAATAGATAAGAAAAACTTAGGCTTTTTGTCCTCTCTTATGTCCATGTTTCTTCTTTTCTTTTCTCTTTCTCTTTTTGAGTGAATAAAGCATGTATGCAGTTTGAGCTTCAAGGAGAATATATATCGAGTTATTAAGAGATTCATGTGCATGAATTAGGGCAATCTAGGAATATGAAATATCCATGAGCTTGTAATTGATAGTTAACCTTTTCTTCTTTTCAGAACAACAGTGGCTTCTACAATGGAGATGAAGAAGAAGCTAGAAATGGAGATGCTTCAATCAAGAAAGAAACCCCAAGGCAATGATGGGTTCACTCATACTCCTTTACTTTCTCTTTTATGCATGTGTACCTCTTATTTCAGTAGTTGTACTTTACTCTTCAGTTACATCCCATGGCTTGTGTGGAAACATTTGAAATTTCCTCATGAATAAAACATTGAATTCTGTAAATGAGTTCTTTTACATTTCATATTTCTGTATGGATTGTATGATGAACTAAACAACTCAGTAATATAATTGAATGTTTTAATCATGAAGGAAAGAATTTAGAAAACCTACAAAATTGAGTAATGAACTCTAATTTTTGTAATATGCACTTATGTTTGATGTTCCAAAACTTAACACTTCACCTATTATGTAATTGGATGTCTTCATCAAAACAACACAACTATCCTTAGGGGCTTGTGTTCTTTTGCTGAGGATAGTCATGAAATTGCAGACTATGTGATCTGTTACATTTTGTAACAACAAACATAGCTGCAGATTTCATGTAATCTTCTAAATAAATCAGCAGTAACGACATAATATGAAAAATCTCCCCTAGCTTAGGTATACTTCACTAATGCTATCCATCATAACGAAGTTTCAAGTTGCCCATTTCTGCACAAGTGCAGAAATTGTCAACATAGCCAAAGTAGCCCATTCATCAAATTTTAAATTATCAAGCTGTTACAATTCCTACTTTTCTTACCCCGTAATTATGAATTAAACCAAAAATAAAGTGTCCAAATTGGCGTTTACATGCTGTCCTAAAAATATATTTTGTACCCCAACCTCTCTTTAAATAATTTCCAGTTAAGGATGAGATTAGTCCCACTCCTCCTTTACTCATACTTCCAGTCCGGAAAAAGAGGATCATAATATCATTCAAGAGGGATAGCCAACTAAAGAAAACAATAAGTTGGAGTTTTTACAGAGCATAGAGTAATGGGCTTCTAAATTTTAGTTTGATCATACTCCAAAATTAGAGGATCAACCCATTCAAAAGGTACAGTCTAAGTTTTCAGCAAATCTAAAGCAGATTAGGGATGATCATCAGTCTTTATGTTCCAAGAATAGTGTGCATGAAAGCACCATACTCCTACAAACTTCTAGTTCAACCTAATTGGTAGAACTTGAGGGAAATTTTGAAATCATTTCCAAAGATAAATCGAGATGATCTAAAGGATGGGCACTCGGTTTGTAGAGCTTATCGGTTTCCATGGTTGACGATGAAATGGAAACAAATAAATTTAAAAGTAATCATGATCAAACATTTGAGTGTGAAGACCCTCATTACACTCCATGCATGGAGATAACTCAATTATTAGGGACTTTCATTGTTTCAAAAATGACTATTAAATGGTACTGCGCAAGTATTTGGGAGAAGTAATTTTTGATTGAGGAAGAAATGAAATGTTCAGAGAACATTGTAAGAAGGGATAAAATGGAAGAATTTGAAAGTGTTGCTTAAATGTCAGTCTTGGTAGTAGTGGATTAGCAGACTGAAAAGGATGAACAACAATTTGAAGACTTTGAAAATATTTTCAAATAGTTTAAAGAAGGAGAACAACTTGAAGAGGATGAATTTTTTTTAGATTGGTCTCGAGATTTTCAAAAAGAATATACAATAGTTTATAGAGGTAGATCAGTTCTCAGAACAACCTTTAAAACAACTTCAAAAAGAAACCATGATCGAAAATAAGGTTTATTTTTCAGTACAAGACAAGAAGATTATATTTTCAACTGTTTGGAGGCCATGTCCTATTCGGTATCTCACTAGTTCACAACATGCCACGGAAATACCAGAATTCATGCTTCTATCAGAGCCTAATAATGAACCTAAGATATTAAAAATCAGTTCCAAAGCACTTCAGAATAGTTTTCAGATCAATTAGAAAGATTCTTCATGTTTTGGGCTAAGTTTTGGAACAAATTCAAGGTACACATCTCATTTTCAGTTCTGTCATGCTACTTGTTTTACAAGTTGAATTCATCGTCTCGGTTATGGCGAAAAGGAAGCTATTTTTCACTACATATCTCAGGTTTTATTTATCCTTGATTTGTAGCTGGTTAGAATAGGGTATATTAGGATTTCCCTTTCAATAAGTGTAATTCCACACATTGCAATGTTTTCAATTCAATAAGTGCATTCATGCATGTGATCTAGTTTACCAGATCCTTTCCAGTTTTAGTTCATTTTTGGAAGGGTTGGACCTTCAGAAAGGTAGATTTTGGTTACATGTTTTGACTCCATGCCCAATGGACAAGAGCAAAGGCACTGGTTTACAAGCTAGCAGGTAGTTTTCCCCATAGGATCACCATAATTGTTGACATTTTTTGCACCATGTACGAAAAGGGTCAACTTGAAATTTTTTAGTTTCTCAGATTGATCGAGTCGAGGTTTGACTATGTTTGGGACAACCACCTCAGAATAACATACAAATTTTAAATTGTTTGGTTTTGGAAAGTCTTGGAAGTCATGTTTGGATCAAACTCCAAATAGGCTGCAGTTACAAAATGCCATGTCTCATAGATGAAGCCATTCCATTTGAAATTCTGTCGCTCAACTATGCATTAGCAGTAAACAACCATTACAAAACCTTGAGGAAGGAAGGAAAGGCAACATGTATCAGACATGAAGTTATGAAGCTATAGATAGGTTGTAGGTTTGAAGGATAGGGTGCGGAATAAATTTTAGTCATCCATGAACATCAAAAGGTACATTTGATTTTTATTTATTTCCATACATAAGTGAATTATTTAAGTGTGTTGAGTTGTACAAGTTCATTATTATCCATTCAAATGAAAGAAAGTATAGAAAGGAAAGATATACATCTCATTACATGAAAATAGTTCATTTATTCATATGGAATAAAAGTACAGTGAACCCACACAAGCCGTGGGATGTAACTTGTATGTACTAGAAATAAAAGATGCATATACTTAAAGCTATAAGAAAATGGAGAGAGAAGAAACCCATCATTGCCTATTTGGGTCGGTTCTCTTGTGCTTTTGGCTTTGTTTCATTTTCAGCTGCTTCATCCTCATCTCTAGCTCCCAGCAACAAGCACCTATGGACATACAATACATATTGTTAGAGCTCCATGTTTGGTCTATATCCATGTGTTTACAAGTCTCACATAACTTAATTCGTTAAAGAAAGAACATACAAGATACATGAAAGAGAGATACGAAAAGAGTATCTCATAGTACATTTGAATCATGATAAAAAAGAATAAGAGTTACAATAGATTCTAAAGTATATATTTCTCATGAATATGGAAAAGAATCAGAAGCAAATTAAAATTACACCAATGGAAACTATAGATCCTCATTGTCTTGACACAAGATTGCAAAATCAAGTTAAAACTACAAATCAATGGATACCTTTATGGTCACCTTAATACAAGTGCATCATTACCAGTTTGAATCCTAAAGAGAAATCTATGCACAGTAATTATTCTACTCAGCTGACCAATTTTACACATAGACCAAGCACATGCTCTCATTCAATTTCAGTCAAAAGTACACAAAGTATTGCAGAGGGTTGCATGTTTTGAGAAGACTATAACTATTATGACACATTTTCAGATTGAATCATTCAAGTGACTCGACAAAGAACAAATTTTTTGAAGTCTCAAGAATACAATCAAGGAATGAAACTATTATAGATTTCAAATGGAAAGGAGGGATGTTAATTGAAAGAAGGTTATTTCCTATAACATATAGAACAATAAAAAATGGAGTTACTAGTCATCCTTGACATTGGCATGTATATCCAGTTTCTATCAAGAGTAGCAAATGGAAAACAACAACAAATCATGCCTAATTTCAGGTTGAAATAAGCTCAACAAAACAAAGGAAACTGTATGTTTAGAAAACACAAGGTCTACATGGTTGCGAGAATAATTAAAGCACTTAAGCAAAAATTTCGAGAGGGCCACAAAACATCGTCCAAGCTAAGCTCTATTACAAATACATGGAAGCCTCTCAAAACCTAAAAGCGTCATGCATGAAATAGATATACAAAGGTTATTATACAAATACAAATCTATAAGAGTGTCAAAAGTGTCATTCTTGCACAGGTTTACATCTATCCAGGAGAGAAAGTATTTTTTAGAATAATGAAATGAAAGATGATTCAAATTTTCTAAAGAATATTACAAACAAAAAAAAATTCTGAATATAGAAGTTCGGGCATAGATCTTCATTGGAAAATATCAAAGCACAATTTCACTTTCCAAGGAGAAATTTGTGGAGAATTCATAATGAAGTTTTAGTATTTACATGAAAATAAATTGTGGAGAGTTGCATTATATAGTCACACAACCTTGAAGTATACTATCACAATTCACATTTTATAGATTCTCATCTACCAGGTAGAAAAATACACTGGGAATGAAGCTTTTGTTTTGACAATAGAGAAATTCCAATTTATTAAATGTCAGAGTATAAAGCAAGAAAATTTCAATCCAGATAGTCATATTAAGCTCTAGCTGCAAACTAGGCAGTAAACCCCTACAAGCTATGAGGTTACAGTTGTTGAAAAGATACACAACTCAGGATAACAATAAATAGATATAAGCAATCATGTCTCTTCTATTCAAAACACAAAAGATAACCTTCAACTACCGTAGAGCATTAAAATCTCATCAAATTCAGATAATACGTTTTTAGAATGAGCTACGGGGACTCGAGCCTCGAAACCACCGCAACATTAACAAATTAGGTAGCATTCTAATACTAAGCTACAGAAAAAGGTGGATATATCGAGTAACATGAGTAGTCATGATAATATCACATAAAGTAAAATGATAGTTCAGCTTCAAATCAATCAAGTTTGAGAAGAATAAAATCTTGCCTCAAATGAATATCTAAAATCGAGTTTCAAGTGACAAAAATAAAATGGCATAGATTAGATTTCACTTTTCAGAGTACCAGGTCATACAATGGGAGATATAAGTGACAATATATCGAGGTTTTCGTTAGTATTAAAATAACAGGTATTCAAAGCATCAAAATTCATGACCATCGACTTTCAAGAACAAAGTTCATCTCCTCACTCTAGAGCAATAAGAATCAAATCATTTCTTAAGATTTCAGAACATTCAAACAAAATACAAAATCTACATCTGGAGTGAAATAAATTCCCTCACATAAATCTACAAACACGAGCTCAGAAGGCTACCGAAAAGAAAGTGGGAGCTCGAGAACCCACCAAAATGGCTGAGCATATTTGCAATAGAACGAGCTTCAAGGCATTAAAATGGTAAACTTGTAATTGTGTAATTTCTCCTCGATTGAGGCAGATTCAAATGAAAACAACAATGAAGTAAACAAATCTCGATGCAAAACCTTACCTGAAACAGGACAAAGTATAAATTTGTTAGTACTGAGAGGGTTTTTAGTCATAAGATTTATAAAACAGGGTTAGATAAAACACCCAAAAGCTCAAACAAACTCAAGATATCCGTGATGGAATCTAAAATGCAGAATAAAAGCCTCTAGTTAAGTAACAATGTCAAGGTTTCAAGCTAGAAAACTATAAAATGATGACCATTTCAGAAGCAAAGCCTTGTCAACTATGAAGAATAAACACAAGATTGCAAGTTACCAGTCAAAAAAATGTAAACCATCACATTCAAACCCCACAGTGAAGAGCAGAGAGTATAGAAATACACTTACCCAGATCAATTACACATTCATTGAAATCACCCATGGCCATGAGTGAGATACAAGAATGAGCAGTGGCGAAATGGCTAAGCAAAAAGTTACAAACTTTAGCATCTTAACAAAATACAATCTTCAAATCAAAGCACCAATGATGACAGTGAAATCCAATTCATGCTCAATTCAACAAGATATACTGTATTGAGCTTGAGGATCATAAAAAAATGATAATTCCAAGCAAGAAAATATGGTGGCCATGATTGTACTGAGCAAACAAAATGACCTAGAGCCCAAAAATCAAATGAAAATCTTCGATAGAATTTGCTAGGGATTTGCCTTCAATTCTCCAATAATGCGAATGAAACAAAAGATCAGTTTTGAGTGTGTTTTACACAAGCTTCACAGTGCAAATCGAACTTATCCAAGGGTTTAGAAAATTGATGATGGAGATCCAAAATTATAGAGATCAAGGGGTCGTCAAATCATCAACAATGACTATTGTATACCATGGTCTTTATCATATAGAAGAAAAATTAATATGTGCCATAAAATTATCAACGGGGGAACAACTTTTCCAAACCACTTGATTAACTATTTTGACCTTGGTCTAAATATTTTAGTCTATGTATGTAATAGTCAAAAGTGGTCAAGCTCAATCATGTAGACCTTTTGCATTGAGCAACATAGGTGTTATGAATCAAGAGTTAATAGGGTTAAGTATGATCATATAGCATGCATATAAGGCTAAAGAAAGGAATAATCAGATAACATGTTTTACCTTAATATTTGCTAAAGGAACCTCATACTTTCAAAGGGAGAATAAAGTCAAATACAAGTGGCAGTGACCTTGCTAGAAGACAAAGAGATGTCAACATCAAAGCCTAAGCTTGGAGGTAGTCCCCATCATGATGGAATATTTGGATGAATTATTTTGCAAGTATTGCAAATATTGTATTTTTTGATTCTGTTCAATACACAGAAGTATTTTTGCATGCCTCCACAAAAGAAAAGATCAGCAAAAGGATAGAATTGCATGCACTAGGAGAAGACTTGCTCATCAAGCAAGATTTATTATTAGCAAATTATTCACCCATGCTTTTCTTAAAAATAGAATAGTCAACTTCAATTTGACTGTATGTAATCAAAGGATATTAATTCCTCCTTGTTTGATTTATTTTATTCCTTTATTTATTATTAAATAAAGGATAAAAATAGGATGCATGGGTGAGTACAACCTTAGTCTATTTTTAGGAAGGATGGGTGAATCAATTTTTCTATATATTGTGTGCCTTGGCAAAGCACAAGTAGGACATTTAGATATAGGAGTGTTTGAAGCAATTTTTTTCCATTTTTGCCCTTTGAATGTGAAGTATTTTTGCCTTTACGATTATTTGCAATCTTGTGTATGTTTCCATTTATCTTGTGAATGTTGAATTCCTGATTAATCATCTTACCCTATTGTAAATTCAGTAATTTTTGTATGATATTAATGTGTATGTGTAACTTAGTAGTATTGTTGTGATTATATCCCTCAAGACATCAAAGTGTTTATCTTTAATTATCTTCGAAATTCGTTGGCTTGTGCATCATAAATTAATTACATATCAAATGTGCATGTACTCACCAAAGACCTAATACAAGTTTGGTGTATCACCTTAGTTTTAATCTCATTTTACAGTCATCTTTTACCCTTAAACACCAGAAAATCAGTTTAGGATACATCAATAAGGAACTAGCCTTGATACCGGAGACTCACCTCAAAATAAGTATACCCACAGACCTGAGGTGTTTCCATTGTGTCTACGAAAGAGAGAGATAGAATTTTCAAGCTTAGAACACCTATTTCCATCTCTCTACAGGGTGCACTTTTAAGAGAACAATTTTTGGCACGCCCATGGGGACAAGGACTAGAAACTTCTATTGATGCATTTTGAAGATCCAAGATCCAAGAAAAACTTAGTTGGTGACTCTGTGAATCTAATTCCAGATCAGTACAACACTTAATAACATCATCAAATTTTTAGTTGCAGTTTACATGTATTTCTCATGAAAATTAGATCTGTTTATTTGTTGTTATCAATCATTTTTATGAGCAGCAGACCTTTTTTCATAGTTTTAGTATTTTATGAGATCCTGCAACCATGAACCCTCATTTTCAGCAGTATTATCAGCCAAACCAGCAGCCCTTTTATCTAATTTCCCCTTCAGACCAATTTCATAACCCCTATCAGAATGAATATCCTTATGACCCAAACCTTAGAAATCAATATGATTGTCAATATGATGATCATTATGTTGTTCAAGGTCAAAGTTATGTAGAGGGTTATGTTGAATGTGAAAGGCAAAGAGATCTTGAAATTGAGCTTAATGAACTTAAGCAATCATTTTTAGTTGTCAAGGAACTATACGAGAAATCATTAGCAGTGAAAAATGATAGGCATCAGGTTATGGAACCCTATCAAAAGAGTTTTCCCACTTACCTTCCCTATCAGAATTCAATGCCTATATGTTCCCCTTGTCAGCCAAAGCAACCCATTCATCAAATTTTAAATTATCAGGCTGCTGCAATTCCTACTTTTCCTACCCCACAATCATGCATTGAACCCAAAATAAAGTGTCCAAATTGGCATTCAGATGTTGTCCTAAAAACAAAGTTTGTACCCCAGCCTCTCTTTAAAGAATTTCTAGTTAAGGCTGAGATTAGTCCCACTCCTCCTTTACTCATACTTCCAGTCTAGAAAAAGAGGATCATAATATCATTCAGGAGGGATAACCAGCTGAAGAAAACAATAGGTTGGAGTTTTTATAGAACATAGAGTAATGGGATTCTAAATTTTAGTTTGATCATACTCCAGAATTAGAGGATCAACCCATTCAAAAGGTACAAGTCTAATTTTTCAGATAGATCTAAAGCAAATTAGGGATGATCAATAGTCTTTGTGTTCCAAGAATAGTGTGCATGAAAGCACCATACTCCTACAAACTACTAATTCATCCCAATTGGTAGAACCTGAAGGAAATTTTCAAATCATTTCCAAAGATAAATCAACTGATCTAAAGGATGAGCACTCGGTTTGCAACTCATCAGTTTCCATGGTTGATGATGAAAAGGAAACAAATCGGTTTAAAAATAATCATGATCAAACAGTTGAGTTTGAAGACCCTCATTGCGTTGCATGTATGGAGATAACTACTTTATTAGGGACTTGTAGTGTTTCACAAGGACTATTAAATGGTACTACAAGTACTTGGGAGTAACAATTTTTGATTGAGGAAGAAACAAAATGTTCAAGAAACATTGTAAGAAGGAATAAAATGGAAGAACTTGAAAGTGTTGCATAAATGTCAGTCTTGGTAGTAGTGGATCAACAGACTGAAAAGGATAAACATCAATTTGAAGACTCTGAAAATCTTTTCAAACAATTTAAAGAAGGAGAACAACCATCTCATAATCTTCATGATGTTATGATTGATGATATACAACAACTTGAAGAGGCTGAATTTTTTTTAGATCGGTTTCAGATTGTCGAAAAGAATATACAACAGTTTATAGAGGTAGATCAGTTCTCAGAACAACCTTCAAAATAGCTTCATAAAGAGCCCGTGATAAAAATAAGGTTTATTTTTTAGTACAAGACAAGAAGATTAGATTTTCAGCTATTTGGAGGCCATGTCCTATTCGGTATCTCGTTGGTTCACAACATGCCACGGAAATACTAGAATTCATGCTCATATCAGAGCCTAAGAATGAGCCTCGGATATTCCACAATCAGTTCCAAAGCACTTCAAAACAGTTTACAGATCAATTAGAAAGATTCTTCATGTTTTGGGCTAAGTTTTGGAACAAATTCAAGGTACACATATCATTTTCAGTTTTGTCATGCTACTTGTTTTACAAGCTGAATTCATCATCTCGGTTCTGGTGAAAAGGAAGCTATTTTTCACTACATGTATCAGGTTTTATTTAGCCTCAATTTACAACTGGTTAGAATAGGGTAGATTAGGATTTCCCTTTAATATGTGTAATTCCACACATTGCAATGTTTTCAATTCAATAAGTGCATTCGTGTATGTGATCTAGTTTACCAAAACCTTTCTAGTTTTAGTTTGTTTTTGGAAGGGTTGGACCTTAAGAAATGCATATTTTGGTTACATGGTTTGGACTCCATGCCCAATGGACAAGAGCAAGGAACTGGTTTACTACTTAAATATCCCTATTGGGATACCACTTAAAAATTCACAAAATATTGGAAACTTGTAGCCAAATAAAATATTGATTTTACTAGATTTTTACAGTTAGGTCAATAAACTAAATAAAATCAATATCTCCCAAGATATCCACTTTGGAATTACTTGAGAATTTAAAGAGAGCTTCATATTATTATAGAGGACATAATAAAACTATTTTTGGAATTTTACACAAATTGAACTGGTCCTAAAAAAATAACAAGATGCCCTAGACATCCGGAAAACTTTAGAGGTTTTGTAACCCTCGAAACACAAGAGCAAAAATAAGGATCTTCAGAAATAACATTAACAGATATACGCAATAATCTTTACACCTTCAGATCTAAGAACGACCGACTGGAAAACCCCCAAATAAAGGCTACAATAGCCTCACTTGGAATGGGTTCGAAAAAATTATGGAGGCGCCTTCAAGGTGATATTAAGCCCAACCTAAATGGTTATCATGAATCTGATCTGAAATCCCTCTGTTAACTTCCCCAAATGCCCTTAAAACCCTCGAGATCCTTCCTCTAAAACCTCTGTTAATGTCTCTACCACACAGCCCTGAAAGTGGCTCCAAAATGACAGACTAGGGTAGATCTCTCACTACCAAAGAATGCCCTACTAGCTAGGGATGGGTCTCTCACCACCGAAGCTAGGGTCCCTATGGGATTTGACTCCACAAGTTGTAGATGCGCAACAACAATAACTACATGAGAAGGGGTCAATAAAATGTATTTAAAAATTTCTCCTCTCCTTTCTCCCCCAGCTCCTTATATACATTCCAAGGAAAAAGAGCCCCAATAGACCAAGACATATTTCATTCCACGAAGGGGTCGATAAAATAAAAGTAACTAAAGTTACTTTTTCCCGTTTAAGTCGTTAAGGTCCAAAGTGACCCCCAAATGCCAAACACGACTATTAGTACCATACAACCCCTTCTCAGTAGCCCACAAGCATCCCCAGCCCCTTGGATATGACCATGGCTTGGACTCACTTGACCCTTAGGCCTTTGGCGCAAGAAAAGGGGACATTACAGTCCTCCCTTCCTGAGAAATGCTTGACCCCAACCATTAACATGTCCTACTGCAGTAGCTGAATACTATGTCGTAAGTTTCTCCACCTCACCCTGTCATCCACCAAGGATCTGTGTAATCCGAGGTAACCACGAAACTATGAAATAGAATGATACCCAAACCGTCTCTCCACTAGTACCCACACCAAAATTTCCAATTGGTCCAATCCCTGCCAATGCAAGGCTGTCATCACGGGATCACTCATGGCCTCTCCAACCAACTCCTAGGTATGAAAGTCCACTCTAAATCCTGTAGAATCCCTCGTATCATCCTGTGAAACAACCTGTTTACGCACAAATGGTGCTAACTCTCCTACCTGACCTGCACTCATGTGAGATCTAGGATCCTCATATTATATCTTGATGTGTCCCATGGAGGAAAAGTCCCAAGACTCCAGTAGATAGTCAACTGACAATATCAGCTCCATATAGTCCACCTCCTACGCTGAATGTGAACCTACTGAATAACCATGGGTCACTTTTGTCTCTCCACTGATTAACACGTGGGTGAGGTGCTCACCGGGCATAGAAGCAACAAAAAGCATAGGAGTGTTGTCCCATGTCGATTCAAAAAAACATGGTCCCGTAAGCTCAGACTTGTCATAGTGACAAACCGTATATGCCTATATAAAGTTGAGGAAATCCTCCCTCAACCTCTGCCATATGAACCTCTCAGACATGAGCCTGTAGGTCTCATCAAAGCTCAAGCACCCAGTCACGGAAGAATAATGCACATGTTGCAATATCTCCATCCTCCACCATGAATCTGACACAAGGCTCCATCTTCCCCGAGAGAAGATCATCTCATCCTCCAATCAGAAATGTCATCCTGTATGTGGCCATCCAAAATCTCACAAGAGTGTCGGTTCTTGACTACTCAACAAGCAAATGAGATCTCAGGTCTACCGAAACTTCATATGACCAACATAATGATAAACTCGATGATTTGAACTTGTAGTCCCAATCTCTGTAACTATCTCATGTGCAACATTGCTGGTCACACCCACATCCATCATTCTCCACATCGATCCACAATAATTAAACTCCTCACCAAGCTAGAACGTCCTCTCCATCCCCTCTGTTGTAACTAACCTAGGTTCTTATGTAGGTAATCCCCTCAAAATCACATTCCTGCCCTCGGATTTAAACTTCAACTCCATCGTCTAAAAGTTAGTCCAAAACTCACCAAGAGAGTGAAGCCACTGCACTCTCAACACTATGTTGGTCTCTCCCATACCAACAATATGGATATCATCGATAACTGTATAGTTACCTATCATGATGCTCACTTGGGGAACCCACCATTTGCCCCTCATGGACTCTCCATTGGCTATAACCCTGTTGAGGCCCTCAAAATCCTCTGTTTGTAATCCTCACCTCTCAACCAATGAGGAATCAATATGGTTTTGGGTTGCCCCACCCTCAATGAGTACCCCAACTTGTTGACCTTGCATAACTCCTATAATCCTAAATGCCTTGTACATCAGAGTACTAGATAATGTGGCTATAATCTCCCGAGGAAAAGTCTCCTCCTCCTACCCCACATCAACACTATCCAATGCAACCCCATCTCCATCCTCCATCTCGTGAGTCTTGAACTCCTCACCTCTATCACCCTCACTCTCCTTGAAGACCTCAATGACTTGGGCCTTCCCTCTACCTCTACAATCATGCCCTGGAACCCAAGGTGTGTGGTAATAGAAACATAGTCTCCTTCGCCTCCACTCATCTTTGTCCTCTTGAAAAATGATCTCGCTTCTTAGCCCCTCGCCTTGGTGGTGGCTCCCTCTGAGTTCGTTCATCGATCCGGATGGAGGTTCCTTTGCTAAGAATGAGATGGAGCCCTCAGCTTTGGAGTGGATAACTCAAGTCCCAAGCTTTCATAACAACCTCATGCAAGGAAGAAGGCTTAAATGCCTTCACAAACCTAGCGAGAGCATCTATCAAACCTATTGCAAATAGTAAAATCAACCTCATCTCCGTGACATTAGGTTCCATGTTTAATAATCTCTAAAATTCTGCGATGTACTAATCCAGGGGACCGGTTTGTCTCAAATGATTCCACTCCCTGAAATACTGTCAGGTCCCTCCTATCCAATCTGCTCACCACCCTCTCGCGTGAACTCTACATAAATAGTAATATGTATGTGTCCTATTTAATCAACTCGTGATGCCACAACTCATGAGTGTCTCCTCAAGATGCAAGCTCACAAACTTAAATACATCTTCCTTGTGTATAGGATTCAAGTCAGAGTATGTCTTCAACTTCGGACCCAAGACGATGCAAAGACACTTCTTAGAACCATTAAAGTGTGGAATGGAGATCTGTCCCAATCTCCCATGTGTAACTCGGTACTTGTTTTTGATGATCTCTCTTGGGTCATGTTATCTCTTGAAAGTGCACCATGTAGAGAGATGGATGCAGGTTTTCTAATCTTGCACAAATGATCTCTCTCTTTTTTAGATACAATGGAAACACCTCAGGTTTGTGGGTATACATATTTTGAGGTAAGTATCCGATATCAAGGCTAGTTCCTTATCGATGTATCATAAACTAATTTTGGGAGTTTGAGGGTAAAAGATGACTATAAAATGATTAAAACTAAGGTGATACACCAAATTTGTATGAGGAATTTGACTGAGTATATGCACAACTGATTTGGGAAGGATTCTTGATGCACGAACCAATAGTTTTTCTGCAGAATGTCTAAGGGAAAAACACTTGATTATACTGAGGGAGAATCACAACAATACTAATAAGTTAACATGCACATTAAAATTAAGCAGAAAAGATTGAATTTGCAGCAGGGTAAAGTGATTGATCAGGGAATTTGCATTCACAAGATTAATATAAACATACACAAGACTGTAAAATAACTTGGAAATGTAGAAAATACTTCACACTCGGAGGGCAAAACTAGTAAAATTTGCTTCAGTACTCATATATCCAAAATTCCTCTAGAAATTCCCCAAGTCCCCCTGTGCTTTGCAAAGGCACACAATATATAGCAAAAATAAAATTCACCCTCTTCCTAAAAATAGCCCAAGGCTTGTACTCGACCATGCATCTTATTTTTATCCTTTAATTAATAATAGATAAAGGGAAAATAGAGCATGCCATTACAAATGGGCATTATTAGCCTTACTTACATTACAATCAAAATGAAGTTGACTGTTCTATTTTTAAGAAAAGAAGGGTGAATAATTTGCTAAAAATTAGGTTGTTTGCTAGGCAAGTCTCTTTCCATGAACATGCAACTTTGTCTTCTTCTCTATTTTTTCATGTTGTGAAGGCATGCAAAATACAACTCCTTATGAGCAAACTAATTACACTACTTGCAATATTTGCCAAAATAATTTCTCTTGTGGGGACCACCTACTATGTGCTTATGTTCTGATATTGACATCTCTTTTCTCCATGGCATAAGCATCATAATAAATTTGAACACCCTTTGATTATGTCGGCCTTGGCATATTATAATATTCACCTTTTCAGTGATCATGATATATGATTTGGTCACCCCTTTAAAATTATTTGAGGTATGCACTTGGGTTAGACTTGTGAAAGTCATTTGCAACGATTTGTTTAGTGGACACGTGGGTTGTCCCCTTCCATGGTGACTCACCCCTTGGTGACTTGGGTGGTGGCATCAACTCTAGTCAGGTCAACTATAACGCTTGTGGTTTATTTTGAAAATTCGTACCTTGTTCTTTGTCGTTGATCTATGTACCATGTTTGATCGCAGACCGCTGATTTCGACTTGTGATTAGGATTACGGCCCACATTGAAAATTGATGAACATCCTGGCTGTAGTTAGCATTAGTTGTTGTGATGATTTTAGGATGTTGATCTTGTGTCATTGGTGTTTTGATGCCATCGATCTCTGACTGTGGTTGAGTCTAGGTTAACTTGCTTCTTGGGTTCAGACGGTAAAGGTAACTTGACCCTAAAGCACATTCATTTGGATCTTTGTGAAGTGGGTAAAGCCCTAGAAAAATTTCTCCCGACACCATTATTCTGTTCTAATCAACTCGCTTTCACTATTTTGAGCTCCTTCTCTACAAAAGACTCTTTGTCATTTCGGTTTCATGGTTTTACAATGCGGTGGTCAAAGTGTGGGCTGCCATTATTGTTTCTTAAAGCTTGGATCTGTCCTTTATCCTCTGTACCATTTGTGCCTATGTATATTTTTGAAAGCTAGGCTTCGTTTCTTGGCCGCCATAGTTATTTATAGGTAATCTCTCTTGCATGCATAAACTTCTGTTTTCTTTTCTTCTTTTTCGTATCACCGAACTCTTGGAAGTATTTGTGGGTTCTTTCATTTGTTTCTCCTAATTTACATCCGAGTTTGAAACTTCACGTGGGCCATGGAACTCTTGCTTCATCATCCAACATTGCTTGAGAGTTCGACCATTTGATTTTCTACGGTGAGTGTATTCTTCATCCCAATATGTGAAACTTGAAGTACTGGTTTCATTATGTACTATAATCATATTTCCCTAGTTTTCTTGTATCTGTCTTTCTCGGCCATTGCTAAAATTAACTTTGAAAAGACTTTGGGATTATGTGTTTGTTGTTATGAAACCCTTATTTACTTTGTACCTTTCTTTGTTTTACTGTGGTGGACATAGAGTACTTCCTTATTTCTGGATATTCATACTTTAGCCTCTTCTCTGTATGAGTTCTTTGTGCTAGGACAACTTGTTATCTCATCATTTGTTAAAATATAGTAGAATATGGTTATGAATTTATACAAATACAGGTTCGCACATTACTTGAGTCCATTCTGAAATATTTGGCTCAAATTTGTATTCTGGAGATTCTATTTGTTGTAATCCATTGTTTCAAGATCAACTTGATTCTTTGAAATTTTGTAGCACCTTTTGAGAATACTTGCTTTAAACTTTCAACATTGTAATCACTTGAACATTGAATTAACCATGAGTGTGTGTTTGAACTACCATTGTTTTATGAAAATCACATATATTGAATGCTTGACTATAACAATATTCTTGACCCTCTGAAAATAGTGTGTATTGTTTTTGAACCTATGCATAACATATTATTTCTAGAATTCTTTTTACAACTCCTACATGTTGGATAATTCAAGTCTTGTCAAAAATGTAGTTCCATCTTCTTTTGTGCTTCAATGTTTTACTTGAGCTTCACCTGTAGCTGCATCTGTATTTGATCAATTTCTTTACATAGATAGTTGTACTTCTTTGATATGGCAGCATCTCTGTATTCATTCTGAATGACTTCTATTTTTGTAACTACAAATCATGCATTCAATTTGATCTCTGAAGCTATTACTTGTAGTATTTCAGCATTGTATAATAATTTGATGAACAACTTATTTCTTCTAATTTGAAATTTATCCTTTCCCATAGAAACTAGCTCTGAAATTTTATCCTTTCTTGTAGTAACTAAACTTTGCCCGTAGCAACTAGCTTTGCCTGTAGAAACTAAAAATTTCCTGTAGCAACTGAACTTTGCCTCATAGCAACTAAACTTTGTCTGTAGTAACTAACTTTACTGTATCAACTAAACTTTACCCATAGCAACAAAACTTTTCTTGTAGGAAATAGCTTTTAAATTAATTCTTTTTGCCGTTCAACATGTCTACTGGCACACTTAGGAAAACAATTAGAAAATAATTAAGTTTTTGGCCTCTCTTATGTCCATGTTTTCTTCTTTCTTTTCTCTTTCTTATTTCTGAGTGAATAAAGCATACATGCAGTTTTGTTCTTCAAGTATAATACATCTCCTGTTACAAGAAGATTCATATGCACGAAGTATGATAGTGTAGGAATATGAATTGATCCCTGAGCTCATAACTGAAAGTTAATTCTTTTCTTCTTTTTTAGGTACAATGGCTTCTATAATGAAGATGAAGGAAAACAAAAGATGGAGATGAAGATGCTTCAATCGAAGAATAGAAACCCCAAGGAAATGATGGGTTCACTCATACTCCTTTGCTTTCTCTTTCATGCATGTGTACCTTTCTTTTCAGTAGTTGTACTTTACTTTTCAGTTACATCCCACAGCTTGTGTGGGAAACATTTGACTCTCCTTGTGAATAAAACATTGAATTTCGTAAATGAGTTGTATATTTCCTTGTGCATTCTAGCTTTTCTGTATGGATTGTATAATGAACTAAAAAACTTAGTAACATAATTGAATGTCTTAATCATGAAGGAAAGAACATTGATGAGAACTTGTAACATTCAGTAATGAACTCTAATTTTCTATAATCTACATTTCTATTTGCTACCTCAAAACTCAGCACTTCACCTAATTTTTAATATGTCGTCTTCATCAAGACAACATAGTTTTCCTTCAAGGATTTGTGTTCTTTTGCTGAAGATGACATGAAATTACAGACAATGTGATCTGTTCTATTTTGAGGCAGCACACATAACTACAGATTTCACTTAATCGTTAATTAATTCAGATAACATCAAAAATTCCTTAGCTTAGGTATACTTCACCCTAGACTTTTCATCATAACGACGAAGTTTTGAGTTTCCCATTTTTACACAAGTGCAAAAATTGTCAACATGTCTGACGATCCTGCGGGGAAAGCTGCTTGCTAGCTTAAAGACTAGTGCCTTGCTCTTGTCCATTGGGCATGGATTTTGAGCATGTAACCAAAATTTAGCTTTTCTTGAAAGGTCCAACCTTCCAAAACAACTAAAGCTGGAAATGATCTCGTGAATAGATCACGTGGATGAATGTACTTATTGAATTGAAAAAACATTGCAATGTGTAGGAACTACACTTATTGAAGGAAATCCTACTCTAATAATCACTATAAGATTTTCAATAACAAAGTGTTTTGAAACATACTATTCATAGGAATGGAAGTTCCTCTCCATTCAGCTTTGAAAGCTGAAAAGCATTGTGTTATTTGCAAGCTAAAATCATGTAAGGACCACTCCAAATTGTATCAAACTTTGAGTGTCTTCTTGGCTTTACATGATCAGCATCCCATTTTAACACAATATCTCCTTCATTGAAGATTTTGATTTGGCTTTCTTGTCAAAATTCTTCTTCATTTTTTTTGATTATTCTCCATATTCAAATGGGCCTTATCTCTTAGCTCTTGTAATTCCATTAACTCTGCATAACAAACCTATAATGGTTCATTCTCAAGTAACTCCATTTGATGTAGAAAATCTAATGTAGGTAATTAAAATGAAATAGGCATTCTTGCTTCTTTCCCGTATACAAGTTTGTATGGTGAATTGCCAACTGATCTTTTAGGAGTTACTCTGTCAGCCTAAAGTGCTGAATTTAACATAAAATGCCAAGATCTTTGATTATCCTTGAATGTTCTTCTAATGATCCTTAATATATTCTTGTTAGTACTCTCACTAAGCCATTACCTTGCGGGTAATAATTAGATGAAGAACTTAGATATATTCCATACTTGACAACCCAATCTATTATCTTTACATCAAGGAATGCTAAAGCATTGTCGATATGATAGTTGTTGGAACACCAAATCTATAAACTATTCCTTCATAAAAGGATAGTATCAAAGCTTCATTAGCATCCTTCAAGGATATTGCTTTAGTCCATTGTGTAAAATAATCTATAGCAATTAAGACCTACTTGTGTCCTTGTGATGATGGTGGGTTTATCATGCCAATAAATTCAAGGCCCCACTACATAAAAGGTTGATCAACTGAAATAAGTTGCAAGGGTAGCGAAAGCTAAACATTCTTTTCCGACAAAGAAAGCACATTTTCTACACTTTCTTATCCATTCAAAATAGTCCTTGAATATGCTAGGCCAATAGTAACCTGCTTTCATAATTTTTAAGATTGTAGTACATGGTGAGAAGTGACCTCCTACATGTCCTTCATGGAATCCTGATAGTATTTTCTAAACTTTATCATAATCAAACACCGCAAAGAAGATTCCATTTATATCTTTTTGAATAACAAATTATAAATGAAGATATAAGGTATAGCTTGTAATCTGAAATACCTTCATTTATTTTTTTCCATAACTTCCAGAGATAAGTTCCTTGCTGTAGATAATTAACCAAATCAGTCATCCATCTTGATTCTTGAATCTCGTGAATGAGCTCGGGTTGCTGATTTTCTGGTTGAAGCATAATTTCTTGCTCGATACACAATTTCAGCATGTTGTTTTGAATCATTTGGTTCTCGCACTTGCTATTTTTCCCTATTAGCAATTAGATGCTCACATAAACCTTTCCTTGAACTATCTTAGTAACCCAAAATCAACATCATATTCCATGACCTTTATTATCCAGTTTGCTCTTTTCTCATTCAATTCCTTATTTAGTAAGAATGCTTTCACACTTGGATGAGAAACAAGAATGTGGATTTTATTGTTTGAAAGCATATACTTGAAATTATTTAGTCCTCTAACTACTGAAAGTACTTGCTTTTCAAGAAATGTGTACCTTATTTCATAATCATGCAAGCTCTATCCAAAGAAAGCACTTACTAGGTTTACTCAATATTTTCATCATTGACTTGGTTAATATAGTGAGATTGTTTCAAAGCTCCTGCAAGTGCATACATTGTAAAATATTTATCAAATTTGGATTTGCAAGAGTAGGAGCCTAAGAGATAGCTACTTTGATTGCTTCAAATCCTTCTCTTCCTTCGCTGGTCCAAGAGAAAGTTTTCTCTTTCTTCAGCATAGTTGTGAGTGGTTTAACCAATTCTACAAAATATGGAACAAATCTCTTAACAAAGTTGATTTTTCCAAGAAAACTCTGTAATGTCTTTTTATGATGAGGAAATGATAGATGTGATATGGCTTCGATCTTGAAAGGATCAATTGCTAAACCCTGCTTAGAAACAATATGACCAAGTAGCTTTCCTTGATGTACTAGAAAATATAGACTTCAATGGATTCAAAGATATTCTAAACTACCTGCACAACTGAAAAGTCTGCCTTAAGTGCATTAGATGTTCTTTAGAATATTTTAAAAATACAGTAACATCATCTAAATAAACCAGGATGCATTTATTTAATAAGCTGTGAAAATCCATGTCCATTGCACATTGAAACGTTGCACCAGCATTTAAAAGACCAAAAGGAATCCTTTTGTAAGCATAAGTACCCCACTTGGTGGTAAAAGTTGTTTTGTATCTATCTTCTTCTCAAACTAAAATTTGATTATGTCCACTGTAACCATCTAGAAGAGATAGTCTATCTAAGCATGAGACTGTTCTTAAAATCTGATCCATATTTGGGAGTGGGTAATGATCTTTTAATGAAGCCTTATTAAGATCTTTGAAATCTACACATAGTCGATTTCACCGTTCTTCTTCCGAACAGAACAAGGTTGGCTACCCAACTTGAATGCTTAACTGGAAAGATAATACCTAATTCAATCAACTTCGATAATTCTTTCCTCATCAAAGGCTCTATTTTGGGATTCACAGGCCTCTATTTCTATCTAACAAGTTTAAAATTTGGCTGCAACTCAATTGTATGTTGTGCTAAACTAGGATCAAATCCTTTCAGATCTTGGTATTTCCAAGCAAAAACATCCTTAAACTCTTTGCAAAGATTAATAAATGACTGCTTTTTAGTTAAGGAACATACCTTCCCAAGAAATAGCTTTTTCCCTTCATCAATCGAGATCTCTTCATAATTGTCAGTGTGAGTTGACATTTTAGTCTTGACCTTTCTTAACTGATCATCAATGTTGAAGATGTCTTCTAATGTGACTAGACCTTGAGGCAGTTTATTTGTCTTCAACTAAACAATCTAGTCACCATATAAGTGTTGTAATTTATCTTGGTTAACTACAGAGAATTCAATTTCTTCTTTGCAAAAACTAGCATAGATTTGATCATCACTTTCAAAAACTTACCAATTTGAATCATTATCGTGCACCGAGGGCCGAAAATTAACTTTATATGAGGCTAGATTTTACTATTATCAATCTGTTATATAGTAATTCAAAACTAGCCCCAATCATTGCAAATATGTCTCGCATGCTTGTTTTCAGCTCTAGGAATAGACTGAATGTTAATAGCATCAAAATCTTCCATTAAGTCTGAAACTCGTGTCGTAAGACTTCATCAATGGGTTCTTACAAACATTGAAATTTCTTACTTGATTAATAACCAACTCAGAGTCACCAAAAATATGTATCATGCTTTGATACCTTTCATTCGACCAGAGTAAGCCATGAATTAAAGCTTCGTACTCACATACGTTACAAGTACATGAAAATTGGAGGCTCAAAGTTGAGAAATACCTTTCATTCATTGGGGAAGTGAGTATTAGACCTACTCCCTATCCCTTCTTGTTCTTAGCTCCATCAAAATGAAGCTTCCAAATCCCTTCTGCTGAATCTTCTATTTTGGACAACAAGGGAAGCGGCGTATTTTCTTCACACATACAATACACACCAAACAAGTTTTCTTCAACTATCTTAAAAGGATCATGAGAATGTTCTTCCACTATTTTTTCATCCATAAACATGTTAGAAACACCATCTAATGTTGAAACATGTGCTACCTCATCAAAATCGACCGATATAAGGTGAATAATTAGCCACTACATTTGAAGAGTGAGGATCAATATGAAATCGACCAATGGCTTTGAATTGATATTAACCTTAGTACCATAACGAGTAGTGAAAAATAAGGGCCAATCCGAAGAGATATAACCTCCTATTTTTGTTGTGAAATCTCTAGATAAACATAAGGCAAAGTATAGAGTTAAGTCTACAACAATAACATCTTGCAGAATAGAAACATTTGGGCAAGCATGTAACGCCACTTCAAGATTTTTGATTATACCAACCGTATTAGTTGTAGTTCCATCAAGCTGTAAGATGCTCATTTTTGTAGGCTCATACTACAAGCCCAATTTTTCTGCAATCATTTTTGCATAACTGCATGCTACTTGCACCACTGTCCACCATGTAATTACGAACTAAATGTTCACCGATAATTAGTGATAAATAAAATGGTGGTGGTTTCTTGATGTCATGAGCATTCAGAACTTTCTGAACCATCCACTTAACTTCTTTAATGTGGTCTTTCTCAAATGGTCCAAGGACCATGTCTGTCTTTTGAACTTCCTCTTCTGTTTTTGAAGAATTCTGCAGTGTAGCTAGTTCATGAGAAAGTAAATCTTGTTGTCTAGGAATACTTAGAGCATCCCACATTGAGATATTAACATTATGATTTTTCATTACATCAACAAAGTTAAAAGAAGCAACTATTTTAGAGACGAATTCAACTGTCTTAGAGTAGGCACTAATGAAAACCGATTCTGCTTGGCTACCTTAGATATCTCGTATAAACAATCTTCTTGGATTAGGTCAGTAGCTTTTTTTATGGCCTTTATCAATCTGAACAATTTTTTTTTTTAGAAAACAACGTTATTGGTTGAATTTGGAGTTGTAGATGTTGTCTTATCATCGTGACATGAGGCATGATAGGCCTATTTTTTTCTTTTGATTTTTAGCAGCCTTCCCTTGATCCCTAGTAGTGACTGCAATGAAATCCTCCTCATTAAAACTGACTAAATTCTGTTCAGGTGATTTTTGAACATGATTTTCTTGCTACCCACGCTCCATTTAAGGCATGAACAATGTTTCAGATTGAGGTTGTGCAACAAGATTCAGGTTCAGAAAAGCATTTGGGCAAGTTACAGCTGAATGAGGTTGATTACAAGGTTGACACCACTCTTCTGTAGCCATATTAACTGGGACTAAAGCATTAGATGAACTAGGAGCCTTTGGGTCAAACTGCCTTTGCTGGTAAGGTTGCCTATAATTTTGATTCTTTTGGTAGGGCTGATCGGTTTGTTGATTCTATTGATAGGGCTGATAAGGAGCTTGATAGGGTCTGTTAGGTAATGTAACTTTGTTATCAATCGAAGTCAATTTATTTCCCATAGTTTGCAATACTTTAAATACATCATCTGATGGGGCTACAACAGTGGCTCTATGATTGTAATAGGCTGAGGAATAGGTGCTAAATCTACCAAAATGGCATTGATGGCCTTGGTGCTAATTTTCCAGCTTGAATAAGACTATTTTCAGCTCAGATAGCAATATCATAAGCATTCAGAAGTGTCTCTCCACCCATTGACTGAATCATAGTTGAGATATCACTATTTAATGCTCTAAGATAATAAAGGAAAGCATGATCAACTTAAGGCTTGACACTTGCTAGAATTCTCTCCCAAGTTCTGGAAAAATAGATATTGAAGCTAGACATAAATTCATTGGGAGCTCTTTTAATAGTAGACAACTGTTCAATGAGAGACAAATGATCTGAATTATCCTGGAACTATTTCAGCAATTTTTCACCTAAGTTATCCCAAGTTCTTATGCTTCTAATTTCTAGGTTTCTATACCATTGCAAGGCCTACCCTTTTTAAAATGTATGCTAAAAGTCTTAAAGCTACATCTTCATGAGTGATATTATGGACTCGCACATAGGGCTACTATATCTTTAATATGTTAAGTCTGGTGTAACCTGATTTTCACCCATGAATGATGGCAAAATTTTCATGGCGGCATTAGGAATGTCATAGTAAATCGGGATTACTAATGGAATGCCATTAGTAAAGGTCATAAAATTCCTTAATGGTTGGATAGCCATTTTAAAAATTGGGATGTTAATTGAGAAATTGATGCGTGGTGAAGGAATATCAGGAGGAGGGTTAGTAAAACCAGGTCTATTATAAGGTAAAGTATTACCAACTCTTCTCCTTCTAGCAAAATTCAAAGGTAAAGAAACAAACTCAGAAGGAATTCCTCTTACCGATGATCTTGTAGTCACTTTAGGCATGGAACATGCTACAATACTAGTCTAAAAATAGCTCTGCGGAGTCGCCAAAAGATCCTTAAATCTTTAAAATAAATTGCTGCAACTTGCTCTAAAGTAAATTTTAATTGCTATAAATCTGCTTTAGAATTTGTAACTTGCATGCAAATCTGATTCGTTGTCCCACCGGGCATGTGAAAAACTGTTATCTTGCAATGAAGGTCGCACGATGGCTAGTGATTTGTTGCTTGAAGTGGAACACCTTTAGAAAATGAAACTTTAACTTCTTTGATGTTGGTGATATCTATGGTCTCCCAAATGGAGTGCTGCCAAAACATTATCTCTTGAAAGTGCACCCTGTAGAGAGATGGTTGCAGGTTTTCTAAGCTTGCACAAATGATCTCTCTCTTTCGTAGATACAATGGAAACACCTCAGGTCTGTGGGTATACTTATTTTGAGGTGAGTCTCCGGTATCAAGGCAGGTTCCTTATCGGTGTATCTTAAACTAGTATCTGGGATTTTGAGGGTAAAAGATAATCAGTAAATTGATTAAAACTAAGGTGATACACCAAATGTTTATGAGGACTTTGGTCGAGTATATGCACAAACCGATAGTGTGAAGTATTTTCTACCTTTCCAAGTTATTTTACAATCTTGTGTATGTTTATATTAATCTTGTGAATGCAAATTTCTTGATCAATCACCCTACCCTACTACAAATTCAACCTTTTCTACTTAATTTTAATGTACATGTTAACTTATTAGTAGATTCTCCCTCAATATAATAAAGTGTTTTGCTCTTAGACATTTTGCTTTGAAAAACTATTGGTTCGTGCATCAAGAATCCTTCCCAAATCAGTTGTGCATATACTCAGTCAAATTCCTCATACAAATTTGGTGTATCACCTTAGTTTTTATCATTTTATAGTCATCTTTTACCCTCAAACTCCCAAATACCAGTTTAGCATACACTGATAAGGAACCGGCCTTGATACTAGAGACTCACCTCAAAATAGGTATACCCACAGACCTGAGGTGTTTCCATTATATCTAAGAAGAGAGATCATTTGTGCAAGCTTAGAAAACCTGTAGCCATCTCTCTATAGGGTTCACTTTTGAGAGATAACATGTCAACTGCCAATATTCATTTTTCAATATTCTTGGAATGGCATGTTGTTATGAAATCCCTCACTCCATATCTAGTTCTTCTCTCAAAAAGACTCCTCACCCAAAATATCTACAAGTTGTTGTACCTGTGAAACTTCTGGATCCTTCAAGAAAGAAGGTTCGTGAAGCCCCAAAGGCCTGACAGAAGAATGGGGATGCCACTGCCCTGAATGTCCACTCTCGCCTCTTTGACCTTATTTTCCTATATTGATATTTTCTCTTCTCCTTATGAATGCTATTATACACACAGTCCAACAAGCTAAATATGATTACAAAATATTCTCTTACTCTTTTTTAGCAATTATAGAATCAACACTAGTACCTTGAGAGGTACTCTCCTTTCTTACACCGGAGTCTCTAATGAAGAAATCATGTTTTCCAACACAAGACACATTTGAATTCCTTCTTTGCTTATGAAATCAGTCACCAAGTTTCCAAAATCAAAATTGATAGTTTTGGATAATTGCCACATATTACTAGGATCCCATAGCTTATAATGCCCATGAGCCCTTATATCTGTTAAGTGAGCTACAACTTGCCACCATATATCATCCAAAAGATGCTCATATACACATAGTTGGAGCAATGGTCCAACAAACTCCCTTTCAAGGCCATCAATGTCCTCCATGTGTTCAAGATAGACATATGTTGAGCTGCCCCCAACATTGTTGCCTGAGTGCCTATTGAAAGTATCTAAAAGTTGATCAAAAGTTGTTGGTTTGGAAATTACAACAGCTGCAATTTTACACCAAAGTGTCCCTTTGAGGCTCCTCCTCATGTTCTAGTTGCTCTATAGAGTCTTCTTTTGTGGGTGTAGGCTTCCTTGCATTATTTTACCACATATTTTCTTTGAACTCCTATAGGTGTTGTCTTTCTTAGGTGGCTATCAATTTAGCAGCTCCAGCTTCGATTATTCCATTTCTCACATATTTTTAGATTTTCCATTACATCCTCTTTGCTTTGCATATATACCAATTCCTTCTCCTGAGCTAGAATAATTTATCTAATAAGCAAAGTTTTACTAATGTAATTATTTTTCTTGATGGAAATCCTACCTTTTTCTATAGAATCTTCTTCTTCTTCAAATGAGTTCCTTTGTAATTCGTGGACCGACATATGATGACATTACTTGGGCTTACTACGAATCTTCATCATGTAATAATCTGAAAATGACATATTATCTCTGAAACCCTTACTCAAAGATTGGTATTTCCTTTAACAAAATCCTAATCAATCACTTCTATTGTCGCCCTTTATCATTTTTCTCACCATGTTCCTTATTGTCCCTAGATCTGCTTTGATTCAAATTTTGAGTGAGTTGACTTAAATACAAGTTAGTGGCTTCCTATTGTTTCACCATGTTGGTGAACATTTCCTTCATAAAACTAACATTGAGATATTTTCAAACTACCATATTGTATACCATTGTCTTTATCATATAGAAGACAAAGTAATATGTGCCATAAAATTATCAAGGGGGGAACAACTTTTCCAAACCACTTGATTAACTATTTTGAACTTGGTCTAAATATTTTAGTCTATGTATGTAACGGTCAAAAGTGGTTGAGCTCAATCATGTAGACCTTTTTCATTGAGCAACATAGGTGTTATGGATCAAGAGTTAACAGGGTGAAGTATGATCATATAGCATGCAGATAAGGCCAAAGAAAGGAATAATCAGATAACATGTTTTACCTTAATATTTGCTAAAGGAACCTTGTACTTTCTAAGGGAGAATAAAGTCAAATACAGGTGGTAGTGACCTTGCTAGAAGATAAAGAGATGTCAACATTAGAGCCTAAGCTTGGAGGTGGTCCCCATCATGATGGAATATTTGGATGAATTATTTTGCAAGTATTGCAAATATTGTATTTTGATTTTGCTCAATACACAGGAGTATTTTTGCATGCCTCCACAAAAGGACATATCAACAAAAGGACAAAATTGCATGCACTAGGAGAAGACTTGCTCATCAAGCAAGATTTATTATTAGCAAATTATTCACCCATGCTTTTCTTAAAAATAGAACAATCAACTTCAGTTTGATTGTATGTAATCAAAGGCTATTAATGCCTCCTTGTACTAGTTTGATTTATTTTATTCCTTTATTTATTATTAAATAAAGGATAAAAATAGGATGCATGGGCAAGTACAACCTTATTCTATTTTTAGGAAGGGTGGGTGAATCAATTTTGCTATATATTGTGTGCCTTGGTAAAGCACAAGGAGGACGTTTTACAAGAGTGTTGAAGAAATTTTATGCTATTTTTGCCCTTTGAATGTGAAGTATTTTCTGCCTTAACAATTATTTGTTGTCTTGTGTATGTTTCCATTAATCTTGTAAATGTTGAATTCCCTAATTAATCATCTTACCCTGTTGTAAATTCGGTGATTTTTGCATGATATTAATGTGTATGTGTAACTTAGTAGTATTGTTGTGATTATATCCCTCAAAACATCAAAGTATTTACCCTTAAATATCTTCAAAAATCTGTTGGCCTCATGTGCATCGAAATTAATTACATATCAAATGTGCATGTACTCGATCCAATGACCTCATACAAGTTTGGTGTATCATCTCGCTTTAATCTCATTTTACAGTCATATTTTACCCTTAAACCCCATAAAATTAGTTTAGGATACATCAATAAGGAACCGACCTTGATACTGGAGACTCACCTCAAAATAGGTATACCCATATACCTAGGTCGTTTCCATTATATCTACGAAAGAGAGAGATAGAATTTGCAAGATTAGAACACCTGCTGCCATCTCTCTGCATGGTGCACTTTTGAGAGATAACAAGAACCATATAAATATAAAGTTATGAGACCATAATTAGGGGCCAAGCACTAAGCACTACTATCGTCACCTAAGGTCGCATCCATTAAAGGATCCATTTGCATCCATCTAGCTACATCACAAAGCATAAGGTTGGTTCATCTCAGTATCACACTACATAGGAGGGAAATTTACTCTATTTCATCCACCATTTTATTACATTTTTACACGTAGTTATTGTTCATTACTGTCACAATGTGCGATTGGAACAAGAGCACCAAGGGCATGATTACACACACACACATAGAACTACATCAGTCTAATATGAAGTGTATCCCTCATTTAGTAAGTCCACCATTGTGGCCATTGAGGACACTATAACCCCTTCATATGCATCTTTCTTTTTTAGGGGTTTGATGTTTTTCATGGGGTTTTACAGGTCTCATCTTAATTTTTGATTTACAATGACATCCAATGTGGTTGAACAATTAATGTGATAGGAAGAAAAGGCAAAAATCATTTAGTGACATCTCATAGGAGGGTTTCAGACTATTTCCGCAGACTAGGGCACCCATATCTCGACCAGGGCACACATGGGTGCCCCTGTCCCTCTCCAAGCACCCCATTCCAGCCAAAGAGCTCAAATCTAGACTTTCTTAGGCTTTTGTGTGATCATTTTGTCCTCCCATTTGTTTGGTTCACACTGCAACATAGTCCAACACCTTCGTCGAATCAGCTAAGCTCTTCCTAACCCTCTTTGCTCATTAGGGTTTCACATTTCTATTTACTTAGTTGTTTGGGTCATTTTCTTTATGCATTTATCTATTATTTACTGTTATTCTTAATATTAGATTAACTTAGAATAATTCCACATGTTATTTAATCAAGAACAATCCTCACACTCTCATAAAAATTACATGGATTTTGAGATGTAGTGCAATACACGATCATAAGTTCACTCGTCTAGTGACCACCATGGTCCTTCTGACTCCCAATATTGCATCTTTCTTTTTCAGATTTGATGTGGTTTTGCAGGTGATCATCTCTTTTACAAGTTATAGGCATCTTCTCGCAATCAAGGTGTGACATATAGATGACCAATAATGACTATCAATGACACTTGTGTGACACCAAAAAATAATGTTCCAACCATATTCGTAGTAATGGGTGCCTAGTAGAGGTCTCTGGTGCTTAGGCACCCTCGCCCTAGTCTAGTTTCCTGGTCTAGCCTTATACGACAGCTTACAAATTTCATAGTTCACAATTACGATGGTATTTTCTTCCTAGTAACTAGTTTCCCTAGTCTAGATCAGTTCCAGAAAGCATAAAATATAGCTAACTCAATCCTTCCCTCTCTTGCTCTTCAGGTTTATTTTGTTCAATTAATCCCTATACATTTAGGATTCACTCCTCTTCGGGAATATTATGCAATGGAGCTGGTTAGTGGGGCTTGACCCCCTAACCAACCAGTTACCAAAAAACTAGCTCTATGCCACACCAACCGATCTCATCGGGTTATAAAGGGAGCTCATATTTATTTAAAGGGTCTTCTGGGAGAGATGCGTAAGGAGGCAAAACAAAGCATTTTGGAAAACTAAAAATTGAGGCACTTAGAGGCCAAACCAAGTCTTGGAGTAAACTAGGAAGTTGTACAAAATTCAAAGACAAATTTGGTGATATAATTTTTTTCCTATTTTGGAGTTCATAAGCTATTTTTGTAAAGTAGTTTGTGATGTTTTTTTCGAGAACTAAGGACAATTGTCATGCGAAGCAAAGAACAAATACAAAGAGAATTTTTTTTTTTTTTTCAAAGCTCATGGGTTCTCAGGGACTTCTGACAGTTTATAAAGATTCATTATTTGATTTGTAACAATTTAATTGTATTTGTAAGTCTAAAAATTAATAGATCAGATTCTAAAAGAACCCGAGGACATAGGAATTCTGAGACCCATAAAAAATCACCGTGTCATGTGTTTCTAATTTTTTCTTTCATATTTTTTTATATTTTAGTTATTTAACTAATAATCGAGTTTTGGCAATAAATTAATAAGTTTTTACAATTTACGAGAAAATTATTAAATTGGGTAAAATTAAAATCTGTTGAATCAAATGGTTAACTGAGTTGAATGAATTTTGGGAAATTCAAATTAGGAATTTAGTCATTTTTAAATACATTTGGATCTCGTTAATAATTCAAAATTTTTAATTAGATTCAGTTGGTAAAAAATGTTAGAATCTAATAAGATTTAAACATCTCGGAAAACAATTAACTAGTGAAGTTTTTTTATGGTTTTTACGGATCACCCTACTTAAAAAAATACACATCATCATTATTTTTACATCCCCGATTCTCTATACAATATTATCATTTTTGACAAGATTTTGTTCTAGAGGATTCCATACACTTATCTCGAAGAGAAATAGACGTGGGCCAATGGACATCCATATAACTCATAATAAGAAGAGTACAAGTCTTTAAAAAATATTGTATAAGAAGGGGTGCACATGGATACAATGCAAATGAGTATGTCGTTATATTATATAATATTAACAAATTTATCTAATTAATTTACTTTGCAGGACATACTTTTTGACCTATGAAATTTTTGGAGAACCTAACAAAATGATGTAGTGTGTGGGCCATCTGACATTAGTATAAAAAGAATAATATTTATGTAAATTCTTGAGGCAGTGAATATGTGTACACATATTTTTTCTTCTAAATCTATGAGAAATGTTGAAGATTCAACTTTTTAATATTGCTTTGGCATTTTGCATTTACAAAAACATTTTTTCTTGGTTGTATGTTGGTCTAGTTAATATTCCCTATGCTTAGAGATAAACTAATGTCTATTTTATTAGTAATGTTTCAAATTTTCAAATTTGCTATGACCCTTACATTGTTTAAGATTTATTATTAATATAATATGTTCCCTTATATTTTTAATTATTTTCTATTTTTATTTTGTTTACAATTTTTTTCCTATATAAATTTATTGTAAATTATTAAACCATATAATAATGTAATCTATGATGATCCCAAAACTTACAAGACCACTAAATCAAGTTTTTAGGTTGGAAACTATTAAATAAGACATATGTTTGTATCAATTATTAATATCTAAGTTTATAATTTGGTGTATTTGTATTTTTATAATGTTGATAAGAATTAATCGATGGGAATTAAGGTGGTTGAAGCTAACACACGCCATGCTTGGAAAGTGATGACATATTGGCGTGGTTGACAAATGGTTTGATCTTGATTATCCACATTGAAGATTTTGGAATTTTTTAACATTAGTCATCACCAGAGCGCCGCATCATGGGATTCTTTAACTACTTTAAGTGCATTATAAATAGCATCAAGCGCACTAGAATTGAACTTGTGATCACCACACCTGACCAACGTGAGGATATACACCTTTCCTTTCTTCTCTAAACCGCACATCATCACTATCTCTATGTCCCTAATTCTCTTGATATGATTTTCACTAGAATATTCCCTCCATGTATCTAACGATAAATATACTAGAGCCAATGTCCATCAATAGATCCCATGATAAAAACACTATAAGTCCTTAAAAATATTACATAAGAAGGGTTGCAAAGGAATACAATGTATAGAAGTATGTTAGTTATTATATAATATTAACTAGCTAACATCACTAATTTAATGCAAGGACACATGTTGTGACCCATGAGATTTTTGGAAAAGATAAAAAAATGATGTGATGCGTGGGCCCTCTAACATTAGTAAAAAAGAACAATATTTACGTTTTTTCATGGGGAAGTGAATATGCGTACACATTTTGTCTTGTAAATTTTTAGCAACGCAAAAAATCAACTTTTGATATATTACTTACGCATCTTCTCTTCTACAAAACCTGAGTAATTTTTTTCTTATTTGTGTGTTGAGAGTTAATGTTCCCTACACTTTTATGTAGCTGATGTATATTTTATTAATAATGTTTAAAGTTTTTTATTTGTTACGACCATTACATTGTGTCGAAATTTATTTTTAATATATCATGTTCCCTTGATTTTGAATTATTTTCTATTTTCATCGCGTTTACAATTTATTTCCTATATCATTTCAATGTACATTATTAAACCATATAATAATGTAATTGCAATGATACCAAATTTTTAGAAAGCCATTAGAACAAGGATTTTTAGGTTCGTGGCTATTAAAATAGGAAAATTGTTTGTATCAATTATTAATATTTAAGATTATAGTGGCGTAGTTGTGACCTCTCACATTGTGTGTGCCTCCTGTCACACATGGTAGGATTCATTTACAATATAGTCCAACATGAACTCAAGCATTTTATAATGAAATTTTCATCTTTTACTTTCAAATGCCCTAAAAAAATTTAGCTCTTTCCTTGATGGATTAACAAAATCATGGAAAAAAAGCACCATGAAACCAAAAATCATGTCAATCTTTCTTTTAGATCCTATTATTCTTTTCTTCATGCAACTAATCAAGTTTCAATGTAATTTTAAGTTCCCAAGAAAAATTCTCATCTAGGAGAAAGGTAAACAACGTCATGAGTTTCATCGAGAAATAAGAAAATAATAAATTTGAATTGAAATACAATATTTCATTAGAGTAACGGGAAAATCAGGATTAGCATGAGAAATTTTGAGAAGAGAGGTTCTTTCTTATGAGGGAAGGGAACATTTGAAAATTAGGGGTGACAACTTGAGGCTTCCTACAAGTTATCACATTTTCCTACCATGGGGAAAATTTTAATCTCAACATCAAAATGAAGAATCTAAACAACAGAAGGTTGTGTGAATACCTAATACGGGTGAGAAAGGAATACGAATAATCTGATCTGTAACACATTGAGGAGTAACCCATAGAAGCACTAGAAGCACTATCACTCCTCAAAAGATTGATTCATTACCCTATAAGTTGTTTTTTCATGAAAACGATGGGAAGAACCTTGATAATATTAGTGGTGTTGATGCAACAAAGACAAAAGATTTGTATTCAAGTTATGTATGAGGTCATACCCCATATTTGGTGTTCCATACTAAGGCATTTCAAGATTTTTGTCAAGAGGGTAAGCACTCTTATAATCTCAATTCAAGTGATGATAGTGACAACAATGAACTATTCCAGTTTTGCCATCATTCTAGGGAGGGAAAAGGGGTTAGTGAAGAGCACATAGATCCTTTTGCTCAAATTCAAAATATTTTGAGCATAATAGTGTGGGACCCCAGTGTTATGTTGAGAACCATAAAAGGTAGAGTTTCGATTTTCAAATCAATATGACAAATAATATCATTACTACGGGTTGGATAAAAGAAGATCAAACATCAATTTGGAGGAACATATGAAATATGTGGTGAACATTAGTAGGATCATGAAAAACCCGTGGTTTCAACTCACGAGACAAATGCAAGGACCAAATACATATCACCTCACATCCAAAAAACCTCAAAACAAGCAACCACTATCACTCTAAAGAGAACCCTGAGTGAAAATATACATGCAACCCTTCTCTTCGGTTGATAAAATGGTAACTTCTTTGATATGTGGGTGACTCGAGTTGAGAAGAACCTCCAGAGCGTGTTATTTCACTGGATTAATCACCTAAACTAGTTCTCTAGTGGGGTTGAGGGAGACAAACAAACACAAAATTAATGGAGAGCATGTAAAATAGGTGACACACCAACGTTTTGGAAACTTGTGGCTGCACAACACACACTAAATTAACTACTAAATACATGAGAACAATCGAGTCATCTTTTTTTAATGGGATTTTACACTTCACAAAAGGCATTAAAATACACTTAAAATGATTTGTAAAATCTTGAAAAACTACAATGGAGGTTTTTGAAATTTGTGAGCATGTAAGGGAAAGAAATAATTAACTAGAACACATGATAACTCACCGTAACACACTTCAAAAGTTGTAAATGGAGGAAAATTGGGATTTTATTACTTCAACAAGGTACTCTAGTGCAAAATTATATATAGACTAAGCATGACATAAAAATAAGCTCTCCCTCTTACTTGTAAAGTAAGGGTACATATAGCAAAAATGATGAGGAGATGACTCAACTTAATCTCCAAAAATAACACTCCCTACATCAGTATGATTGAAAATAGCTAGTTGGAGACAAATCTACTAGCAAAAATAGACACCTCCATGCACAATTTGACCCCGAGTGGAAAAATAAAATAACTAATAATAAAAAATCTATTATTGTTATACTTGATGTCTACAAGGGATAAAAATATTTTGGATGATCTATTTCTCATTTCTTAACTCAATCAAAGTCCTTGTTGACTTTATCAACATTCCCTTTGCAAAAATAAGGTATTTGTCTCCCTTCTTAGCATAAGTTAGGTAATCTGTTGACAATTATTATACTTGTGAAAAAATGGGCAACTCAAAACTTTGTTACGATGGATAGCATTGGTGAAGTATACCTAAGCTAGGGGAGTTTCTTTCAAAGAATATGGTTACTATTGAATTAATTCATGATTACATGAAATCTGTAGCTATGTGTGCTGTTAAAAATGTAACAGATCACATAGTCTGCAATTTCATGACTATTTTTAGCAAAAGAAAACAAGGCCCAAAGGATAGCTATGTTATCTTGATGAAGACATTCAATTGCAGAATAGATGAAATGCTAAGTTTTGGGACAACAAACATAAGTGCTGATTGAAGAAATCAAAGTTAATTACTAGATGTTACAAGTTTTCTTTAATGTTATTTCCTTTGTGATTAAGACATTCAATTGTATTACTGAGTTTTTAATTCATCATTAAATCCACACAAAAAGTTATAATGTAGAAAGAAATGCACAACTCATTTTTCATAATTCAATGTTTTATTCATAAGGAAATTTCAAATGTTTCCCACACAAGCCATGGGGATGTAACTAAAAGTAAAGTACAACTACTAAAATAAGAGGTACACATGTATGAAAAAGAAAATAAAGGAGTATGAATGAACCCATCATTGCCTTGGGGGTTTTCTTCTTTGGTCGAGACATCTCCATTTCCAGCTTTGTTCCTTCTTCATCTTCATTGTGGAAGTCACTGTACCTAAAAAGAAAGAAAGAGAGAACTATCAGTTACGAGCTTAGGGATCAATCCATATTCCTATATTGTCCTAATTCATGCATATGAATCTCTAAACAATAGGAGATATAGTTTACTTGAAGATCAAACTGCATACATGTTTTACTCACTCAGAAAGAAGGAGAAAGAAAAAAAGAAGAAAACCAGGGAACATAAGAGAGGTTAAAAATCCTAAATAATTTCTAACTATTTTCTTAAGTGTCCAAGTACATGCTGCAACCAAGAAGAAATAAATTAAGTCTTTCACTATAAGCACATATTGCATATTTCGATGACTCCTATCCTATGGAATAAAATAGATAAATCTTAATTACATGTTGGAATAAAGGAAGAATGTAACTCAAGTTTTAGTAACTGTCCTCCTAAAATGGAAGAAGTTACAGGACAGAAGAGAGATTGGCAAATAAAATTACATGTTTTAGTTTTCAATCAAGAAGAAGATTCATATTTCAAGAAACTCAAGTTAATCAAAAAAAAGGGTTACAATCAAAATAATGAAAAAAAATAAGATTTTGGAAAAAAATTCCATGGCTTCGCCATGAAAAATCAACATTTCAATTTTTCAAAGATGCGGGAAATAATACTATCAAGGAAATAAATAATCTAAGTAAAAGAAAAAGATTACAGTATTCCAACAAAGTGACAGAATCATCTTCAATCAAAATAAGAAGCACTTTTGGAAAATTGAAGTACAACCTAGTGAACCAAATAGGAAAAATTCTACAACATAGGTACAGATTCAGATAAAAGCATAATCCTTTTTGACAAAGTAAGGATCAAATAAGTACAACCATTTATGCAAGGAAAAGATCAAGTATGGATGAATCATAAATTTCTTAGCAATAAGCTCAAGGTACAGAAGTGAATACAAAGCACCATAAATCAGGTTGCAGCAACAGAAATGACGTATGCAATACATATAATAACTTCAGGAAAGCATACTATGAAGCTTCATGATTTATAGTTGAACAAATGATAAGCATGCAAGTGTCTAATTGATCATTTCAGGATACAAGATTTTATTTAATTAAAGCAAGTGCTTCATGTTTTAATACACAATTGAATGGAGTATCAAAACACCAACTAAGTGTGTCAAAATGTAGTACAGAAGCATCAAAGTGGCATAAACTTAAATGTGTGAGCATCCTAAGAACTCTAGGTTGTAAAATCAATAAGAAAACAAGAATCGGAGTTTTCATAAGCCATTTTAAAAATATGCAGGATTTGACCTCAAAAGTTTCTTGATAGAACATAAGTAATAACACTCAGAAAAATCCACAAAATGTGGAGTTTAAGAGATCAAAAGGAATGATGGTATAGTGTTATAGAGAGTGACTAATAGATCGAAAAATGCTACAAGATCATTCCCATAAGGTACAAGAAGCAGCTCCAAATTATTCATAGATCAAGTTAAGGGCCGTAAATGAAAAGTTACATAATCAACCTCAGAGTTCAAAAAGTATGCAACTACATGTTACAAGAGATTAACCCAAAAGGTGAGACTTCAGAGTTTTAAAAAGCATCAAAGTATTCAAGTCTTGGGATGAAATAAAACTCAAATAAAGAACAAAATATTTCGTAGTTTTAGTCAAGAATAGAAAAGTTACCAGAAACTTTTATAAAAGAGCTTTGCATAATGATAGAATAAGGTTTTAGTAGAAAAATGCAAAATATGTAGACCATATAAAAGGAATCTTATTATTAGTGTCTCGAGAATCAAATGGCAAAAACAATGAGGATACAGATCTTGGTAAAACTCAGATAGAGGTCAATAACAGACTCACCAACAATAAATGAGAAGTTTTGAGCTTAGAATACTACTACCCAAAACAATGAAAGCTACATAAGTGACAAATACCTCAGACTTGAATTTGCAATGAAGGAGGATACAAAGTAAATGTTGCACATGAAATGGCTCTCAAATCAAGCTCAAGGATCTAAGATGATCAAAAACCACAAAACCATAATTTTCTCAAAACTTTCAATACCCAAATGGAGTAATGAAGAAAAAATGAGCTCATAAAAAGTTATTCGAGCTATATAGCGAGAAAACACGATATCATAGAGTCTTTTCAAGCTCTTTTTATCAATGGCTGAAGCGTGAAAATACAAAGAAAACCAAAATTTAATTATAGTGCATGATGAAAACCAATATTTCAAAACTTTTACGAGATGTTATCTACACAGAGTTGAAGAATTTCTCAAAACTCGCGTCTACGAGTACCCATGTCTCAGAAAGCATAGATCCTGCCAATAAATGAAGACCCATTAATGTGTAGCAATGAAATGGAGTAAGAAAAAGAACTCACCGACTAAATTGGATTTATCAAAACCCTTGAAGTCATTGAATTTAGAGAAATAAGTGGAAGCTCAGAATGAGTTTCAACTTGAAATGACCAAGGTCGAACCACGAAACCACATAAAATGCAAAGAAAGAAAGGATTATCAATATTTCTGAAAGAAAAATGGCAATGATGAATCAACAATGATACCCAAGGAGGTCGGGACTTACCTTCCCTCATCAAATAGAGGAATGGTTACAAAAATCCGCAGAGCTCGAGTGCAAAGAACGGTGTCTACTAAGAATCCTCACATGACTTTACAACACACAAAGATCTTTTGAACAAAACTGAGATTGAACCAATGAGAAAGATCACAACACCTCCTCAGAAAACTCAAATAGAGTGAATGACAAGAAAATATAGGTGCAAGAGAAGATCCAAAGAACCAATCTGCAATGGGAGTCGAGCTTCAAGTTACCAACAATGGCGTCAAAATTTTTTTCCCCAGGGATTTTCCCGTAGACAGAAGATCCAAATGAAATGATTATTAGAAACCGATTGACCTTTACCACCTGAGCCCAAACATTGGGTTAGTTTGAACTCAACCACCATCAAAGATCAATGGTCATAAAGCAAAAGGACAACAAATCAACACTCAAGGATTGATCCCCAAGTTCAAAGAAAAATACCTAGGTGAGATGCCATCGAAAAAATTCAATACAAGCCAAAACCCTAACTACAGTTTCAAGATAATGGCCTGAGATATCAAAGTACAGAGATCAACAATTACAAAATGATCACCAATATCAAAGTGAACTCTACCTGAGTCAGCCATGTCACCAACCAACTATTGAAGGGGTGAGTCATCGTCACGAGGGGGCCAGCCCCATGATTAAAAAAAAATCATTGCATTTGAAATGTCAAAAGGATCAACTATAGTCCAACTTCAAATAATGTAAAGTGCCGACCAAATCATGTTCACCGATGATCACCCAAAAGGTAAGGGTTATAAACTATAGTCAAGTGTTATCCAAATGCAAAAGTTGACAAGTATTACATGGTCGTGTTTAATCGAAGGTGACAACTATATATTATAGCATGTGTTACCAAGGTGGCCTTTTACAAAAGTGCCCCCATATACATTTTAAATTCAATAATGTGCTAAGTCCATAAAGGTGGCCAAATCAAATGGATATAAGTGATCAAGTGCAAAGGTGGTCCCCACGGTCAAGAGATTTGAAGATGATCAAAATTTATTGTAGTATGTCACCAATGTGACCACTTAGATAATGAATGTCAACATCAGAATCTGAGCATGGAGGTGGTCCCCATCAAATGGATGTGTGCATGGTTATTTTTGCAAATATTGCAAGTATTGTAATTATTTTGCTCACAAACAAGGAGTTATTTTTTGCATGCCTTCACAAGAGGACAGAACATACAAGAAGACGAATTCACATGCACAAGGAAAGAGACTTGTCCAGCAAGCAAGCTTATTATTAACAAATTATTCACCTTTATTTTCTTACAAATAAAACAGTCAACTTCAGTTTGATTGTAATGTAAATAAAGCTATTAATGCATATTTGTAATTGCATGTTCTATTTTTATTCCTTTATCTATTATTAAATAAAGGATAAAAATAGGATGCATGGGTGAGTACAAGCCTTAATCTATTTTTAGGAAGGGTGGGGAAAAATATTTTGCTATATATTGTGTACTTTGGCAAAGCACAAGGAGGAATTTTTGGATATAGGAGTACTGAAGCAATTTCTGCCAGTTTTTCCCTTTAAATGTGAAGTATTTTCTGCCTTTCCAAATTATTTGTAGTGTTTTGTATGTTTCAATTAATCTTGTGAATGCAAATTCCCTAATTAATCATCTTACCCCATTGTAAAATTTAGTAATTTCTGCATGATATTAATGTGCATGTTTAGCTTAGCAGTATTGTTGTGATACTTTCCCTCAATACCTCGAAGTGTTTCACCCTTAACATTCTCAAGAAAACTATTGGTTCGTGCATCAAGAATGCTTTCACATATCAATTGTGCATATACTCATTCAAAGCCCTCATATAAATTTGGTGTATCACCTTAGTTTTAATTATTTTACAGTCATCTTTTACCCTTAAACCCTAGAAATCAGTTTAGGATACATCAATAAGGAACTAACCTTTATACCGAGAGACTCGCCTCAAAATAAGTACACCCACAGACCTAATGTGTTTCCATTGCATCTACGAAAGAGAGAGATCAATTTTTCAAGCTTAGAACACCTACAACCATCTCTCTACAGGGTGTACTTTTGAGATATAATAGTTTTTGGCATGCCCGATGGGAGAGCGCATCGGATCTGTATGCAAGTTATGACTATCTATAGTAGATTTACAATAGTTACGAAAGTGAATTTCGGGAGCAAGTTGCAGCAATTTATTCTAAAAAATTTAAGATCTTTTGGCGACTCCGTAGGGCTAATTTCAAACTAGTATTGTAGCATGTTCCATGCCTAAGGTAACTACAAGATCATCAGTAAGAGGAATTCCTCCTGAGTTTGTTTCTTTAGCTTTGAATTCTACTAGAAGGAGAAGAGTTGGTAATACTTTACCTTATAATAGGTATGGTTTTGATAACCCTCCTCCTAGTATTCCTTCACCATGTGTCAATATTTTAATTCAAATCCCAGTTTTTCAAATGGCTATTCAACCACCAAGGAATTTTGTGACCTTTACTAATGGCAGCCCATTAGTAATCCTAGTTTACCATGACATCCCTAATGCTGCCATGAAAAGTTTTCCATCATTCACTGGTGAAAATTAGGTGACACCTATAGAGAACATTAAAGATGTCACAGTCGTATGTGCAATTCATAATATTACTCATGAGGATGTAGCTTTGAAACTTTTAGTTGCATCTCTTAAAGGACAAGCCTTGCAGTGGTATATAAATCTAGAGATTGGATGCATAAGAACTTGGGATGACTTAGGTGATAAATTGCTGAAAATTTTTCAAGATAATTCAAATCATTTATCTCTTATAGAATAACTATCTACCATTAAAAGGTCTCCCAACGAATTTATGTCAAGCTTCAACATCCATTTTTCCAGAACTTGGGAAAGAAATCCAGCAAGTGTCAAGCCTCAATCTAATCACGCTTTTCTTTATTATCTTAGGGAATTAAATAGTGATATTTCAACTATGATTCGGTCTATGGGAGGAGAGACGCTCCCAACAGCCTATGATATCACCATCCGAGCTGAAAATAGTCTTATTCAAGCTGGAAAATTAGCACCAAGGCCTTCAATGCCTTTTTTGGTAGATTTAGCACCTCTTCCTCGACCTATCACAATTATAGAACCTATTGTTTCTGCCCCATCAGATGATGTATTTAAAGTTTACAAGACTATGGGGAACAAGTTGAATTCAATTAAGAATAGGCTTGCATTACCTAGTAGACCTTATCAGGCTCCTTATCAACAAAATTAGCTAAATCAACAAAATAGGCAGCCTTACCAACAAAATCAAAATTATAGGCAGCCTTATCAGCAAAGGCAATTTGACCCAAAGGCCCGTAGTTTATCTAACATTTTAGTTCTAGTTAATATGGCTACAAAAGAGTGGTGCCAACCTTGTAATCAACCTCATTTAGCTACAAGTTACCCAAATGATTTTCTGAACATAAGTCTTGTTGCATAACCTCAATCTGAGACATTATTTATGCCTCAAATGGAGAGTGGGCAGCAAGATACTCAGGTTCAGAAAGCACCTGAACAAAATTTAGTTAGTTTTAATGAGGATGATTTCATTGCAATCACTACTAGGGCTCAAGGAAAAGCTATTGAAAGTCAAAAACAACAAAATAGGCCTGTTCTGCCCACATCACTGATAAGACAACATCTACAACCCCAAAACCAGCTAACAGTCCCACTATTCCTCAAAAAACAACAAGTGTTTCAGCTGATAAAGGACAATAAAAATAGCTACAACTTGACCCAATAAGATTGTTTATACCTCAGATATCAAAGACAGCTGAAGTAGAATCAGTTTTGTTAAGGCCTATGCTAAAACAATTGAATCTGTCTCTAAAACTATTACTTCTTTTAACATTGTTGATGTAATGAAAAGGCATAATGTTAACATCTCAATGTGGGATTCTCTAAGTATTCCAGACAACAAGATTTACTTTCTCATGAACTAGCTAAGTTGCAAATTTCTTCTAAAACAATAGAAAATGAAGTCCAGAAGGAAGACATGGTCCTCGGAACAATGGAACAAGATCACATCAAAGAAGTTAAATGGATGGTTTAGAAAGTCTTAAATGCTCATGACATCAAGAAGCCACCACTGTTTTATCTATCACTGATTATTGGAGAACATCTTGTTCATAATTGTATGGTGGACAGTGGTGCAAGTAGCACAGTTATGCCAAAAGCAATTGTAGAAAAATTGGGTCTACAGTATGAGCCTATAGAAAAGAGTGCCTTATAGCTTGATGGAAAGGTATGTTCCTCAACTGAAAAATAGTCATTTATTGATCTTTGCAAAGAATTTAAAGATGTTTTCGCTTGGAGATACCAAGACCTAAAAGGGTTTGATCCCAGTTTAGCACAACATACTATTGAATTATAGCCAAATTCTAAACCAGTTAGGCAAAACCAGAGGCATGTAAATCCCAAAATAAAGCCTCTAATGAGGAAATAATTATCTAAGTTGATTGAATTAGGTATTATCTTTCCAATTAAGCATTCAAGTTGGGTAACAAATCTTGTTCCTATTAAGAAGAAGAATGGAGAAATCAGATTATGTGTGGATTTCAGAGATCTTAATAAAGCTTCATTAAAAGATCACTATCCACTTCCAAACATGGATCATATTTTGAGAACAGTTTTCTAGTTCAAATAAACTATCTCTTCTAGATGGTTATAACGGATACAATAAAATTTTATTTTGAGAAGAAGATAGGTACAAAACAACTTTTACCACTAAGTGGGGTACTTATGCTTACAAAAAAGAATGCCTTTTGGCCTTTTAAATGTTGGTGTATCTTTTCAACGTGCAATGGACATGGCTTTTCACAACTTGTTAAATAAATGCATCCTTGTTTATTTAGATGATGTTACTATATTTTCAAAGATTTTGATGAACATATGATACATCTAAGATGGACTTTTCAGTTATGCGGGTAATTTGGAATATCTTTAAATCCCAAAAAGTCTATCTTTTTCAGTACATCAAGGTAAACTACTTGGTCATATTGTTTATAAACAAGGATTAGCAATTGATCCTTTCATAATCAAAGCCATATCACAGCTATCATTACCTCATCATAAGAAGGCATTACAAAGTTTTCTTGGAAAATTCAACTTTGTTAGAAGATTTGTTCCAGATTTTGCAAAAGATTGGTTACACCGTTGACCACTATGTTAAAGAAAGAGAAAACTTTCTCTTGGACCAACAAAGGGAGAAAAGGGTTTGAATTAATCAAAATAGCCATCTCTTAAGCTCTTACTCTTGCAAATCCAAATTTTGATAAATATTTTACAATGTATGCACTTGCGAGAACTCAAAACAATCTAAACATATTAACTCAGGTTAATGATTAAAATATTGAGCAACCAATTGCTTTCTTTGGACAAAGCTTGCATGATTACGAAACAAGGTACACATTTCTTGAGAAATAAGTACTTTTAGTAGTTAGGGGACTAAATTTTTTTAAGTAGATGCTTTCAAACAATAAAATCCATGTTCTTGTTTCTCATCCAAGTGTGAAAGCTTTCTTGTTAAATAAAGAATTGAATGAGAAAAGAGCAAGTTGGATAATGAAATTTATGGAATATGATGTTGATATCTGGGTTGCTAAGATAGTTTGAGGAAAAGGTTTTGCAAATATCTAATTACTGATATGGAAAAATATCAAGCTACAGAACCAGAAGATTAAAAACAACATGCTGAAATTGTGTATCAACAATCAAACATCATGGTTCAACTAGAAAATCAACAACCTTGAACTTGCTCAAGAAACTCAGGAATCGAGATGGATGACTAATTTGGTTAACTATTTACAACATGACACCTATCCAGAAGGTATGGACAAGAATAAACGAAGATATTTCAGATTACAAGTTGTCCCCTATATCTTTGTTGATAGTGTGTTGTTCAAAAGAGATATAAATGGAATCTTGCTACGATGTGTTGACTATGATAAAATTCAGAAATTACTATCAGAATTCCATGAAGGACCTACAGGAGGTCACTTCTCAACATGTACCACAACCTTAAAAATCATGAAAGTTGGTTACTATTGGCCTAACATATTCAAGGACTATTTTGAATGGATCAGAAAGTGTAAAAATGTGCTTTCTTTATTGGAAAAGAATGTTTAGCTTCATTGCCTTTACAACCTATTTCAGTTGATCATCCTTTTATGTAGTAAGGGTCTTGAACTTTATTGGCATGATAAACCCACCTTTCGGTCACAAGGACACAAGTGGATATTCAATTTCTATAGATTATTTTACACGATGGACTAAAGTAATAGCCTTAAAGATGCTAATGAAACTTTGATACTATCCTTTTATGAAGGTATAGTTTACAGATTTGGTGTTCCAACAACTATCATATCAAATAATACTTTAGCATTTCTTGGTGTGAAGATAACAGATTGGGCTATCAACCATGGAATTTACTTAAGTTCTTCATCTAATTATTACCCATAAGGTAATGGCTTAGCTGAAAGTACTAACAAAACCTTATAAGGATCATGAGAAGAACACTCAAAGATAATCAAAGAGCTTGGAATTTGATGTTAAATTCAGCACTTTGGGTTGATAGAGTGACTCCTAAAAGATCAGTTGGCAATTCACCATACAAACTTGTGTATGAAAAAGAAGCAAGAATGCCTATTTCAGTTGAGTTACCCGTATTAGATTTGTTGCATCAAATGGAGCTACTTGAGAATGAACCATTATAGGTTCATTATGCAGAGTTAATGGAATTACAAGAGCTAAGAGATCAAGCTCATTTAAACATGGAAAAGAATCAAAAAATAGATGAATAATACTTTTGATAAGAAATCCAAATTTAGAATCTTCAATGAAGGATATATTGTGTTAAAGTGGGATGTTGATTGTGTAAATCTAGGAAGACACACAAAGTTTGATACAATATGGAGTGGTCCTTACATGATTTTAGCTTGCAAAGAACACGATGCTTTTCATCTCTTGAAGGCTGAATGGAGAGGAACTTCCCATTCTTGTGAATGGTATGTTTATGAAACATTGTTATTGAAAATCCTACCGTGTCTCATTTAGAGTAGGATTTCCCTTCAATAAGTGTAGTTCCTACACATTGCAATGTTTTCAATTCAATAAGTGCATTTGTGCATGTGATCTAGTTTACTGATCCTTTTCCAATTTTAGTTTCATTTTTGGAAGGGTTGACCTTTAGAAAATGAAGATTTTGGTTTCATGTTTGACTCCATGCCTAATGGACAAGAGAAAGGCAATGGTCTACAAGCTAGCAGGTAGCTTTCCTCATAGGATTGCCAAAAATGTTGGCAATTTTTTTCACTTGTGCAAAATGGGCAACTCAAAACTTTGTTACAATGGATAGCATTGATGAAGTATACCTAAGCTAGGGAGATTCTAATAGAGAATATGGTTACTATTGAATTAATTCATGATTACATGAAATGCAGTAGCTATGTGTGTTTTAAAAAATGTAACATATCACATAGTCTACAATTTCATGACTATCTTCAACAAAAAATAAAACAAGGCCCCAAAGGATAGATATGTTACCTTGATGAAGACATTCAATCACAGAATAGGTGAAATGCTAAGTTTTGGGACAACAAACATAAATGTTGATTGCAGAAATCAAGTTCATTACTAGATGTTACAAGTTTTCTTTAATGTTATTTCCTTCATGATTAAGACATTCAATTATATTATTGAGTTTTTAGTTCATCATTAAATCCACACAGAAAAGTTAAATGCGAAAGAAATACACAACTCATTTTTCAGAATTCAATGTTTTATTCATAAGGAATTTTCAAATGTTTCCCACACAAGCCATGGATGTAACTAAAAGTAAAGTACAACTACTGAAATAAGAGGTACACATGCATGAAAAAGAAAATAAAGGAGTATGAGTGAACCCATCATTGCCTTGGGGTTTTCTTCTTTGGTCGAGACATCTCCATTTCCAGCTTTGTTCCTTCTTCATCTTCATTGTTGAAATCATTGTACCTAAAAAGAAAGAAAGAGAGAACTATCAGTTACGAGCTCAGGGATCAATCCATATTCCTATATTGTCCTAATTCATGCATATGAATCTCTTAACAATAGGAGATATAGTTTACTTGAAGATCAAATTACATACATGTTTTACTCACTCAGAAAGAAGGAGAAAGAAGAAAAGAAGAAAACCAGGGACATAAGAGAGGCCAAAAATCCTAAATATTTTCTAACTATTTTCTTAAGTGTGCAGGTACATGTTGCAGCCAAGAAGAAATAAATTAAGTCTTTCACTATAAGCATAGATTGCATATTTCAATGACTCATATCCTATGGCATAAAATAGATAAGTCTTAATTACATGCTAGAATAAAGGAAGAATGCAACTCAAGTTTCAGTAACTGTCCTACAAATGGAAGAAGTTATATTACAGGAAAAGAGACTGGAAAATAGAAGTACATGTTTCAGTTTGCAACTGAAGAAGAAGAATCATATTTCAAGAAGCTGAAGTTAACTAAAAAAGGGTTACAATGAAAAAAAAAAAAAAAATTCTAGAATCTTGAAAATTTTGCCATGGCTTAGCCTTTGAAAATCAACATTTCAAATTTTCCAAAGATGCCAAAAATACTACTATCAAGGAAATAAAGCATCTAAGTAAAATAAATAAGATTACTAGTATTCCAACAAAGTGACATAATCATCTTCGAATCAAAATAAGAAGCACTTTTGGAAAATTGAAGTATAACCCAAAGAACCAAAGAGGCAAAAATTCTACAACATAGGTACATATTCAGATCAAAGCATAATCCTTTTTGACAAAGTAAGGATCAAATAAGTACATCCATTTATGAAAGGAAAAGATCAAGTACGATGAATCATACAATTGCTTAGCAATAAGCTCAAGGTACATAAGTGAATAAAAGCACCGAAAATCAAGTTGCAATAATAATAAATGATATATGCAATACATATAACAACTTCAAATCATACTATAAGCTTCATGATTTATAGTTGAACAAATGATAAGCATGCAAGTTTCTAATTGATCTTTTAGGCTACATGCTTTTATTTAATTAAAACAAGTGCTTCATGTTTTAATACACAAGTGAATAGAGTATCAAAACACCAACTAAGTTTGTCAAAATTAGTACAAAGCATCCAAGTGGCATAAAATTATATATCTAAGCATCCTAAGAACTCCAGGTTGTAAAATCAATAAGAAAACAAGAATCGAGTTTTCATAAGCCATTTTAAAAATATGCAGGATCTAAGCTCAAAATTTTCTCGATAGAACAGAAGTAAAAGAACTCAGGAAAAGCCACCAAATGTGGAGTTTCAGAGATCAAAAGGAATGATGGTATAGTGTCATAGAGAATGAAGAACAAAACAAAAAATGCTACAAGATCATTCCCATAAGGGACAAGAAGGAGCTCCAAATTATTCACAGATCAAGTTAATGGTCGTAAATGAAAAGTTACAGAATCAACCTCAGAGTTCAAAAAGTATGCAACTACAGGTTACAAGAGATCAACCCAAAAGGTGAGACTTCAGAGTTTTAAAAGCATCAAAGTATTCAAGTCTTGGGATGAAATAGAACTCAAATAAAGAAATAATAGTTCGTAGTTTGAGTCAAGAACAAAAAAAGTTACTAGAAAATTTTATAAAAGAGCTCTGCATAATGATGGAATAAGGTTTTAGTAGAAAAATGCAAAATTTGTAGACCATATAGAAGGAAGCTTATTATCAGTGTCTCAAGAATCAAATGGAAAAAACAACGAGGATACAGATCTTGGGAAAACTTAGATAGAGGTCAATAATAGACTCACCAACAATAAAGGAGAAGTTTTGAGCTTAGAATACTACTACCCAAAACAATGAAAGCTATAGAAGTGACAAACACCTCAGACTTGAATCTACAATGAAGGAGAATACAAAGTAAATGTTGCACACAAATGGCTCTCAAATCAAGCTCAAGGATCTGAAGATGATCAGAAAACCTACAAAACCATAAGTTTCTCAAAACTTTCAATACCCAAATGGAGCCATGAAGCAAAAATGAGCTCATACAAATTTATTCAGAGCTACATAGCAGCAAACATGATATCACAGAGTCTTTTCAAGCTCATTTTATCAATGGCTGAAGCATGAAAATACAAAGAAAACCAAAATGCAATTATAGTGCATGATGAAAACCAATATTTCAAAACTTTTACAGATGTTATCTACACAAAGTTGAAGAATTTCTCAAAACTCAGATCTACAAGTACCCACATCTCAAAAAGCAAATAGATCATGGCCAATAAATGAAGACCCATTAATGGGTAGAAATGAAATGGAGTAAGAAAAATAACTCACCGACTAAATTAGATCTATCAAAACCCTCAAAGTCATTGAATTAAGAGAAATAAGTGGAAGCTTAGAACAAGTTTCAACTTGAAATGACCAAGGTCGAGCCATGAAACCATAAAAATGTAAAGAAAGAAAGGATTATTAGTATTTATGAAAGACAAAATGAAATGATGAATCAACAGCGATACCCAAGGAGGTCAGGAATTACCTTCACTCATCAGAAAGAGGAACGGTTACAGAAATCCATAGAGTTCGAGTGTAGAGAATGGTGTCTGCTAAGAATCCTCACATGACTTCATAAGAAGACAAGATATCTTTTGAACAAAGACAATCTCGAACCCACATGAAAGATCACAACACACCTCCTCAGAAAACTCAAATAGAGTGAACGACAAGAAAATACAGGTGCAAGAGAAGATCCAGAGAACCAATCTATAATGGGAGTTGAGCTTCAAGTTACCAACAATGGCGTTCAGAAAAAAATTTTTCTAGGGCTTCACCCATAGACCAAAGATCCAAATGAAGTGATTATTTGAAACCAATTGACCTTTACCACCTGAGCCCAAGCATTGGGTTAGTTTGAACTCAACCATGGTCAAAGATCAATAACCACAAAGAAAAAGGACAACAGATCAATGCTCAAGGATCGATCCCCAAGTTCGAAGCAAACTACCTAGGTAAGATGCCACCGACAACATTCAATGTAGGCCAAAACCCTAACTATAGTTTCAAGATCGATGACCTGAGATATCAAAGTACAGAGATCAACGATTACAAAATGATCACCAATATCAAAGCGAACTCTACCTGAGTCAGCCATGTCACCAACCAACTATTGAAGGGGTGAGTCATCATCATGAGGGGGCCAACCCCATGATTAAAAAAAATCATTGCATTTGAAATGTCAAAAGGATCAACTATAGTCCAACTTCAAATAATGTAAAGTGCCGACCGAATCATGTTCACTGATGATCACCCAAAAGGTAAGGGTTATAAAACTATAATCAAGTGTTACCCAAATGCAAAAATCCAACAAGTATTACATGGTCATGTTTAATCAAAGGTGGCAACTATATATTATAGCATGTGTTACCAAGGTGGCTGAGTATGACATGGTGGCCTTTTACAAAAGTGCCCCCATATACATTTAAATTCAATAATGTGCTAAGTCCACAAAGGTGGCCAAACCAAATGGAGATTAGTGATCAAGTGCAAAGGTGGTCCCCATGGTTCAAGAGAGTTGAAGATGATCTACAGTATGTCACCAATGTGACCACTTAGATAAGGAATGTCAACATCAAAATCTGAGCATGGAGGTGGTCCCCATCAAATGGATGTGTGGATGGTTATTTTTGCAAATATTGCAAGTATTGTAATTATTTTGCTCACAAACAAGGGGAGTTATTTTTTGCATGCCTTCACAAGAGGACATAATAGACAAGAAGATGAATTCACATGCACAAGGAAAGAGACTTTTCAACAAGCAAGCTTATTATTAGCAAATTATTCACCTTTATTTTCTTAAAAATAGAACAATCAACTTCAGTTTGAATGTAATGTAATTAAGGCTATTAATGCCTATTTGTAATTGCATGTTCTATTTTTATTCCTTTATCTATTATTAAATAAAGGATAAAAATAGGATGCATGGGTGAGTACAAGCCTTAGTCTATTTTTAGGAAGGGTGGGGAAAAATATTTTTCTATATATTGTGTGCTTTGCAAAGCACAAGGAGGAATTTTTGGATATAGGAGTATTGAAGCAATTTCTTCCAGTTTTTCCCTCTAAATGTGAAGTATTTTCTGCCTTTCCAAATTATTTGTAGTCTTGTGTATGTTTCAATTAATCTTGTGAATGCAAAATTCCCGATTAATCATCTTACCCTGTTGCAAAATTCAGTAATTTTTGCATGATATTAATGTGCATGTTTAGCTTAGCAGTATTGTTGTGATACTTTCCCTCAATACCTTGAAGTGTTTCACCCTTAACATTCTATAGAAAACTGTTGGTTCATGCATCAAGAATCCTTTCACATATCAATTGTGCATATACTCAATCAAATCCCTCATACAAATTTGGTGTATCACCTTAGTTTTAATTATTTTACAGTCATCTTTTACCCTTAAACCCCATAAATTAGTTTAGGATACATCAATAAGGAACCAACCTTGATACCAGAGACTCACCTCAAAATAGGTATACCCACAAACTTGAGGTGTTTCCATTGTATCTACAAAAGAGAGAGATCAATTTTGCAAGCTTAGAACACCTGCAACCATCTCTCTACATGGTGCACTTTCGAGAGATAACAGTAACTTTGGTCTTTTTGGCTCATGCATGTAGTGATTATTTGATTCCCGTTGAATTTGGGTTATGCAAATACATGAGTTAATCTTGTCTATTTAACTTTAGGAAATATCACTCGATCCTCCTCCTACACATACAAAATACAATGATTAAACAATTGCAAAAGACCCATCTTCACGGGCATGAGGAGTTGACTCAACTCACTATCCAAAAATAACACTCCCTACATCAAGGTATGACTGAAAATAGCTAGTTGGAGACGAATCCAATACTAGCGAAATAGACACCTCCATGCACAATTTGACCCCGAGTGGAAAAATACAAAAACTAATAATAACAACTCTATTATTATTATACATGATTTCTACAAGGGATAAAAATATTTTTGGATGGTCTATTTTTCATTTCTTGACTTGGTCAAAGTCCTTGTTTACTTGATCAACATTCCCTTTGCAAAAATAAGGTATTTATCTCCTTCTTAGCATAAGTTAAGGTACCTTTGGTCTTTTTGGCTCATGCATGTAGTGATTATTTGATTATTTTGTTCCCCTTGAATTTAGGTTAGGCAAATACATGAGTTAATATTGGTTATTTGACTTTAGAAAATATAACTCTAATCCCCCTCCTACACATACAAAATACAATGATTAAAAATTGCAAAAGACCCATCTTCATGGGCATAAACAATGAAAACTATATTTCAAATAGGTAAGTGTTATGCATTTTTACCAGGGAGCTTGTCATTGTTTATACCAGTCTGGAGTTGGTATTTTTTCATACCACTCTATGTGGTGAGTTATCCTACTCAGGATGGCCATTCTCTTTTATTTTATGGATTCGTGACTATGCCATTAGTTGGGCAAGGTCTATTTCATGTTGAAAGCCCTTGATTTACCATTCTGATTTCGGTTATGGTCCTATGGCTCTATTCGAGATCGTCCGCTCTGTATTACGAATGATATCAAAGTACTTGTTGTTTTTCTACTCTACATCTACCTATGCGTTTGAGTTCAGCCTATGCTTGGAACCCGAGCTTGGTTATTGACTCCTAGCTTGCCCATGGCCCCATCTCAACTCATCATGCCTAACTCGTATTAACTCATTTATTGCTCGGTGTGTAGATTGTTGGGTTGTTGAAAGATCTGCTACCTCATAACCAGCTCTCATGTTTAATGGTCACCTCAATTCCTTGCATTGTTTGATGCTCATTGTATTGTTTAATTTAGGAGCTCGATGTGTGACTCAACCATTGTATTTTTCTAGTTGAATAGGTAAGAAATTCTTTTATCTCCGTGATTTGCTTTACTCAAAAAATCTTGGGGTTTTTCTAAAATATATCTAGATTTTATTTTAAAGTTCAACTTTATCTAAGAAGATTTGTAAAACTCAGCCATCCATTCATGTAGCTCGGTCATCTCTCCTTTATCTCAGTTGTGTCCTTGTAACTTACATTTCAATGATCTAACTATTGGTATAAAAAAACTATTTGAAAAACACCCATATTAATACATTATAGATACAACTTTTGAATTTATTCTGTGCAAAACGAAGGTTATTCCCAGATTTAAAATTTTGTACTTTTGAATCTTTTTGAAAAATCTGTTCTTTTTATATAAAGTATGAATGCCATGATAAAATCTGGAACCTTGTATTGATGGAAGCAATGCCTTTTTTCAAAATTCAAATACATGACATCTTGTTCTTGGACATCCATACCTTGGTTTTTTCTTTGCCTTTAAAAATTTGCAACTTTATATTTACTTTGCGCCACAAAATGAGTCATTTCCAAAGCTGAAAATTTCATTTAGGGGAGAGGAGTTAGTAGTGGTGCACCTTAATTTAGGGGCCCAAAAATCAATTCTATACAATGTGTGATCCTAATTTTTCACCAACACTTAGTTCAAGAGTTTTTTAATTTTTTTTTAAGTGTTGAATTGGAGGGAAATACATATTTTGAATTTATTTAAAATTGTAAATTTGAGTTACACTACATTGTGGTTGGGACCCATAGGGGAGAGACATCAATAGTTGAGTATGGTATAATTATGGATATAATGTCTTGAATACACAATACTCAAAAATATATATATAATTAAAAAAATCTTGAACTACGTCTTTGGTGAAAAAATGAGGTTCCCACATTTTATAGGATTGATTTTGTGGGCCCCTAACTTAGGGTGCACCACTATTGGTGTCTCTCTCCTATTTGATCATGGGTGATAATGGTTGAACATTGAAAATTTTAAAAGGCAAAGCTTACATGTCATGATGTCATTGAGTGTTTTCATGTTAAAAATGACTAGTTACCAGGTACTTTTATGACAACTATCAAGTTGTACTATGACAAATACTAGGTGTTGTGTATTCAAGACACTTATATATCCAAATTTGGGCCTTGCTCAACTATTGGTGTCTCTCCCCTAGAACACTTTGTTTTCTTGAGGACTTTCAAATCTACATTTTTGGATGATGTATGATTATAGCTTTATCGTTCTGTGTGAAATCTAGCAAATTCTTTCGCAATATCAGGAAGAAACCTACATTTCTAATTTTGTAAAATGTAGAGTAGTCATCCTTACATCTCTAAAATATTTATTTTTCCACTACTTTGTATTCGAAATATTACATATCTAAGAACCATATGAAAATATTATATTGCTAGCATCTGCTCTTGGTCCTTTGTACTTGTACGTTGTATGAGAAAATCTACATTTCCTCTTGAAATTTTGATATATTTTGCAATTTTCTGGAAAATATTTTAAGCTTTAAAAATGTACTTATTTTATTATATACCTTGCAAAAATTGTATCATTTACTTTGAAGACAAATGAAAGAGATTGAAGTACGAGACTTACTTGTTCGTCATGCTTTGTATTTGAAATCTTTCATTTCTAGCTCTTTGAATGAGATGTTCTTTTTTTATGCAATAATTTTAGTGAAGAGTGCATATATGTTCTAATCTTAGAATCTAACAAATTTAAGGAACCTCAAGCTCTAATTAGAATCACTTCACTCTTTTTCAGGTATAGGAACAACAATATGAATCTTGGAGCAGCAGTTGCACGAGAGGTGATCTTGTCATCCAAGCAAAGACAGAGTCCTTTTTATTCTTTACATTGTAGGTTTTAAATTTATCTTCATTATTTAATTTCAATTATATCTTATAGCTTTTGTGGGGAAACATGTAAATTCTCCTTATAATGAATATACAGATGTTCTATGCAATGATTTGTATGGGTATTCGTTTACATTTATTTTCAATTGCATCACAACTACATTTAATAAATTGTAATGAACTAAAATGAATTATTTGTACCTTTTCCAATCATTTGAAATAATTGAATGAATGAATGAGTGATCACCCCCTACAATTGTATTGTAACTAAGTCCTTATACTTAAGAATTTTGTAATCTGTAATCTGAGTCCTTGTTGTTATAGTATGTTAATTTTTGATGTATGATGTCTTTCCCATATCAATTGGGACTCTTAATCGTTCTTTCATAGCTGATGCATGGTCTTGGAAAAGATGATTGTTTGAATGGCCTCTTATGTGAGGAATGATCATCCTAGAACCACATGGATAACTATTTTTTCCTGTATATTTTCCCAATTACCCAATGACCCTGAGTAATATGAAAATTTTTGTGCCCCTTTCCTATGATGACCAAAAATAGTTAACAACAATGAAACAACTCCAAATTTAGGTTAAAAAAATTAGGTTATGGTTGTTATTTCTAGATATGATTTCCAAGCTATTTGTGTTTGGAGATGGCTACCTTTTAGTCAAAAATCCATAGTATGCTAGATAAAACAACAACATTATTATCTCATAGTGTTGTTGATTCAGCTTGATAAGCATGCACCAAGGAGGTATTCTAAGAAGGGTGTTGAGGTCAAAAACACAATTTTCAGTCGTATGCTTATAGATTATTAAATGTAGGATCGAGGTAAGTGTCACCGTTGTTGAGTTGAAATCTATCTCTTGCACTCTGTGTGAAATAATAATTTTGGAGAGTCACATAAATTTTGTTATGTATTCTCACAACATGATGAGGGATATGTCACTTCAAAAGAATTCATCATTCCTTACACCATGGAGACACAAAAAATCTCCAATGCTAGGGGAGATATAAGGGGTGGACACAAGGTAAATCCCACACTTTCATTTCAAAAAAATAGTCATTTCATAGAGATTTTCAGCTCCTAATTGATAAGCATACTCTTGGAATAAGTCCTTCCATAAAAGTAGATGTTGAGTTCATGAATTCAACGATTGGAAGTAGGCAAGATGGGTGTTATCTTGCTGTCCAAATCTTTATAACTCAGCATGACAAAGGTGATATGATTATGAGAGATAAGAGCTTTGACTTGTGGTTTTTGAAGAGTATTGTCTCAAATGTTTATACTTGTTGTTATCCACATTTCCAGCTTGCCCAATATTTTTACTTCAACACAAATGGTTTCAATCATAGAATAGAGTTATTTTCAATTTATTTAAGTATATCAAAAGTTATTTGGTTACTTCTTGCCACTACCATTTTAATTTTGAGAAAGAATATGCAAGGCTACAGTCGTGGTTGGGAATCATGAATGGACCTTTGAGAGTCCATCATATGAACATGTCTATAAGGCATGATGAATCGGATGAAGGAGTGTTGTTGAAAGCTCTTGTTTCCCTTAATGTGTTTGTCCTATGAGTAGGTCCAAGAATGGAGAATATAGAAAAGAAAAGGCATAAGTGTGAGTTAGTCCATCATGCTCATATGTATGAGAAGCAATGTAAAGAAGTGAAACAAGATGATAGTATGACAACAACAGTTGAAGAGATGATTGATAAGGATATAACAACAGAAGAGACTTGCCTCCAAGTCATCATGGAGACATGAGAGAGTGGCAAAGTGATTGAACAAGGATGTTCCCAAAAGGACATGCAGGGGAAATCCAATTGCAACAGCTAGAGGTGGGAGAGAAGACTCTCACAAGAGCAAGTGAAAGAGATTGGCAAGAAAAAGAAGACCTTCTCATTGGGACAACAATTGATAGAGAAGTATATGCATCAAATCTCCGTCTTGAAAAGTGGGTAGAGGGTTAAATGTTAGAAGAAAATTTCAAAAAAATTGTGAAGGTGGATCCAAAGGGCACTACCAACAAGTGGATATAGAAAATGTCACTCAAGTAGCATAGATCCAAGAAAAAAGATGAATATGGTGGACATGCTTCTATCTAGAAGATTTAAGGATATGAATAATGTTGCATGTGTAGGACCATCCCATATAGATATAAATGAAGAGACTCTTATGAGTCAAAGTATGCATGGTTCTCATATTGATAGGGAAAGTGCATGGTTCTTTGCACATGGTATGGATAAGATCAAGTAGGTGATTTTTTTATCATCCAAAGGAAATGATGAAGAGTATGAGGTTTCTACTAAATATGAGGGATGAAATAGATGCTTCTACAAGCCTTAGAAGCACATGAGGAAGAAGATGATGTTGCAACAAAGGTAAAAGAGTTGCTTGACACATTTGGGACAACAATGAGACTAAATTTTAGTGTCGTTGTCATCACTTTGTGTCCAACTATTAGAATTCACTATTTACAACTATAGAAGATTTTCTAGTCATAGAGTTGCTTATTTTGTAGAGTTTCATAAGTGAGATAAATATTGTTCAATAATTTTTAGTCTTTGTTGGGTTATTTCCAACCTCCAAATTGCTAACAGGGCTAATTTTTAAAGAGGAATTCCAGTATTACTATTGTTGTACCATATTTTTTTGTTGATCTCTAGGGTTTCTGACTTTGGACTGTTGTTTTTGGTCATCTACAACTACATGATTGCATACTTTAATTTTATTTACGGGTTTTAATATTTATATTTAATGAAAATGATTAGCCCAACTCCTATACTGTTGATGTGGATATGGTCTCAAATGATTTATGACTGCTGCAACTTCATTCCAACCTATGTACAATCTGATTTGCACCATTTTATGGGGACATCAGCCTGCAGTGTAGTTGTAAGGGTTGCCAAAATTCTAGGAAATTATCATGATGCTCAATGGGAAACTCCCCACTCTTCAATTTATAGTTATAATAAAGTGGGGTAACGTAAGCATGATGGTAAGATCATTGCGGAGCCTTTATCCTTAGAAAATATGGATGATATTCTAAATCTTTAGGAAGAGTGCACCCTTAGTCTAATAATAAAAGAGGAGTTTTAGTTTTGTAGCTATTACATGTTTATAGAATTGGAATTATCTGACCTAGGACTGCTATTAGTTTGGAAAGAGGGTAATTATGAGGGTTTTAAAAGGACCCACGTCCTTATAGAAAGAAGAGGAAATTAAAGAGGATCCATAACTAAGTAATGAATAAGGAAACCAACACAAGGAACCGAGAAAGAAGCATCCAAAGAGACCCAAATCTTAATACAAAGGAGAAAAAGATAAAGAACCACCTAAGAGAACAAGGAGAAATTTTTGTAGTCACAGTTGCGGCGGTGAAGAAAAAATAGAGAAGGAGAAGAGGTAGTTCCACTTGCAACTACAAGAAGAAGCGACAAGGAGGAACAACAAGGAGGGAGAGAAGAGATGCAACCCAAAATAAGCTACAAGATAAAGAAGTGGAAGTGATAGAAGAGGCATCCAAAAGTGAATCTAAAGAAGGAGAGGAAAGAAGATTAGATAAGAGATTATTGCTTACCCTTCTTCGAACACACTAACTGCCAATTTCCAAGTGATTTCTCCTTTGAACAAAGAGGATTAGATTCAAATGAATTCAAAGGGGTGTAGCTATGTAATTGCTTATCTAGAAGATGGAGACCATCCTTATCTAAGTCAGAGTGATCGTATTCATGAGGCCTCTTGATCCCTAGAGTAGGTCTCTCTAAAGAGGTAAGATGAATCAAGTTTTTCCCACATCACTACATTAAAAAAATGGATTGAGAAGAAGCCGATGGATATATTTCTCCGAGTTTCTTGAAAAATCGATTCAAATTCAAAGTTTTCCTCAAAATCTAGAGGGATCCATCATTTGGGAGTGAATACTTTTTCTTTGGAGCTTGGACTTTCTTATGAGGGAAAAAAACCTAGAGGTGACTCGAGAGTCCTACAATTCCTACATTTGAAAGTCATGTTTTCATAGTCAAGAGTCTGGATGTGAGTCACATCTCCCATCTTGAGAGTCATTTTATCCGGTAGTCCTTTACTAAGATCCACTTCAACACAAATCTTGACAAAAGTAAGAAGGCCACTTTGTATTCTCTTGTTATCTTATTTGATGAACCTTCATAGACTATTGCTGATATCTTCCGTAGTAAGGAAAAAGTGAAGAGTAAGCTCGGTAACCTCACCCAAATAGGAACACGTGAGATGGAGAAGGAACTCAGATTAAACTGTGAAAACCTTGGGGTAGTGAACAAACTTTTCGATTCCCATAACTAAGGACCCTCATCAATAGTCCTTTGATAATCCTCCTACTCATGGAAGTAGACTATGAAAAATCCTCGGGAACATAAGAAGTGTTCATAGTTTTTTTTGCATGAGGAATGAATCCACTGGATCAGAGCATTAATTGATGGTAAAGCACCATTAAATATTTAGATGAGGGCCTTAGTTTCTAGATTGTTTCTAAATACCATAGATTCTTCACAGTTGATCTCCAAAGTAGGGGATTCTGACACTTGTTCTACAATGTAGGAGGGACAAGGAGCTGTTATTTTTTATGTGGAAGTGGCATTCTTAAACAATACTTATTTAAAAGGTGCAGGGTTTCGTGCTTTGGCTCCACTCATTAAAAAAATAGACATGTAAATCATGGAATCCCATCAAATCCCATAAGAGTTGAGAAGGGAGTCATCCTTAAGATTTTTCTATCGGAGACTAGGTCAATGCGAGACTAATCCTACAACTCAATTTATGGGAAAGAAATGATTTGAATTCCTTCCTAAGGGAAAGTCATGGGAGATGGATGCAGAGGGTGTTTCCATCCCGGTATGAATGAGGACATGGGTAGTGTGAATTATATAACCCATGTTAGGAACCTATGAGGACACATTGATCCTATTAGTGCTCAATTTGATCTCACCCCATTTGTCCTTGAAATTCTTCATTTTGCATGCTTTGTTGTGTTTTCTATTTCCCTATATTGATGCATGAAATTTTTTCCTCCATTTCGTTACCATGATTAGTCCCTTCCTTGGTTGAGGATCACTTAAAGTGCAGAATTTGTTTTTTGTTCCTTTGTCCATGTGAAAATAATCTATAACTTAGGCGAAAACTTAGGTTTTTTCCCTTCCTTCAATTTTTTCACAGTCACATTTTGTTGTCCGTGTCATTATTAACCCAAATAGCTATGGAAACGTGATTAGATGCAGCTTAAAAGATCATATTTGGGCCTTATATCATTTCCAAATTCTCTTTCTTGAAAGAAAGATTCATTTCTGGGCGCAAATGGTGATTTTTCTACATTTTACGGTTTGACGGGTGTGTTTTCCCCGTCAAATTTATATCTTAGCATATGTGGAAATGTGGCCCTTTCTGGTTAGATGCAGCTCGAGAGGCACTTTGAAACTCTAAGGCCCACTTCAACTCAAGGCTTTTCCACATGGAGGGTCGGCGCTCATTTGAAAATTCACCTTTTGTTTTGGCCTTGGAGTTGTGCCGAGGAGACACATGGAGGTTTCCGTTGCCTTGCCCAGACTTAGACAATTTTTTCATGTGGCCGGTACAATTTTGGTAGAACATGGACATGTGGAGGGCCCACGCTCATTTGAGGATCCACCTCAGGGTCCCACCTTAATCACTGTTGTGTCGGGGAGAAACGTGGAGGCTTCCACCGGCTCCACTCTATACTGAAACTTTTCAAAGAAATTTTCTAAGGCCTGGGACACATGAAGGGACCATGCCTATTTGGGGACCGACCCTTAAATTTTATTTTGAAGAAGTGCCAAGAGGACACTTGGAGGCTTCTGCTCACTCTACCCTGCTTGGACCTTTCAATGACCAAGGAAAATTGTCTCGAGACCCTAAACACATGGCGCCTTCCACCGATCCTTCAACCCTTTTAAACAACTTTGCTAGATCGAGACACGTGGTGAGCTCACACTTGTTTGGGGTCTCCACTTTTGGGACCATATCAAAGTGTGTCATTGAGACATGTGGAGGCTTCCTGTTGGCTCTTTTATTACTAAGACTTTTCATAGGCCAAAATGCATTTTTCTTGGGCCTAGGGCATGTGGAAGGCTTGCACTTGTTTGGAAATTTTCCCCTATACTTCTCCTTTGCAGTGCTAATGAAACACATGGACAGCTATAATATAAAGTTGAGAAGGGGAAGAATTAATGGTTCTTGTGAATTGCGTCTATTTTTCTACCATTTTTACTCCAAGACTCTTGGAGATGCGAATACACATTGTTTTTCATCATTTTTGATGAAATTCCTTGTCATTTTTGTCTATAAAGTGTCATTGAATGGATTCGAACTTAATTTATGAGTCCAAGGATTGTTAAGGTCAATATTTTGAAGTTGTTATTTGCTCGGGCACTTACAAAAACATGAATTACTAGAGAAGATGGATGCGGGACAAAGTTGCGAGAGGAAGAAAGGGAATAGGATGAAATGATGGAGGTTGCAGGTGCAAAAAAATGAAAAAGGTGTTGCCTCAAGAGAAAAAAGGGATTACCTATTAGATCCAAATTGTCAGAGCCTCTGGAGAATGATTAAAATGGGGATTTCTTGCATGATAGAATTAGAATGATTAAAAGGACTGTCAAAAAGGTTGTGGCATGGCATCCTAGTCATTAGTCGAGGGTTTGAGAAACATGATCAGTTCATGATTTTTCCACTTGGCGATGGGTGTGAATTTGTTAAACATTACTTTCTGAGGCAAATTGGTAACAAGCAAAGGTTCCTCGAATATTCTTCTTCTTGGGGGGAAAATTTGGGATGAGAGAGTGAGTGTAATGTATAAATCTAACGAGAATGCTCTTGAAAATAGTCGGGGTTGAATTCTTAAGAGAAAATTTGAGAGATCTTGTCTTCCTGAGAGACCAATCTGAGATACCTGGTTAATTTCTTCTATGTTAGATTTTCTATCATGTCAAGTTGGTTGCAGATGTATAGCCATTGACAAGCTCTGAGATTTCTCTGGAATCTTTCCCCTGTTGATGAATCTAATCAATTTCGAGTTAATTTGTGTCAATCTTGGAGCAATTTGTGTCTGCTTTGTTTCAAAATGTCTGCAAGTAGTTTTTCTTATTCCTATTGCAATCTTGTGTTAAAGTCCCTCGAATCACATAGGATCTCATCCCTATGATAGTTTAGTGGCATTTGCAATTTCATTTCAAGAAGAGCTTTCATCCTGTGATGAGATAAACAATTTAAAATCACTTCACTGTCATTTATTGATAAAGATTGTCTGTAAGCCTTTGAGTGTATCTTAGGCGTGAGGAACTAGGGGTTATTTTATGTTTTATTGAGTTTTTAGCTCGAGCCTTCATGTTAGATTCTCAAAGATTGTGTGAAACCGTGCTGATCTGGGCCTCCATTGAAGCACACCTTCTGGTTAAAGGAATATCTTAGCTATTTCAAGCTTTCTGTCATTTAGCTTTCCAATTGTTGTGAAGTCTTTCAAAGATCTGGTATAATCAATTGTATCCTGCTTAATCTCATACCAAAATCATTCAAAACCATGAATCCATCCCGAACCACCCTGTTTACCCTATGTGCTCACAAAGAAATAAAATATATTTACTAAGATATGCATAGCAATCGGGATTCCATAATGTCTTGATAACCTTAGCCTTGTTTTGAAAGTATCTCCATCTGTTAGAAGTGACAACTCTTGAGAGGAAAATTATGGAGTATTGATCATACTTTCCCAAGGTTTTCTTCACGAAATTTGTGCAAAATAAGGATATCTCCATCTCCTTCATCAAACAGAGGTTACACTATGAGTCCTCTCACCCCGATCGAAAGGAACACCCTAAACTAGTGAGGATAGGTCAAATCCTCTAGAAGGTGTTATCCATCTCTCCACAATCCCGAGTGACAAAGGGCCGTTAGATCTCATCCGTAGCTACAAAACGACATACACCATGATCTATATGTCTCTAAGATCTATGTAGAATCTGTGATGCTTCTCGGCTTGAAAATGAGAATAAATTTGGATACCAACAGATCTCAAACGAAGCCCTCTTGAGCCATATCCATATCCGAGCCGTTGTACCAAGATTCAAATAACAAAAGAGAGTGGGAATACATGGTGCCCTGAGTTGAGGTCGAGAGCTCTCGATCTCTACAAATCGAAATCACTCATCCATCGAAGGGATCAACATCTCCAACACCAATCCATGAGAATATGTTGCCTTCATCCCGAATCCCAACACTGCCGCTAAGATCCACACCAATATGGCTAGGGTTAAGGCACACATGGAGACTCAAAAATGCCATTCTTTTTTGTAAAAATAATACAAAATTGATATTGTTAAAAGACCTAGGAATATTATTAGTATTCATGAATAGCTATAATATCACATATTTTTACATTATTTTATATTAAAATGATGTGGGTAACATGATTCAAAAGAAGGGAACACACATTTCAGGGCTTCCTAATCAGATCAGTGAGGTGCAACATAAGCCAACAACTTCAAGGGTTGGGAATTGCAAATCCCCAAGATGGATTTAGGATCCCAGTGTTCTAGCATTTCTTGAGGTAAGGAAATATTTGGGAAGGGAGGACTATGGTGTTTTATCATAACACAATATCATTAAAATGAAAATGCTTAAAACATTTAATTTACCGAGTAATTGTTTAAGTAACTAAAAATCAACATACTTAGTTAAAAGATAATTATTAAATAAATCAAAGACAAACTGATTGTTTGAATAAATGCATAATAGAAAACGACAAAATTAAATAAAAATTATGAATGGATTTCCAGGTAATCAAACATCTATAATAGCCAAAATAAATACTAAAGTAGTTAACTAAAGCATTATTATGCCGATAGGAGTTTTACAACAAACTGTATTTACCTAATCATTAAAATAAATGGTTAGTAATCATTTTTAGTATGGGAATACCATCGTAAAAATCTCAAAAATCTTTGTTATATCAAGGATGTCACATCCATCAACAATTTCCATAGTTTCTTTGAATGAAGTATTGTCGGTGGCACTGTATGTACAATCTGTACATTTCATTACTGCTGAAATGTGTTACTAAGTGAAATGGACAAATATTGGACGGTAATCACTTTGAAGAAAGAAACACCTTGAATATCTAATGGTCGGGAGGAGGAGGAAGACATAGATAACAACCAATAGGGTAAAATCACATGGATTGTACATTTAAAAGAATGAAGAGGGTCGTAGATATGAGGGAGAAAGTTGAGTCCTCGATTTGAGTTAGGAGAAAATAGAAAAAAGTAAGTATTAATCATGGTTATACCACAACAATCTACTCCATCAACTCTATGAATACAGTGTTAAACAACAACATGATGCTCTTGTTGATAATTTCTGCACTTGTGCAAAAATGGGCAACTCAAAGCTTCATTACGATAGATAGCATTGGTGAAGTATACCTAAGCTAGGGGATATTTTTCGATTATGTTGTTCTTGTTGATTTATTTAAAAGATTACATGAAATCTAAAGCTATGTTTTTGTTACAAAACATAACAGATCACATAATCTGCAATTTCATGATACCTTCAAAAAAAGAACACATGGGCCCCAAGGACAAGTCATGTTGTCTTGATGAAGACACCGGATCGCGAGAATAGGTGAAGTGTTGAGTCTTGGGATAGCAAACATAAGTGCAGATTACATGAGAATCGGAGTTCATTACTTGATGTTACAGTTTTATAAATTCTTTCCTTCATGATTAAAACATTTAATTATATGAATGAGTTGTTTAGTTCATCATACAATCCATACAGAAAGCTGAAATGTAGAAAGAAATATACAACTCACTTACAAAATTCAATATTTTATTCATAAGGAAATTTCAAATGTTCCCACACAAGCCATGGGATGTAATTGGAAAGTAAAGTACAGCTACTGAAATAAGAGGTACACATGCATGAAAGAGAAAGTAAAGGAGTATGAGTGAACCCATCATTGCCTTGGGGGTTTCTTTCTTCGATTGAAGCATCTCCATTGTAGAAGCCATTATACCTGAAAAGAAGAAAAGTTAACTGTTAGTTACAAGCTCAGGGATCAATTCATATTCCTACACTGTCCTATTTTGTGCATATGAATCTTTTAATAACAGGAGATGTATTCTACTTGAAGATCAAACTACATACATGCCTTATTCACTCAGAAAGAAAAAGAGAAAAGAAAAGAAAACCATGGACATAAGAGAGGCCAAAAATCCTAAGTATTTTCTAATTGTTTTCCTAAGTGTGCAGGTATAGGTTGTAGCCAAGAAGAAATTGACAAGTCATAAGTACATTCCAGAAAGAAGAAAGAATGTAACTCAAGGTTTCAAAGAATCGCTTTTTTACGAGTGGAATAATTTACAATACATAAGAGAGACTGAAAGATAGAAATACATGTTTTAGTTTGCAACTAAAGAAGAAGAATCAAATGTCAAGAAGCTAAAGTTAACTAGAAAGAAAGGATTACAGCTTTGGACAGAATGAAAAGAATATTCTCAGGAAAATTTTGACAGGGCTTCACCATGTAAAATGGACATTTACAACTTTTCATCATGTTGTTTTCAACTATCACATGCTTTAAAAAGACTATTTAAATCAAATAAATGATACAGAAAAGTAGGAAAGCATGACATGATCAAGATAACAGCTTATTATGAATCAATTTCCAACAACAAATAAGCTTTAACAAAAAGTGTTACGTTACTCGTATCCATAATCGAGAAAATAAAACTACTACAATCGAAAAGGAATAAATTAAATAATTTTGGAAAATAATTGCTAGGATTCACCATGTAAAATCAACATTTCAAATTGTTTAGCAATGCCGAAATACTAATATCAAAGAAATAAGGTATCCAAGTAAAATAAATAAGTTACGGTATTTCAACAAAGCATCTGAATCAAGGCTTATGCCTGTAAATGGTGTTACAGTTAAATAAAGAATTGTTTACAATTTCCAGAAAGCCACTTACAAGGGTCCAACAATACAAATGTAGCTACAGGTTACAAGAATGTTTTCCAAACAAAATCCATTTTGACAAGTAAGAATCAAGTACAATTGTATCATTTGAAGCCCTTAAGTAAAGAAAACATGAAGTTGCAGAACTACAAGAAGCTAGCATGCAAACCAGAACTCCTAGCCATGAGCAAAATAGTGGAAATGAAATATGTAAAGCCCAGATTTAGCTTAGGAGGATGAACCCAAAATGAGAAATTATAGAAATGGAAAATCAAAGATCCACATTTCTTCACTTCAGAATATCAAAAGTCAGTTTAGCATTGAAAATAAGTAGAGCTTACACATCTCTTCCACAAGTTTCAAACTCATCCAGTACAAGGCCCAAACAGGGTAATTTTGACATAACCAGCCAAATAATGCAAACTCAGTAATGAGTATAAATCAAATATTATCATAAGTAGAGTTCTTGCAGTTTGAATATTATAAATGATAGTTTTCAAAAAGTGCTATTGATGGATTTCGAAAGGAAAAAGAGGCTAGTCATATACAATACAACTATACAGTAAAGATCAAAGCAGAAATCTGAATACCCATATTTTAAAATATGCAGATCTACAGTTCTAAAATACCATATACAACTTGGAATAACATTCAGAAAAGGAAGAACATGAATTTGAGGAGTATGAATTCAAAACCACAAAGTTTACAACAAGCCAAGTGCCAAATTCATGCGTTTTCAGAGGAAAATATGAGTACCCAGTTGAAAACTTACCGGTTCTAAGTAAAATTTTTAGTAAATCCTCGAGGTAAGGTCGCAAAATCAACAGACCCAGAAAACTTCAGCTCATAATAGATTTCAACTCGAAATAACCAAGGCCGAGCCACGAAGGTCACAAGAAATGCAATGAAAAAATAGTATCAGTTTAGAGGTTGAAATGGCAAAGACTAAGTAACAACAAAACTTAGAGGTCATAAAAACTTACCTTCCCTCATCAAAAAGTGATGCACATAGTAAGAGATGGTGGCCGCTTCGAAAGGAAAACTTGTAGAGACCAAAATATACTTGTGTTCGAGCCTTTCGACCACAAGATTTGACAAAACACTCGAGCTCAAAGTTATTAATCACTCGTGGCCACTTCAAAAGCAAACTCGATCTCATGGACTTCACCACAAAGACAGAATCAATGGAGTGAGCTTCAGGATTAACAACAATGGAAGCCATTAAAGAAACCACAATTTTAAAAAAATATACAGAGGCACGAATGGTTTTGAAGACCAAAGAATGAACCTAAAAGAGCTTCAATGATAAGATCAATGACATTAAAAAAATTCGAGGGATTTGCCCGCATCAAAAAAACCAAATGAAGTGATCATTATGGGTCAAAGCCACCCTTTAGCATGCAAACTCGAGAGACGATTCAACAAGACTCAACCACGGTCGAAGCATCGATGATCAGAAAGCATCAAGGACAAAGATCAAAGGCCGAGGATCGTGCTTAGAGCTCAAAACAATTAACTACAGTCAATCCCACTAACCAAATTCAATGCATAGTTAGAAACCCTAACTATGAGTCCAAATATTGATGACCTAAGATCTCAAAGTACATAGATCGGCGGTTTAAAATCATCACCAAATTTCCAAAAAGACTCAACCTGAGTTAGGTTTCCACCGACAAAATGCATGGAGGGGTGAGTCACCGTGGAGAAGGGGCCAACCCACATCATCAAATCAAACAAAATCATTGCATTCAAAATTCAAAGGATCAACTATAGTCCAAACTTTAAATAATGCCAAAATCTGACCAAATTATGCCACAATGATCACCAAAAAGATGAATTTATAAACTATATACTATTCAAACATGCAAAGCCGACAAGTATTACATGGTCATGTATAATCAAAAGGTGGCAGACTATATAGTGTAGCCTATGTCAAATAATCAAGGGTGGCCAAACCATGGTGAAGTGCAAAGGTGGTCCCCACTATAGAAGAAGCTAGAGTTGAGTTGCAGAGTGCCCCCACCATTAGAAGACAAAGAAATGTCAACATCGGGCTTGGAGGTGGTCCCCATCAAGATAGATGTTTGGATGAACTTTTTTTTGCAAAGTATTACAAAATAATGTAATTAATTTTTCTCACTCATAGGATTTATTTTTGCATTCTTCACAAGAGGTCAGAACAAAGAAGGAGACAAAGTTGCATGCTTGTGGAGAGAGACTTGCTTAGCAAGCAATCTTATTTTTATCAATCTTATTTTTAGCAAATTATTCACCCACCCTTATTAAAATAGAACAGTCAACTTTAGTTGACTGAGATGTAATAAAAGGCTATTAATGTCTCTTGTACTAGTTTGTATTATTTTATACCTTTATTTATTATTAAATAAAGGATAAAATAGGATGCATGGGTGAGTACAACCTTAGTCTATTTTTAAGAAGGGTGGGAAAATTTTATTTTGCTATATATTGTGTGCCTTTGCAAAGCACAAAGGGAGAATTTTTGGATATTGAGAGTATCAAGCAATTTTTGCCGGTTTGCCTTCCGAGTGTGAAGTATTTTTGTCTTACCAACTATCGCAGTCTTGTGTATGTTTCTATTAATCTTGTGAATGCAAATTCTATGATTAATCATCTTACCTTGTTGTAAACTCATTAATTTCTACATGATATTAATGTGCATGTTTAGGTTAGTAGTATTGTTGTGATAAGCTCCCGAATACCTCAAAGTGTTTTTCCTTGATATTTTGTAGAATAACTGTTGGTTCGTGCATCAAAATCCTTTTCATCTATCAATCATGCATATACTTAGTCAAAGCCCTCATGAAAATTTGGTGTATCACCTTAGTTTAAATTATCTCACAGTCATCTTTTCCCCTTAAACCCCAGAGATTAGTTTAGGATACATCAATAAGGAACCGGACTTGATATCAGAGACTTGCCTCAAAATAAGTATACCCACAGATCTGAGGTGTTTCCATTGTATCTACGAAAGAGAGAGATCAAACTCTGCAAGCTTAGAAAACCTGCAGCCATCTCTCTACAGGGTGCACTTTCAAGAGATAATAGTTTTTGGCATGCCCGGTGGGAAACGAATCAGATCTATGTGCAAGTTACGATAGATCTATAGTAGATTCACAACAGTTACAAAGTCACTTTCGGGAGCAAGCTGTAGCAATTTATTCTAAGGATTTTAAGATCTTTTGGCGACTTTGTTAAGCTGATATCACACCAGTATTGCAACATGTTCCATGCCTAAAGTGACTATGAGATCATCGGTAAGAGGAATTCATCCTGAGTTTGTTTCTTTACCTTTGAATTCTACTAAAAGGAGAAGAGTTGGTAATACTTTACCTTATAATAGACTTGGTTTTGACAACCCTCCTCCTGATATTCCTTCACAACGTATAAATTTCATTATTAACATCCCAGTTTTTCAAATGGTTATTCAACCTCCAAGGAATTTTGTGACCTTTACTAATGGCAAGCCATTAGTAATCCCAGATTTACCATGACATCCCCAATGTTGCTATGAAAAATTTGTCATCATTCATGGGTAAAATCAGGTTACACCGCCGAACATATCAAAGATGTTGCAACCATATGTGCAGTCCATAATATCACTCATGAAGATGTAGCTTTAAGACTTTTAGTTACATCTTTTAAAGAGCAATCCTTTGCAATGGTATAGAAACCTAGAAATTGCAAGCATAAGAACTTGGGATGACATAGGTGAAAAATTGCTGAAACAATTCCAGATAACTCGGATCATTTGTCTCTTGTTGAACAACTGTCTACTATTAAAAGAGCCCCTCATGAGTACATATCCAGTTTCAACATCTGTTTTGCTAGGAATTGGGAAAGAATCCCAGCAAGTGTTAAGCGTCAAGTTGACCACGCTTTCCTTTATTACCTCAGAGCCTTGAATAGTGATATTTCCACGATGATTCAATCTATGGGAGGTAATACTCTTTCGGATGCTTATGATATTGATATAAAAGCTGAAAATAACCTTATTCAAGATGGAAAATTAGCACCAAGGCCTTCAATGCCATTTTTGGTAGATTTAGCACTTATTCCTCAGCCTATTATAGTCATAGAACCTATTGTTGTAGCCACATCAGATGATGTGTTTAAATCTTTGCAGACTATGAGAAATAAGCTTACTTCAATTGAAAACAAAATTACATTACCTAGTAGACCCTAACGGGCTCCTTATCAACAAAATCAACGAGAATCAGAAAATAGGTAGCCCTATCAATAGAATCAAATATATAGGCAACCTTACTAGCAAAGCAGCTTTAACCCAAAGGCTCCTAGTTCTTCTAACGCTTTAGTCCCAGTTAATATGGTTACAGAAAGAGTGGTGTCAACCTTGCAATCAACCTCATTCAGCTGCAAGTTGCCCAAATTCTTTTCTAAATATGAATCTTGTTGCACAACCTCAATCTGAAACATTGTTCATGCCTCAAATGGAGGGTGGACAACAAGAAACTCATGTTCAAAAAGCACCTGAATATAATTTAGTTAGTTTTAATGAGGAGGATTTCATTGCAGTCACTACTAGGGCTCAAGGAAAAGTTGTTGAAAGTCAAAAACAACAAAATAGGCTTGTCCTTCCTACTGTCACTGATAAGACAACATCTACAGTCCCAAAGTCAGCCAATAATCCTGTTGTTCCTAAAAAACCAACAAGTGTTCCAGCTGATAAAGGCCATAAAAAACAACTACAACTCCGACCCAAGAACATTGTTTATACCTCAGATATCCAAGGTAGCTGAAGCATAATCAATTTTTACTAAAGCCTACTCTAAGACAATTGAATCCGTCTCTAAAACTATTGCTTCTTTTAACATTGTTGATGTAATGAAAAGGCATAACGTTAACATCTCAATGTGGGATGCATATCCCAAACAGTTAACTTTCTCATGAACTAGCTAAGTTGTTGATTTCTTCAAATACAACAAAAAAGGATGTTCAGAAGGCAGACATGGTCCTTGGAACGTTTGAACAAGACCACATTAAAGAAGTTAAGTGGATGGTCCAGAAATTTTTGAATGCTCATGACTTCAAGAAACCACCACCATTTTATTTATCCTTGATTATTGCAGAACATATAGTTCACAATTACATGGTGGAAAGTGGTGCAAGTAGCACAGATTATGCCAAAAGCAATTGCAAAAAAATGGGTTTGCGGTAGTGATGAGCCTCCAAAAGGAGTGTCTTACGACTTGACATAACTGCAACTAATATTGTTGGTGTAATCAAAAATTTAGAGGTGACATTACATGCTTGCCCAAATGTTTCTATTCTGCAAGATGTTACTGTTGTGGATTTGCCTCCATATTTTACTTTATGTTTATCTAGAGACTTCACAAAGAAAAATAGGAGGTTACCTCTCTTTAGATTAGTTCTTCTTATTTTTACTACTCGTTATGGCACCAAAGTTACTATCAATTCAGAGCCATTGGCGATTTCACATTGAACCTCACTCTCCAAATGCGGTGGCTAATTATTCAACGTTAGATTAGTGTTACTTTGACGAGGTAGCTCATGTTTCAACATTATATGGTGTTTCTAACATGTTTATGGATGAAAAGACAAAGGTGGAAGGACATGCTCATGATCATTTTAAGGAAGTTGAAGAACACATGTTTGGTGTGTATTATATGCATGAGGAAAATACACCACTTCCTTATTGTCCAAAATAGAAGATTCAACAGAAGGGATTTGGAAGCTTCATTTTGATGGAGCTAAGAACAAGAAGGGACATGGAGTAGGTTTGATGCTCACTTCTCCAACAAATGAAAGATATTTCTCAGCTTTGAGTCTCCAATTTGCATGTACTTGTAATGTAGTTGAATACGAAGCATTAATTCATGGCTTACTTTGGGCCAAAAGAGAGGTATCAACACGTTACAAGTCTTTGGTGACTCTGAGTTGGTTATCAATCAAGTGAAGAACTTTAATGTTTGTAAGAATCCATTAATGAATTCTTACAGACATAGAGTTTCAGACTTAATGGAATATTTCGATGCTATTAACATTCAGTCTATTCTTAGAGCTGAAAACAAGTATGCAGATAGACTTGCAGCAGTTGGGGCTACTTTTGAAGTGTTGGAACATATTGAAAATAACAAAATCTAACTTCATATTAAGCTAATGGTCAGGCCCTCAATACCTGATAATGATTCAAATTGGAAAGTTTTTGAAAGTGATGATCAAATTTGTAGGTTTTTGCGGTAAGAAGATGAGTTTTCTACAGTTAATCAGGATAAATTACAAAACTTATATGGTGACCAGATTGTTCAATTGAAGACAAATAAACTACCTTGAGGTCTAGTCACATTGGAAGACATCTTCAGCACTGAAAATTAGTTAAGAAAATTCAAGACTAAAATGTCAACCCACGCTGATAATTACGAAGAGATCTCGGTTGATGAAGGGAAAAAGATATTTCTTGGAAAGGTATGTTCCTTAACTGAAAAGCAGTCATTTATTAATCTTTGCAAGGAATTTAAAGATGTTTTCCCTTGGAAATACCAAGACTTAAAAGGATTTTATACGAGTTTAGCACAACATACAATCAAGTTACAGTACCAAATTCTAAACCTTTTAGATAGAAAAGAAGGCATGTAAATCCCAAAATAGAGTCCTGTAATGAGGAAAGAATTATCTAAGTTGATTGAATCAGTATTATATTTCCATTTAAGCATTCAAGTTGGGTAGCCAATCTTGTTCATGTCAGAATAATAATGGTGAAATCGACTATGTGTAGAATTCAGAGATCTTAAAAAGGATTCATTAAAATATCATTACCCACTCCCAATTATGGATCATATTTTAAGAACAGTTTCTAGTGTAGACATATTATCTCTCCTAAACGGTTATAGTAGATATAATCATATTTTAGTCCGAGAAGAAGATAGATATAAAATAACCTTTACCACCAAATGGGGTACTTATGCTTACAAAAGGATGCCTTTTGGTCTTTCAAATGTTGGTGCAACGTTTCAACATGCAATGGACATGGCTTTCTTGAGCTTGTTAAATAAATGCATTCTGATTTATTTGGATGACATTACCATATTCTCAAAAAATCCAGAATAACACTTGATACATCTAAGGAAGACCTTTCAGCTTATGCAGACAATTTGGAATATCCTTAAATCCCAAGAAGTCTATCTTTTCACTACATTAAGGAAAGCTACTTGGCCATATTGTTTCTAAGAAAGGTTTAGCAATTGATCCTTTTAGAATCAAAACTATATTACAGCTATCATTGCCTCATCATAAGAAGGCATTACAGAGTTTTCTTGGAAAAATCAACTTTGTTAGAAGATTTGTTCCAGATTTTATAGCATTGGTTAAACCATCGATAAATATGCAAAAGAAAGATAAAACTTTCTCTTGGACCAATGAAGGGAGAGAAGGTTTTGAAGCAATCAAAAAAACTATCTCTTAGGCTCCTACTCTTGCAAATACAAATTTTGATAAAGATTTTACAATGTATGCACTTGCAGGAGCTGAAACAATCTCAGCTATTCTAGCTAAAGTTAATGATGAGAATATTGAGCAGCCACTTGCTTTCTTTGGACAAATCTTACATGATTATGAAACAAGGTACACATTCCTTGAAAAACAAGTACTTTTAGTAGTCAGAGGACTAAAGAGTTTCAAGTACATGCTTTTGAACAATAAAATCCATGTTCTTGTTTCTTATCCAAGTGTGAAAGCATTCTTACTAAATAAATAATTGAATGAGAAAAAAACAAACTGGATAACGAAGGTCATGGAATATGATGTTGATATCCGGTTCTTAAAGACATTCGAGGGAAAGGCTTATGTGAACATCTAATTGCTGATATGGAAAAACAACAAGCTGCAGAACCCAAAGATTCAATACATCATGCTGAAATTACGTATCAACAATTGAACACCATGGTCCAACTAGAAAATTAGCAACTCTAACTTTCTCAAGAGATTCATGAATCAAGGTAGATGACTGATTTGGTTAATTATTTACAACATGGCACCTATCCGTAAAGGTATGGAAAAAAATAAATGAAGATATTACAGGTTACAAGTTGTTCTCTATCTCTTTGTTGATAGTGTGTTGTTCAAAAGGGATATAAATGGAATCTTGCTGTGATGTGTTGACTACGGTAAAATTCAGAAATTACAATCGTAATTCCATGAAGGACCTACAGGGGGTCACTTCTCAAAGACGTACCACAGCCTTAAAAATTACAAAATCTGGTTACTATTGGCCTAGCATATTCAAAGAATATTTTGAATGGATTAGAGAGTGTAAAAATGTGCTTTCTTTGTTGGAAAAGAATGTCTAGCTTCACTGCCCTTACAACCTATTTCTGTTGATCAACCTTTTATACAAAGGGGGATCTAGATTTTATTGCCATGATAAACCCGTCTTCATCACAAGGACATAAGTGGATCTTAGCTACTATAGATTATTTTACACGATGTACTAAAGCAATAACCTTGAAGGATGCTAATGAAGCTTTGATACTATCCTTTTATGAAGGTATAGTCTACAGATTTCGTGTTCCAGCAACTATCATATTAGATAATGCTTTAGGATTCCTTGGTACAAAGATAATGATTGGGTTGTCAACCATGGAATTTACTTAAGTTCTTCATATAATTATTATCCACAAGGTAATGGCCTAGCTGAAAGTACTAACAAGAACCTTTTAAGGATCATCAAGAACACTCAAAAATAATCAAAGAGTTTGGCATTTGATGTTGAATTCAGCACTTTGGGCTAACAAAGTGTGACTCCTAAATGATCACTTGGGAATTCACCATACAAACTTGTGTATGGAAAATAAGCAAGAAAGCCTATTTCAGTTGAGTTACCTACATTAGATTTGGTGCATCAAATGGAGCTGCTTGAGAATGAACCATTACAGGTTTGTTATGTAGAGTTAATGGAATTACAAGAACTAAGAGATCAAGCTCATTCAAATATGGAAAAGAATCAAAAACAAATGAAGAAAACTTTTGATAAGAAAGAAAAATTCAGAGTCTTTAATGAAGGAAATATTGTGTTAAAGTGGGATGTTGATCGTGCAAAGCCAGGAGACACACAAAGTTTGATACAATCTGGAGTGGTCCTTACATGATTTCAGCTTGCAAAGAACACAATGCTTTTCAGCTTTCAAAGTTGAATGGAGAGGAACTTCCCATTCCTATGAATGGTATGTTTCTCAAACACTGTTATTGAAAATATTGCATAGTGATTGTTAATGTAGGATTTTCCCTTCAATAAGTGCGCTTTCTACACATTACATTGTTTTTCAATTCAATAAGTGCATTCGTGCATGTGATCTAGTCTACCGATCTTTTCCCCTTTTAGTTTGTTTTGGAAGGTTAGACCTTTCTTAAAGGCTGATTTTGGTTGCATGTTTGGACTTCATGCCCAATGGACAAGAGCAGGGCATTGGTTTATAAGCTATCGTAGCTTTCCATGTAGGATCGCTAAAAATGTTAACAATTTCTACACTTGTGCATAAATGGGAAACTCGAAACTTCGTTACGATGGATAGTATTGGTGAAGTATACCTAAGCTAGGGGAGATTTTTCAGATTATTTCATTACTGCTGATTTATTTACAAGATTACATGAAATCTTCAGCTATGTGTGCTATTACAAAATGTAACAAATCACATAGTCTCAATTTCATGATACCTTCAGCAAAAGAACACATGGGCCCCGAAGGACAAGTTGTGTTGTCTTGATGAAGACACCGGATTGTAGAATAGGTGAAGTGTTGAGTTTTGGGACAACAAACATAAGTGCAGATTACATAATCAGAGTTCATTACTGGATGTTATAGGTTTTCTAAATTCTTTCCTTCATGATTAAAACATTCAATTATATGACTGAGTTGTTTAGTTCATCATACAATCCATACAGAAAGCTGAAATGCAAAAAGAAATATACAACTAATTTACAAAATTCAATGTTTTATTCATAAGGAAATTTCAAATGTTCACACACAAGCCATGGGATGTAACTAGAAAGTAAAGTACAGCTACTGAAATAAGAGGTACACATGCATGAAAGAGAAAGTAAAGGAGTATGAGTGAACCCATCATTACCTTGGGGGTTTCTTTCCTCGATCGAAGCATATCCCTTTACATCTTTTGTTCCTTCTTCATCTCCATTATAGAAGCCATTGTACTTGAATAAAAGAAAAGTTAATTGTTAGTTACGAGCTCAGGGATAAACTCATATTCCTACACTGTCATATTTCGTGCATATGAATCTTTTAATAACAGAGATGTATTCTACTTGAATATCAAACTGGATACATGCCTTATTCACTCAGAAAGAAAAAGAGAAAAGAAAAGAAAACCATGGACATAAGAGAGGCCAAAAGCCTAAGTATTTTCTAATTGTTTTCTTAAGTGTGCAGGTACATAATGTAGCCAAGAAGAAATTGGCAAGTCATAAGTACATGCCGGAAAGAAGAAAGAATGTAACTCAAGGTTTCAGTAATAGTCTAAAGTGGAAGAAGTTACAGTACAGAAGAGAGACTAAAAGATAGAAATACATGTTTTAGTTTACAACTAAAGAAGAAGAATCAAATGTCAAGAAGCTAAAGTTAACTAGAAAGAAAGGATTACATCTGAAATAGAATGAAAAGAAGATTCTAGGAAAATTTTGACAGGGTTTCGCCATGTAAAATGGACATTTACAACTTTTCATCATGTTTTTTTCAACTATCACATGCTTTAAAAGGACTATGTAAATCAAATAAATGATACAGAAAAGTAGGAAAGCATGACATGATCAAGATAACAGTTATTATGATTCAATGTCCAACAACAAATCAACTTTAACAGAAAAGTGTTACGTTCTGTATCCTAAATCAGAAAATACAACTACTACAGCTGAAAAGGAATAAATTAAAGAATTTTGGAAAAAATTTCTAGGGCTTCACCATGTAAAATCAACATTTCAATTTTTTTAGCAATGCTAGAAATAATACTATCAAGGAAATAAGGTATCTAAGTAAAAGAAATAAGTTACAATATTTCAACAAAGCATCTGAATCAAGGCTTATGCCTAAAATGGTGTTACAGTTAAATAAAGAATTGTTTGCAATTTCCTAGAAGACACTTACAAGGGTCCAACAATACAAATGTAGCTACAAGTTACAAGAATGTTTTCCAAATAGAATCCATTTTGACAAGTAAGAATCAAGTATAGTTGTACCATTTGAAGCCCTTATGTCAAGTTTAGCATTGATCAAAATAAGTACAACTTACACATCTCTTCCACAAGTTTCAAACTCACCCAGTACAAGGCCCAAATAGGGTAATTTTCACATAACCAGCCAAATAATGAAAACTCGTAAATGAGTATGAATCGATATTATCGTAGCGAGTTCCTACAGAGTTCACTGTATAAATGATAGTTTTCAAAAATTGCTATTGATGAATTTCGAAAGGCAAAAGAGGCTATTCATATACAAGACAACCATACAGTAAAGCTCAAAGCAGAAATCCAAATACCCATATTTTAAAATATGTAAATCTAGAATTCTAAAATACCATATACAACTCGGAATAGCATTCAGAAAAGGAATAACATGAATTTGAGGAGTATGAATTCAAAACCACAAAGTTTACAACAAGCCAAGTGCCAAATTCATGCGTTTTCAAAGGAAAATATGAGTACCCAGTTGAAACTTACCGGTTCTAAGTAAAAATTTCAATAAATCCTCGAGGTAAGGTTACAAAATCAATAGACCCTGAAAGCTTCATCTCAGAATAGATTTCAACTCGAAACAACCAAGGCCGAGCCACGAAGGTCACAAGAAATGCAATGAAAAACGAGTATTAGTTTCGGAGGTCTAAATGGCAAGGAATAAGTAACAACAACACTTAGAGGTCAGAAAAACTTACCTTCCCTCATCAAATGGTGATGCACATAGCAAGAGATGGTGGTTACTTCAAAAGGAAAACCTGCAGAGACCAAAAATATACTAGTGCTCGAGCCTTTCAACCACAAGATCTAACAAAACACTTAGAGCTCAAAGTGATTAACCATGGCGGCCACTTCAAAAGTAAACTCAGATCTCATGGACTTCATCACAAAGACAAAACAAAATAGATCTAAGCTTCAGGATTAGCAACAATGGCGGCCATTAAAGAAACCACAATTTTCAAAAATATATATAGAGGCAAGAATGGTTCAAAAGACCAAAGAATGAACTGAAAAGAGCTTCAATGATTAGATCAATGGTGTCAATTTTTTTATGCTACGGCTTCACCCGCATCAAAAAAACCAAATGAAGTGATCATTATGGGTCGAAGCCACCCTTTAGCATGCAAACTCGAGAGACGAGTCAACAAGACCGAACCACGATCGAAGCATCAATGATCAGAAAGCATCTAGGATGAAGAACAAAGGCCAAGGATCATGCTTAGAGCTCAAAACAATTAACTACAGTCAATCCCACCAACCACATTCAATGCACAATCAGAAACCCTAACCACGAGTCCAAATATCAACAAATTTAAGATCTCAAAGTACACAAATCGGCAGTTTAAAATCATCACCAAATTTCCAAAAAGACTCAACCTGAGTTAGGTTTCCACCAAAAAACACATGTAGGGGTGAGTCACCATGGAGAAGGGGCCAGTCCACGTCATCAAATCAAACAAAATCATTGCATTCGAAATTCAAAGGATCAACTATAGTCCAAACTTTAAATAATGCCAAAATCCGACCAAATTATGCCACAATGATCACCAAAAGGTGAATTTCTAAACTATATACTTTTCAAACATGCAAAGCCGACAAGTATTACATGGTCATGTATAATCAAAAGGTGGTAGACTATATAGTGTAGCCTATGTCAAATAATCAAGGGTGGCCAAACCATGGTGAAGTGCAAAGGTGGTCCCCACTATAGAAGGAGCTAGAGTTGAGTTACAGAGTGTCACTCATGTGACCATTAGAAGACAAAGAAATGTCAACATCAGGCTTGGAGGTGGTCCCCATCAAGATAGATGTTTGGATGAACTTTTTTTTAAAGTATTGCAAAATAATGTAATTAATTTTGCTCACTCACAGGAGTTATTTTTGCATGCTTCATAAGAGGTCAGAACAAAGAAGGAGACAAAGTCACATGCTCATGGAGAGAGACTTGTCTAACAAGGAATCTTATTTTTAACAAATTATTCACCCACCCTTATTAAAATAGAACAGTCAAATTTAGTTGACTAAGATGTAATAAAAGGCTATTAATGCATCTTATACTAGTTTGTATTATTTTATCCCTTTATTTATTATTAAATAAAGGATAAAAATAGGATGCATGGGTGAGTACAACCTTAGTCTATTTTTAGGAAGGGTGGGAAAATTTTATTTTGCTATATATTGTGTGCCTTTGCAAAGCACAAAGGGGGATTTTTGGATATAGGAGTACTGAAGCAATTTTTGCCGCTTTGCCTTCCGAGTGTGAAGTATTTTTCGCCTTCCCAACTATTGCAATCTTGTGTATGTTTCTATTAATCTCGTGAATGCAAATTCCCGATTAATCATCTTACCCTATTGCAAACTCGTATTTCGCATGATATTAATGTGCATGCTTAGCTTAACAAAGATTATTGTGATAATCTCCTCAATACCTCAAAGTGTTTTTCCCTTGATATTTTGTAGAAGAACTGTTGGTTCATGCATCAAAAATCCTTTTCACATATCAATCATGCATATACTCACCAAAGCCCTTGTGCAAATTTGGTGTATCACCTAGTTTAAATTATCTCATAGTCATCTTTTCCCCTTAAACCCCGGATATTAGTTTAGGATACATCAATAAGGAACTGGCCTTGATACCGCAGAGAATCACCTCAAAATAGGTATACCCATAGACCTAAGGTGTTTTCATTGTATCTACGAAAGAGAGAGATAAAACTATGCAAGCTTAGAAAACCCGTAGCCATCTCTCTTCAGTGGTGCACTTTCAAGAGATAACATCTCTCTACATGTTGTGCCCTTGGGGCATATGACTAGGTCCCCTACTAAATTGTAACATAAAAATCTCTACAAGTTGTTCCCTCAAAGAAAAAAACCAGTTGCCTACCTTCAACAAGGATTTTAGCATGGTTATGTCCTTAGCCCTCTCGTGGGAGAGTGACACTGTCTCTATCTTGGATAACAACTCGAGACAATGAGACAAAGCAAGTGATCAAATGTTGTGGAGATAAATATGGGGTTGGGCATGTAGTAGATTTAGGATTTGGGTTCAGCTTTGGAGTAGAGTGGTCTCTTGTCCAACGTGCGTCAAATATGATCAATTCACCCGTGTTTTGCATGCCATGAGCCTATCTAAAAATGGAGATTTGAAACAGAGCATAAATAAACAGATACTCAAAGCATTATGAGGAAGGGAGTTAAACCATATATGTTTAAGTTGCAAGGTTAGGGTTAAACATGTTGTGAAAATGTGAAAACATGTAACCTATTTGAAAAAAATTGTGGAAGACATGTGTTGTCACGAAAACTCTACCATACTAGTTAGTAACCAAGATCGAAATTTTCTTTCATTTCATTTTTGATGTTGCAGAATGAGGAAAAACTTTAACTAAATTTTGGAATCAGAACCGCCTAACTTTGAGATTGTGTGGTGTGTATGTTTTGTTTATAGGATTTGAAGGGTTGAAATCATGGCGAGGGAACTATTGAGGTGCTGAAAGCTTTAGACATGGAAAAAAATTATGGTACTACGCAATGCCTCAATTTTAAATACGCTAAACTTCATTTTAAAATTATTAAAATTTTGCTCTAATTTTTCTTAATACTAACTAGCTCCTAGTTTGTTAGGCTAGGTATTTATTTATTAAATCTTACCTAGTCTATTTAATAATTGATCTCCCCAAAATTAAATCAACTCATTACAAATATATTATTTATTACATTTACAAGGGTATTTTAATTAACTCGAGTCCCCTATACATTTTAGAGTGCCTATTTTTAAAATTTTAACCCTATGCCATTAATCACCCAACGTAAATAATTTCACCCACAATTCAATACATTTACCCACACTTAATTAAATTCACCCATATTTAAATAACTTACCCACACTTAATTAAATTCACCCATATCTAAATAAATTTACCTACACTTAATTAAATTCACCCACATAAAAATATGTATCCCCATATAATAACCTTACCCATACCCATTTAATTAAATTTTCCCGCAACTCCTTTTATTTTATTGCATTGATGGCTACAAATATAAATCCATTCCCATGTGATTAATAAAAATAATTCATTCCCACCAATATATTGAGCTTAAAATGATGTAGGGATCAATGTGGGTCATTGGATCAAATCAATATTAGCCCTTGATCTAAGTTTTCCCAGAGTTGCCCTAACTCATCCTTAAGTTTCTTTCTCTTTTGTTTTGTTTTACTTTACTCATTTGTTCTCTTTTTCTCTTTCAGCTTGTTTTTTCTTTTCGCAAGGTTTGCAGAGAACCATGGAGGCCATGAAAGCAAAGATCTTCTCTCATGTTCTTTTGTTTTGGTTTTGCAGTTAATGGATATTGGGATCTCATTATTGCTTCCTTCCACCACATTTTTCTCGAAGAATTATTTATGTGTTATTTCAATATTTTAATCTCCTGTCTAAAACAAAACCAGAGGATAAATTTGGTCATTTAAAATTGTATTTTCTTTATCCTTGTTACATACAAAGTGAATATCAATAATATTTATTTCATCATTATTATTATATCATAACAAGAAAACCTAGATCTACCATAACCGTTGTCAAATCTCATACACAAATGATTAATGGTTATGATGGCGGTTTTAGCAAGGGGGCAGGATATATAATTTTGAAGTCGGGGGTTTGGGGTTTTGGGAGGCATTGAAAATGGAGGGAGTGGTGCCAAATTGGATTAGGGAGGGTGTGCAACACCTTTATGTAATAAATAAAAATAAATAAACACAATCCTAGCTACCAAAGAATGCCGACATATTTATAGTTTCTCTCTTTTTTAAACCTTTTTTCTTATACACAGATAACCGATTTCAATAAAATCATTACTTTAACATATAAAACACTATATTTATTGATATTGATATCTATATATTATTATTCAATAAAAATTATTGCTATGAAAAGTTTCAGGAACAAATAAGGTAAAATTACATATGTATGGATACATACATACATACATACATACATACATGTGTGTGTGTGTGTGTAAATAACCATTTATATAAAGAAAAGTGAAGTCTTATTCAAAAAAATATGAGTAATTACATATGAAATTAAATATGATAAATTATTCTTCCTTTGTATGGATTCTAATTCTTATTACAACTAATTTTCATCTTTTAATTAAAAGGAAAATATAAGACATTTAATCTATCCAAAAATTCCAGCCATTAAACAACACTAGTAAATTTCTCATTTTACCATGATTTGCAAAATAACATACATTGCAAGATTAAAATAAATCATTTCATCATGGAAATTATTTAAAACCTTATCTAAGTAAGAAAATAAGACTTCATTACAAAAGAGATACATCAGCCCAAATATTACAAGATTCCTCCTCGTAGAGATGATCAAGCTTAAGCATACAATTTCCCTTTACATGTAAGAAGAGGATTTATATTCACTATTACATTTAAGAATTGAAATACAACCACATCCAACAATATATACTAACTCCATCAAGCAAAGGAATAACTAGTTTACAAAATATGTCTCCCTTTCAACAATAAGAACAATAGTTGCTCCATGCTACATATCAAGTTGTAATATCTTTTCAAATATGAAGAGAAAAATTCTCAATGAAAAAGAGTCTTCTTTAAAGATATGATCTAATATACCATAAAGCCACTATCTTGGAAAGGCAATATCAACCAAGATTCAACCCAACAAGGAGTGGTTTACATAAAACAATTACAATACAAGTTGCTGAAAAGCAATCCCAATCCCAATATGAGAAACTTACAAGGAAATAGAGAGCCTTTACATATCCATATACATATGGATAAAATAAGTATAACACTCCCAAAATTAGGAAAGAAAATCCAATGAACACCAAAAAGAAGCTCCAACTATCTTCAAGTCTTAACTCCAACTCTTGCACTCCACATAAACTTCAACACAAAGAGAGGCTTGATTTACCACCCAACCTATAGGCATCATTACATGTCTTTCGAAAGGTTGAAGATATGCTATCCTCCCCAAGACCATGGGAGAGAGAGCTAGCTTAAAAAATGTGCACAAGAAAAGGGAGAGGTAATCACAAGCATATCACATACAAGACTAACCCATACACCACAAAACACAACAAATGCCAACCAAACTAAAAAAAGAGAGAACCACATTCATTCTCAATAAGAGGGAAGAGTAGATGACACATCCAATATTTCCATAGAGTGTGATCCAACCATAGTATGCACAATTACAATATTTTCAAAATCCTCTATATCCCTCCAAAACAACCATTCATCCTTATTACTCCTCTCATTTGCCTAAATTCCCGCTTGGGAGGATTTTAAAAACCATTGGGTTTCCTCTCCAAGGATGGGGAAGGGGGTTCAAACCATATGAGGGGATAAAGAGAACCAACATGGCTTTTCCATCAAGCCATGAGGTTAAAGAGGGAAAATCCATCCCTCTTCCCCAAACAAAACTCTCAAATCCATCAAGCCATATGATGGATGGAGAAACAATCAAAAGAACAAGAACAAGCAAGCATGCTACACATGTAAAACAAGAACATCCATTTCACAATATTTAATTTACCATTTATGTGCAAAAATAACACAAGGATAAAAATCCTACCTCCAAAAATCTCTCCAAACTCTAAGCTTCTCCAAATCCTTGTCTAAGCAAAAGTTCCAACTCCAAAACATTCAAAGCACAAAAATCACAAGAAAAAATTCCTCCTTCACCCACATGAGAGAGTATTTGAAGAAAATCAAGTAATTTTCTCACAAATGAGGAAGTGAGATGTGTCACCCCTCCCTTCCCTCTAAGTCAAGATTCCAAAACAAAAACAAGAAAAGATAAATCCTCATTTAAACATTACTCCCCCAAATTACCCAAAAATAAAGTAAGAAAAATCCATGCAAATTTTCACAACACACAAACCAAAACCATTTTTACATGAATTGTGACAAATGAGAGGCCAAATGGGAGGGAAAATCAATTTTTTCCTTGAAATTAAGTCCCCTACCTAATAGGTAGGGTCCACGAAACTTATTTTTATGTTAAGACAAAATTTCAAAACCAAAAAGGGGTCTCTAACCCAATTTTAGATTTGACATTTTTGGACACATTTTTTGAGGATGTGGGGCCCACTCAAGGGTGCTTATGTGACCCCAATCCTCATTAATCAAGAAAACACTTAAACAAATACATTTCTAATACAAGTGGGCACCATTAGGTCCCCCAACCTAACTTCTAACAAAAATTAAACAAATGAACACAATTAATTTTAGAAAATATATCACATCATAATCTAAGGGTTGCTCATGGTGTCCAAAAAATACAAGCAATAAAATAAGGCTTCACACAGCTAACATGGCTAAGACTCAACCCCATGGGCTTCTTTTTTTTGCACATTCATGTAGCCACCCTGAAACCCACATTCTCCTGTGCCTTGTAATCTACACACTCATTGCAAACATTAAACACATATGTCCAATAAAAGTATAAATCAACTACTCAGTAAATCAATTGAGGTATAAACATGCTAACTATGCTAACACATCATCAATATGGAATTGTAATTGAGAAACATGCACAATTTCACATAAATTCACCATGTGTTAGCCATTGCAATACATATAATTGACATCCATCTGTGCTATAGTACAATAACCTCAAATAAACACATAATCCACAAAATCAAAATGTGTGACACAACCATATGCCCATCATATATCCAATAAGATCAACGACATCATGCATGTTAGTATCCAAAACATCTAATGAAATGAACTATCATAGTAGTCAAAGCTAAGTTGGTGCTACGTGCCCAAATCATCATACATGTCCATGAACAATCAAAAATCATAAAATAATATCAAAAATGTGCTATAATTCATGTCTAATCATCAAATATGAGTATAGAGTCAACAGATAACTGAAGCTAGAAAAGGTGGGCACTACATACTACTTCACAAAAATTGCATAGTATTTTCCTCAAATGCATACAACCTCTTCTACATTACCGGTCACAAACTTCTTGGTCGTATTTATTACGCCATCTAGGTTTTGGAACACCGGATGTGATGTCCTATTTTGTAGCATCCATAGTCATGGATGTGGCCTTATGTGGAACCATTTTTAGAAAACTATTCTTTGGCTACCTCAGTCACAAAATGGGGTGCAAGAAAGTCTACAGAATAAACATTATGCTTATGTTCCTATGCTCCATAGCTACTGATTTCACCTTTGGCCACATAGCCAAATCTGTGATGACCATGTTGTGTTTCTTCGATTATGGTGGGGTTTGACTTCGCGACAAACTATCCTTTGGTATTATTTATCATCTTGAAGAAGTGTGGGTTCTCACGATGAGAAATACAATCAAGATAAGTGTTTAGGAATGATATGCTAAGATAATGACAACGAAAAGAATGACAAATTGTTTATGGTTAGTATTTGTTGTTATGTATTGATAAAATTCATTTAAGGGCTTCAATTGAAATAACTACTGTGCATGATTAAAAACTTTTTACTATCGATGAGTTAAAGTGTGTTTGCAAGGGTTTATTTCCTATGTTCTTACTAATTCATGTGGTATGTGTGGGCCATGTAGAAACTATTTTCCTTAGAGATACAAACAAACCCTATTCTTTTCCCTTATAACTATATAAAACTCCTAGCCTAATTCCACTAAAACCACTTATCATTATTATGTATAGAATCTTTTTGCATTTGTGTATAAGGTAGAACACATAACAATTATTATTAGGGTAGGAATGATCTAAAGTGAGGACTAGGTCCTGGGCATGAAAGGATTTAATTTCCCATGTTTACTAAGTCATGGAATAGCCATGGGACATCCAGGATTTAATTCCCATGTTTTTAGTTTAAAATACATGTTTCGAATGAAAATCAAAAATACCTTTTTCTCATATGGAAAACCATTACAAAGTGGCTCAATTGTCAATGATTGTTCAAGCATCACTTATTCCCCTGTAAATACTCAAGCCTGAAACTAAAAAATGTGTTTATTGGGTTTTCCTCATTTTTTACATTTTCATCCCTTTAAATGCAAATTGCATTCATGTGCATAATGTGTGAGAAAGAGACAAAAAAATGGATCACATAATTCATTTTAATTTTTAACCTTTAATTCATGTCTTTTCCTTCCTTGAACATTTCGTTTACGCATCCTTTCTCGCCCGATCCAAGGTAGTAATGTCACTATTGGGTTACAATCTCATTAGACCTCCCTCCTAATTGCAAGCATCACCTTGGCCATAGGAAAATTATGTTACCCTTCATGTTTTTTGGTGTACTTCTCTTCCATATTCCACACCTTGAACATTTGCGCATCTCATGACTAGAAAAAACCCTTGTTCTTTGTCCTAATAGCTACAAAGAAACCCTAATTATAATTGTGTATGAAACCCCTACCTTAGAATTTTAGGTTCACACCACATATCCTTGTTTCTAAATTAACCCTTGAAACACATAAGTGAAATCCCCTTGAATTTATTTCTATTCTAACTATCTATAAAGTGCAAGATCTGAAATTTTCCTCAACCTCTTTCACACCGTATTTTTTGTGGTCAGATTCTGAAGTTGGAACATGTTGGCTTTTCCCTTTTTATTTTTCCCCTTTAAACATAAATTAAACTCACGTGAATACTACACTACCTTGATCATTTACTTGATAGTTGTAGAAAAACACCAATCTTAAATATGCATGAGATCGCTACCTGAGCATTCTAAGTACACTCTACGTCTTCATGTCCCTGACGTGTCCTGTGAAACATGCATTCAAATTCCCCTTACATTTAATTTTTTTCTAACAACCCAATAAAGTCAAGAACTGCAAATTCAAACATGTATTTGCTTCGTAACATTTTTCGTCTACATTCTAAGATATCTCCCTCTACAGTTTCATCTACGTCTTCCCTAATGTGAGTTTTCTCCTTTCGATTGACATACATGTCATGCTCTTTGTACAAAGTTTATTTTCACATTGCCTCCTTGATTCCTCTTTCCTTTCCCATGCACTTCTTCACCCTCAGATGCCATTTACTACACCCATCTTCCTTTCCCATAATTCCTCTCCATCCACTTTCACTTCTTCACTATATCCCTTTCGACATTCACATCATACATTCCATGTATGATTGCTAGTTTTACTTGTGTGGATGCCATAACCTCGACTAATCACCCATACCGTAAAGGCAACAACAAAGATGGGATACATTGGAAAAGTTGAATGCCTTATCCATTGAAGTACAAATCGTTGGAATACATTGGAAAATGGTGAATTTCATATCCATTGAAATATAAATCGTTGGTGAGATATTTAACATTGGAGACCCTTTTTGATGTTCAATAATATTTCTCCTAAACTACTTACTTCCATTCCCTATATTTTAACTTCTCTCATTCACTCTTTTGCTTTGTTCCGATCACAAAGTTGAAGGCGTTTTTTTTTTTTTTTTTTTTGCTGGTATCCATTTGAAGTAATAAATATGTTTTTAGTGTGCAAGTGGTCTATGCCTTGCCTCCTCCATCGTTGGTCTCATGCACTCCATCAGTAAGTAATAAATATGTTTTTGTTTTTCCAAGTATTTACATTGAGTGTGACTATGTCATAATGAAGTGCTATGTACATCTTCCTTAATGTATCTAGGTGGAGAGGTAACATATTGGGCCATGACACAACCTGAATAATGGTTCCACTCAAACCATACGCTCCCATACAAACTCTCTTTCTTTCAAGGTCTTCATCCGTAGATTTAGCAATTTTATAGATAATGTTTTATATTGATTTCTTTTCCAAGTTTTATTTGTGATGATTCTTTCAAATAAAGGTCATTTTGGGTTGGTAAAGGTTTTATTTTAATTTTTCCACTTAGATAACTTAGGAGTGCAGATGAAAAACATTTTTCAATTTAAAAGTTTTATGATTTACTATGGTGTTATAAATTTAGTTGTTTTTTGATGATGATGATGATGATGATGATTTATGTGTGTGTGTGTGTGTGTGACACTTGTTTTGTTAACAATTTATTTATTTGAATGGCTTCATGTAGACAATTCTAATGTTTTGAAAATCTTGTTTGGAAAGTGTTAATAAGATGACAACCTCCTCTCGATTGAAACATGTATGTGTTAATTTCAAAATAATTAATGTGTCAAATACAGCAGAGTTTTAGAATCTCCAAGAAGAATGCCATCAAAAAGACTTGTAATTTTGAACTCGTGAGTACGAGGGAATGTAAATATTCTTTTTTCCCTTTAATTTTATGGGCTTGGTAGTTAAATTTGATATATATGTTGAAATAAGGAACTCACTTTTAAAAAGATCTGATGGCATTATATTGTGGATCAATATCTAACTATGGTAATCCCTCATGTGTAAAATAGAACTCGAATGGGAGGTTATAGTAGTTCACGGCGTGATGATGACTATTGATAGTGAAGATATTTGAGTGTGGGTATAATGCATTTTAAGTATAAAAACATATACGCTTGTTTTTAAACAACTTCTAGATCTAGGGGAGGATCATAATGAGTTGTAGTATGTGACTTGCATTGATCCTCGTTTGCTACTTATTTATGCCTTCTATATCACATGGAGATCCATTAATATAAAAACGGTTTAATACTATTTTATATAGAAGTGTTTGCCACGATAAGAAAAATTGCATAGTAGAAAGGCATACATAGGCACACAAATATTATTGTGCTTCTCTTTCTTGCCTTCACCTTTACACTTTGGTTCCCTTCTTTTGTTGTTCATTATCTCATTATCTTCCTCTTTTGGCATATCCATTGCACCTTTGGTTTCATTTTATACGTTTCTTTTGGATATCTAAAATATGTACTGCCCAACAATAAGATATATATATATATATATATATATATAAAAAAAAAAGATCAAAAGAAGATGGGATGTGTGCTTGGGCAGGGAGTAGTTGGAGAGAGGAATGGCGAAGTGATGGAGTTTGGTGGTGGCAGGAGTAGGTAAATCTGTGTGGAAGGATCTTTGACAGGGAATGGGAATCCCTTACAGCACAATGATACAAGATCTTTATTGGAGATCCAAGGGATTTAGCCATGTTGAAACCCATGTAACATTGTAAATTTAGAAGTGTTTGGATAGTTGCATCACACAGAAGTCATGGGTTCCTCACAAGGCAGTCACATTGTTTCAACTATGCAACACATAGGTATCCAACCCGATCAGTTGCATTTACCTTCATACTCCTGGCCTGTACCGAAATTCAAGCTCTAGAGCAGGGTGTAGACGTCCATCAAAGTATAATGGGAATCTGATTTATTTTACCAGCTTCCTCCCAGTCTACGTCAAAATGGATCCTCTAGAACAAGGTATGGACATCCAACAAACCATAATAGATATAGGAGTTTTATCATATTTTGTAGTTGGGCTCTAGTGGACGTCTATGCAAAATGTGGAAGCATGTGCTTGACTGTGAAACTGATCTACTGAATACCTAAAATGTGGCTATATAGACGGAAATGATAGCAGGATATGTACAAAATGGGTTTGTTAAAAAGGCCATGGAACCTTTCAAGCAATTCAAATCCAGGATTCATAGCCTTTTCCAGCATCCTCCACCTTGTGCCAAAATGGAGGATTTAGAACAGGGAATGGACATCCATCACATCATAATGAAAGAGGTGCATGATTTTTTTAGATGTTGTAGTTATAAATGATCTGGTCGACATGTATGCAAATGTGGCAAATGATTGTGCCAAGCAGATTTCTGCGAATAACCGTCAATTTTTAAAAAAAATTTGCAAACACAACACCAACATTTCAGAGCTTTCTCTCAGTAATTTCATATGGAAGAAGAGAATACTCCCAATTGGCCTTCTACAATGGCGGCCAAGGATCAGTATGAGAAATTCATGCAGGAAGTGCAGGAAAAACATGAGGAATTCGTGCAATGGATACATGCTAACCATGAAGATTTCTTTCCAAAGATGATGCAACATACCCAAAATAACATTAGTACAAGTACAATATCATTGGACACAAACAAAAGGAATGTTAATACAATCCATGATGCAACTGCCAATAAAGGAATCCTCACGAGGACAGAGAACCCAAATAATTTTCAGGAAGAAGAGAATGATGAGGGGCCTAGTACAGGGATTTTAAGGAGTTCAAGTTTGTTTGGTGCATGAACAAGAAGATGGAAATAATGCTTCATAGTTTAGTGAAAATAGAGAACGGTATGAATTACCCCTATTTTCTCTCTTATTAAAAAGTTAATGAATGAATTTGTATACCTTGGCCAATATGAGGATAGCACTTTAAGGTTTTCATGGAGTGGCTTGAGCGGAAGGGCGAGAACACCTATGACCAAATCGTCGATCATTCCAGGCATGGTTCATCTCACCTTGTCCCTCATAATTCTCATACATTACTTTTTCCATTTTCCGAGTAATAATTTTAAAAACCTTTGGTTTATCATACATTCAACTATTTTATATAAGCTTGTTTTGGAAAAACGGTAAAATGTCATTCGGTATTTATGTAACTGAATAACACTTGGTCAAGCACAAACTTAAACCCTCCTTAAGACATAAGTTGGAAAAATTCGTAACCATATTATATAGTTGTGACACCCTTTTATTGACAAGTTGAGTTTGTTCCCTCGTAAACCCACTAGTTTTTCCTCTGTAAAAGCTAGTGAGTAATGATATTCATAGACCGAAAAAGTAACCTTCAAACCCAAAAAGGGGATGTAAAGTCTCGTTTATGTTCCTTGTTATGAGGAGAGTTGCCTCAAGCTTTAAGTTTAACCTCAATCAACTATTTATACTCTCTTTTTCTCTCCTCTAGGAGCCATGTTACCTTGTTTGCGGTTTTAGGAAGTTGTTAAAATTGAAAAGTTGGGTTAAGTATTGGCTCGCCATTTGAATCTTGGAAAACAAAATGTTTATCCGCCTTCGTAAACCTCTAGTAATTTTACTAGACAATTTTCTAGAACCTTCAGTTTTACCAAGTAAAAACACTCATCTTGATAGTTTGGCAAAGGCATTTTGTAGGCCTCCAATCATAGTTTGACTAGGTCCAACTTGACCAATTATGACAGGTGGCTCCGTGAAAACTTCGTCGCCGATTGAAAACCATTTCCTAGTTCTCAATCTCGCTGACTCGTGAATTCTCCATATATAGGGAACTTGTAGGAAGTTTCTCATTGTGCGCTCATCCATCAAACGCGCGCTTTGGGCATGGTTTTCAAATCCTCGAGCTAACTTTTGATCATTTATAACTAGGTCAATTACAACCGATGGCCTCGGAAAACTAGCCACCAATTGTAAACCGTTCACCGGTTCTAATTTCTCGTTAATTCCAATTCTTGGTGTATAGGAAGACACATAGAAACTTACTCGTGGTATGTCTACACACTAGAAGACAACATTTGAAAGTGGTTTCTTAACCTCCAAGCCTAAATTGAACATTTTTGCAACTAGCAGGAAAACGTAAAAAGAGAAAGTCAGTAGGACCCCATTAGGTTACCAAACCCCATGAAAACTTTTTTTAAACTTGTAGACTAATCTGCTTTGAAATTCTATCAAGTGACTTGTGTGAAATTGAACTTTTGGCAAAAATAGTGGTTCTCTCTCTCCCTATCTCCCTCTCTCTCCTTGGTTAAGAAATGAAGTGAAATGAAATGGAATAAATATGTGTCTCTAACCCTCTCCCTTAGAATGCAAATTATTATTATGTAAATGGGAAACTAAAAACTTTAATTATGCTAGATCTAGGTGGATTCCATGTCAGTGATTTATCATTGATTTCATGCTCACATGGTTTTTTAGGATACAAAAATATGGTGAAAAGGTGTGGTGTAATTCATTGCTTATTATTGCAATTTATAGAGGTCATTGTACAATGTATATGTGTATAATGTATTTTGCATGTTACAAAAAAAAATTTAATTTAAATTGTTAGGAAACAAGGGATAAAAAATGCAAAACAATCCCTCATAGAATCGCAATGATGATAAAACTAATATGCATAAAATATTACAGATCTCAAATAAATTATAGAATAAAATAACACAACATAAAGAGACGATTTAACGTGGTTCACCCAATTTGGGCTACGCCCACCAAGAATCAATTTCTCGATTTTATTACAAGCCACTACTCTCTCAATACAATACCCATATCCGTTTGGAGCTATGCTCAACAAACTCTACGAAATTCACACCCGAATTCAAAACACATCTGCAATGTTACATTATTCCTACTAAATGCATAAAACTATATAAGTAGACAATCGCTAAGCAGCTTTTAAAAACTATGGGTATCAAAACCATGGGCCAAAACCATCCCATAAACCTATGGGTAAAAATCCCGCCATATGAGAAACTCACGTTTCCCAGTATATCGTGCACATTTTAAGGCCAATAAAAAAATTTGGGGGCTGCCCCGAAACCCTTCTACTAGGGATGCCCCTGCACCCCGCTCGAGGCTCGACCTGACCCTAAACCTCTCAAGACAACCGTGGAAAGTGTATAGTACTCTTAGTGTACAACCTTTAACACTTTCTCACATGAAAATAGGCTCCACAACCTAACCAAAATTTGGTAATATGTATGAGATGTTAGTCTTAGGGTGCTTTGCAAAATGTACATTTAACTATAGGTGTTCTTTTGATCTAAATTTACATATAATAAAAAGGTGATTGATATATATGTTAATTGAAATGGTAGAGGATTGTTCACATATTATGGATTATTGAAGGGTGTATTAGTGAAGTTTTGTAAAAAAATTTAAAGATGTTAGTGTTTGATGGAAAAGTTCATCTAAATATGGGTGTTATTTAATTCCAAGTTTAATATTGTATAAGTATAATATTGTGTAAATGAAATTGAAATTGATATTTTATAGTCAAATTACAATGTGCAATTGATGATTAAATAATCGGTGTTGTGTTTCTTACTTTGAAAATGTAATAAAGGAATATAACGAACCACCAACTCTAGTAAAAAAATCATGCATAACTAAGTTTCTTATGTGATTATCAGTAACATAGAAAACTAAAACCTTATGATGAACTTAACTATTCACACTCAATGAAACCTCCTAGCTTAAGTAAATGAGATCCCTAGTTTGAGTTTTATCTTCGGAACCTATATACTTAATAGCATCGTCGTGATTCGGACAATTAGGAAGAATGTTGTCAAACATTATCTAGAGTATGTGGTTCCCTTCTAGGTTTTGAAATCACGTATGTAGAAAGAAGAATTTGTTCTCTTAAGGTAGTAATCCTTGGGAACAAACATTAATCTTAGTGTAAATTCCTCTTGAACCGACAAACATGTTGAGTGGTGAAGACCACCAACTAACCTCGATCACCCTTAACAGCTTAGGATTATAATTGAACTCGGTACTCAATCTCTTTTATCATTGGGCTTAATGGTGCAATACTAAGGGTTAATTGTGAAACTTAGCAACTTATTAAGTTACGATTAGTTGGTGAAAATGTAACCATAAGATGATATGCTTGGAGAAAGGTGAAATTTAGATCATTCATATAATGTGTATAAACCATCTCTTGGGTCGAGGGACGAGATTCCTGATATGTGATCCCTAAGATGAACCGTAATCCTCTAAACGAACAAGTATTCCCTTTTGTTCTCTACTTTTCCTAATGCGTGATGAATGTACGTTGTGAAACTAGTTGACCATGTTCTTTAGGTAATTCCCTAGGATGATAGCTAGTAGGCTCACGAGTATGCAAATGTCCTTATTAATAAATGGGTTACACAACAAATTTTAAAAAGGTAATTAAATAAAATTAAGTGAAACCATTTAAGATGAATGAAAATGATTTGATTGGATCTGATGTTTTAGTTACCTACACATGAGAATACTAAGTGTGAATTCCCTTTTAACCCCTCTCATCTAGTGTGTCAGCTTGCCAAGATGTATCGAATGTGCCTAGAGTTACAAGATTATTTTTGAGATAAGGGTGTTCAATCACTCTAGTTGTGACCTTAGTAAGGTGTGTAAAATTTATAATAAGATGTTATTATGAAAATAATTTGAAATCTATCTACTCTTGAATCAATAAACTTATTTTGCTTCGTGAGAACCTCCTTTTTGCAACTAAGATAAATGGAAAATCCAATCAAACATGCAACTTAGAAAATGAATCCTTAAGAAAAATACTAAAAGTATCATGTATGTACATATGTTCATACCAACAACCAGGTTACATCATTCTAGTGTGATGAGGGAAATAAGAAAAATTAGATGGGATTACTACAAGTGAAATGTTAAATAAAGTAAAGATAATGGAGTCTAGTTATAAAATAATTGATAAGTGATTTCCAAGCAAATAAGGTCAATAACAAAATATGAATGTAATAAATATGTAAACCAGGAAAGTGTTGTCATGGATGGTGCCCATACGGGATTCATAATGTAGTTGAATTGTTATGTTGTGTCTTGTCATTAAAAAAAGGTGGCCTTGATGTGTGTCATGTGTTTTCATATTGCCTATGTGGGTTAGTGTTCGTGCAAACAGATCATGTGTTGTGCATTCATGTGAACTACAATGTAAGGACAAAACATTACTCTAATATTTTTAGTGGTGTATTTGTGTGTAATGTTTCGGTGTTACACTTGGTATGAGAGAAGAGGTTCATGATCTCGAACCTCTAGGACGAATTGGAGTTGTGATGATTGTACATGGTGATGGTGGAGATTGGAAGAGAAATGTGATATATGTTGTTATGTGACCAATGTTTTAATGAGGAGTCCATGTGTGATGTGTTTTCTTGGTATGTGTGAGAAGAATGCTTTTTATGGATGGCGTGTGTTGGAGCATCTTATGTGATATGTAGGTGTGCTTGATGTGTTATATGACAAAGATTGGTGTATAGTGGGTTAGATTGTATAGTAATGTCACCACCGTAGTGATGAATTGTGTGTCACCATGTTGTCATGTGAATGATTCTAGTTTGTAATGTTATTCACTTTTTCATTGTGTGTACAATTTGTGTAATATGGGGATTGTATGACCCCTATTATGTAGTACTTGCCCCTTTTGTGCATTATGTGGAAACGTGATGTATCAGTAACCTATGAAAGTAATAATTGTGGTGTACCTTTTATATATACCATGCGTAAGACGTTATGGTTAATGTGCATGACTCACCATTGTGTTAGTGATGGAGTTATGTGTTATGTTGTGAACCTTACATTAGATGACCGTAAGGGGGAAATCGTTAAGAGTGTATGTGTGGAGAGAGGATGCGTGGACCAGGTTTTCATAATATTGAGCTGAGTATTTGAGTGAGGAAGTGGAGTCTTATGTAGACTGAAAACCCACTTCTATCTATTTAGTATACTTCGAGCTTGCTAAGTATATTTTGGATGCAAACCACTTTAGGCTCAACTTATGATAACTAACATCCCCTGCTATCTTCTATTGGGTTGTCCATCGAACAATCCCATGTGATTTTTGACTATGTTGATTCTTGTGGAAGCGGTGGAGGGATGATTCATACAAAGATGATGACAAAGTATTATTTGATATGTTATTTTACGACACCCGAGGTTCAATGTTTGAGTGCCAAAACTCATTGAGTACCCCTTTGGTGGTCGTATAAAACCACTTTTTATTGTAATTTGTTGTTTCTCTATATGTATTTTATTTGTAAATTGAACATTGTCCCTTTTCTTGTTACGAACCAACAACTTTCTTGATTGATGTGCTCTTATATTTTGGGCATTTAATTTGGTTATTGTATTAATATGTGGATTTTTGCACAAATTATGGCTATTTAGCCATTTTCTTTTCATGTTTAAAGGTTTTATAGCTTAGCCCAAGGCTTTGGATTTTTGCCACTTGGTGTTTGAAACAAATTTTTATGTTGGTTCTAATATCGTAATGTGTGGAATAGGGTCATGGGATGCACCATGGAGTAGTTGAACCTATGGACCCACTTCATTGTATGGGGTTAAACCCCAATGAGTTACAAATAACTAGTAGGTTTCAAGCCACAAGTTATTATGTCACTTGGGTTAGAGGTTTCTGGAATCTATGCGTCCATGACCATAGGGTGACCAACCTCTTTTGGGGAGTGAAAAGGAAAATCTATATTTATTTTTATTGCTTTGTGAGCTCTATGGAGTTTTGTGATGATTTGGGAGGTATATGGAGTTTTTGTGATGATTTTGGAGGTATATGGAGTTGCTTTGTGATGCTTTCAGGAGGTACATGTAGATATGACATTTTACATTGTGGGTAATCATGCTTTTATTTGAAATTTCAGCTTATCACGAGATAGACCCAGATCTGTTGTGGCTACTTGCATATTTTTGCTCGACTAGATGATCTTTGGCTCACACATAAAGAAAGGCCGCCATTGTTGAGGTTTTGAATCTCTGGTTTCTTTGATTTCCCAACCGTAATAGAGGCATATTCTCTGATATTTTATACTTAAGATGTCATTCTTTTGTGAAACATTTATTTCTAAGTCGAAAACTTGTTATGGGTTCTCCTTTTTGGCTTTGAATTGGATGATCTTCTTAGGGTTTACTCTACTTCAATTCTTACTAGTGAATTTTTTTCCTTACCCGATCTATATTATTCAATTTATGGCTCGAGATAGTAAAAACCCAGATTTGGGTATCTTCCTTTGGCATGGGTATTCAGGCTTCTTTACTCATTTTGATTCTGTAATCTATCTTTGATTTCATGAGATATTTGTACCTTGAATATGGCCTTTTGGAATTTGTAAGTAGTTCTTTATTCATGCAACACCATTATTAGGCATAACCCTTGATTCAAATACTTGTTTGAGACATTGTAATTTGTTTCTTTTACTTAGATGCTATACTTATTTGATGATAGCATTTCTATGCATGCTATAAAATTCAAAATGTTGATTTTACATGGCAAAGCCCCGTCAAAATTTTCCTGCACTCTTTCTTCTTTATTTGCAATCAAACATGTACTTTGTGTGCAAGTCTCTTCAATCTCTAGAATAGATATTGGACTTTGAGTTGCATTCTTCATTCAATCTGCTTCATGTACCATAGGATAGAATTCATTGAAAAATCAGTGCTGAAATAAGGATGAGGACCGTAAGTTATGATTTAGTTCTTCTTGGTCGCAACTGCATGTACCTGCACACTTAAGAAAATAGTTAGAAAATATTTAGGCTTTTGGCCTCTCTTATGTCGATGGTTTTCTTTTCTTTTCTCTTTCTTTTCTTTCCGAGTGAGTAAAACATGTATGTAGTATGATCTTCAAGTAATCTACATCTCCTTTTGTTAACAAGTTCATATGCACTGAATTAGGACAATGTAGGACTATGGGTTAACCACCGAGCTCTTAACGATAATTTCCTCTTTTCTTCTTTTTTAGGTACAGCTTCTCCCTAGTGCCGAGGATGAAGACACATCAACCAAAGGATAAGCCCCAAGGCAATGATGGATTCAATCATACTCCTTTATTTTATCTTTCATGCCCATGTAACTCTTATTTCAAAGAGTTGTACTTTACTTTTCAATTACATCCAAGACGGATTGTGTGGGAACATTTTGAAATTCCTTATGACTAAAACATTGAATTGTGAAATTTAATTATGTATTTCTCTCTTCATTTTCAGCTTTCAGTATGAATTGTATGACAAATTAAACAACCGAGTGATATAATTGAATGTATTAATCATGAAGGAAAGAACATTAATGAGAACTGTAACATTTAGTAATGAACGGTGATTTCTTCAATATGCACTTATGTTTGTTGTTCCAAAACTTAGCATTTCACCTATTTTGTAATTGGATGTCTTTATCAAGACAACACAGCTGCTTTTCTGGGACCTTCTATTCTTTTCTTTGAAGATAGTCATGAAATTGCAGAGACTATGTCATTTGTTACATTTTTAATAACACAAATAGCTACATATTTCATTTAATCATTAATTAATTCAGTAGTAAATGATATCACAACTCCCTTAGCTTAGGTATACTTGACCTATGCCTTCCATCATAACAAAGTTTCAAGTTGCCCATTTTCGCACAAGTGCAAAAATTGTCAAAAATGCCCAAAATTACATTAGTACAAGTACAATATCATTGGAAAAAACGAAATAAATGTTAATATGATCCATGATGTAAATTTCATTAAAGGAATCGTCACGAGGAGAGAGAACCCAAATAATTTTGAGGAAGAAGAGAATGATGAGGGGCCTAGTACAAGGATTTCCATACTCAGTCCTAAAAGTGATGCAACGTTGGTTACAGTACCCCAAACAAGAGGAATTTTCATGATGTGATATGTTGTAACTAATGAGTTATTATTGTAAAGTTCTATTCATATTTCAATTCATGTATTGTTGTTCGAAGAATTGTTCTTGGTATATTTTGAAAAGAGAATACCAATGTGGCTATATTTTATAGTGTCGAATTGTATGTGAAGTTGTACTCAATGTTGTACTTATGTTATAAAGATATTAAACTAATATTTTTCTATGTCAATTATTGGTATATTTCCTCAACAACCATAATGCTAGGTAGAATCTCCTCTATCAAAACTAACAAAAATAAAATAACAAGTTATAATGCCTACCATACTTCCTCCCCCAATTTGAGTCATTTTCTAGGGTATAAACATTGATCGTGTTAATAAAATACTCTGATCTCATTAATCATCTTCTTGCTTTGCACCTAAGACATCTTATTAAGGACCTTTTTCCTTGAATGTTTGATGAGGTGGTGATTTTATGATGTGAAACCTATTTTATTGGGACAAGTGAGGTGATCATGTCTTGTTGTTTTAGGTATGACCATATCATGAAAAAAATTTAACCCCTACTACATAATTTTCTCTTTGTACCTAGTGGATGGTCAAAATATCGCAAGATAGTTGGTGGTTGTACCTACCATTGATTCCTTATGAGATATAAATTATGTGAGTGGAGACCACATTTTAATTTACTTGCCTATTTACCCAACAAGTGAAATAGGTCCCGAGGAGGCTTTTGTAATGCTTAAGATTATTTGGGATATCTCTCTAGCAATATACACTTAATACTTGTGTGTGTCTAAGAGCAATGAAATGATTTGTCTTGTGTGAGGTCATAGTCCTTGTAGTCTTAAAACCCTAAGTGTTACGTAAGTGTTATAGGAATAAATTTGTTCCAAAATGATGTTATATAAGACCAAAGTAATTGTGTAAATGTAGTTAGTAAAAAAGGGGTAAATAAGATTAATCCATGGAATGCCCACTACAAAATGGTACGCCTTGAGCGATGTCAAAACCAACTAAAATGTCAAATGCGATCATAAAATGAATGTAATAAAGTAGAGATAAATCAGAAAACCAAATATGATGCATGATCACATGATTTTTTTGCATAAATATGAATCAAACAACGCTAATGAAATAATAAATTGTAACTTTGTATAATGGGATACCTACAACTATAGCCAAGATCTTGTGAGATAAGGAGATTGCACTCTGTTTGGACTTGTAAAAGTTATTAGAACTCTTGGTGTAGTTAGGAATATATTAAATCTAGGATCACTCAGAAAGTAAAATCTATGGTTGAAACATGTAATTAACTCATTGCTACTAAGAGTGAACCCTTAAGATGATGAAATAGAAGTAGTTTGAAATGTGAAATTCGTCACTTAGATTTAAGGAAAAAATATCTATAAGGGGAACATAGGTGTAATGTGCTCTTCCATGCACAATACAATTGTAAAAATATGAATTCCTAATAGGAGCAATAGATTGTGAATCAAGAATGTTGCAACTTAATTAGTTAACCTACATAGTTGGTCGTAATAACTTGAAGATTAAAATAATGTATTGTTAGTATTAAACAATGTTATGAAATGAACTCGGGATAGGTCTTCTATTGATCTAGTAACTCAAGGCTCAAAATATTACAAATCTTACACTTTGTTGGAAGTGTCTCGATGTCCTATATGCCATGGAAGGATAAAAATCATTTTTGCAGGCCCTAGTAGGTAAAAAATGAAGAAAAGTCTACTAGGACATTAACGCAAAATCTAATCTATTCAACTACCGATCTAATTCGATTCGATCCGTGGGATCCAGTGATATATTGTGGGTGGATTTATAGAAGGCATTGATTTCAAAGTGGTTGAGCTTTCGAAAAGGGATTCAATATACGACGATTTTTCTTTCTTCTCTCTCTCCCATTCTTCTACATATTGTAATAAAGGGGTGCATAAAAGGTTGTTGTTCATTCTTCTTCCCTACCCCTCTCTCTCTTTCTTCTCCGTGGTCGAATTTTGAGTTTAAGCCTCCTCCCTTGGCTTTGTAATTGAATTTTCTTGCCTCTTGCCCATTAATGGTGTTCTGTGTGAAGTCCTGGAGCAATAAAAATTGTTTCGTGATGCGTTTTGTCCATCCTTTGCTCATTTTGTTGTCTCTTCTCGCCTCTCACCATTGCAGGGTATATTGTGCATATCTCTAATGTCCATTGCAGGTTTTGGGAGTTGTGTTTAAGGGGTTTGAAATGGTGTTCTGTGTGAACTTTATCCTTGGTTTGTGATGCATCTATCCATCCTCTCCATTGCTCACCTCTCTCCATTTCAGGTAGTTGGGTTTGTGATTAGCAGTTCCCTTTTCTCGATGCTATCACCTATGTAGAGTAGGATTTCTTTATTTTCATGCTCTACCTCTCTCCTTGGTCCCTTGGAATTGTTAGATTAGGAGTAGAGAGCCACATTTTCTTCCTTAGAGGTAGTTTAGTGCTTGGATTACGAAGAGGAACCAACCTTATCTAGAGGATCATTCCCATTTTCAAGTCCCACAAATTGGGAATGATCCAATGTTAAGAAAATCACATGAAATGACCTTGCCTTAGAAAATCAGATCTATAACTCATTTGGGGTTGTTGTGATTTCGCACTAACAATAACTTGCTTATCGTGAAATAATTTAAGACACAAGTGAGTCATGGAAAGATAACCTTAGTAGTGTGGAACCAAGAAAGACCTAATATCATATCACAACCTTTGATTGAAGGTACCACAATAAACAACACAAGCATGGTGAGAGGCCGAACTTTGATTGGAAGCTTAATGTAACCATATAATTTGGCAATGGGATATGAAATTTGAGAGAGTAGATAATTGATAAAAATAAAGAGTGCAATAGAACACACGCAAAGAGGGGACGATGAACTGATCATAGTATTGGTGATAGTGTATGATCCGATAGAAGCATTGGTTGTAGTGTATTATAAGAAAAAGTAGCATGAAAATCATGATCTGAGAATGTGATGAGTGGTAGAGATTCCTCAATATGTGAAAATAGAAAATCAAGAGCCCCGATGAAGGAGGCACGATGTAATATGTGTGATTAGTTGAAGAATCAATTGCTTGCTTGTCATGTTTAGGGAAAGGGTCATTATAGATTTTTAGCTCTTTTTTTATTGAATGATGTAGATGTCAAATTCTAAGTGAGCTCGATTGTATTGTTGTATATAAGATCTTGAATAAGTCAGTCGAAGTTTGAAACATTGTTCAATAACATGTATAACACATTGATGATAATCACATCTATTATTTGCATTATAATTATGTCCTTTAAGGCGAGATGGATCCGGATTATGTAGAGGAGGAAGCGTAATAAGATTGATCTCAAGAAATTTTGGAAATATAAGGTGGAGAGCAATAGGAAATTTTGTAAATGTACGCTTTGGAGGTTGCCATTGAATATTTTTAGGAGTAGTAACAACGTTAACAATAGATTTTGCTTCAATGGGCTTAGGAGATGGCTTGAAATTAGATTTTTCTATAAAACAATTAGTAGAAGAATATTAATCATTATACTTGAGTTTTCCTTGAGATAAGTTTTCCTTCATGTAATTTAAAAGTATGACATAAGTGATCAAACAAAGAGATGTCTCAAAGATGACACTTTCTTATAACGGAGATAAAAGAATTTGACAAAAATATCTTACAATTCGAGTCTACTAGTACATTAGACATCTTAGCTAAGTTGTTCTTATATCACAATAAATAATCCACTAGATATTCATTAGATCCTTGTTTGATTCACGTAAGTTGAGCATAGGATATCTTAGAACCAATGTTGATTGAAAAAATGCAATAAAAGCATAAGATAAACGTGTAAATGATGTTACCAAACGGACAAGTAGATTGTAAAACCAACACATAACATCATCTTGGAAGCTTCTAGGAAAGAGATTTTCTAATAAAGTATGATCATCCACATAATCTAGACATGCTACAGAAATGCTCTGGAGATGTCAGTTGAGGGTCACCATGGCCATTAAAGTTGCGCAACTTAGGGGTGATGAAGTTAAGACTCAAGAGGAAGTGCGTAAGTAGAAATGGTAAGTGCGGAAGGAGTATGAAAGATTCAAGTGGAGTCAAGAGATGAAGATGCACAAGAAGTAGAGAGTTGAATTTAATGGATTTGAGTTTGCAGATAATGATATAAACAAGTTAAATCTGAAGTGTTGAAGGATGAGCTAGGTTTTGTAGTGGAGGTGTTAGGTTGAATGATCGGAGCGGTAGTAGTGGGAATGAAAGTAGGAATATGAAGGGGTTGAGTGGAGGCCATGGCAGCTAAGGAAGAATCTACAAGAGGTATATAAGCAACATCTCGAGAGTTTTTAGCAACCATCAAAGTATGGAGAATATATAGGAGATGCTTAGGATTGTTTTGAAAATTTTGACAAAAAATTGTGACCTTTTCTAGTTTTTCTTGATCAACATTGGTGTCCTCATCATAGGATTGCTCACTATCAGATGTTTCAATGTTTTCAAGAGGAAAATTTTGAGAATTGGAAAAGGGGTTATCATATTCAACCATTGATTTAAAAACCCTACGAGAAGATGGAGGCAACTCAAGTTTCTCAAAATACCCAAAACAACAACTATGGGTAACAAGAATAAGACGAAGACCCTAAAAGAAGGTGGAATTCAAGTGATGGGTGGACCAAATGTTATAAAAATATGGAAATTTGTAAAACCCTAGGATATTTGTAGAGTAAATCATAGAACAATGATAAACAATTGTTAGATACAAGAGGACACAAACAATAAGATAAATAAGAATGAAACCCTAAGTGTAAGAGGGATAAAAAATACTTAGTTGATTTGCACTTGATCCTAAAGTATTCACTGGAAGATTGATGAACAAGAGGAGTAAACTCACAATCAAACACATAAAATCTTGAAACACCCAATGAATCGGGACTCGGGCACCTAAAACAAGATCAGGGTGGCTAGGCACCGAGACCTCTGTTGGGCACTGTGACCGTGACTGCAAGGACTCGAAATTGGTTTTTCTTGTGTCGCATAGGTTTCATTAACCTTCACTTTTAGTTTCCTGTGTGTCGTTAGATGACCATCAAATTCACTGTAACTCCGCAAAACAAATGATATCTTGTAAAACCCCAAAACACATCAAATCCTAAAAATAAAGATGTATATGGGGAGTCCGACTAACTCCGAAGGTCACCCACCGAGTGAACTTATGACCGAGCATTACACTACATTCCAAAGTCCATATAGTTCTTGTATATATGTGCAAGAATTGTTCCCTAAAATCCTTTGCACAAACACACATGATAACGCACGATAGATAGATGCACCGATGTAAGTAGATGTGTGGATGGAATAATGAACTTTGCTTCATATGCGTGTATGTAGTAAATGCAGTCACTTGTCCCTCGATTGAATCTAGATGAATGCCTTGATGATCTTAGAATTCCTTTTGGAACAACCTTAGGTGGTGATAATAGATGTTTAATTTTGGTCCTATATTTCGGTCACATAACTTTATATTTGTTTGATTCCCTTGGTTAAATTTCACAATTAACAATTGGAAGGCCAACCAATAAGAAAACAATATGCTTAAACGATAAAAAAGATCCAAAAGAGGCAAGTAAGATAAAGAAGGTTTGGGGCACCTAGAAGGACGGCATACTTTGGGCACTAGTGTGCCGAGCCATAAAATATAAAACAAGAAAAGTATCAAGTGGGTTTTAGGGTGTAGAAGGCTAAAAAGAAAATATAAAACATAGACAAAAGGCCAAAGGTAGTTATTAATTCCCGCTTTTCTCACTTAGGAATCATATGAATAGTAGTATGCGATGGACCTAGAAATGTACACAAAGTACATGATTTAATGCCTGTGCCAATAAAATATATTGACACCATAAAAAATAATAGTAAAGATTGATTGCCAGATAATATCTACCTCCTGCTTATATGACCAACCGCTAGATGGGATCAACTATCGATTATTGTTTGTGCATCACCTATTTTCTTGCAATTACTTGAGAAGAAACTAGGGAAAAAAGTAGAAAGCTATTCTGATTTCAAAAATGAATGAAATATAGACTTTGAGTGGATAGGAACTTGGAGCAGATAGAGACTTTGACGCAAAATCAAAAGTAAAAAGCTAAAAGAAAAAGATAAAAATCGAACGTTGAAGGCAATAAATCGAACGTTGAAGGCGAAGATCGCCACACAGAGGTCTATAAAAGCCTAGAGATGGATTGAGATTAGCCTAGGGTTTATGTTAATGGTTTGGTCACTTTGTGTTGTGTGTTTTTTTGGTCTCAGTATGTTGTATGTGGCCTCTGCTCGCGGTCTATTCTGTCCGCTTTGTGTATTTTTGGTCTTTATGCTGACAAGGCTTTCATATTTGTTCTTCTCGTCATTTGGGTTATGGCTTTTCACATTTGGTTTTCTTGCCTAGCTACCATCGACATGATCTCAGTGTCCGGTGTGACCGTGGAAAGATGACAAAAGAAAATGCTTTGGAATGAAGTGTTTCTGAGGTAAGTTAGGGTTTAAATTCAAGAAATTTTGTAAGTTAGTGTTTAAATTCAAGCATTTTTATTAGGATTACTCGCTTACCTCCCGCTTTGAGGTTATTCTCATAATTCACACTTTTTATTTGTGTGTGTTTTTATCAAATCATTTTGGTAGACAAGACCAGCATTTACTAGATATTTGTACTTTACGCAGAGAAGGAGAGAGAGAGAGATATTTGCACAAAGGTGTGCAGTGTCCTGTGTGTTTCTTCCATCAAGATTTTTACCCAATTTATTAAGTCAGTAGTTGATTAGTACACATTTTCTGGGTTAATATTGTCATTGATTCAATTTTTGAACTATTGAACCATACTTTAAGAGATTTATCTACTAGTGTCCTGCAATTTTATTCATATGGTAAGCCTTGATGGTGATTTTTATGAAGAATTGGTCATTATTTACTACTATCGACTCATTTGTATATATGATCGGCTCCTATTTTTGGTCCCGCCTAGCTCTTGTTCTCCGAAAAGATTAAACGAAAATTTAGGATAGATTCATGAGAATCCAAAACCTAAGAGGCCGCAGCTTTAAGAAATCTCGATCCCTGAGACCACAAAGATATTAGTTACTATGTCTAAACATTTCAAAGATGTTTCATAGTTTTATTATTAAATTTTTTTTTCATGGCATCTATGGAGGATATTCATCAAATATTGAAGAAAATTTCCATTTGCATGGTCTTAAAGATGCAATGTTGTATATTTATGCCAGCTCCCTAGTGTTTTCTTCTTATTTTCGTATCATTACCCTAGGTTAATTTGTGTTAAATGGTTTAAATTCGTTGGTGTTAAAACAGAGCCTGATTCCAAGTTGGAAAGTGAATTATAAAATATGTTAACTGCCAATGAAGTCATGGGGTCCCATTTGAAAATTTCTTAACTACAAATGGTTAAGTTGCTCCAGTAAAATATGTATGCAGGCAACATCTAGGATTTTATTCTGCAGGCATGGAAGAAGACATTTATGCATGCCATCCTGCTAATCTTTTAAAAATGGTATTTCTACACATTAATATGAATGAAAACATGTTATAATGTTGTCTCAAGTAATTCAATAGTCTTGCAGCTTAATATAGGGTCTTTTTGCTATCAAGGAAAGCATGGTATGATCTTATTAGTTAAAAATTAGTAACTAATTTTGTGTTGTATATTTATGTTTATTCACAAAGGATATATTGATTTCAATCTCAAAATACATAGACCATACAAATACGACCAAAGTAAGAGCGACGAGGTGTGGTTAAATATGGAATGTAAGGGCGTATGATATGTAGGACAATATTGTGTCCCGTTGTGTTATGTGATCTCACAATGTATGGTTTTGGATTATTTAGTTTTTTCTTTTTATATATATATGGTTACCATTGGTATGTTCTCGTGTCAAGGCACAAATAATGGAACATAACATTTTAGAGCTTTTTTATGTGGCTTTTTTATTTACCATAGTTTAGAGGTTTTTCTCATACAACTTAAATTATTTTTGTTATTAAATGCTTTGGAGACAAGATCAAATGATGCACAAAGTGAGAGACAGAGACACAAAGGCAAAGTTAGTTTTTTTTTGCATCCAAAAATATTATTATTATATCTTATTCATTCATTATTTTATATTGTTATTCATTTATTATTCAATTTGTTCAATCATTTAAGGGGTTTATTCATTTACCTAATGTTATGCACCCCAACTTTGTTTATTGTCCATCCGCACATTTGAATTTGAATTTTAGTTATGTTATTTAAACTCTATTTACAAATCATGCAATCAAAACCTTTCTAGGATTTATTTATGTCTTGCAACAAATTCCAACAATTAGATTTTCTCAAAACTATACCTATTCCAAAACTATTTGCACGATTTCTTTACCAATTATCCAAATAACACAAAGTTGACTTGTGTACTTTTATAAATAATAGAGTAGTAACTTGTGTACTTTTATAAAACTAACAATATGTGTTTGGTAATAAAATATACCTTATCTTATTTCTCTTTTTAAAAATATCTTTGAGTGTTTAGTATATGCTTGCATTACAAAAGTTTCACTCTTTTATTTATTTAAAAGATAATCCGAGTGATTAGTGTATGTTTTTCCTCTATGATCCAAATTCCTGAGTGTCGATAAGGATGCTAGTAAAAGGATATCGCTTTTTTTTATTGGCCAAATAAAATAGAGTCATCAAATAATTTTGTTGACATTTTTATACTACTAATAATGGTTTAGTATACCAGAAAAATCCTATGTTGTATAACCAAAACTTCAATGTTGCTTTTTAAAATGTAATTATTTTAATGTTCTTTGATCAGATAAGATTATATGGTAGCGTTTTTGATTTGCACTACAAATATTAATTATATAGATGGAGCTGGAGTTAAGTCCCGATTTAGGAGGGAGGGAGAATATAATTGGTTGTTATGGGTGTGATATTTGATACCAATTACTCATTTGTTCATAAATTTATTTTAATATTCTGTTTTATAAATTTACTTTAATATTCTATTTTATATATTTAATATTTTGTTTTATAAAATCAGATCTTCTGTGCCATACAAAAATATGTTGATTATCGTGTTGACATTAGTTTCAAAAATATGATGATTATCATGTTTGACCCGAGTTTCAAAAATATATTGATTATCATGTTGGACATTAGTTTCTTGTTCATCTCGCAACTCATTTTTCTCATAGTTTCAAATGTAATTCATGAATATAAGAACTGTTTAATTTTATTGACATGGTACAATTTTAAATGATCATAAAAAATATGGTTGAATGTGTAATTTATAAATTATTTTATTAAAAATATTTTTGAATTTAAATAACTCCGTATATTCAATTCTTTTTAAGAATTTACAATTGTTTGTTTTAACAAGTGAGTAATTAAGATAAAAGTGCTTTCAATCTAATTGACATATATGTTGGAAATATCTAATCTTGTTCTAGATAAATTTTAACTTTATGGAATTCAACTTTATGTAAAAGATATTCACATTTATCAGTGAATATTAACTCCTCCAAAATATCAAAAGATATTGTATATAATATCTAGAAAATATCAAGAGATATTATATATATCTAGAAATATCTGGGAATATCTATAAAATATCCAAAAGATCAATAATATCTAATATAAGATATTATGAGATATTATGAGATATTTTCTAAGGTAGAAGGTTGGAAAACTTCCATAAATAAGAGGTTTCATTTTGTAATTAAAAAAACAAGAAAAGCAAGAGAAGGCACCAAGTGCTCGGTATTTTTAATACAAAGCCTTGTTTTTTATATTTCTCTTGTGAGTTTTTGTGTGTTCATAATATTGTTTTTATTTGCAGCATACACCCTCTAGGTTAGAGTTAGATATAATTCTTTCAAATTGGTATCGAGCTAGGTTGATCTTAAGTTATAAGTTTTTATTTCACTTTATTAGTCTAGTTTAAAATGGCACGTATGAGCAAAGCAATATCACTCAATCCCAAATCCCCATATTCAATGGGAAGAACTACGATTATTGGAGCATAAAAATGAGGATCTTATTTTGTTCACTAGATGTGTGGGAGCTAGTTGAGAATGGGTTTCCGTAACTCGTAGATTTTCAAGTATTTCAAGCACTAGTACAAACAGATAAGGATTTGTTGAAGGAGAACAAGTAGAAGGATGTCAAGTCTGCATTTTTGAATGGCATACTAGAAGAAGAAGATTATGTTTTATAACCACATGGATATGAAATTGTAGAGTCAAGAACACAAGGTCATGTAAATTGAAAAAAACCTCAGTATGGTCTCAAACAAGCTCCAAGAGCATGGTATAGTAGGATTGATTCATATTTTTGAAAAATGGATTTAGAAAAGTGATAGTGAACCAACACTATACATCAAAATGAATGATCAAGAACAAATTATAATTGTATGCCTATATGTTGATGATCTAATATTCACGGAGATTTGTCTATTGACTTGTTTAAGACAATAATGAAGAAAGAATTTGAAATGACATTTGGGTCTAATGAAGTTTTTCTTGGCATAGAAGTCAATCAATTAGAAAATGGAATTTTTATATGTTAATCAAAATATTCCAATGATATTTTGAAAAGGTTCCGCATGATGAATTGCGTATCCAAAGTATCAACACCGCTGCCATAGGATCAAGCTAAGAAAATATGATAAAGGTTGTGATATTGATCCAACTATGTACAAAAGACTTGTTGGTAGTCCTGATGTACTTGATTGCTCTGAGGCCCGATATCATATATGGTGTAAGTCTTATTTCCAGTTTATGGAATCCCCAAAGGATTCTCATTGGCAAGCTAGAAAAATAATTTTAAGATATGTTAGTGGAACAAAAGCTTTTGGTATTTTATATACAAAATTTTCTAATATTTGTAAGTTAGTTGGTTACACATACAAGGTGAATGTGCAGGAAGCATAGATGACAAAAGAGCACATCCGGCTATGTTTTCCATTTTGGTTCGTGAGCAGCTTCATGGGCTTCAAGAAACAACCTATTATCACTCTTTCTTCGGCAAAAGCAGAATATGTGGCAGCCACAATAGTAGCATGTCAAGCAATATGGATGAGAAGAGTATTATCGATCTAAAGCAAGAACTAGAAGGATCAACAAAGATATTTTGTGATAACAATTCAGCTATTGCATTATCAAAGAATCATGTTTTTCACAAAAGGAGCAAGGATATTGATACAAGGTATCATTTTATCGAGAGCTAGTCAACAATGGACAAATATTTTTCGAGTTTTGTAGGTCTCAGGTAATATATGTTGATATCTTCACCAATCCATTACCAAAGGACACATTTGAGCATATGAGAGATTGCTTTGGGCATCATAGGTCCGTATTGCTCCAACAATACTTGAAGAATCAAGATTAGGAGGGAGTGTTGGAAATATCTAATCTTGTTCTAGATAAATTTTAACTTTATGGAATTCAACTTTATGTAAAAGATATTCACATTTATTGTGAATATTAACTCCTCCAAAATATCAAAAGATATTGTATATAATATCTAGAAAATATCAAGAGATATTATATATATCTAGAAATATCTGGGAATATCTATAAAATATCCAAAAGATCAATAATATCTAGTGTAAGATATTATGAGATATTCGAGATAGTTTCTAAGGTAGAAAGTTGGAAAACTTCTATAAATAAGAGGTTTCATTTTGTAATTAAAAAAAGCAAGAAAAAAAGAGAAGGCACCAAGTGCTCAGAGTATTTTTAATACAAAGCCTTATTTTTATATTTCTTGTGAGTTTGTGTGTGTTCATAATATTGTTTCTATTTACAGAAGCACACACCCTCTAGGTTAGCAAGCTTAGATATAATTCCTTCCATATATATTCAACTCCCTTTATAAACTCTATTTTTTTAAGGATAACAAAGTGCTTGAAATTATTTTTTGGGGATTAACTTTTGGTTTGGACATTCATGTGCATTTTATGTAAAGATATTTGTTATAAAAAAATTTTACTTTTCTATGATAAAAGTTTTTGTCATGCAAAATTTATTGATTATCGTGGTTGTTATCAATTTGGTTTTATTACAAGTCATTTTTCGCAAGGTTTCAACTTAGGAAAGCATAACTTGTTTAATTTTATATGACCATCATTGATGATTGAAATCGTAAATTATATTTTGCAAATGTTTATTTCAGTTTGTCTCAAGTGTATAATTCATTTTGAAAATATTATTGAAACTTCATATTAGGAAAAGTATAACTTGTTTAATTTTATATATGATCATCATAGCTGATTGAAATCGTAAATTATATTTTTGTAAATGTTCATTTCAATCATTCAAGTGTATAATTCATTTTGAAAATACTATTGAAACTTCATATTAGGAAAATTATAACTTGTTCAATTTAATATGATCATCATAGCTGATTGAAATCGTAAACTATTTGTTTGTAAATGTTTATTTCAAATGCTTTGAAGTGTATAATTCATTTTGAAAATATTATCAAAACTTCATATTAGAAAAGTATAACTTCTACAATTTTATATGATCATCATAGCTGATTGAAATTGTAAATTATTTTTTGTAAATGTTTATTTCACTATCCGGGCAAGTGTATAATTCATTTTGAAAATATTATCAAAACTTCATATTAGGAAAAGTATAACTTGTTTAATTTTATATATGATCATCATAGGCTGATTGAAATCATAAATTATAGTTTTGTAAATGTTTATTTCAATCATTCAATTGTATAATTTATTTTTAAAATATTATTGAAACTTCATATTAGGAAAATTATAACTTGTTCAATTTTATATGATCATCATAGCTGATTGAAATCGTAGATTATATTTTTTAAATGTTTATTTCAAATAATCAAGTGTATAATTCATTTTGAAAATATTATTGAAACTTCATATTAGGAAAAGTATAACTTGTTCAATTTTATATGATCATCATAAGCTGATTGAAATCGTAAATTATATTTTTTTAAATTTTTATTTCATCATTCAAGTGTATAATTCATTTTGAAAATATTATTGAAACTTCATATTAGGAAAAGTATAACTTGTTCAATTTTATATATGATCATCATAACTGATTGAAATCGCAAATTATATTTTTGTAAATGTTTATTTTAGTCTATCCTAATTGTATAATTCATTTTGAAAATATTATTGAAAATTCATATTAGGAAAAGTATAACTTGTTCAATTTTATATGATCATCATACTGATTGAAATAGTAAATTATATTTTGTGATCATCATCGCCGATTGAAATCACAAATTATATTTTTGTAAATGTTTATTTCATCTTATTCAATTGTATAATTCATTTTGAAAATATTATTGAAACTTCATATTAGGAAAATTATAACTTGTTTAATTTTATATGATCATCATAAATTTCGATTGAAATCGTAAATTATGTTTTTGTAAATGTTTATTTCAATCGATCAAGTGTATAATTCATTTTGAAAATATTATTGAAACTTCATATTAGGAAAAGTATAACTTGTTCAATTTTATATGATCATCATAGTGATTGAAATCGTAAATTATTTTTTTGTAAATGTTTATTTCAGTCTATCTCGATGTGTATAATTCATTTTGAAAATATTATTGAAACTTCATATTAGGAAAAGTATAACTTGTTCAATTTTATATATGATCATCATAACTGATTGAAATCATAAATTATATTTTTATAAATGTTTATTTTAGTCATCGTCAATTGTATAATTCATTTTGAAAATATTATTGAAAATTCATATTAGGAAAAGTATAACTTGTTCAATTTTATATGATCATCATAACTGATTGAAATCGTAAATTATATTTTTGTGATCATCATCGCTAATTGAAATTGTAAATTTTATTTTTGTAAATGTTTATTTCAGTTTGTCCGAATTGTATAATTCATTTTGAAAATATTATTGAAACTTCATATTAGGAAAATTATAACTTGTTTAATTTGATATGATCATCATAGCTGATTGAAATCGTAAATTATATTTTTGTAAATGTTTATTTCATCTGTTCAAGTGTATAATTCATTTTGAAAATATTATTGAAAATTCATATTAGGAAAAGTATAACTTGTTCAATTTTATATGATCATCATAGCTGATTGAAATCGTAAATTATTATTTTTAAATGTTTATTTCAGTCTATTCAAGTGTATAATTCATTTTGAAAATATTATGAAATTTCATATTAGGAAAAGTATAACTTGTTCAATTTTATATATGATCATCATAATCGATTGAAATCGTAAATTATATTTTTGTAAATATTTATTTTAGTCTCTTCAATTGTATAATTCATTTTGAAAATATTATTGAAAATTCATATTAGGAAAAGTATAACTTGTTCAATTTTATATGATCATCATAGCTGATTGAAATCATAAATGATATTTTTGTGATCATCATCGCCGATTGAAATCGTAAATTATATTTTTGTAAATGTTTATTTCATCTGTCTCAATTGTATAATTCATTTTGAAAATATTATTGAAACTTCATATTAGGAAAATTATAACTTGTTTAATTTTATATGATCATCATAATTTGATTGAAATCGTAAATTATATTTTTGTAAATGTTTATTTCAGTCAATCTCAAGTCTATAATTCATTTTGAAAATATTATTGAAACTTCATATTAGGAAAAGTATAACTTGTTCAATTTTATATGATCATCATAGCTGATTGAAATCGTAAATTATTTTTTTGTGAATGTTTATTTCATCTTGTTTGAAGTGTATAATTCATTTTGAAAATATTATTGAAATTTCATATTAGGAAAAGTATAACTTGTTTAATTTTATATATGATCATCATAAATGATCAAATCGTAAATTATATTTTTTTAAATGTTTATTTCATCTGTCAAGTGTATAATTCATTTTGAAAATATTATTGAAACTTCATATTAGGAAAAGTATAACTTGTTCAATTTTATATGATCATTAATTGAAACTTCACATTAGGAAAAGTATAACTTGTTCAATTTTATATGATCATCATAAATGATTGAAATTGTAAATTATTTTTTTGTAAATGTTTATTTCAATCTATCTCAAGTGTATATTCAATTCATTTTGAAAAAATCATCTACATTATTTTTTGGGATAAAAAGTGTTTGAAAATATTATATCAAGCAACAAAATTGCTATATCGTTTAGATATTCATAATATATTTATATATAAAATATATTTATTTGATTATTATCAACAAAATAATTTTAATATTAATAATCAAACAAAATGTTATATATAGGAATATAAAGATGTAAAAGATTTACTTAACGGTTCTTTAAAAATATAATTTTTAAAAATGAAAATGCTAAATTTTATGTTATGATTAAATAACATTTAATAAATTCTCTTTTCATGAGGTAATGTGTTAAAAAAATAGGACATTTTCATTATATGCTAGCTTTATACGTTTTTTTTTTTTTTAATAATTTAAGATAAGATTAAGACTTTTCTTTGGGCTAAATCTCTATGTGAAATTTTTCGAGCTTTTATAATTTTTATGTTGCATTATTTTTTTCAATACAAACACAAAGGCATGCATTCAAGTTCAAGACATTAATATTTTAGTTATAATTGATCCAAATATGTTTTAGCATTTTAAGAATCAATAATTTGTATTTTATTTTTATGTATTTACTTGTATAGATGATTAGATGTGCACCCGAGTTTTGTAACACACCAAAACCACACACAAACAACACAAAGAAATACACGATAACTTTTTTTTTACTTGCTTTGACACAACACGACACAACATGTCGTCACAAGGTTACAACCAACACCAGAACCACTTGTTATGGGGGAGACCACAAGGTCAAAGACGGAAACGTTCACACCTATCAAGGACAATGTACTCTTCTTTTGACAAGACAACATGGAAGTCCAATCCACATGACACACTCACAAATAGGGCATCCATGAGGAATTTCTTGTTAAATTTTCTTGTTTACTAAAGTGTCTCTTAATTCTTAACTTACGTTCTTATAAAATTTCATGTAATGATTCACACAATTCTTTTCACAAGGGAGAACTTCTTTCTTTTCAACTATTGACTAAATAGCTTAAGGCCAAGCTTTCTAAACTAGGATCATCAATTTTATGTCCAAAGCTTTCTTATTCATTTGATTTTAGAACATTTTCCATTTCTTACAAGGTTAATTAATCTTACTCAAGCCACTAACACATGTTCCACAACTCTATTGCACAGGTGAAGGCATAAGCTCCGATTGAGTGAAAAGTACTGCTTAGGGTTCATAACAATAGCCTTCTTGTTTAAGGATTAAATTTTGACCTTGCTTAAGAAATATCACCATGAATCAAGGCAAAGGTTAATGGAACAGGACAACATAATTTAGCTTCAGGGTCACATTGTTTACTATCAGTCTTTTATTGAGGTTAAGAGTTTATCAAGATTGGTTAAATGTTCCATCTAGACTTTACTTCATTAAGTTTGACAAAGGAGAACATTTCAAACGATAGAGAGAGATTTAAAGTTTAAATAATCAATTTCCCTCCTACTTATTAAATCCTATCATCTTCTAAAATCTAACCATTGATTTCACCATGAGATCATTTAAGGTTTCATCATAAAAGGATAATGTTTATTAGTTTAGTTTTAATAAGGACTATCCTCACTTCATAGTGCTTACCAACTCATTGCTACTAAGCCTTAGGAGGATTTACAACTCAACATTTTAACTCAAGAGCAAAGTTTAACAAGACTCGTTTGCGGAAACAAAAAAGGTTATATCAATTCATTCCAACATGATGCACAAATCAAGGGACATACCATCTCTGTTGAACTATGACTAGGGAGCAAGAGAGTAATAACATGGGACAAGCTCCGTTACTATACTAAGGGTTAAAATTCACTAGAATATCCCATAACCAAGCGGTAATCAAATTTCATCTTTCACATGATAACCAAACAAACCAAAGTTTCAATGATTCTGACAACAATACTCTACAATACATTTACTAGGCATCGACCCTTCTTCTAAAATGTCCAAAGGATCTTTCCAAATTTTATAACATAATACACATTCGTACAAAGGAACATCATAACCAAGATTGATGCAATAATCTACAAGTCTTTCCATCATCTAACCACGTAAGCCATCTGCAACAATTAATAACCCGAGTCAGTTCGCGAGAACTGAGCAAGATAAGACTACACAAAACCACCATAACTATTATCTAACAATATCATGAAAAGAAGCACCTTATTACAAGAAATTGGGTCAAACCTCTAAACACTATGAGCACATCAAGTTATAATAAATTCTATAACATGTCGATCAAAGAAGGAGAAGACCTTGTACTTCAGTTAGGAGCAAATGCAACGAAAGTAACAATCATATGAGAATGGCCCTTGGCCCTAAGGAGAAAACAAACAATCTAGCGAAGACAGTATCCCCATCAAGTAAGTAATTAAACAATAATTACAAGATTGAGAATTGATCTATATACCAGTCATCTAGAATTTTATCAAAGGAACCAAACGCATAGGCTGAAATAATATTTTTCCAAGAGAACAAGAGTTGATCGGCCCAAGAAGGGGGAAACACGGGTTTCAGAAATTAACACAAAAAGCCATGGATAATAGAGTTTCAAACCGGAAATCAATTAGAGTATACACACAACATAAGTTTCGAAGCGAAGGCATAGTATACTAGTTTTGACCATTAACTACAAAGAGATCTACCAATCATCCAGGAAGGGTCAAAGTCTCACAGGCTAGTAGCAAACACGCGAGAGAAGAAGGGGGTTTCGTCCAACAAGAGTATACAATAATGTCGTCAACAATTTTTTTTTATAACACTAAAGGTTTGCAACCTCCACTACTGAGACTAAAGTGTCTCAAACCCTTTGATTTCTTGTTAGAGACTCCGTAGCCTTTTTTGGAGATTTTTCGGTTGACCATTTTCAGATCTCGAAGGTTGAGATATCATTTCCTATATTTTTATGTTATTTCTAAAGTCTCATAATTTTCACTCTTACGAATTGGAGAGTTACGAATTTTAGAATTTTTCCCACTTGCCTAGGGCACGCTGTAATTTTCTAGCAACATTTTAATTTCTACCGTCATTTATAATAATATGAAGCTCTCTTTAAATTCTCAAGTAATTTGGGTGGACATTTTGGGAAATATTAAGTTTCTTTTGTTCGTTTCCCTAACTATAAAAATATGGAAAAATCAAAGATTTTATGTGGCTACAAATTTTCAATATTTTGGTGCATTTTTAAGTGGTATTCCACAAGGGATAATTCACTCACATCCGGGAATTCCTTTCACGTCTTGCATTTCTTGTGATAAAATCCTTAAATTTATTTTTGGTAGAGTGGAAAATTGGCTTTCAACATGAATTTCACCTCTTCCCCGTGCAACCGTAATTCATGAGGTTGCATGATGAACACCTATAAATACCGCGCCAACATCTAATATTTGTCAAGTGTAAATATCCGAGACTAAATTTATTGACATCATGGAACAATATTAAATTTGTATTTTCTTTCTTCTTCGTAAAGTTCCATCCCCAACATGCTTTTTAGAACCCCATTGAAGGTTTGAGCTGATTTCTAATTAAATTTCACTAGTTGATCATTTGATTGCTTGCAGAGGGCACTAGAAGCTAGTTGTGGTTGTCCTTGAAGGGAATAATTAAAATACCCTCCTTAACTGATTTTAGTTGTTATGTATTTGTTTTGATTTTAAGTATGCAACTATTACATGTAATTATGATTTTACAATTGGAGGGCATACCGGTGTATTGTCTTTGCTTAAAGCAACACGAAAAAAAGCTATATACAAAAACATATCATACATGACTCAAGTAAGACATGCATAGTGTTCATAAGCAGTTCTTCCGCTAAAATAACCTACTCCTACCCTACGCTAACCAAAGAGATGGGAAAATTCAAACAAAACTTGCCACATCGATGATGAGAAATAACTTCCCATTCTCACAATTGGAAGCCATGTGGATGATTTTCCACTAATCACAATCATGGTTTGGGGTGAAAATATAACTACAAATTGGCTCTCTACTCCCTTCATCAAGGCATCAATCGGAAGCAAGATAAAAACCTCCTTTAACTATTGCTCATCCGGGTGTCAAGACAGATAGTGGTTGATCCTCGACACATTAAAGTTCTTCCTCATGCTTAGAAGCAAACATGACTAGATATGGCTTGTCCCTTAATGCCAATGAATCGAAGTAACTAATTGGGAAAGGTATGGTTTGTTGAATTTTCTCACTTTTCTCGAATTTCAACTTTGGTAAGGAAGTGTTCCCTACAAGCCTTCTTAAAAATGTGATTGTCTCCGCAACTTGAATCTCTTCTTCTTGCACATTTACAAATAACTCATTTGTAATATTGGTGAATGGTACGAAAGGGGGAACATCTTCTAGATCTTTCCCTTTTGTGGAAATATGGAACTCTTCCCCAATATGGATATCTTTAGTCAAATCAGATTTTACAAATGAAAGAAAAAAATTCAATGATTTCCTCTTCGTTTAATGTCTCTAAATCTAATTTGTTTTCTTCAATATGTTCCATTTAAGTAGTAGATTCTTGAAAGATGCATGATGATGCAACATAATTCGTGATTTTTGTGGGCTCTTCTTCATCAAAACATTCTCCCCAGTTAGACAAGTAAGCAAGTTCCTTGTTGTCATGTTGTGCAAAAGGTTCCCTTTTTCCATAATGATCCCCAAATTTTCAATTTGTTCACCCCGGTCCTTTTCCTCTTTGAACATGAACGTAGTAGGCTCAAGCTTATCCTTGAAATCAGAGTTTTGAGAGGATAATGAGGAGGAGGTATCAAAACCTCTTACATGCCTTTCTCTACACTCAAACACTCAAACTTGCATGATTCTTTTCAATAGTATAAGGCTCCCGGTGTTTAGTTGCAATGATTGAAGATGAATTTGGTGTACTATTAAAACCTTTTAAAATTACTACAAGCTCTTGGCATGTTAGGAAATGAGGGTCATTGCATTCACTTGATACACCTTTCACATGATTTTCCTATAATTTTACTACTAATTTTATTTCCTCTTCATTGATGTTGCAATTAGTAATGGATCACAAGTCTCTGCAAGTAAAGTGTCATTATGGACACTACATTCGTAACACACCGATCGCTGATATTCATCAAACTCGCTTTGTTTTTCCACCGCTATAAAATTAGCCTCCACTTTTAAATTTGGATTTCACCCTCCATTGGAGGCCTAGCCATCAATGGTATTTGCTTAATATTAAATTTGGTAGCCCACTCTCTAAAGTTTCTTGTCAAATCTTCCTTACTAGGATCTTCATTCTTCTCCTCCTATCTCGTTGGTTTTCTCGATTCTATTCCTCGGTTGGTTTAACCATCAAGGGAATTATTTCAACCCTAAATTTTAGAGCCAAACTTCTCAAATCCTTTGGTATTTCTTCTTCATTGGACCCTTCTTATGGTTTCCATGGGATGGTTTTTATCCTCATTTCTCCAACATGAGTTAGTAATTGCGTGAGGATGGGTGGTTTGGGCTACAATTGATCCTTGCATTTTGTGGAGGTGGGAGAAGTGTAACTTTTGTTGTTGTGGAATGGAAGACTCCTCCGGAGGGAAAAGGGAAGAAAACTAGAGATGGGGTGGGAGATTAGAAGGTGGAGAATGGAATTCCATAATTGGGGGCAACAACCGGAATGTTAAAAGAATGAGATTGAGGTGGATGTTTCATGGTTGCAGGGCATATGAGAGACATAAGATGGTGGTGCAATTTTCTTCCATCGACAAAATTGACCAATATTACATTCATAAACCCCCTTTCTTTGATCCATTCCCCAACTTGGGTCAATGTTTTAATTATAATTTGAAGTTTTATTACGGATTTATCTTACTTGGAAAAGAGCCACCATGGATATGGAACATTGAAACTAATCCTAGTTTCTCTTTTATTATCCTTAGCTCTAATCAACACCATGTTATGCTCCAGCTCTTGAACCTTATTCGCAAACAAACATTTCAGCTGTGTGAATAACCTCCATGTTCCACATACCATTCTTCTAGAACTACTACATCCTCGCGCTTATAACCATACCAATTTGTATCTTGTTCTTGTGATTATCCATACTCAAACTGATTATAATCATATAATTCATTTGGAGGTGGTTATATAATTCATATAATCTATACTCAAACCGATTGTAATCATATGATTCTTGCAAGCTTGGAGGTGGATTACATCGATATGGCTGCTGCAAATATGAATTCCACGTGGGAAATGAAGCCATGATTGCACAACTTCATGAATGGAAGAATATGGAAGGACGTGGAAAGAAAGATGAATGGAAATGGATGACAATGGATGGAAATGGAAGGTATTTAATTTCAGATAATGGGTTGTTTGGACCAAACAGAGTCACTTGGTATATTTTACATATGTCTCCAAATAGGAACACATCAACATGTTAAAATGAAATTTGTTCAAATGATTAAACCGCACTTCTAATAATTTTGACCTCTTTGTCCCACCGGCATGCAAGAAGCTGTTATCACGAAATTACATCACCCTCCCAAATGACCTCAAGGTTATGGATGGGGCATGGGGCATTCGGTGTAATTTTTGTAACATTGGGTTATCTCTCAAGTTGTGGGACTTGCGGGCTTGAGATAACCCTCCGTGAGAATGTTGGTTCTTGCTCCTAATCCTACCCGCCACAAACTACTCCTAATGCTTTGGAAAGCAAACATAATCCTATTCTAAACTTCCAAGGAGACAAGGAGAGAGAGCACATTAAAGTAAACCTACACTAAGAGTGGTGATACACTAGAAAAGGAGCTTGTTAGACACAATCCAACTTCCTGTAATGGAGAGAGGTGAACAATGGAGAGGGTGGATGAGATGCACCATAGACCAAAGATGAATTCACATAGAACACCATTTATTCCCATTAGAAAAATCTCCCAAAACCTACAATAAACATCATAGATATGCACAAGAGAGGCAATAGAACATGTAAAGGATGGAAAAAATACATCACAAAACACAATCTATTACTCAAAAGTTTGCACAAGATACAATATTAGTGAGAAAGAGGAAAGAAAACACCATTATAGAGCTTACAAATGAGGCTTAAATTCCACATTCAACCCAACAAAGAAGAAAGAGAGGGGTAGAAGAAAAATTACTAACTCCTTTACAAATGAGCCCACATTACAATTTATAGAATTGAGAAGAGAGAGAAAGTAATTCCAAAATCTACTTTCTAGCCACTTGTAAGTGATAATAAATGATTGAAAATGATGATATTTTACTCAAAAGGCTCCCTATATTGTCCCATGACTTGCAAATGAGAAGGAATGATTGCCCATTTAATGCCCATGTCGGATAATCAACTTGGATTGGAAATCGAAACGCGCGCACTCACAACCTTCAACCAATGTGATAATAGGTATTCCTCCATGACCTATTTACCTTATCTCATTTCATATTGCATAACAATTTAGTGAAACATTTACCTTATATTATTATTTTCCCTTATTCATATTATTTCCAACTCCGTATTATTAAGGGATCTAATTCTTGAACTCTTATGCAAACATAAGATAGATTTTGGATGTTTGTAAGAGGTAATTTATCGGTGTTTGGAAGGTATTGCTATACATTTTTAAAAGATATAATTTATATTTTATCACCATACATAAATTATTTGGTTCTTTCAGGGGTTGTGTTTTTGGTTACGGGCCTAACATAGTTGTGAAATATCAATGCATGTCTTCAAGAGAGTCCATACCCCGAAAGCATTCCAATTATGTTGTTAGTACATACCTTCTATTGCTTACAAAAATAACTTGTTGAAAGGCATTTTGGATAGTTTTTATAATGTTCGATTATCAATTTATTTGTTTTTCTTCACTTGTTTTATAGCTTTCGCTTTTATCCTTTTATAGCCAACATAAGTGGATCTCGGTGGGTGGACTATTATGGAAATTTATGTTGTTACGAACAAGGGTTTTGTGCTTTTGCAATGGCCTACATTGAAGAAGGGTTTTGTGTATTAACAATCACATGGCGTTCATACCTTCTATTGCTTACAGAAATAACTTGTTGAAAAGCATTTTTGGGTAGTTTTTATAATGTTCAGTTATCAATTTATTTGTTTTTCTTCATTTTTTTATAGCCTCCTTTTATCCTTTTATAGCCAACTTAAGTGGATCGAGTGGGTGGACTATTATGGAAATTTATGTTGTTGCGAACAAGGGTTTTGTGCTTTTACAATGGCCTACATTGAATAAGGGTTTTGTGTATTCACAATCAATGGCGTTCAATGCAAGATTCATTTTATAAGCCTGGGTTGGGTGGTTTTCTCTAATTGTAACTTGTCATTTCATAAGGGTTTGTGTTTCCTATCTTTGGTTGTGGTTATCTTTGTTGTTCTTGTGTTGTTGCTAGATGTGGGCGTCACATTCTATTCTTACAAGTCTTCTTTCTTTTAGGAGTTAATTATATATTATTTTGATTGATTAATAAAGAGAATCGTAAATATTAATGAACTTTAAAATCCCTTTCCATGTTGAATCTTTATTGTTAACATTGCTTACAATGTTTTTATTTATTTATTATAATGGATTGTAAGGTGAAACTCTTTTTATGTGTAATAGTAAATTTATAGGAATAAGGGCAGCTTTAGCTTCACATGAATAACATGAATTCATTGTTATTCTATATCCTTCTATGGGGGATCTATATGATTGCACTTCAATAAAGAATTAAAATAACATCAAGAAATGCATTTTTAAAAAGAAACATATAAATAGTAAAAACATCTTAAACTTTAATGGTAGATGAACCCAATCCATAGGGTTTATAACTCATAGAAACATTTATGCGTGATTTTTATTGAATCTAAAATCAAGAGAATAATGAATTTTTGGTAACTTATGACTTTCGATATGGTAAACTAGAAGTGGAAGTTTACATTTGTGTATTTCTAAACATTTTTCTTATAAGTTATTGACAATTCTACCATTTTTCTCTTCCCACCTATCTACAATTATTTTTGGCTTAATTAAATTACTTTCTTTACTAGATTTTGTTTTTTTATGGCCTATATCCTTTGGCCTTGCTCCATTAACTGTTAGATAAATAATACATGTGCGTTAGTATTTGTTAGTGATCGGTTTGATAATCAGTATAAGACTGCCTCCCTCTCTCGCATGCCTCTATCAACCTATATAAAGGCGTCATTCTCGTATTCATTGAAGCAATAGCAATATACATAGCAATATATATTCTCCCGTCCAGCGTCCATCATTGGTATCGAGCGTGGTTGTCCGTGAGAGGAAGAAGAGAGCAGATCACGGTGCAAATTGCCCGTGAATGCGTGAAGGAGTGTGCCTCGTTCTGCAGTGCGTGAAGAAAACGCTTTTGCTGGTGCGTGAGGAGGGTGCAAAGTTGTGCTTCCCGCGTGGAAGTGCCTGGAGCATTTCTTTGCTGCCGCGTGCGTGAAGGAGGTTCTCTGTCATGCGTGGCGGCGCAAGAACAATGCGTGGACGTTATTTCTTTGGAAGTGCTGCCTCGCCAAGGAGGTGCGTGAAGGGTTGCGCTCCCCGCGTGGAGGAGTGTGCAAACGCGTTGCTGTCAGCCCAGTTGGAGTCATGTTTCTTTGCTTTGCGTGCCTGAAGGAGCGTGAAGAAGACTGAGCCAGTTGCCAGCCATTTCTTTTGCTGAGAGGAGACTGAGCCTGTCCCTGCGTGAAGGAGGAGTGCGCCTGTCCCGCGTGAAGGAGGAGTGTGCCTGTCCCGCGTTTGCGAGGAGACTGAGACCACCCAATTGCTTTGCGTGCGTGCGAGTAGCCGTGGAGACCAAACTGTCCTGCCAGTTTGTGTCTTTGTACGTGGAGATTCAGAGAAGAGACTCATTGCTGGAGCAACTGTCCGTCCTCTACTCACGAAAGGAGACATTGCTAAGCAAGATCCGTGCTTGTGACTGCTACGTGTAAGCAAAGTCGGCAAATTGCAAAAATGTCTGCTCCAAAAATATTGCTATCAGATGCCCAACTCTTGAAAGGGCCAAATTTCGCCGCATGGAAAACCAAAATGCGGACGATTCTTCAATTCGAAGACCTTTGGGGGATTGTCTCTGGCAAAGACGCCCCTCCTGCAGACGATGATCTGTTGGAAAAATATGAAAAGGCTGATGCGAAAGCACTCATGCTCATCACCCTCAGTCTTTCTGATGAGGTGCAGCCATACATTCGAGAAGCAACTGCTTCTTCTCAGGCTTGGAGCACATTGTGTACCATCTACGAAGCTAAGAATCTGACGACAAAGTTGCAACTTCAGACAAAGCTTCATACGATGAGTATGCATGAAGGTGAATCAGTAGAAGCCTTCTTGCGGCGTGTAGCTGAGTTACGTGCAGAACTCTCTGCACTTGGAGAACCAGTGGACGACAAGTTGCTTGTCCCACTCACCCTGCGAGCTCTTCCGTCACGGTTTCGGACACTGATCACCACGTTGACAATTACTCAACAGGAGGTGAGTTTTGCAACCCTGGTGAATTATCTCCAGCAGGAAGAAGCCATGCAAAATGTACAAGAAGCCTTCGAAGATAAGGCTCTTATCACGAGGCAAAAACATAAGCCTCGGAAAGGGCAATCAGCCCCCAAAATCGGGAAAGCGATGCATGCTCAAGCAGCCATCTTCACAAATGGCGCCACCACAAATGCCACCCTGGTAGAAGCGATAATCACAAGGCGATCGATGGTGCCACATTTGCTCCACGATACGCACATGATTGCGAACTATTATTACAACTATGCAAGTATGGAAATTCTAGCGAAGAGAGCACTTCGGCCGCGGATATTCTAAGAAATCCCGATGGCATGCTCGTAATCGAGGCGTAGAGGCCACATTGCATGCCAAAGCCAAGAAGCCACCTCGATGAAGAGGTACCGAGATACGACTCATTCTCGACATTGTTCTAGTCTCGCTGAGACTTCTTGGCAAATCGGCCAAGATGTCTAGTTGATTGATTCAAAGCCAAAGAAACACATGACTGCAACAAGAAGTTGTTCCATACTCCGAGTGACCGCCCACTGGAGATCGGATCACCATTGCAAACAATCAAGAGTATATTGCAGCAGGGATTGGTGATGTCATCATTCCTCTTGGAACACGAAGATGTACACTAACAAAGGTGCTCTATGTTCCCAGGAGTTTGACTTCAAATCTTTTGTCCATTCGTAAGTCAACTTCTTAACCATAGAATGCGAGTTGAATTCTTTGTTGAAAAAGGGGTCAATTCCCGCATCATTTCCCCGAGGAGAGTCGAGTCCTTGCTGCTCAATCATTTCGAAGGGCCGTCTATTTGCCCGGATGCGGTCACTTCATCTAGCGTTGCTCTCTCGCATCAACGGCGAGTCCACCGCACTTTGGCACTTTAGATATGGTCATCTTTCTCACGGGCTCTGCATCAACTCGGTGCGAAGGAAATGGTAAGAGGGCTTCCTCCACTCTCCCATTCCTTACTGTTTGCTCAGATGTCTTGCGGGCAAACAACATAGAGGTCCATTCAAACAGAGCTCTTATCATTCTACGAGCATCTTCAGTCGTTCACACCGATCAGTGCGACCCCGCCACCTAGCTTTCAAGGTTTTGTGTACTTTCAGCTCATCATTGATGATTACTCACGGAAAATGTGGGTATATTTCCTTCGGAAGAAGAGTGAGGCACTTGCAAATTTCCAAACCTTCTACCAGCAAGCCACCAGGCATGGGAAGCCTCTTCTTCTCCTCCGCTCAGATCAAGGGGGGGAATTTGTGTCAAAGAAGTTCTTAGCATACCTGAAGCAGCATGGCATTCAACAACATTTGATCGCTCCCTATACGCCCCAACAGTAACTGGATTTCGAGTGCCACAACAGGATCACATGGAGATGGCTCAGTTGTATGCTCTCGACCGCCAAGTGGAGGATCGATTTTGGGCGAAGCAGTCAGGATAAATTGTATTTACTCAACCGAGCACCCACGAAGATCTTGCGAAACAAGACACCTAAGAGGTATGGACTGGTCGTAAACCTTCTATTCATCATTTAAGAGTTTTTGGTTATACTGCATATATGCATGTTCCAGATAAAAGAAGGAAGAAGATCGATCCAAAGACACTGCCATGTCTTTTCTTGGGGTATAGTACTACCTCAAAGGCATATCGTCTCATGGATCCTGAGACGAAGAAGATCTACGAGAGTCGAGATGTGGTATGTGATGAGTCGTCCTTTGACTCCTTGCCACACAATAGAGATCCAGTACCGACCTCGTCACATAGATTGCTCACACATCCAGATGATGAGCAAGATGATTCTTCTCAGAGAGAAGAAGAGCTGAGTGGAGATTTGTTCGTTGATCTTGGCACACTAGAAAACACATCTTCACATCAAGCAGCCGCTAACGTCCGAAATGGGTCCGTCAGTACTATCGGATGCACACCAACTCACTTCCTGGTACTTCTACGGGAGTTAGAACACGAAGTCAAGCAAGACATGAGGTAAATTTTGCACTCATGAGTTCAGTTGTTGAGAGCACCGAACCTGACACTGTTCGTGAGGCATTAGACCAACCACAGTGGAAACAGGCTATGGATGCTGAATATGATTCCCTGATTTAGAATCAGACGTGGGAACTTGTCGATCTGCCTCCAGGTAAGAAATCCATTGGCTACAAATGGATTTTCAAAACAAAATATAAGGCAGATGGTTCAATCGACAAACACAAAGCACGACTTGTTGCAAAGGGTTATGCTCAGCCAAGAAGGAATTGACTATGACGAGACCTTTGCACCCACGTGCGAAGATCAAAACCATCGAGTTGTATGTGCACTGCAGCAAAAAATGGATGGAAACTTCAGCAGATGGATGTCAAGAGTGCTTTTCTAAATGGTGATCTGCAAGAAGAAGTGTACATGGCCCAACCTGAAGGGTTTGTAGATGAGCATCAACCACACAAGGTATGTCGTCTGATAAAGTCTCTTTATGGACTTAAACAAGCACCTAGGGCATGGTATATAAAAATTGATGATCACCTATTGTAGCATGGATTCACTCGTAGCCCCTCAGATACAAATTTGTATATCAAGAAGGTAGGAACAGAGATTGTCATTCTGGTTTTGTATGTAGATGATCTTGTGATCACGGGAAGTTCGACAATCTTGTTGATGATGTAAAAATGATCCAAGAAATCCTTTGACATGACCCGATTTGGGGCTACTTCACTATTGTCTTGGCTTAGAGATATGGCGAGAAGAAGAATCATATCTTCGTCTCCCGGATGAAATATGCCAAGACACTCCTGAAAAGTATGGGATGTCGATTGTAAACCAATGTCCACACCTATGGAAAAAGGTTTGCAACTATCTAGATTCCGTGATTCACCACAGTAGATGGCACTCACTACAGCACTTGTGGGGAGTCTCATTTACTTGACTTATACTGCACCAGATCTTTGCTTTGCGTGAGCTATCTCTCCGCATTTATGCAGAGCCGAAGAAATTTCATTGGATAAAGAGTGAAAGCATGTGTTGAGATATGTCCGAGGTACAGTTGACTTTGGTCTCGAGTATCGAAGAACACTCGGTTCTTCTTACAGGATATACTGGAGACTGGACTATACGGGATCCATTGATGACAGAAATCCACTTGGAGATATGTTTTTCATCTCGGATCTCGGACCTATCTCGTGGATCAGCAAGAAGCAAACTGTGTTGCTCTCTCATCCACCGAGGTGAATACCGCGCCGCACGAGGAGCCGCGTAAGTGCGAAGCAATTTGGTTATGTCGCATTCTTGCAGATATAGGGATTCCTGAAGAGAAACCTCCCATCATTCACTGCGACAATCAAGGTGTGTTGAAGCTTGTGAAGAATCCTGTTTTCATGAACGAACAAAGCATATTGAGGTTGAATGTCACTACATTCGTGAATCAATGTGTCTTGAACCACCAAATTCAGCTCCAGTATTGCCCTCACCGATTCTCGGGATTGCAGAGATATTCTCACCAAGCCTCTCGCAAGGTGAAGTTTGATTTATTTAGGGGGTACATTTGTAAGAGCAATGTATTAAGGGGGGGAATGTTAGATAAATAATACATGTGCGTTAGTATTTGTTAGTGATCGGTTTTGATAACCGTATAACTGTCTCCCTCTCTCGCATACAGTCTCTAAAGATATATTAAGGCGTCATTCTCGTATTCATTGAAGCAATAGCAATATACATAGCAATATATATTCTCCCGTCCAGCGTCCATCATTAACAAACGTACTTAAAACAAAAAAAAACCACTTTAATGCATTCAAAAGAAATACAAAACAAGCTAAAAATAAACCCAAAGAAATATAGGGAGGAACATGTTTAACTATAAAAAGAAAGCACTAGATGAAAATTAATTTTAATATTTTCTATTTTAGGCTCATCGATCAAGCAAATAAATGTAAATAATTAAACGAAAATCAATATCACGCTTGCATTTACAATGCCTTTAAGCGATCTTTGCTGGGATATAAACGAAGTGTAAGTGTTTGGTCATGACACTAAGCACCAAATACACTTTCATATTTGGTTACTTTAGTTTAATTTAATAATCCAAAGAAAATGTTCAAATGTATTGTGTGAGCAACGCATAATATAGGAAAAAGAAAACAATGTTGAAAATCTAAAATGTTGTTGATGGATTGGATTCTCACCAAGGTGTGGATGAGTACAATATGTATGAATCCTTTGAGAAATCATATCAAAGAGAATGATGAATAGTAAGAGTGGGATCAATTCAATAAAGTGGAACACAAATAATGGATATTATTTGGGTGTTATAATTTGATATGCGGAAAAGGTTCATTACATACAAGTACTTAATTTTAATTTTTCTATTTTCAACTTTCCATTGATGTCTTCATCTTATCTATCAATTCAAATGCCATCCAATATAAAACCTTAACACTATTTGCATTGGGTTTCAAACCTTAAACATATTGGATTTTCCCCAATTTGAATGTTGGCCCCTATAAATGTAAATTACAATCACATGAATACTACGAGTGGGATCAAGATAATAAATTGAAACAAAAATAGTGGATATTATCTGGTGTTACAATTTGAGTTATGTAAAAGGTGTATTACATGCGGTATTTAATTTTAACATTTTTATTTCCGAATTTCCATTGTTGTTTTCATCTTTTCTAAGAAATAAAATGTTGTCCAATTGAAAACCTTGATAACATAACATAATAAAAAAGTAGAAAAAATCAATTGACATAAAATATATGTTTCACTTATATGACTAATCACCTGGAAGGGATCGATTATCAATGATTATTAACGAATCACTTATTTTCCGCATTTACTCAAGCACCTTAAAACTGAAAGGGGACTACAAAGTGTTACATGAAACAAAAATAGTGGATATTATTTGGGTGTTACAATTTGAGTTATGGAAAAGGTGTATTACATGCGTGTATTTAATTTTAACATTTTTATTTCTGAATTTCCATTGTTTTTTCATCTTTTCTAAGAAATAAAATGTTGTCCAATTGAAAACCTTGATAACATAACATAATAAAAAAGTAGAAAAAATAAATTGACATAAAATATATGTTTCACTTATATGACTAATCACTGGAAGGGACCGATTATCAATGATTATTAACGAATCACTTATTTTCCTACATTTACTCAAGCACTTTAAAACTGAAACGGGACCTAAAGTGTTTAAATGAAGAAAGCAAAGGTGGTTGGGTTTTGACCTAGAACCTATTGGATTGTCTCTCTTTAATTTTGTCCCCTTTAAGATCAAATTATAATCATGCGAATAATAGAGTCATAGTTTAAAATTTTATCTAATCACATATGTATGACCAATTATTGAGGGAATCAATTATTGATGATTTTTCATGCATCACCTATTTACCTATCGTTACTTGAGCTTAAAATCAAAAAGTGGTGCTATAAAGTTCTCCAAGAAGCAAGTATTGTAGTTGGGTTTTGAACATGAAATATATTGGATTTTCCCCATATTTTATTTTGTCCCCTTTAAACAAAAATTGCTCTCACATGAATAATGTGAGTGATATCAAGTTGATAAATTGGAACACATATAAGGGATACTATTTAGGCGTTACAATTTGAGTAGAGGAAAATGTGTGATACATGAAAGTAAACAATTTTCGCTTTTTTATTTCCAACTTTTATTGATGTCTTCATCTTAATTAACAAATAAAATGTCATCCAATTAACAAATATGGAAATTTGTAAAACCATAGGATATTGTAGAGTAACTCGATAGAACTATGATAAACAATTGCTAAATACAAGAGGACATAAGCAATAAGCTAAATAAGAATGAAATCCTAAGTGCAAGAGAGATAAAATAATACTTAGCTTATTTTGGATTTGATGCCAAATTTTTTGGGCTCGAATATTGATGAACATGAGGAGAAGAATGTGGTAGTTGAACACAAAAATCTTGGAAATGTCGGATGAGTCGAGACTAGGGCACCTATGCGTAATGATTGTTGTTTGGGAATGCATGTATTTTTAACATATATATGTTTGTTGCATTTTAAGACCCATAATTTGGGCATGTTTGCAACGATATATGCTTAACACACCTAATATACAACTTTGACAGAAAATTTGTTTCTATCCTAGTTGCAGTGCGAGAATGTTGGATGGATAATTTATTGGAAGATTGACATGGTTCAATTTTTACATATCTATTTTGGTATGTGTGGTTTAAACATTTTGGATAGTAATATTTTCATGGTTGACAATTCCATAGGGACAAAGTGGACACTAGCTATTTTGGGCATATAGTTGTCATTATACACTTATCTATTTTTATGGAATTATGGTTATAGTGATTGGGTGCGTCACAAAGTATCAATTATACACTTACCTCTTTTAGTGAACAGTGTCTATTTTTAAAATGATCAATTGTTTTTATGGTAGTTCTGACAATTACTAGGATTTGACAATTCACATTGTTTGCGGAGATTTGTAGAATCACAAAGTATCAAGGGATAATTTTCTATTGTAGCGAAAAAATTATATAATATTTATTGATCATTTTTTTATTGTCTTATCAACAATTTGCAATGATTTAACCCATAATGTTATTTTTGGATTATGTATATGTTTGTGAAATGCAGGAAGATTAGCAACATTTGTGGGTGAAAAACAACTTTTTGTGGACAAAAAGCCTTCCCAGTGGGGAGGAGTGATGTGGAGGACTTTTAGGACTTTGGAAGATCCATAAATCTCCAAAACTAGGACAGTGTGGGATAGAATCTAGAGGCTTTACGAAAATATCAAGAATGTAGAAAATGGAGCTCGTATGCAAAAGTTACCATAGGTCAAAGTTGGTCAAAGTTGGGACAAGGCAAGGTTAATTGGCCAATTAGGTCATGACACGTGGAAAAAGTGAAAAATGTAAAAAAATGTGTTTTGGATGTCGGTCTTCAAAACTCATGTTTAAATGGGAGGTCCCTTCTATTTTTTGTGCCAAGCGACCCTCAGCTAGGATCGACACACATTTTTGACAGAGGGGTGTTTTGGCCGCCGTAACTTCACATTACTATTGCCATAGTTTTCATTATATATGGCTCATATTGTTATTACATATTGTATGTGGGATTATGTATAGTGGGATTATAAATCTCCACGTGGTGGGTCCTCAAGCCACCGCATGGCTTGCCACCTCTTGCTCTATGTTGGCAAATTAATATTACAACTCTCCACAGACATAACTCGATGGTCCAACTCACTCACAGCACTATTCGGGCTACATACTTATTTCCTCAGTCGAGCCAACTCTATGTATCCACGGTCGTTAAAATAATGAAACATGGGCACCATTAAATTTAGGTGACCAAACTTAGGCATGCCATTACGTGGGGAAAAAACTCAACGGTTCGACGATTAGCCCATTGATGTGGGAAACTCTATAAAATTGGTGCACCAACCATCTAATTGGCTCCAAACAAACCCTCCAACATACATTGACACTCAAATCACTATGGAGAGAAAACATGGGTATGTGTGACCACAACCACTATCTAAACAAATTGGTTTCTCTATATTTAAACACCTTTAGCCCCCATATCCCGATAAATGTGGGATATTAATCCCACTATGGGAGAAAACAGTTATGTGGGAGTTGGGGAGGATTGAACCTCCAACTACCCACATACAAAAAAATAAGCCTCACTTTGGTGTGCAATATGGGTTCAAGAGCTTATATAAGGGCTTGATGGTATTTACAAAGCTTTCGTGTGAATGATTGTGTTATATAGGCATGAGGAGAAAATTTTAGAAAACCTAGTTTTGATCAATTTAGAGGCCTTTTTGGATCTTGGCCCAAATCGGAAAGTTGTCTAGAATTATGAGACACTCCTAGAAGGTGTATTGTGTTCCTATTTTGGAGAATTTATTATGTTTTTTTATGCACCTAAACTCACGTAAAGGCTAGGAACATCAGGATACACTTTTCGTTATAAGTACTTTGGTAAGGTGAAATCCAACACTAGGCTTTGTCAGGTATTCAAAAGTATAAGTGAACTATTTTTTAGGATATTTATTAATTTTTGTGAAATGTAAGTTTGATTTCACTTTTGATTCTAAAAATTTTAATAGATCGGTTTGTATGGATCCAGAGGCGTAGAAATTGTTGAAATCTATAATCAATTCTGTGTTGTATTTTATCCGGTATATCTACATTTAAATTCTAATTTTAATTCCTTATTTAATCAATTACATTAAAATTCAAGTATGATTAAATATTAACTATGACATCCGAGAATAAATCGGTTAAAAATAATCGAATAGTTGATCGAATGGGTGAATTTGGTAAATCAATTAAATAGTTCTCGATCATTAATAATTCATATTTTTGTTAATTTAGGAGTACTTAATTGATTAAATTTTAAGATCCTGTAAACAATTGAAAAATTTAAAATATTCACTTGTGTTTACGACTCAATGTGTAACTAAACTACTTTCAATGTTTTTTAATGATTTGAATGAATATATAGTGTTGACAATTTTTGCACTTGTGCAAAAATGGGCAACTCAAAACTTTGTTACGATGGATGGCATTGGTGAAGTGAACCTAAGCTAGGGGAGATTCTTTCAGCTTTAATACTTGTTCTATTGGATTAATTAATGATTAAATTTTAAGATTCGGAAAACGATTGAAAAATTTAAAATATTCACTTGTGTTTACGACTCAATGTGTAACTAAACTACTTTCAATGTTTTTAATGATTTGAATGAATATATAGTGTTGACAATTTTGCACTTGTGCAAAAATGGGCAACTCAAAACTTCGTTACGATGGATGGCATTGGTGAAGTGAACCTAAGCTAGGGGAGATTCTTTCAGTTTAATATTTGTTCTATTGGATTAATTAATGACTACATGTAATTTGCAGCTATGTGTGTTGTTACAAATGTAACAGATCACATAGTCTATAAATTCATTTTTATCTTCAGCAAAGAACACAAAGGCCCCGAAGGACAAATGTGTAATCTTGATGAAGACTAAAAATATAGAATAGATGAAGTGTTAAGTTTTGGAACAACAATCGAGTTATAGATTACAACAGTATCAAAGTTCATTACTAAGGTTACATGTATTTTAAAGTTCTTTCCTTCATGATTAAATGCATTCAATTATGTTATTGAGTTGTTTAATTCATTATACAAAGTTGAAATGCGTAAGGAAGTACACAACTCGCCATAATTCAATGTTTTATTCATAAGGAATTTCAAATGTTTCCCACACAAGTCGTGGGATGTAACTCAAGTAAACATCATAAATTCTGAAATAGAAGGTGCATGTGTATGAAAATAAAAGCAAAAGAATATGAAGGAATCCATAATTTCCTTATTTCTTTTTTCTTGTTGCTCCATCTCCACTCCATCTTTTGCTCCATCTTCAACCTTATTATTCAACACCGCATCAGTACACTGAAAACAAATAGAAAAGAGAGCGCTCAGTCACGACCTCGTGGATTAAATCATGTTCTTGTACTATCTCTCTTCATGCAAATGAATCTCCTGCTATCATGAGGTATGATTACGAAAATATAAATACATAATGATAATAAATAATATACTACCTTCAAGACACACACAATTCTTACAATCATTTTAGAGAGTATTGAAAAAGAGAAAACTATGGAACATAAGAGACGCCAAAAAGCCTAATTTTTTCTAACTAGTTTATCTAAATGTGTAGGTACATGTAAGAAGAAGGAAATATTACATTCTGCAACTTGAATCAGAAAATTACATTTATTTCAGTTCAGACTAAAGGCTGAAATACACAAAGATGTGCTTGTACTAATCCATAAAAGAAACGCAGATTTAGTGCTACAGATTCTAAAAAATGGAATGAGATAAAATTGCAGCTGAAATAGAATGGAAAAGGAAATATGAAATTTTTTTGATATGGATTTGCCATGTAAAATGGACATTTTACATCTTTCCATCATATTATTTCACAACTAATACATGCTTAAAAGTTGTGACAAAAGATAAACTAATGTACTAATCAAATAGTATGCAAGAAAGGAGAGAGAGAGAGATAATGAGGAGAGTGAGAGAAAAATGAAAGGATAATGAGAAAGATAAAGTAAGAGTGAGAGAGAATTAGAGAGAGAGAGTGAGGGAATGAGATGGAAAAATTGAGTGTGAGAGAATGAGAGAGAGAGAGAGGGAATGAGATGGAAAAATCAAGTGTGAGAGAATGAGTGATGAGGGTCATCAATCCTCACCATTAATAATGTCAATCCGGGTTGGTGTCTAAATGTTGTATGCATTAAGAGAATAAAATCTTGGAAAGTAACTCCTTTAAACACAAACCAAACTTGCATAAAATAAATCACACTTGTGGAAATTGAAAGAAACACTTGTAGAAATAAAGTTTGCATGAAAGAAACACACTTGCATGAATTAAAAGGCACACTTGCATAAATGAAATTTACATGAAAGAAACACATTTGCATGAATTAAAAGGCACACTTGCATAAATGAAATTGTTGAATTAAAAATAAACATAATTGAATGAAACACCTGCAGGTTTACAACAGACTGAATTTTCACAATACAAAGATAAAAACAATACAACAGAATGAATTAAAGATAAATGAATAAACATAAACATAAATACAGATCCATCTTCCTTAGAATGAGTGGCCATCTCATTCCTTGGAAGAGGATTTAAATCATACTTCTGAGATCTTAAAACTACAGAATATTTGAGAGGAAAGAATAGATCTTTATTTCTTGGGAGAAAAGCATTACATATCTAAGTGTGGAAGGTTTCATTTATAATTCATGCATCCAACCAACTCAATATTTTAGGAAATTCAATCCTATCTTATCTTTATTCCAATCCTAACAACTAAGATGTTCATCTCCATAAAATATGGAGAGATCTATATATTATTGAAGTCAAATCTTATCTCACTTATTTTAAGAAGATTTACTACCAAATATTCTTCTTGCTTTTCGGTAACAATAATCATAATGATTTTATTCCTCTAAATTATTGGGAGGATTTTCCTCAAAATATGATTTTGACCAAATACCTTTCTCGGATTTTCCATTTGAATTTGTTGTTTTTATTGTGGAACTTTTAACGCTTGTCAAATACACTTTTCCTCGGAATTAGTTCACTAAAAATTATATTTCTCTTGATTGGTAAAATTGTAGCAAATCTGAATGAGGTTTTGTTAAACATATTTCTATGAACAAAAACCTCTCTCAAATTTTCCGTTTGAATTTTTTTTTCTGTTTATGGAACTTTTAGTGCTCTTCGATACACATTTCCTCGAGACATGATAGCTTGCTAAAAGTTAGATCTCTCTTCATTGGTAAAACCTGTAACAAATCTGAATGATTATTTTGTTAATCACATTTCTATGAAAAAAATACTCTCTCATATTTTACATTTGACTTTTCTATTTCTATTGATGGAACTTTTAGTGCTCATCTAATACATGTTTCCTCGGACTACAGCTCACTAAAAGTTAGATCTCTCTTCATTGGTAAAACCTGTAGCAAATATGAATGAGGTTTTTGTTAAAAACATTTCTATGAACAAAAATCTCTCTCATATTTTCCATTGGAATCTCTGAGTTTTCACAATCCCTCAAAAACTGTCATTCCGTTGATGCAAGTTTCGGAACTAAAGTTGTCATTTCTTTTATGCAAGTTCCGGAACTAAATATAATTTTTCCACGAATTAAAAGTTGAGGAACTAACTATCATTCAATTGATACAAGTTTTGGAACTAAATATGTGAGTTCCATAACTAAACCTGCAAGTTCCGGAACTAACTCTGTGAGTTCCGAACTAACTCTGCGAGTTCCACAACTAACTTAAAATAACTATAAATTTTGCATGCGACCTCGGATTGAGATGATTATTTTTTTAACTTGCTTAATTATTTGAGAGAAATATGAATATGAAATAAAATATGATTTTAAATGTATTTTTATGATAAATTCCACTTTTCACAATACTAGCATTATCTTTCCTTTATGGCCTGTATACACAAGACTTTGCATCTTTTCACAAATAATCAATAGGATTAGTCAACATAATAGATAACAAAATATTTATAAAGAATGAATAAGATATATATCTTATATTCTATCTTAAGCAAACTATAAGTTCCTAGATTACATTTAAATCCACTTTCAAAGATAACTTGGAAGGACAAAATCATGGTAATTTATGGCTAATTTATGGCCTCATCATTTAGAGAAAGCAAGAGAGACATAAATGAGAGTGAGAGATAATAAGAGAAAGTGAGAGAGAAAGAGCAAGACAAAGAGAGAGAGAGAGAGAGGTAGAGAAAGAGAGAATGAGGAGAAATCGAGAGAGAGAGAGAGAGAGATGGATAAAGAATTAGAGAAAATGAGAGAGAGAAAGAAAGAAACAATGTGTATGAAAGAGAGTGAGAGAGAGAGATAAAATGTGTGAGAGAGTATCCATGATGAAATTTTGTAATGGACATCTCATGGCATCGAACCAATAATTCCCACACATCCGGGTGGGTTTTTAGACACTATCGGTGGTGTCATTCCACTTCCAAGCCCTCTTGGTCCTTTTAGGATACATTGGTTCGTCGATGTCTCTTAAGTGCCCAAAGAGAAAAAAGTATTCAAAATTTGACCGGTGATAAAGAAAAAACCATTGTGCTTGAAATTATCGTGTTTGAACTTATGGATGTGCATCTAGTTTGCCTACAAAATCCTCTCTTGGTTTCTCCAATATCTCACCCATTTGTTCATGGTGGAAGTGAATTAAATGTGGCAAAACTATCAATTAACATCAGGATGACAGGCATCTAGGGTGATATTTTATAATTGGAACCTCGTGGCATAAAATTAATGGTTCATGTATGTCTTAAAATCAACACGTGATTTTAAGCACACATGACCTCCTGAGGTCGTGTCACAATAGCTGCAATGGAATGGGTAGATGGCTATGTCAAAACTATATAAGGAAAATAGGTGAAATGTACGAGAATGGGTGGAAATGGCTAACAAGTGATCAATGTAATCTAATGTCCTCAATGGGAATTGTGTGGATCTGCTCATCTAAAGTAATGAATGCTTTCCTCACTTAGGGCAGCAAGATGGATTGATCGAGGAAAATGACATCATAAAGAATTTTTTTGATATCTATGTCACAAAACACTCTCCAAACCAATTGCAGAATGCGGGAATTTCCCTATGTTTTCCTCATAAAAGTCTCGAGACAATGTCATGAAGGTGTGGGAAGAAACATTTGAATAGGATGAATGGGTAAATTGTGGGGTCTAATCTCGACCTGGTTGAGTTTTCCAAAACTCATAAGCATAGTCTACTTTGACATTCAGGGATGTCAACTATGAGATAATGGCGGGTGGAAGTGGTGTGGTATAGAAAACCAAGATTCTAAAACACGTGCAATGTCTATAAATAGATCATTGTGTTTGGTTGTGGGACTCGGGGTCAAATACGCAATCATTTTTACTAAGGACCTTGAATGGTCATGTGGGATGTGTAAAATACTAAAGCAAAGAAACAAAAATTTTCAAAGAAACCGCAAGAGGGAAAGGTTAATCCTAAGCCAACTAGGGATATGTGAGGAGATATGTTAATTCCTTTCTAATAACTCTATGTTCCTAATTTAACAAATGGAAACAAACAAATTTAAATCAACTCAATTTAATTACTTTCCTTGAATTTAATTAAATCTACGTGTTAATAAAAACTAATTAACAAATGAAAGTTAACTAATTAAACAAAGGAAATAACTAATCTATTTGGTTTTGGTGTTTTTATGATTTTGAATAAAATGAAATAAAAAAAATAAAGAACTAATTAATCTAATATTTTTGTATTTTTGAATGCTTACTGGAAAACAAAATAAATACACACAGAAAAATTAAATTTCTTCTGATTAATTAAAATTGTTTCTACACTAAAACTAACATAACTAAACAAGGAAACAATCGGATGTGGTTATTTCCCTATGCAGAGTGGATATAATCTATTCTAATTAAAACAAGATTTTTCCAATTTGTACTTATGGATATAAATTTTTCTATTCTTTTCTCGAGTCATGGGAAGAAAGGAAAGCTTCTCGAAGTATTTCTTCCCTGAAACTTCCCCTAAGAAACAATATGATCTATGAAAGCTTATAAAAATGAAGGGAATTGCAATAACACTAAGCGAGATATAAAATTTTCTTTCGTATAAACTTCTGTGTCAAACCCATAAGGATAGGCAGGGAAGCAACTTTCAGTAGAAGCTTTGTGTAAATAAAGGAAAGCTACAGTAATTGTATTTCTTTGAATTGATGTAATCTAACGTAATGTGGAATAAAATCTACTCAAACAAAGAAATCTTTAAGAATCCAAATACATCCCCAACTCCGGAAGTATAGAACTCGTGACAATTCCAATGCTAGTTATTATTCATCGTCCCCTCAACTTCATTCCAATTGTGTTCAAACGATTCTAGGGAATCATGTTATCTTGTGTGGAAGAATTGATGAAGAAATGTTAGAGCTAGAATGGCTTGCAAGCAATCTGGTGTTAACATAAGCGAGAGAATAACAAGGCAAGATAATTGAGCTTGCTTGTGTATTTCTTGATAGGATTACAGAAACATAACAATGCAATTCAAAAAATAATCTCCGACCAATTCTCTTGATATAATATTGGCTATTATAGGAAAAAGTCAAATAAATGGTCTAAGCCATTTAGCAGCCAAGAAATGCCACCTCTCTCAAAGAAGGGGCAATTAACTCACAATTAACAACAAGAAGGGAAGGAGAAGTGTTCACACATAAAATGAGCTCAAGAAAAACCAAATTGGTTAAGAAATGTGCGCTAAAATCAAGTTTGAAGAAGTTGACACACGTTCAGAACACGTCAAAATAGTCTCGGTTAAATGTGCAAGGGACCTCTAGGTTTACATAGACCGGCATTTGCGTAATTTCCACCGAGGGCAGGCCGATAGTTGCATAACCGTCGGATCGGTTTCATGACTTAAAGTCAAAAGCCAATGAAAAGGCTAGTGGAATGATAAAGGAAAGCAAGAAAATCATGGAAATGGACAAACAAGTATTTTAGGGTAAAAATATATACTAAAATGGGAAATTGGTCTCAAACACCATTAGAAAATATATTAATAATCATTGGGGATTTTAAACCATTCCAACCAAAGTAGTAGGTGAAAAATTGGGTGCGTATATATTGCCCCCTCGGAGAAGTGTTTTAGCCTCAAAGAGGCATACAACATGGAGTCCAAGTATAACGTTCCCAAAATGGGGAGTTAGAAATTATACCTGACATGCCTATGTGTTGAAGTGATGCCATCCAAGCTTCCTACCACCTACAAGAGAAAAATGGAATCAAGTGTAGATATAATGTAAAATAAACAAAACACAATAAAATGAAATGAAAAGATGACTTACTTGTATTCGTGGGGATAGGAATATACCTTTGCTAATGCTCCAACCTGCTCCACACACACACACACACACACACACACACACACACACACACTCAAAATAGAGTTAAAACACGCTATATATAACCAAAATCACTATTTTTAAAAATCATTTTCACTCACCCACTTAGAGATTTTTGAGTTATAGGCCACCTATGACAAATTCGCTTATAAGTATAATCAAATTGAAGAGCATTTATACGTGATTTCGACCCCACCAACGAGAGGAGCAGCAACTCAAAGACAAGTGAGTTATTTGCAATTTTTAATTTTTAACCTATAATGTGAAAGAATCTGAAAATTCACCCTAGGGGATTATTTCTACTAATTTCCTAGTCAAAATGTTCACTAGGGGGTGCCATATGGGATGTGGTTTTTATTTCTTCAAAAATAATGTCATTTTTGAGTTTTGGGGTCCTAGAGTATGACATACCCTTTCTGGATATAACCATCGATCCGCACAGGTGGTGGTTACGTATCCACCCCTTTGTGCAGAGTGGTAGTTGAGCAAATGTAGCTCTATATAAAGGGAAATTTGCATAATTGTCAAGGTAGAGGCTAAAATTGACCAAGTGTGAAGATTTTTTTAATTGGTTTTTGTGTTTTTTAATGATGTTTTTGAAGATCTTATTATGTTTAGAATGTCTCTAAATTTCTCTTTTTAGTGTTTTGGTGAATGCAAAGTTCATACATCAGATGGAGCCAAGCCAGAGAGTGTGATTGGCTTCCTTATATATTGGATGCACCATCTTAGGAGGAGAGAGACTTATTACATAGGGCCAGGATATGGAGATTATCCCAGCATTAATCAGTTAGTAGCACCAACGAGTCACCTATTGTGTGACTTATTGTGTTATTGGGATGGAGACCGAAATAATTTTTGGTTGCACTGGGTTCAAGGAGAATGGACCATCACATTGGAGGATGTTCACATGATTCTGGGTGTTCTGTTATAGGCAAGAGATTGACTTTGGACAAGTGCGGATTAGTAGTTGTATCCCAGGATGTGGGCTACCTATATGGGAGATGGCTTTGCACTATGCACTAGTGCCAAGCAGGGGATGAGATTATTGTGTGTTGCCTCCACCACCATCCCCACCTTGTGTAAGTCCATCATTGGTATTTTGACTTCGCGCTTGGTGGGAGACAAGGGTGAGAAAAAAATACTTTCTTGTTAGGGCCCCATCATTCGAGAATAGAACAACATGACCATATATATTCATGGGGTGTAGAAATCTTAGGGGCCACGTAGCACAATCTTTATAGGGTTGTTCAACTATAGGGAAAGGCCCTTAGTCATCCTACTTTGGTGATGTGTTGGGTGTATGAGCACATAGTACCCTTCCAGAGGGGATTTGGGATAGTTGGCCTTGGAGATATCAGGGAAGTGAGATGGACAATTATGGCCCCACTCAAGGGGAAACATCATCTAGTGGCTACTCTTACCACATGTGACATGATTACATAACCATACTAGGATATGACCAGATTGTGGTGGGGGGGAGGGAGGATTAATATGGATGCATACAGTAACACCCTCCAGTTAGTAGACCGTACCCATAAAGTTGAGACACACTCGGTTGACATGGTGTATGTACGCACCCGATTTTGCATGTGCTACATTGTCGAAAACGGTTACAAAAGTCCCTAGTGATGATTCATGTCCTTTCAGAAGGTGTTCAAAGCTCATTCATGGTGTATATTTATCACCTATATTCTTTCACTTAGCTTTTTCACACTTTTCTAGCTTTTCGTTCCTTTCTATGGATGTTTTAGCCTTTAGTGCCAGGACTACCGCCCAGGCAGGGTGGCGGTCCTGCGCAATTTTTCTAGAATCCTTCATGCATGTTTTTAACACATTTGATTTCACTTAAATCGACTTCTAGGGCATGTTTGTGAACCAAATTGCCTAAAAATAGTCTTGTTTTCATGGTATTCCCTCCATATTCTATTTTTAAATAGATTTAATTACTTTGAACTGCCTCTTCACCCAATGATTTGGCACTCTAAGGCTACCTTGGGCATGAAGGCACATCCCAACCAATTCCTATATATTCAATGCTTGTATTCAATAAAATGTCTTGAGAATTTTGTGTATCTTGATAGCATTGCTGCCACAATCCTTGCTAGAAATTCATAGCCAAGCTTATATCTCTTGTGCTATCTCTCTTCTACTTGCATTGTATCAGAACTTTTGCACAAGTGATTAAATAAAAGCGGCTGATTACACGTATTTAATTTCAATCATTAGATTAGAAGTATTATTTAAAATCCCATAAAAGATAAAAAAGATTTACTTTTTCTAAATTAGTGTGTTTTAGTTGTTTTTTTCAAATATACTTTGATAATACCAAAAACATAGCTTAAATTTCCTTAGATGGTTAGTATTATTTATCAAGATCAATTTAATTCATTTCGCATGACCATCAAAGGTCCACAACATGAGAAAACATTTAGTTATGATCCATTGGTCCCACAACCTAACGGACCTAAGTTGTTGACCGATATTGATACGGGGTTATGCTTGTTAGTCTTACGCACACTTAGATATTCTAAGAAGATAAAACAGTTAAACACGCTAAACATCATAGTTGATCGAGCCTATGATTATGAGATTCTCTCTGTAACATGGCTTGATTACGCATATGACCACATACAAATACCATAACCTCCACGAGTTCACGGTTTGCTGAGCCCTGTGTTCCACAACCCAATGGGCTCGTTAACCAATTAAAAATTGACACTTTGATTTACATGCATTAGTATTTAGATCATCGTCACTTCCACATAGCATTATTGCACAACTTTCTATGTTAAACGTAGCAACCGATCAGGCTAAGGCTTTCTGGACTAGACCTTAAAACCTCCCATAGACCTTGTGGTTCATCACGCCTCTCATTCTCACTTCCATGACCTTGTCTAGAAATCTATACAAGGCATCCACAGTCACTTTTGCATATTCCGCAACCAGTAGATAGGATCTCGATAGATCTCGATATTGATTGGAGTGTCTAAGTAGCCATTCTATCCAACCATTCCATTACACTACTCTAGGTTAGGATGGCTTTCTTTACCTTAGATTCACAGATCCCTATATTGCGTGTTGAAGACATAAGGTTTCCTCATTAGCTTATACATTGTTACCACACACACACCCATTTCCATTCTACACTGGCTATCCCTACACGACCTCGGGAGGTTGAGTGCATAGAAGGTCATGTGTTGATTTTCTTTCATACAAATTGGTGAACCCAACATGAAGTGCTAGTCTCTAAATGTTTCCACTTTTTCATCCATCTTCCTCTCTCCCATTATTCTATGGGTATTCTTATACCCCCCAAATATGTTGGGATATGATGAATACGGTTGACCCTTCTTGGGATTTAATGGGTACAACTATCAAATGAATAGACAAAAAAATTGCCTTCACTCTCTACATGGGCAGATAACTATTCAATTGCTTAGGTGCAAAATCATTTTCCTCAAGGGGTCAATATTGGTTCCTCAGTAAGGATCGAGGAGGTTAACCAAATCACATAGACACATCCTCATGAGAATTCAAGCTCTAACAACATGACTTTCATAGATGTAGGTTTGTCTCCTTGGGTTTTGTTTAGACAACCCATTAACATGCAGTCGGACCAACTCCCACCTCTGGATGAGGATTACTTAGCACAATATGCTAGAAGTGAACAATGCTTCTAGAATATAAACTGGGATTTTAACAAGTTGTAAGGACATGTTGATGTCTTGCTCCAAAAATAATAACACTTCCCCTCCAACAACAAAAACATCACCAATGAGGGGGTGGCAAAACAATGAACAATTCATAGCAGGATATCACACTCCTCAACAACCTCCAAAAGTTCAACAACAACCATCAAAATAAAACACAATCCCATCAATGGGTGACATTTATCTTGGCATTAATGGAAAAATTCAAAGAGTTAGAGCTTTCCCAAAACACACAAAATTCATATATTGGGAAAGCAAGAGTTTCTCACTATCCACAAAGTTATGGACAAAATCCCTACCTCATAAAATCCTCCAGTTTATACGAGCGCTCCAAGTCCTGGAGATTTTCTAATACTGGGATGGGAACCTTGGGTATGCTCCCCATGCCACATATGGATATCCACAATAGGCACCAATCGGAAGTGTGTTCTCAAATTCCATACCATCTAGAAATGTGACATTTCCTAGCTTTGTGCCTTCAACTCCATATCAAAATAGTCAACCCCCTTACATACACATGTATTCTAAATCACCACAGGGGGATATGTACACTTACCCAAGTCCATATGGTCAGCCACAAGGGATTCCCTATGCCCCAACACATGCATATGCCGCACCATTCCAAAACTAATGCAACCTCCACCTCCCCAACAAGTATCTTCAATGGTTGAAACATACACAATGGGGACCTATTCTGAATATCTTAAGGAGCCTCTAGACTTCTCCATACTGGGTTGTCATGTTCCCAAGACCCTTTCCCAAATCTTCCGAAGTTCAAAGGGGAGGGAGATCCCAACACACATATCAAAGCCTATGCATGGCCATTCGAGAGTTGATCATGTGGGATGTAGTCGTTAAAAAGATTTTCCCTAAGATGCTAGAAGGTATCACTCTTGATTGGTATTACAGATACCAGAGGCTTCGATACATTCCTTCAAGAAACTCGTATATCCAGTTCATTAAGGCTTTTGATATGAAAAAACTTCTAAGAACAAGAATCAGATAATTCCTTCATATCAAACAAGAACATAATGAATCTGCTACCCATTTCATTCAAAGGTGGTGACAGGTTCTCTATTCCTCTGTAAGTGCTCCAAACATGGATCATATGAGCTTTATGATTTGTTCCTCCACTCCTCAATAGAGAAACAAAGGAAAAGTCAAAATTTCCTGCTAAGGATTTATGAAGAGGTACTAAAGGTTTCTCTGAATTGATCAAGCAACCATAGACAGTGGTCATAAGACCTACAAAACAAATGGGAGGTTAGTCACTCCTAATCAAGGTAACTCTAGTTACCCCAACAACATGAACAATAATTCATCACCAAAGGTCCTTAACAAGAATCATGGGGTTACAACTAATGGTGTTACCGATCAGCCAAAGAAACCTAATGTTGTCATCTCTCCCAATACAAAAACTACCAACAACAACAATAATAATATGAATGGAAATAATCAAAGAAACAATAAATTTTCACCTTCAATCAATGTTTTGGATTTTAATTGTCCTTCAACAACAACAACAACAACAACAACCTCAACAATCAAGACAAGTGTAGACCCAAGGCCTAATCGACACCGGTGGGTATCCAACCAATTCAAAATCAAGGGCATGGGTTCCAAAATTTTAATTATAACAATCAACAAATGAACAATGATCGGAATTTCGGATCACAACAAAACACAAACCAAAGACCTCGGGACTACAATCCCGATTTGTATTGTGGTTTTCACAAGGTCCGTGGGCATGATGCTAGAACATGTCATGATTGCAAAAAATTATACAACATTTTCCCAAAGATCAAAGACAACTCTTTGTGGACATGTTTCTGGAAAACCCAATAGCACCAACACAAAACACTTATGCACATACAATTTCTCCTCAAAACACACCACTGAGGATCTTTAATGATCCTCTCCCTATGCATCCAAAATATGGTATAAAAGATCCCAATGGCCTAAAAAAAGGGATTGTGATAGGAGCTAAACAATCATGAAGCCTCAACTTCTTCAAACCCACAAGTGGCACCTCCCTTGGATGGTCATCAACAAACAAAAATTATGGGGTTGGTGGAATTAGACACGAACCTCAAATTAACACTACCACTAGGACTAAGGATTATTCATCACATTCGATACCCATTTATCCACCAATAGAAGAGGACATCCAATAAACACTTTCTAAACTAGTAGGAGCATACGATTTAATCAATGACTTGAGGAAGACCTTTTCTCACATTTCCTTCTTGATCTATTAAGAACTCCCCTGCTCATAGAGCTTGCTTTTTAGAAGCATTGGGTCTTGGTCATTTGATCAACATCACTCCTCCTCCTGAAGTGCAAGTAAACCATGTAGACTTTGATGTCTACCCTCTAGGCAACCAAAGAGGGATGTTAGGTTTGTGTTTGACATAAGAAAAATGTCAAAGATGCTTGAAATTACACGAGAGGTGACCCAACCTTGCATTTATCAGGTATGGATCTACAATAACTATGTTAAACATGCGATGGTTGATGATGGGGAAGAAGTTAACATATTCCCCTTCACTTTCCTTCAAAAACTAGGATATGGAGAATAAATTGTTCCTCAACACGAAATATGCTAAGGGGTTATGATAGCCTCAAAGACAACTTCATAGGGACCATAGTGTTACTAGTCACCTTAGGACCCAAGATGGTTCTCAATAAATTTTATATTATAGATCAGGAAACCAACTATAATATGATTCTCAATCACCCATGGATACATCGCATGAAGGTGATCCCCTCCACATTGTTTTAGGAAGTAAGATTCCTACACTTAGGGAAAGTCTTCATGGCACAAGGTGACCCAAAACCTTTCGATATACACTTAGAAAATTTGAAGAAGAGACCAGGAGTCCATTCTGATTTTGAGCTCCCAAAAAATCAACTTAACAAACTAGTTGGTTCAAAACCAGAAATAAAAATGGTGCCCATAATAGAATTAGAAGTCACAGGATTGATTGAAGGCATTCTGATGTCAAGGATGAAACCATCATCATAGAGATAGTGTCATTAGGAACCACAAAAATATTGTCAAGTTATTGGAGAAGGATTTACCTATTCTCCTTCCATTTGATTCTATGGGTATGGGACATACCCTGGGACTCGGTCTCTTCCAACAAATGAAGTTTGTATGGTGGAAGTAACTAAGGCAAAGGAAGAAGATACGAAAATAATGATCCAACATCCATTTTTCCGAGTAACTATTGGACTCTCCATTTTGATGGAGCTAGATGTCATTTTGGCATCGGGGTAGGTGTGATCCTTACCTCTCCCGAGGGAAGGATTCTACCTTTTTCCTTCAAGTTAAACTTTGAATGTACAAATAATGGGGTTGAATACGAAGCCCTCCTTCTTGGTCTCATCATAGCCAAAATGGGTGATTGGTAATATTAGAGTGCTAGGTGATTCACAATTGGTCACAAATCAAGTATATGAGGTATATGAGACTAGAGCTGAGCATCTACAACTTTACAAAACAAGTAGTGCTAAATCTAACAAAGGGGTTTGACTTCATATCAATCAAAGCAATTCCACGAGAACAAAACCTTCTCACAGACTCTATAGAAACTTCTTGATTCCTTCTTCACTCCAAATCAGTGAGTTGGAAGATACAAACTTCATGGTATCGGTTCATGTTGAAACCTTTGGTTCGTAAAATACCGATAACCCCATGTTGACATACATAGAAGCCGAGAATCGAGTCTGTCATCTCAGACCATGTTGAGAGTGATGAAGTAAATATTTGATATCTAAACACTTATGTGATGTTTCATCTTGTCATCACAAGGTTGATTTTTCCCTAATCCCACATTCTTCTTCCTATTTTGGAAATCCCATGATAGAATCTTCCTCAGGAAGGATCTTGAAATTTATGAGGTAGGAGAAGAGGGGGATTTAGAGTTACCTCTATCCCCACCTTGAATTTGAGGAAGGAAATTCCTCCTTAATCGAGGGAATGATCAATATAAACATTAAGGACAGAGGAAGAACCAAGAATCCTAAGCTGGGATCTTCTCTAACTCCAGAGGAAATAGAAATACACATGCAAATTCTCAAGGAACACTCAAAATCTTTTGCATTCAACTATACAGAGATGATAAGGATTTCTCCTAATGTTGTGGTCCATAACCTTATCACAAAGCTAGATGCCAAACCAATTAAACAAAATTCAAGGCTATGAAGCCAAAGGTGGCTCTCATGGTGAAAGAAGAAGTGATGAAACTCTTGCAAGTAGGGTTCATCAAACCGATTGACTATTCCCAATGGGTATCCAATATCATCCCTGTTCTAAAAAAGAATGGAAAATCCATATTTGTATTGACTTTTGAGACATTAACAAAGCATGTCCCAAGGATGATTTCCCATTACCCTCCATTGATGTTATTGTTGACGTGACAACTAGGTTATGAGTTGTTGTCTCTCATGGATGGATTTTGGGATACAACCAAATTAAATTTCTAAGGAGGATCAGACCAAGACAACCTTCATCACTCCTTGGGGAACCTATTGTATGCAGTCATGCCATTCGGGCTCAAGAATGCTGGGAGAACCTACCAATGCTCCATGACGTATATCTTCCATGATCTTATCCACAAGATTGTGGAGTCTTACATTGATGATCTCCTAGCCAAAGCTAGAAAATGGTGTGATCACCCCGAGGTGCTTCACATCATTATCTCTCGGTTAATCGAATATGACATCATGCTAAATCTAGAAAAATGTGTATTTGGTGTAACAGAGGTAAGTTGTTGGGATATATCATATCTTCATGAGGGATTGATGTAGATCTAGCCAAAATATGAGTAGTACTGGAGTTGACCCCACCATCAGATGAATTTGGTGTAAGGTATTTTCTTGGGAAACTCAACGCAATTTAAAGGTTCATCCCTAATCTAACCTTTACTATTCATCCGATCAACAATTTACTAAAGATGGATTGCTGCATTGAGTGGATGAAAGAGTGAAATGAGGTGTTTGAATCAGTAAAAATGATTCTTACTCTCACCACCTACACTTATGCCTCCTAAGTCAGACCAGCCCTCATTCTATATTCAAGGGCAACATATGTCTCACTAGCCTACATGTTATCTCAAGAAGATGATGATAAGCATGAACATGCAGTTTATTTCATTAGTCAAACACTGTTGATTACGAGACACATTACACATAATAAGAAAAGGAATTCCTAGCTATAGTTTTTGCAACAAAGTGGTTGAGACATTATATGTTAAACCAAGAAACAAGGGTGATTATCAAAACCGATCATTTACAACTTATCTAATTCAAGGTTCATTGTCTAAAAGGGTTGGGCACTTTATAACACTAATGGGTGAATTTGAGTTGACCTTCATTAATCAAAAGTCTGTAAAAGGACAAGTTATTACAGATTGGTTAGCTGATAACCCAATGGATGGAGGTGACCTAGTTGATTTAGACTTTCCATATGAGTGTGTATACCATGTAGAGATCAAGCCTCAATCATTGTGTGTCCTTGGTACACTAACATAATCAATTTCATTGTAGACAAGGCATACCCCAAAGGGGCTACATCTCAACAAAGGAGATGGTTACGCATTATAACCACTAAGTACGTGATTTTGGAACAAGTGCTCTATCGCAGAGCCTTTGATGGAATGTTATTAAGATGTGTTGATCAAGAAGAATCCAAAAATATTCTTTACAAATCACATAGTGGAGTATGTGGAGGTCACTTCGAGGCCCACACCACTACTCAGAAGATACATCGGATGGGCTACTTCTAGCCCATGTTAGAGCATGATGCATAGAAATTGTACGTAAGTGCCATAAATTCCAAGATTTCTCCCATGAGATCCACATACACTAACACAAGCTTGCAACCAATCGCAACACCATGGCCCTTTTCCACGTGGGGTCTAGATTTGATAGGGAAGTTTTCTCCCTCATCAACTGATGGCCATAAATTTATAATCATAACCAAGAGTACTTAAAAGTGGGTAGAGGCCATGCCTCTTACCACCGTACCGGTTTTGTGATCGCTAAGTTCATTATGAACTAGATCATTTATAGGTATGGTGTCCCGCAAGTCATTATCTCAAATAATGGCACATATTTAAAAAATGATGAGGTATGAATTATGTGAAAATTCAAGATAAACCATCACATGACCTCTCTATATTACCCTTAAGCCAATGGATAGGCTGAGGCAACAAACAAAACGTTGAAATCCATTCTCCTTAAAATGGTTAAGGAAAAAAAAACATGATTGGCATTTAAAGTTATACCCGGCCTTGTGGGCCTATCGAATGTCAATAAGAACACCAACGGGGAAACCCCTTTTCATTAGTATTCGGTGTAAAAAGTTTACCACTCAAATTTGAAATACCCAGTCTCTGCATCTCATTACAAGGAATTTTGGGAGAAGAATCCTATCGAGAAGCGTGAACCTCTCTCAATTAGAGAGCCTTGATGAGGCCAAGCTTAACATCGTGTAACGACACAGAGCTTATGTTGACCGGATGTTCTATTAATATAACAAAAATGGTTTATGAACATGAAATATATGAGGGAGATCTAGTATTAAGACTTGATAGCCAGATAGACAAAAATATTGGTGAAGGTAGGAAGTTCAGCCCAGGTGGTTGGGCCCATATCGAGTAATGGAAGACTACAAAAATGGGGCATTTCACCTATGTACACTAGAAGGTGAAGAGTTTAGTGAATCATCAACTCTCTTCACCTAAAGAGGTATTACGCATGATCCACCTGCATTTCCATATGTACATTACTATATCTCGCATTGCATTTTCATCTGCTCCTTCATTTCATAAATATGTGATCAAGGGACTTATTCTCATAGAAATTCCTAAAACTTCTAAAAATATTGGCAAAACATTTCAAATCATATCTCTTCAAATCTTCATGGTATCACCAACTGTTTCCAAATCATCTCATCAGTTCAAACAAGAAAATACAAGCTTTGACATTAACCATACCAAGGCCTACATACTTGGTTCTACTCATAGTTTCTTCTAGATTAGGTGTCTTTTCCTATGGTTTGCTCTAGAAGCTTCATGGTGTCACATCTATCCCATATACATCTCTTTGGAATAAGAACATTCTAAACATTTTTCTTAGATAAACATGTCAACTTCAAATCAATGAAAATTTTTATTTTACACATTTCTTTTCCCTACCAACCTTCGGTGTTGAGCATGTGTCTCTTACTAGTGGCGTAGGGTTGGGAAAGGAGGGAAGTGCCCTTACTCACCTATGCCTTGTCCATGGTGATAAGCCATGCTTCCTCTTGTAGCATGGGGCAAGGTGTAGGGGGTCTCTTTGACAAATTAGAAAGTTAAAGTAAGTTCATTCAAATATAGTGAAATCATAAATCAAAACAAAGTGAGTTAGATGTCTAAAATTCCAAAAAAAAAAAGTTTAAAGCCTCAAAACCAGATTTTGTCAACCAAGTGGCCATCTACGATCTAATTCTAGATAAACTAGAAAGTAATTCACATTTTAAACTATGTAGCAAAATTGCGTAGGGTCAGAGTGGTAGGTTCTCAATTTGGTTTTGTCAAATCCTTGTCTCTCTCTTTCATCATTTTCATTCAACAAATATTTGTGACTTGCGCCCCTCTTAGCTCTTGGTGTTGAGCCCTCACATCTTACTAGTTGTGTGGGGTTAGGAGTGGGGCAAGTTCAATCTTTCTATCACATCACTTTATCACCATGTTTTGCCAAAATAACACGAAGTACCAAAAATTTCTTAGAGAAACTAAATTTCAACATTACAAAGTTTTCATTATCATATATCAACATTACAAAATACAAAAAATAAATCATTTTGTTAGCATTCATATCCATTGCATACATTCTGAAAAGCATAAAAAAATGGAAATTCTAAAACATCTAGAGTACACATATGAAATAAACCATGAAGAAGTCAACTCAGATACAATGAATTACCAAGCAAAAAAGAAGTTTGTATATATCATAATAAATTGAGTTTGGGTACAATGCCATCACACACTAGGTGCATGGTCAAAATGCTTGCAATGAGCCCGAGATATACAAAAAATCATATAATGCCCGACAAAATGGCAACTAAGCAATAAAAGGCCCAATGGCCTATCAATCCCTATGGGATCCCTCGATGGTGCATGGCCACGTCCAGAACTCCTACTTCGTAGCTCTACGAATGATGGAATGAACTAATGAATGGGAGTGCTCATGGTGGTGACCACTAGCTATGGTCTCACTATGAGAGAAATCTACCTCATCAATCACTTAGTTGTCTCATATGTAGTCACCTGAGTATGAGAGAGAATTCATGACCTCCACTGTTTCCCTCTAGATGGGTGCAAACACATTAATATGTCTATTGGCTGCAAGTGGTGGCTTGAGTCCTCAATCGCTCATCTCAACTCGGTCTTCCTCGAGGGGATCAACAAGGTGTCCATGCACACTCATCGAATAAGATCTCGCCACTCCTGTGTAACAGTCACTGCAAAAAAAAAAGAAGAAGAAATGATGAGTTAGAAAATTACAAAAACAAAATAAAATGAGAAATACCAATTAACATTTCAACTAACAAGGTCAAGAGAAGAGTATCAACATACTTAGATCTCCCGACATCCATGTGGGGTCAGATGGCACTATGGAGGTGTTGTTGTGGTACTTGCATGCCTCCTCCCCTCTTGAGACTACATGTTGACCCATAATGGATCCCTCATCTCCTCCCTCGTCTCGAGGAAGTGGCTCCTCCGAGAGACCAAGGTCTCTCTCTCCACACTCACCTCCTCTTACTCTACTCTCAACATATCCTGAGTGTCATGCCACTCAGGTTCATCTCTCCTCCTCCATGTGAGTTGTCCCACCAGCCTCACCACCTAACCCCTCATCACCCGTATCTCCTCTCCAACCAACTCCTCCTCGGTCTCATCTCCTATGTATACTCCTCAGAGTCATGGATCCATGTCAATAGGCTCATCCTCCTCCCCACTATGAGTGGGAGTGGCCTCAATCTGGAGTAAGGTGCTCGAGGGCACCAGCTTCCCATCAGGCACGAACAACCACTCACCTAACTATAATAGGAACCCCTGGAGTAACCCACCATCCAACCTGGGATCTCCTCTAGGGTCCTTTCGGGCCTCCTGAACATTCTTGTATACAGGTGCCACTAAGAAGAAGCATATCAATGTAGGGAAGGCCAAACTACTGAGGAACTTAGCCAAATGGGTGGATCTGACCCTCCCATCTTGTCAACTAATTGACCAGTAGTGGAGCAAGCTACCATTGTGGTCCCCTCCTGTCCCCACAACCCTATCCATATCCTAGTAAGGAGTGGCCACCATGTCCACTATAGTCTAAAGAAGCCATTGGCTTAATGTGGTACCCCGAGAACTACATCATTGTCCATCTAGCTTCCCCCATACCCCGGGTCCTGCATTGGAACTCCCCTCCCATAGGGGGTAATATGCTCATATACCTAGCTCATGACTAGTGTGGGGTGGCTCAATGACTATCCCTTGTAACTATGACAATCCTGTATAGGTCATGGTAGGTGGTCCCAAGGATGTATGCTCCCCAAGAATAGGTATGGCCATGTGCCTCAATCTATGTAATAATGGGAGCCCAATAATAAAGAAGAGTATCACCTCCCTTGTCCCCAATCAACCGTGAGGCCAAGATACCCATGATGGCCTTACGGATGATGGGGATGGGAGCAAGTGAAATAGATCAGACCTTCATCCCCTTCTTTGAACCAAAAGATACCACGACATCCCCCATATAGGTGGCCCACTAAGTCATCGCAAACCTAGATCATGTTGTCTCCAAGGTCAATCTCTCCCAAGTATCGAAATCCAAAGAATACGTACACATCCTCCAGGGTGATAGTCCACTCACCCCTAGACACTTGACAACTAGAAAGTGTTTTGGTCTGCATCCCAATAAGAAAATAAGTCACACAGTATGTGACTGGCAGGAGTAACATGAGGCACCCATGTAATCCTCCATATCCCTACTCTTTGAAGGATATTTGTCTCATCTTGAGTCAACTCATCCAAAATTTATGGGATCCAATCATCACACTCCCTCTCATGACTCCAACGGATGTATTCTTCCTTCTTCTGCATCCACCAAAACATAGAAAAAGAGCAAGTTAGTAATATTTCAAGAAGTAAGCTCATCAAAAACATGAAAAACATCAAAAATTCAAAAAATCAAGTTAGCATAGTTTTAGTCATTCTTTTCAAACCACCGCCACCTAGTGCAGGTGGTGGTCCTTGGACGATTTACCAAACGGGTCCATAACCCTAAAAATGTCAAAAATATGAAAAAAGACCATTTTCAATGAAATAAAAGACTTCCCTATAGGCCCCCTAGAGACTCATTTAAAACAAGAAATTTCAAAAATGACCCCTCCTAGGAAAACTTTTCAACATTTTTACATTTTAGGTTTAAAAACACAAAAGTGAGAAAAACTAACCTTAGACCGCAGGGTTGATCTTCCGGTCATGGAGGCATGATCACGATCTCACAACGAACATTTTGACTATTCTCTCGATGAAAAACGGTCACCATAGGTCCAGAGCTCAAAAATCACCAAATCAATATGCACAAATGAATTGAAAAAATAGGGTTTGTTTGATATATATATGATGTTATAACTTTGTTTTGAGTGCATGTGTTCACAGGATGGGAGTGTTGGTGGAGGTAAGTTCTTATCCCCACACAAATGGTAAGTCCTCTTATCGTTTTAATTTAGAATTTATTTTTGATATTTTATCTATCTACACTTGAGTCTTCTTTTCATTTTTTAGGTAGCGGGAGTTTGGACGGTGACATTTCGACACACGGCATGTCGTATAAACTTCTAACTCCCCATTTCGGGAATGCCATACTTAGACTCTACGTTTTACACCTCTTCATGGCTAAGACACTTCTCTGAGGGGGCAATATGTATGCACCCAATTTTGCATGTGCTACATTGTTGAAAAATGGTTACAAAAGTCCCCAATGATGATTCATGTCCTTTCAGAAGGTGTTTGAGTTCCTAAGCTCATCCGTAGTGTATATTTGTCACCTAGATGCTTGTACTTATCTTTTCCATGCTTTTTCTAGATTTCTGTTCCTTTTTATGCATGTTTTGGCCTTTAGTGCCAAGACCGCCACCCTGCAGGAGGGCTTCAACCTGTGTGATTTTTCCAAAATCCTTCATGCATGTTTTTAACATGCATGATTTCACTTAACTTGACTTCTAGGGTGCATTTGTGAACCAAATTGCCTAAAAATAGTCTTGTTTGCATGGTATTCCTCCCTCTTCTATTTTTAAATAGATTTAATTAGTTTGAACTACCTCTTCACCCAATGATTTAGCACTCCAAGGCTTCCTTGTGCATGAAGGCACATCCCACCAATTCCTATATATTCAATGCTTGTATTCAAGAAATGGCTTGAGAATTTTGTGTATCTTGCATAGTATTGTTTGCCACAATCCTGCTAGAAATTGCATATAGCCAAACTCAAATCTTTGTGTTATCTCTCTTCTACTTGCATTGTAACCAGACTTCCCTTCAAGTTGTCATTGCATTCAAGTGCATTCTCCTTGTTTCCTTTGCATTCCCAATTCCTTGGACTCATATGGACACACAGAGAAAGAAAGGATAATCTGAGGGACAAAGAACAAATACAACCAGATTTTCCAAAGCTCTTGCTTATCTAGGTTGGAATTAGTTATTTGTTTGCTTCATTTGTTCAAGTTATCAATTCTGAATTATTCATTGCAAATCCATATCAAATAGAGTAGAAAATTTTCATTTCAGTTAATCAAATAATTACAAATAGATCAAATCATTAGAAAGTTTTCTCTTTGACATTATTGGGGGAAGTTGTGGGAACACAATATCTCTTCTAGAGATGATTTTATTCTCTACCTCGAGGTAGGGTTTAAAGGGTTTTGATTAAACTAGTTCAATTATTTTAGATTTAGATTCACATACTTACACAAGTAATTAACTACAACCAGGATTGATTACTTGTATTTAATTTCAATCATTAGATTAGAAGTATTGTTTAAAATCCTAGAAAAGATAAAAAAATTTACTTTTTCTAGATTAGTTTGCTTTCATTGTTTTGTTCGGATATACTGTGAAAATACCAAAAATTATAGCTTAAATTTCCTTTGATAGTTAGTTTTTTTATCAAGATCAATTTAATTCATTCCGCATGACCATCAAAGGTCCACAACAAGAGAAAACATTTAGTTGTGATCCATTGGTCCCACAACCCAATGGACCTGAGTTGTTGACTGATATTGATATGAGTTTACACTTGTTAGTCTTACACACACTTTCTAGATATTATGAGAAGATAGAATAATTAAACATTAAACATTGTAGCTGATCGAGCCTATGATTATTGGACTACTCCTGACAACAGGGCTTGATTATGCATATGACCATACAAAGACCGCAACCTCCACGAGTTCATGGTTGTGATCCCCAGGTCCCCTGAAACCCAACGGACTCTGACCAATTAAACATTGACACTGGTTTACATGTATTAGTATTTAGATCATCGCCACTTCCACCTAACTATTGTAAAAATTTTGTGTTAAACATAATATTTGATCGGCTAAGGCTTTCTGACTAGACCGAAAAACCTCCCATAGACCTTTCATGGTTCATCACACATCTCGTTCTCACTTCCATGACCTTGTTTGGGAAATCTATGAGAGAAAAAATTGGCTAACTGCCGAGAGGGTCGCCTTTGGGACAAGCGGGACAAAAAGACGCGAACCGGCCAACCAGGCGAAATGAGTCAAGGCAGCCCGAAATAGTCTGAGACGCGCGGGCCAAAAGTACGCGAACCGGCCGAACCGGCCGAAATGAGAACTTTTGTCCCGGAACAGTTGGGACAAAAGGGCGCGAACCGGCCGAACCGGGCGAATTTGTCCCAGACGGTCCGAAAGCAAATGGGACATATGGGCTGCGAGTACGCGAACCGGCCGGTTCGGCCGAAATGGGAAATTTCAGCACTGTACCAAATGGGACAAAGGGACGCGCGGGACGCGAAAAGCCGAAATGGCCGAAGGAAGAAGAGGAAAAGTCAACGTTTGACCCGTGGAACTTCAAACGGCCATAACTTTTGACTCCGAGCTCCGATTTTCATAAAATTGGACTTTCTGGAACGAGCACGACGTCCTCTACGCCACAAAAACTGGATTTATTATTTTTAATGAGGGTAGATATATTTAAATAAAAGAAACATATTCGGCTCCAGTCAGTCAATGCTCATTCCCGTTAAATGACAGAAAACGCCTGCCAGACCCAAAATAGCTGCCCGCACTCAGAAGGCCATAACTTTTGCATTTCTCAATGAAATCGCACAAAATTGGTACCGTTGGAATCGTGGTTCCGAGCCCGATGCACAAAAATCAAGAAATTCCAGATTTGATCAGAAATTGTTTGGGTTTTTTAAGAAAACGTGGCCGGGTTCAGAACAGTGTTTTATTTGGTAGCTGGGAGTGCAATTAAGAGGCATGGTCATCATTCTTTCTCTGCTGCAGCACATGGGACAGTATGGGGAGCCTTTTGCAAGTAATGGACAACCTTTTCACTCAATTTAATGCCTCTTACAGGTGGTTGAAGGACAGATTTTGGGATTTCCATTTTCCCTTCTCTTTTCCTTCTCATTTTTCTATAAATTGGAGTGTTGGGCTCATTGTAAAGGGAGAGTTTTTGGGTAACAAAGCTCACAAAATTGCTTTGTGAAGCCCGTGTGTTGCGTGCCCTTGTAGTGGACTCCTTGCATGGTGATCCAGCCCTTATCTTGTAATAGATTGAACTGCGCATATACATGAAGCAATAAAATATCGCTTTGTGGATATATCTTCCCCGCCGTGTTTCCTTGCATTCTTCGCCCTTTAATCTTTCTACAAGTATATTGTGTCTATTTATTATGTTCTTGCAGAATTCATTATCATTGTGTGTGCTTGGAATATTGTGTAAATGCATTTTGGCCGGATTATGGTGAACTGTCATCACCTCTTCTAGTGTGCACTTTGCCTCGTATTTCACACATTCGAGATTACTCTCACACCCTCTTTTTCTCGGTGTATCACCGCTTTAGTGTAGGCTTTCATTTTATGCATTCTCTCTCTCGGTCCCTTGGAATTTTAGGTTAGAATAGCTAGTTTCTCCCGCATTAGAGTAGATTGTAAGGTGTAGTTTAGGAGCAAGAACCAAATTTCTCTCTCGGAGGTCTATCTCAAGTAGCAAGTCCCACAACTCGAGATAGTACCATGTTATCCAATCACACTCGGATGCTTAGAGTGATCAAACTAGAAATCTGATCAACATCCAGGGGTGCTTGTGATTCGGTGATAACAGCCTCTACATGTCACTTCTGTATTCCACAACTAATATATAGGATATCGACAGAGCTCGCTATCAATCAAGCCTCGAGTAGCCATTCCATTACACCACTCTAGGTTAGGACCACTTTCTTTGACTTAGATTCAAAGATCTCTATATTGTGTGTTGAAGACATAAGGTTGCCTCATTAGCTTGTTCATCGCTACCACACACACACCCATTTCCATTCTACACCTAAGTTGTCCCGCATGACCCTGGAGGTCGGGTGCAAAGAAGGTGACATGTTGATTTATTTTGTATAGTGTCTCAACAATTTGGGTCAGATTATGTTGATGCCCTTCCAGGGGTTCTTATATTTTACCGTGGTATTCGAGAGGCTAGAGCCGGACCTAAGGGTTGGCTCGGGTGGACTGTTGTTACTCATGGAGTCTTGATTAGTGCATCACGGGTTATTCCAAATCTATCTAGGTCAATAAACATGTTCCAAATTGAGGATACTGGTGCACATAGTGGGGATAGACACTCGAGGAGGAGGGAGACAAGGAGGGAGGAGACAAAGAGGGAGGAGACAAGGAGGAATGGGACAAGGAGGGAGGTGAGGAGAATGATATATAGAGGAGAGACACCGGAGAGGCTTCCATAACATCTAGGGTCGAGGTCTGATGCCGAGACATTATTCATAGAGGATACCCTTTCACCTATACAAGGAGGGGGATGAGGAGTTAGTATTCATATGACAGTGGCTATGGAGAAGATCAGAGGAGAGGAGGGTAAAGCGAAAGAGGTGTATGTAGTAGCTCTACCATCACCATGAACACTAATAGACCCATCTTAGTAGCCATGAGATCTTAGTAAGTTAACACTCTTCTCTCAACTCTACTACTTAGACTAGAAATGTTAGTGAATTACGCAAAAAGTACCTTTTTTCAAAAAAAAAAAAAATCTAACTTGTCATTGTTCTTATTTTGTTTTTGACAAATATAGTAGATGGTTGGAGAGATTTTACTAGCAACATTCTTATGAATAACTTTGTGCACCCAGATGGCATGACATGAGATGAGCTACTCATGTACCTAGGGCATCTAGTCAAGGTGGGAGGTACATCGACATATTTTCTCTAGTGTGGATTATAACGAGAGTTATGACCAAGATGAGGACCGAGCTCATTGCATATCAGATAGTTGAGAGGAGACATCGGTGTGACCATTCCCGTAGTGGGAAACCACCGGGAGATCACTTGGTTATTCATCTCACGGTCACTCTCACAAGTCCTGGGAATGGAGGCTCTCACTCCCATCATAGGAGCCACACAGGAGTCCCACCCGTGCACCTTCATCTGGATCACATAGAGAGGGATAGGCCATAGTCCTTTATTGCTTAAGATCATTTTTTTGTATATATTGATTTTTTTCTTTTGTGCTCATTGCGGCGTACACCTAGGGTGTGATGACATTGCATGCAAACTTGATTTTTACACACACACACACAAACACACAAGCACACACACACACACATTTTTTTTTGGCTCGGATATCTTGTATAAGAGTTTACTTGTTCATGACATGTTTATTCTGTGTACTCTTAAATGTGTAGAATCTCTGATGCTTTTTATATGCTTCTATGAATGCATGTATGGATGATGATGATGATGATGATGATGCAAATGCATAACAAAATGATATCTTTTTTTTTTCTTTTGATATATATGATGCATATGCGGACAGTTTGCAAACTTAAAACTTTGGTTTTTAACCAATATTTGATATTCCTGTTTTATTGGAAAATTTGATAAAAGTGATATGATAATGAAATGAACCCAATTCATTCTTAACTCCATGTAACCAATAAGATGCAAGGGCTCAATACTGAGAGTTAATAAGGATGTGATTTATATGACTTTAATGAATAAAATTAATGATGTGAAGATAATATTTTGACAAAGACCCAATTAGGAAACTACAACTCAACTCTAGGCAAGGCTAACTATCCAATTCAGAATGTAGTTTTCTTGTAAGTTTTAACTACACTTCAACCTATAGGTGGCCTCCTGGTTGAAAAATATAGTTTTATAGATTATTTCTCTTATAAATTATGCATCTTACTCATTTTCTAATGATTTCAAGCACTTAGAGCACTTTTAACCTATTGAATTGTGTACAACTTATTGAGTCATTTTAAAGTAACCCCTATGTCTTGCCCCATGCCACTAGTAATAAGCATGGGCTCATTACCAAGGGAAAGGAAAAGGTGAGTAAGGGCACTTCCCTCCTTTCCTAGCCTCATACTACCTGAAGGAAGCATAGGCTCGTCACTAAAGATTTGTAGGGAAATGAAGTGTGATGATATTTGTAAAATGAAATTATTTTGTATTTATTGTTTGTTTGTCTTTTTTTTTTTGGAATTGATTTTATTGATTTTTAAATTTTGACTTGTGCTTTTGGGAGGGAAGACTTACCCTTAGTGTAGACACCTAAATTTGGTATCTCTACCCTTATCTACCCGTGAGCCTATTTTGCCATGGTCCTAACTAGACCTTGTTTAATTTAATTCATTCCCCTTACTATTAACTTAATTGAATGCCCACTTATCCCATCACCTTTAATCCTTAATAATACTCATTAGTTAACATTGATTAATTAATATTCACTAATTAATTAATTAATTAATTAATATCCACTAGCCCTAATGGAATTTCCCTTTAGGATGCTTTTATCCTAAATATACATCATTATGCTTTTTATAGCTTTTATCCTACCTATCTTTATCCCCTAACTACCCATGACACATCCCTAAACAACCTCTTCCCACCTACAAGCTTTAAAGAACTTTTCTCATTCTTAAAAACCTGAAACTCGACAAAAAAATACAAAATCAACTCCATTGGGGAAATTTTCCCCATAGTCGGTGGCAATCTAGCCCAGTCATCATCGACCCTATAAGCTCAAGTTCTTCTCTTTTCCAAAAGGACACACAAACACAAAGGCATGACAAACACTTTATTTTCTTGTATTTTGTGAATCCATCTTCAAACCAAAGCATCTCAATAAATGTGCCAACCTTCTTACAGTACTTGGAAGCTTGTTTTGATCAACCGCTTGACTTTGGGAGGTTTACATTACTTTTTATGCCATCTTACATTATTTTTACTATTATTTTGTTGGATCTAACATCTTACAAGTTCAACAACATTCAAAGCTCTATTATCATCCTTCTCTTCCAATCTTTTTCTTACATGTCATCCATTCCATCCATTTGTCTTCGGTCGTGTTCTATTCTACTACAACCGTCGCCGCCCCTACCTAGGCACCATTGATCCATCAACCTCACACGCTTTCCTATCTCTAGATCCTTTTTATGTCTGTGTTTTGACTTTATCATCCCTCAAAGACTTCTTATTTTCTATCCTACATCTCTTTCGCAATTGAATCAATTATGTTTGCACTCCAGTCATCGTCACTTCACCCTCGGTCACCGTTGACTAGAGGCCTATTTTTAAACCAATCCATCCAAACCTATGTTTTCTGCCATCCTCTAGTTTCTTTCACCTCAAATTCCCTTCTACATGTCATTTGCACCATCTACAAAGTTTAGTTGCATCCAGCTTTACATCCAAATCTCTGCAGTCCGCATATTTGCATTATTTTCTAGATCTCCTCACACACAGTCACCGTTGACCTAGCTTTGTGTATTCTAGGTTACCATCGACCTAGTCAAGTACCATTTTATTTACATTTATTCAAATAAAAATCAGTGTTTATATTCATCTTAGTTACTTTTAGATTTTATATTCCTTCATTTTTTACATGCTATCATAGAATCTATCATTTACTTCACTTTCTCTTATCAAATGGGGGTTGACATCCTTGAAAGGAAGGTAACATTTCTTGGAGCCAGATTTTTCAGGAAGCCCCGCATAAACTATCTAACCCATATCATTTCCATTCATTCTTATTTGAAGGTTTATCTAGTTTGCAGTGAGGATCAATTACTTTTACTCCCATTCATCCATACATCAAGCATTTGAGGTACTTTAAACCTCTCCATTTTACTAGTTGTTTAGCTTTCTTTAGTATCTAACATCATTAAATTGAAATGAATGATAAAATTATAACAACTTTCTTAGCACGCCTGGTGGGAACACCCTTTAGGTGATCCTTTGCATTTCTTTCTATTTTCTACTTCTTATGTCTTCTACTAACACTGTAGCATAAGGATTTTGCTTTTGATTTCTCATGTTGGGTTTGGTTGTTTGGATCTCTCTTCTCTTAAATATCTTATAAAAGGAAAACAATTCTACATGTATTCTCCTTTTGTCTCATTTGCTCCTTTTATCGTATTTCCCTTTCTTATGTGTTTTCTCATCGAAAGATCACATTTGGATTTGGTTTAAAAAGAACCTTTCTTTTATACATCTTGTTTGGTCACATAGCTTAAATAGGGGTTAATTAGTTACATTGCACATTCTATCACACACAACCTAACAATCACACATCAATCAAAACATCTTCCTACCCGATGGACTGATTAGGATTTCACCACCCAATAGGAAGTTACCCGAGACTTCCCAAGCCATAACAACCTGAAACCAACTCTAGATTGCCTCTTCTTAGGTACCTTTTTTATCCATTCCACTTTTTATTTTTCACACTTTCTTAATAAATGAAAACAAAAATAAATTTTTGTGGTTGACTTACTTGATTTAGTTAAAATAATTCTTGTTTTCTTTTTATGCCCATAACTACTCATCCAAAGCCAAAAAATGGAACAAAACCTTGCCTCAAATAGTTTTATAGTCTCATCTCAACAAACATCCACCATGACCAATGTCTCATATGTGCCCTTGGTCACTTCCTCCATGGGCACCCAACCTCTCATCAATGTTTCCCAAGGACCTCTTGTTCAAACTACTACCATAGGTAAGACTAATCCTTTCTTTTATCACCATCTCAACCAGCCACCCCTCCTCCTACATCTCGTATCTTTTGCACCTCCTTATATCCCTCATGGTAGTTTGGAATTCCAAGATCTTCTTGACACTAACCCAATAGCTCTCTAATATTACCTTCTTAGGAAGTCAACCCACTTCTTGTTGATGGTCTACCACTTCAACAACTTTATCCTTATCAATCAAATCCCATTAGCACCCAATTTCCCTCGTCACAACTCACTACAATCCAATATGATCTTGCTTCATCCTCTACCAATCCCCGCCTCATCAAATGAATCAGTTAGTCATACCCATTCCTCCCCATATTCCTCCAATCAACACAACTATCACCACAACCATTCCCATTACTTCTTTGGCCACTATCATTACTAGTGTCCCTACCCAATCTTCCCAAATGTTGTATCCCATGTCTGGACATCATAACTCTTATTTTCCTCTCACATCACACATACATATCATTACTTCCCAACCTCCACCTATGAGTGTTTTCATTATGTGGTGTCTAATCCACCTCATCAACAATTTATGCCTATTCATACCTACATTCCCACTCATCATTTACCACAACATCCAATCCAATCCCAATAATCGCAACATCAAACATTACAACCTCCTTATCAAATGATTCCTCAAACCCCCACACATCCACAAACTTATCAACCACCTTATTAAGCTACTTTCCATACCACACAATCACAATCCCAACCTATCATCACATCGAACAATCCTATCCATGCTTTAATGAATAGGATGGCTAGTCTAGAGGTCATTACCCTGGGACCCAAGGTTATATGATCTTACAAAAAAATTTGCAATGAACATATTCATCTGTAGGTTCCAATCAAACCTTACCCCATTCATTGGGATTTTCCCAAGTTTACTAAGTTTAACAAGGAAGATCCCCAACAACATCTCCACACATTTAAACACACATGTTACCTTATCGCACATGATCAGGAACTTATGCTTCACACCTTCCCTATGTCCTTGGCTGGCCTAGCACTAGATTTGGTACAATGGGATTACTCAAAATTCCCTATTCTCTTTCACCAACTCGTGCCATTGTTTCTAGAGCACTTTTTAATTAACATTGCACATAAAATCACCATCAATGCTTTGTACATCATTAGACATTTTGAGGATGAATCTATTTTAGATTTTGTCGCATGCTTTGGCATGGCATTATAAAACAAATATCAGTTACTCTTCCACAAACTGAACTCATTGAAATCTTCTCGCATTCTTGTGTAAAGCATATTTCTTCTACACTGCACATCCAATCTTTCCAAACATTTTAATAAGTCCTCACCATGGCTTGTAAACTTGAAACTCATGCCCTTGAGCAAGGCTAACTAAAAATTAAATCAAACAAACCCAAAGATGAGTTCACCAAACCATCCACACAAAAGGATAAATCAAAGAGTGCAGCAAATATTGTGGTCGTCAAGTCTTCTTCTACACCCACATCTAGCACGTGGCCACAACAACAAGCCCCTAGACCTACGCCCAATTACACTCCCCTTGGAGAATCGTATAGTTTAATATTTGACAAGTTGATGGTAGTTAATCTTATCACACTTCCCTCAATCTAAACATTTAATGAATCTATACCAAAACTTGCATGGTATCATGATTATCATTACCGTAAGTAACACTAAGTCTTAGGATATGACATAGAGAGGTTTCAAACCTTTAAATACCTAGTCCAATGACTCATCGATCAAGGTGATCTTCAAGTGGACAATCCTAATGCATCACCCAACCAACCACTTGACATCTTTAGACAACCATTTCCCAACCACGCACCAAAAACTCAAGCCACCACTTCTTCTACATCCTAAGTACCCAATGCTCATACCATAAACACTATCCATACCATTGACCAAGACTCTACCCAATTAACAACTTTGCATTCATCAACGACCACACCTATCTCCTTGGATATTATTCCATCAACACTTATACACTATAACCAAACCAATCATACCTACATCTACTGCAACATGTGTTCCTACATCTACAACTATTGTATAAACCCCATTCACAAACATACAATTCTTACCCTTGAAACATTCATGAAACAACTGTCCCATCCACTTACACATTTGACATTGATTCTACATCTCCTTCATTATTTATCCCATATACTAAATCACTTATCACATCCACTTCATTAGATTTAACCAATTTATCCACATCTATCCCACCTTTACCCATTATACCATCCTTAACATCAATCCCAGTTCCTCTTTCCCTGCCATTTACATGTACCCACTACATTAACTATTGTGACTACATTTACATCATCTTCCACATCACTTTCATCATTTGAAGAATTTATGAGAGCATTCCAACTCGCCTTGACTTTAAATGATCCTCCCATCTCATCTACACAATCAAACACTTCTACATTAAACCAATATTTTCCTTCTTTTGACCTCATCATGCAAAAACTACTCCCTCCACCTATAACACCACCTTTAGACCCTCTAATTGAGATTCTAGTCATCCCTCCCAAGGGTGTTGTTGATAATTTATGCACTTGTGTAGAAATGGGCAACTCAAAACTTTGTTATGATGGATAACATTGGTGAAGTATACGTAAGCTATGGGAATTTATATCAGATTATATTGTTACTGCTTATTTGTGATCAGATTAAGTGAAGTCTGCAGCTATGTGTGATGTTACAAAATGTAATAGATCACATAGTCTGTAATCTCATGAATATACTCAAAGAAAAAGAACATAAGCCTCAAAGAACAACTATGTTGTCTCGATGAAGACACCGGATTGCGGAATATGTGAAGTGTATGGTCTTGGGACAACAAACATAGCTGCAGTTTTTAAATGATTAGATTCATTATTATTATGTTTGTGCTCATCAAATTTATTTCTCTGTATTCATCAAAGTTATTTGTGATTAACGAAATTGCATCCATCTATGCTGGCATAAAATGTTACAAGTGACTCCTTTCTTGCTACTTCCATCAAGAAAATATCGACAGACAAACAGTGACAATAATGTCTAAATGGAGGTAGTAGGAAGGAGTCAAAATGAAGAGCATATGCTAAGGCAGTCAAACAACATACAAGGAGGCACATCTCCTTCAATGGTGGCTTACTAGAGTTACAGGTATTCCTTTTAAGTTCATCTCTTATATTAATTCATTTTATTGAGATATTGAGTTGCATACATCATTATACAATCAAATGAAAAATTGAATGCAGAACGAGATAGTCAACTCATTATTTCAATTTAATGCTTTATTAATAAGAGATCATAATTTTTCCCGCACAAGCCATGGGATGTGACTAAGTAATAACATCATATACATGGAAATGAGAATATTGCATGTGCTTTAAAGAATAGGTGTAGAGGAGTAAAAGTGAACCCATCATTGCCTTTTTATTCTTCTCTCCCGCTCCACATCATCCACATCTCCAACTTCATCTCATTCCATATTTCCTTTCATCTCCATCTTCTTTTCACCTGCAAGACAAAGAGCGAGTACTGTTAAATTGGGCTTGGGTACATTTTTATTCCTATACACTGTTCTAAAGCAAATACATATTCTAAGTTCAATGTACCTAATGGTACTTGAAAGAAAGAAATACGAGGCACATGACATAGGGTAATTCAAGGATACATATGGGCTTGGCAGAAAAGAAGAGAGAGTGTATAAAGAGAAATGAGTGAAAAAGAAGAAACACAATAGCTAAGGATTGGAGTAGAAAGGTAGAAACTAGAATAGATTATAAAAGAGACAAATGTGGAGATTGACTTGAAAAAGAAGTTGAAGGCAATTTGTAGAAGAAGAATGAAGAAGAAAAAAAAATCACATGGATACAAGAGAGGCCAAAAACCCTATATATTTCTAACTTATTTCTGAGTTTTACAGGAACAAGTTGTGACATAAGAATGGAAATATCAGTTTAAATGGTTAAGAAAGAAGTAGCTGCTGAATGGAAAACAAACATCATTTCCAGATTGTTTACAGGAAGAAGAAGCATCAGAATAAGTCAAGAAAGGAATATTTTTACAAATTAGGTTGAAATTTTGGATAAGGAGAGAGAAAAATAAGATTTTGGAAAATTTTTGCTAGAGTCTCCCCTTGTAAAATTGACTTTTGATTTAAAACAGAATTAAAACACATGTTTTTCTAGCTAATGCATGCTTTATAAGCTATTTAAACTTCAAAAGGAATGAAAACAATAAACAAAAGTACATGTTTCATCATTATTAAGTTGATATCATGATCAAATGAAACATACAGGTATTCTAGAAGTTCATCAAGTTTCAGCTATTCAAAGTTCTTTTATTTCCAAATTCAAGTGTGGACCAAAGGCCAACTACTTCACAGTTTTCCAAAGATGCAATGGATCAAGCAAAGAAAGCATGAACAGATTCAGCCAAGTGAGCAGACAAGCCAGAGAGACTTTTTCATATCTTTTATGAATGGTCAAGTTGCAAAAATATAGAAAGAGAAGGATTTTAGAAAAAAATTGCTAGAGTTTCCCTTTGCAAAATGGGGTTTTCAGAAAAGAACTTAATGATTTTCTTTAAAGTTCCTAGGGAAAAGGATCAAGCTCTTCTTTATAAAAAGGAATACAACTTTTTATCCAAGAAAACTGATCAAATACAGATGTAGTTATAGGATTTATTTAGAAAATTATCACAAACAATATGTTATTCAGAAATACAGAGATTTAAATGATAACCCATTTTTAAGATGTAAATATCTCGAAACCAATATACATGATGAAAATCTCAAAGGGTATACTATGAATCTAGTTTCTATTGAAACCCAAGTTACAAATGTACAAAACTTGGCAAATAGTCCTCATTAGAGCTCAAAGAAATGACAACCTTATACTCGAAGTGGAGTTTTACCGGTCAAAAAGAAAGAAGAAACGAATCACAAATGCCATGTTTAAAGTTCTGAGATCTTCAAAGCTAAACCTGAAACTTTCTTCTTCCAAAAAACGAGAAAAGAACTTCACACTTAAGAACATTTTCCTTTTGAACAGTTGATTTATGCCAAGTATGCATCTATAGTAGAAAAGAAGGCACTTAATACGGTGGAAGGTACCATGAAGAGAGTAAACAATCAAGTTTACAACAAACCGAACCGCATCTATAGAAAGGAAAGACACACTAAAGTAAAGTATCAACAAAGGACATTTTTCATCAAGTTCCCATACAAGCCGAGCCGGATCTCAAAGAAGGAAAACACAAGATAGTCAAAAGTTTCTTTCCATTTATTTTCACACTTGCAAATAATCAACAAAGTACAAGAACTCACCGTGCTCAAGTAAGGAAGTTGAAACGATCAAAAATGGCGACAACTTCCTTTACAGCTCGTCTAAGCTCATTGAAGCCGAATATACAAAGAAAAAACCAGAAAAGAAATGTAGAGATTTGTCATTTATACAAAGATCAAAAGACCCAGGGGAAAATGACTGAAACCAACTAAGTTTCACAAACAAAACATCTACAGAGGAAAAAAGGTCGAGCTACAGAAAATGAAACAGAACAAATACCTTCATGTTTCATCAAAAAAATGTAGGCCGAAGTGAAGGTCTATGGCGTCCAAGGTTGAAAACAAAGTATACAGAGCTCGAAGACCTCCAAACCACCATGATTTCATCAAAATGCAAAGCAAAATTTTTTTCCAGGCTTCGCCCATCTGGAATGAAAACCGAATGAAATGACAAAGGAAAAGAGCTCGAATGCTTTAACTTCCCATTGAGACCAAAGTTTCAAAACCCTAACCTGGAGTTAAGGATCAACGGTGAGGCGAAATCGAGGAAAAGATCGAACGGTGGGGATCAAGCACAAAGATCAAAACAAACAAACCCCATTTAACCACACCGACCGTATTAAATGCTAGGTTTCAAAACCCTAACCTAGGGTTAAGGATCAACGGAAACATAATTAGATAAGCGAAGATCAAGGGCTCTTAACGTATCTCAAGAATCCAAGTAAACCCAATAGGGGTTAGGTCACCACCAACCAAAGTTTGCAAGGGGTGAGTCATCGTGGGAAGGGGCCAGCCCACGTGGACCAAAAATTAATCATTGCCATGACTTTTCAAAATTCTAACCATAGTCCGAGTCAATAATACAAAAATAATCAAAAAACCATAATATATGCCATGATCACCAAAAAGGTGAAAAATATAATAGACCAAGCAAACCAAGGTGGCGGACCTTATATGGTCATTCAAATACACATGGTGGCCTAATCAAAGGTGGTGCCCCTTTTATTCAAACACATGAATTTTCCTAAGTCCAAAAGGTGGCGATACTAAATCAAACAATTGGAGGTGGTCCCCACAAGGGGTTTGATGTAAAATTTGCAAAGTATCACTCATGTGACTATTCAGAAAAGAGTTAAAAAAATCGAGCATGTGCACATTGGAGGTGGTCCCCACACATTATTTTTGCAAATATTGCTAAAGATTGCAGTTTTTGATCACATACAGAGAATGATATTTTTTGCATGCCTTCACAATAGGATAGAACAGAGAAGATGACAAATTTCCATGGAGGAAGACTTGCTAGCAAGTAAATTGTATTTTTAGCAATTATTCACCCTTTCTTTCTTTAAAATAGAATAGTCAACTTTAGTTTGATCAGTATTATATCTAAGGTTGTTAATGCCTATTTTTATTACATACTTTAGTTTGTATTTTTTTATCCTTTATTTATTATTAAATAAAGGATAAAATTAGTATGCATGGGCAATTACAACCTTTAGGCTATTTTTAGGAAGGGGTGAACTTTTGCTATATATTATGTGCTTTTTCAAAGCACAAAGGGGGAGGAAAGTTTTTATAGAACTTCCCAGGAGGACTTTTTGATATAGTCTTGAATCCATTTCGCTAGTTTTTCCCTCACTCGGTGTGAAGAATTTTATGCCTTTCCAAGGTATTTTGCAGTCTTGTGTATGTCGACATTAATTTCGTGAATGAAAATTCCCGATTAAACACTTTACCCTACTACAAATTTTCCCTTTCTGCTAAATTTTATTGTGCATGTTAGCTTACTAGTACTATTGTGAATCTCCCTCATTACAAATTAAGTGTTTTGCCCTTAGATTTCTGTAAAGAGGTATTAATTGGTTCATGCACTAGAGAATTCTTCACAAATCGGTTGTGTATTTCACTCAGTCAAAGTTCTCACACAAATTTGGTGTATCACCTTAGTATTATTAATTTTTAGTCATCTTTTGCCCTTAAAACTCCCAAAAAACTAGTTTAGTGTACACCAATAAGGAACCGGCCTTTTAATCCCAGAGATTGATCTCACAATAGGTATACCCATAGACACGAGATTTCTTCATTGTATCTACGAGAGAGAGAGAGAGATTTTTGCGAGCTTAGAAAATCTGCTATCATCTCTCTCGTTGGGTGCACTTTCAAGAGCTAACAATTTTTGTATTCCCAATGGGACAAGAATCAGATCTACATGCAAATTACAGATTCTAGAGTAGATCTAAAGCAGATTTACAAAAAATAAAAGTTACTTTTAGGAGCAAGCTGCAAAATTTATTCTAAAGATTTTATGATCTTTTGGCGACTTCGTAAAGCTGATTTCAGACCAGTATTACAGCATGTTCCATGCCTAAAGTGACTACAAGATCATTGGTAAGAGGAATTCCTCCTGAGTTTTTTTCTTTACCTTTGAATTCTGCTAGAAGGAGAAGAGTCTGTATTACATTGCCTTATAATAGACCTGGTTTTGATAACCCTTCTCGATATCCATTCATCACATATAAATTTTTTAATCCATATCCCAGTTTTTGTCCAATGGCTATTCAACCACCCAAAATTTTGTGACCTTTACTAATGGCAGCCCATTAGTAATTTTGGTTTACCATGATATTCCCAATTCTGCCATGAAAAGTTTGCCATCATTTATTGGAGAAAATCAAGTTACACCTGCTGAACATATTAAAGATGTTGCAGCCATATGTGCAGTCCATAATATCACTCATGAAGATGTAGCTTTAGGACTTTTAGCTACATCTTTTAAAGGACAAGCCTTGCAATGGTATAGAAATCTAGAGATTGGAAGCATAAGAACTTGGGATGAATTAGGTGAAAAACTACTGAAACAGTTCCAAGATAATTCAGACCATTTATCCCTCATAAAACAACTATCTACTATCAAAAGAGCCCCTCATGAGTATATGTCTAGTTTTAACATCCGTTTCCCTAGGATTTAGGAAAGAATCCCAGCAAGTGTTAAGCCTCAAGCTGATCACGCATTTCTTTACTACCTCAGAGCATTGAATAACGATATTGCAACTATGATCCAATCCATGGGAGCTTTTACTCTTCCAGAGGCCTATGACACTGCTATAAAATCTGAAAACAGTCTTATTCAGACTGGAAAATTAGCACCAAGGCCTACAATGCCATTTTTGGTAGATTTAGCCCTATTCCATAGCCTATTATAATAGTGGAGCCAATTATTATAGCCCCATCCCCAAATATGTTTAAATCATTGCAAACCATGGGAAATAAGTTGACATCAATTGAAAACAAGCTTGCATTGCCTAACAGACCTTACCAGGATCCTTATCAAACAAAATCATCAAGGTCAACAAAATAGGCAGCCTTACCAACAAAATCAAAATTATAGGCAACCCTATCAAAAGGCGATTTGATCCCAACGTTCCTAATACATATAATGCTTTGGTTCCAGTCAATATGGCTACGAGAAGAGTGGTGCAACCTTGCAATCAACCTCATTCAAACTACAAATTTCCCAAATGCTTTCCCCGAACCTCAATCTTGTTGCACAACCTCAACTTGAAGCATTGTTCATGCCTCAAATGGAGAGTGGGTAGCAAGAAATTCATGTTCAGAAAGCACCTGAACATAATTTGGTTAGCTTTAATGAGGAATATTTCATTGTTGTTACCACTAGAGCTCAAGAGAAGGCTACTAAAAATAAAAAATAGAAAAATAGACCTCGTGTTTCCCATTTATTCTGATAATAATTCAACATCTACAACCCCAAAACCACCCAACAATCCTGTTGTCCCTCAGAAAACAACAAGTACTACAATTGGTAAAGAGCAACAAAAATAGCTTCAGCCTGATCCAAGAAGATTATTTATTCCTCAGATATCCAAAGCTCTGCTTGAAGCAAAATCCGTTTTTTGCTAAGGCTTATGCAAAAACAATTGAGTCTATCTCTAAAATGATTGCTTCTTTTAATATCATTGATGTCATGAAGAAGCATAATGTTAACATCTCAATGTGGGATGCTTTAAGCATTCCAAGGCAACATGATTTACTCTCTCATGAACTAGCTAAACTACAAATTTCTTCAAAAACAACAGAAAAGGAAGTTCAAAGACAGATATGGTCCTTGGAACACTTGATCAAGACCACATAAAAGGGGTTAGATGGATGGTTCAGAAGGTTTTAAACACTCATGACATAAATAATCCACCACCATTTTATCTATCACTGATTATTGGAGAAAATCTAGTTCATAACGCATAGTGGATAGCGGTGCAAGTAACATAGTTATGCCAAAAGCAATTGCTGAAAAATTGGGCCTACAGTATGAACCTAAAGAAAAGAGTGTTTTAAAACTTGATGGGACTGCAACTAATACAGTTGGTATAATCATAAATTTAGAGGTAATGTTACACGGTTGCCCAAATGTTTCCTTTTTGCAAGATGTTACTGTTGTGGATTTACCTCCATATTTTGCTTTGTGCCTATCTAGAGACTTTACAACAAAAATAAGAGGTTACCTCTCTTCAAATTGGTCTTTCTTATTTTTCACCACACATTATGGCACTAAGGTTACCATCAATTCAGAACCACTAGCCAGATTTCACATTAAGCCTCATTCTTTAAATGCGGTGGCAAATTATTCAGCACTAGATCAATCTGATTTTGATGATGTAGCTCAAGTTTTCAGCATTAGAGGGTGTTTCTAACATGTTTATGGATGAGAAAATAGTTGAAGAACATGCCCATGATCCTTTTAAGGAAGTTGAAGAACATATTTTCGAGTGTATATTGTATGCATGAAGAAAATGCAACAATTCCCTTGTTGTCCAAAATAGAGAATTCAGTAGAAGGGATTTGGAAGCTTCATTTCGATGGGGCTAAGAATAAGAAAGGATAGGGAGCAGGTTTGATGCTCACTTCCCCAACAAATGAAAGGTATTTTACAGCTTTGAGTCTCTAATTTTCATGCACTTGTAATGTAGCTGAATACGAAGCATTGATTCATGGCTTACTTTGGGCCAGAAAAAGAGGGATCAGTACATTACAAATCTTTGGTGATTCTGAGTTGGTTATCAATTAAGTAAAAAACTTCAATGTTTGTAAGAATACGTTAATGAAGTCGTTATGCACGAGACATAGAGTTTTAGACTTAATGGAAGATTTCAATGTTATTAATATTCAATCTATTCTTAGAACTAAAAATAAGCATCGTTGACAGGACTTGCATTGGCAGAGCTGCTAGTTTTGAAGTGCTTTGGAACAGATAGAAAATAGCAAAATTCAGCCTCATATTAAGTTAATTGTCAGGCCTTCTATCCCTGATAATGAATCAAATTGGTAGGTTTTTGAAAGTGATGATCAAATCTATAGTTTTTGCAGCAAGAAGCTGAATTTTCTACAGTAAATCAGGATAAATTATAGCATTTATACGGTGACCAGATTGTTCAACTAAAGACAAACAAATTGCCTCGAGGACTTGTCACATTGGAAGACATCTTTAGTACTAATGACCAGTTAAGAAAGGACAAAACTAAGATGTCTACTCATGCTGATAATTACGAAGAGATTTCAATTGATGAAGGAAAGAATCTATTCCTTGGAAAGGTATGTTCCTTATCCAAAAAATAGTCTTTTATTAAGCTTTGCACAAAATTTAAAGATGTTTTTGCTTGGAGATACCAAGACTTAAAAGGGTTTGACCTCAGTCTGGCACATTATACCATTGAATTACAGCCAAATTCTAAACTAGTTAGGCAAAAATAGAGGCCTGTAAATCCCAGAATAAAACCTCTTATGAGGAAAGAGTTATCAAAATTGATTGAATCAAGAATTATTTTGCCAGTTAAACATTCAAGTTGGGTAGCAAATCTTGTTCCTGTTAGGAAACAAAATGAAGAAATCAGATTATGTGTGGATTTCATGGATCTTAACAAAGCATAGCTAAAAGATCATTATCCACTACCAAATATGGACCAGACTTTGAGGACATGGATCAAATAGATTATCCCTTCTAGATGGTTATAGTGGATATAATCAGATTTTAGCTTGAGAAGAGGATAGATATAAAACAACTTTTACCACCAAGTGGGGTACTTAAGCTTACAAAAGAATGCCTTTTGGCCTTTCAAATGTTGGTGCAACATTTCAACGTGCAATGGACATGGCTTTTCGCAGCCTACTAAATAAATGCATACTTGTTTATTTAGATGATGTTACTTATGTATTTTCAAAAGATGCTCAAGAACATCTAAAGCATTTAAGGTAGACTTATCAGTTATGTAGGCAATTTGGAATATCCTTGAACCCCAAAAAGTCTATCTTTTCAGTACATCAAGGTAAACTACTTGGTCATATTGTTTCTAAGCAAGGTTTAGCAATTGATCCTTTCATAATCGAAGCTATATCAAAACTATCATTGCCTCATCACAAGAAGGCATTACAGAGCTTTCTGGGAAAAATCAACTTTGTTAGGAGATTTGTTCTAGATTTTGCAGCATTGGTTAAACCGTTGACAACTATGTTAAAGAAAGAGAAAACGTTCTCTTGGACCAGCGAAGGGAGAGAAGGTTTTGAGGCTATCAAAACAGCTATTTCTTAGACCCCTACTCTTGCAAATCCAAATTTTGATAAATATTTTACAATGTATGCACTTGCAGGAGCTGAGACAGTCTTGGCTATTCTAACCCAGGTCAATGATGAAAATATCAAATAGCGAATTGCTTTCTTTGGGCAGAGTTTGCATGATTATGAAACAAGGTACATGTTCCTTAAAAAACAAGTACTTTCAAGAGTCGAGGACTAAAATATTATAAGTACATGCTTTCAAACAATAGAATTCATGTTCTTGTTTCTCATCTAAGTGTGAAAGCTTTCTTGCTAAATAAAGAATTGAATGAGAAAAGAGTAGGTTGGATAATGAAGGTTATGGAATATGATGTTGATATTCAAGTTTCCAAGACAGTTCGAGGTAAAGGTTTATGTGAGCATCTAATCGCTAATATGGAGAAACAATAGGCTGCATGACCAAAGATTCGAACAACATGCTGAAACTACGTATCAACAATCAAATATCATGTTGCAACCAGAAAATCAGCAACCTGAACTTTCTCAAGAAATTCAGGAATTAAGGTGGATGACTGATTTGGTTAACTATCTACAACATGGCACCTATCCGGAAGGTATGGATAAGAATAAACAAAGGTATTTTAGGTTACAAGCTATTCCTTACCTTTTCATTGATGGTGTACTTGTTCAAAAAGATATAAATGGAATCTTGTTGCGATGTGTTGATTACGATAAAATTCAAAAATATTATTAGAATTCTATGAAGGACCTGTAGGAGGTCACTTCTCATCACATACTACAGCTTTAAAGATCATGAAAGTAGGTTACTACAGGCTTAACATATTTAAGGACTTTTTTGAATGGATCAAAAGTGTAAAAAATGTGCTTTCTTTGTCGGAAAAGAACGTTTAGCTTCGCTGCCTTTACAGCCTATTTCAGTTGATCGGCCCTTTATGCAGTGGGGTATTGACTTTATTGGAATGATAAACCCATCTTCTTCACAAGGTCATAAATGGATCTTAACTGCTACAGATTATTTTACATGATGGATGAAGCAATAGCTTTGAAAGATGCTAATGAAACATCAATACTATCCTTCTATGAAGGTATAGTCTGCAAATTTGGTGTTCCAACAACTATCATATCAGATAATGCTCTAGCATTTCTCAGTGCTAAAGTAATAGATTGGGCTATTAACTATGGAATCTATTTAAGCTCTTCGTCTAATTATTACCCACGGGGTAATGGCTTAGCCAGAGTACCAACAAAAATTTGTTAAGGATCATCAGACGAACACTCAAGGATAATCAAAGAGCTTAGCATATAATGTTGAATTCAGCACTTTGGGCCGACAGGGTGACCCCTAAGATATCATTTGACAACTCACCGTACAAACTTATGTATGGGAAAGAAGCAAGAATGCCAATTTTGGTTGAGTTACTTGCATTAGATCTACCGCATCAAATGGAACTACTTGAAATGAACCATTGTAGGTTTGTTATGCAGAATTAATCAAATTACAAGAGCTAAGAGATCAAGCTCATTTAAATATGGAGAAGAATCAAAAACAGATGAAGAAGACTTTTGACAATAAATCCAAATTCAGAATCTTCAATTAAGGAGATATTGTGTTGAAATGGGATGCTGATCGTGCAAAGCCAGGAAGACACTCAAAGTTTTATAGACTCTAGAGTGGTCCTTACATGATCTCAGCTTACAAGGAACATAATGCTTTTCATCTTTCGAAGCTGAATGGAGAGGAACTCCCCATTCTTGTGAATGGTATGTTTCTCAAACACTATTATTGAAAATCTTACAGTGATTGTTAGAGTAGGATTTCCCATTCAATAAGTGTAGTTTCTGCACATTGCATCGTTCTTTATTTTCAATAAGTGCATTTGTGCACGTGGTCTGGTTTTCCAGATCTTTTCCCATCTTTAGTTTATTTTGGAAGGGTTGGACCTTTCAGAAAAGGGTAGATTTTGGTCACATATTTGGACTCCATACCCAATGGACAAGAGTAAGGCACTAGTCTACAAGCTAGCAGAGCTTTTCCCCACAGATCACAAGAAATGTTGACAATTTCTACACTTGTGTAGAAATGGGCAACTCGAAACTTTGTTACGATGGATAACATTGAATTATACCTAAGCTAGGGGAATTTATATCAGATTATATTGTTACTGTTGATTTGTGATCATATTAAGTGAAGTCTGCAGCTATGTGTGTTGTTACAAAACGTAACAGATCACATAGTCTACAATCTCACGAATATCCTTAGCAAAATAACACAAGCCCCGAAGAACAGTTGTGTTGTCTTGATGAAGACACCGGATTGCAAAATATGTGAAGTGTATGGTCCTAGGACAACAAACATAGTTGCAGTTTTCAAATGATCATATTCATTATTATTATGTTTGTGCTCATCAGATTTATTGCTCTGTATTCATCAAACTTATTTGTGATTAACGAAATTACATCCATCTATGTTGGCATAAAATGTTACAAGTGACTCCTTTCCTGCTACTTTCATCAAGAAAATATTAACAAACAAACAGTGACAATAATGTATAAATGGAGGTAGTAGGAAGGAGTCAAAATGAAGAGCATATGCTAAGGTAGTCAAACAGCATACAAGGAGGCACATCTCCTTCAATGGTGGCTTAATAGAGTTACAAGTATTCCTTTTAAGTTCATATCTTATATTAATTCATTTTATTGAGATATTGAGTTGCATACATCATTGTACATTCAAAGGAAAAACTAAATGCGAGCGAGATTATCAAATCATTACTTCAATTTAATGTTTTATTCATAAGAGATCATAAGTTTTCCCACACAAGCCGTGGGATGTGACTAAGTAATAACATCATATACATGGAAATGAGAATATTGCATGTGCTAAAGAATAGGAGTAGAGTCCGAGTAAAACTAAACCCATCATTGCCTTTTTATTCTTCTCTCCCGCTCCCACATCATCCACATCTCCATCTTCATCTCGTTCCATCTTTCCTTCCATCCATCTTCTTTTCACCTACAAGACAAAGATTAGTACCTGAAAAATTGGGCTCGGGTACATTTTTTTCCTATACACTGTTATAAAGCAAATACATATTCTAAGTTCAATGTATCTAATGGTACTTGAAAGAAAGAAATACAGGAACATGACACAAGGTAATTCAGGGATACATATGGGCTGGCAGCAAAAAAGAAGAGCAGAGTACATAAAGAGAAATGAGTGACAGGAAGAAACAAAATAGCTAAGGATTGGAGAAGAAAGGCAGAAACTAGAATAGATTATAAAAGAGACAGATGTGGAGATTGACTTGAAAAAGAAGTTGAAGGTGATTTGCGAGAAGAATAATGAAGAAGAAAATAAAATCACATGGATACTAGAGAGGCCAAAAGCCTATATATTTCTAACTTATTTCTGAGTTTTGCAAGAACAGTTGTGACATAAGAATGGAAAAATCAGTTTAAATGGTTAAGAAAGAAGCAGCTACTGAATGGAAAACAAACATAATTTCCAGATGGTTTACAGGTAGGAAGAAGCATCAAAATAAGTCAAGAAAGGAATATTTTTACAAATCAGGTTGAAAACCTAGAAAAGGAGAGAGAAAAATAAGATTTTGGAAAAATTTGCTAGAGTTTCCCCTTGTAAAATTGACTTTTGATTTAAAATGAATCGAAACACATGCTTTTCTAGCTACTGCATGCTTTATAAGCTATTTGAACTTCAAAAGCAAGGAAAACAATCAACAAAAGTACATGTTTCATCATTATTAAGTTGATATCATGATCAAATGAAACATACAGGTATTCAAGAAGTTCATCAAGGTTCAGCTATTCAAAGTTATTTTATTTCCAAATTCAAGTGTGGACCAAAGGCCAACTACTTCACAGTTTTCCAAAGATGCAATGGATCAAGCAAAGCAAGCATGAACAGATTCAGCCAAGTGAGCAGACAAGCCAGAGAGACTTTTTCATATCTTTTCGTAATGGCCAAGTTGTAAAAATCTGAAAGAGAAGGATTTTAGAAAAAAATTGCCGAGTTTCCCTTTGCAAATGGGGTTTTCAAAAAAGAACTTAAGGATTTTCTTTAAAGTTCCTAGAGAAAAGGATCAAGCTCTTCATTATAAAAAGGAATACAACTATCTATCCAAGAAAACTCGATTAAATACGATGATGCGAGTTATAGGATTTATTCAAAAATTATCGAAACAATATGTTATTCGAAATATAGAGATTTGTCATTCAACAGAGATCAAAACGATAACCCGCTTTTAAGATGTAACTATCTCGCGAACCATTACATGATGAAAATCTCAAAGGGTATACTATGAATCCAGCTTTCTATTGAAACCCAAGTTACAAATCCCAACAACTAATATCTTCATCTCCACAAAATATGGAGAGAGATATATTATTGAAGTCAAAGTCTTATCTCACTTATTTTAGGAAGATTTGCTCCCAAATCTTCTCCTTGCTTTTCGGTAACAAGAATCATAATGATTTTATTCCTCTACATTATTGGAAGGATAATTTTCCTCAAAATATGATTTTGACCAAATACATTTCTCAGATTTTCTATTTGACTTTGTTATTTTTGATCATGGAACTTTTGACGCTTGTCTCGATACGTTTTTTCATTGACTACGCTTTGAAAGTTAGATTTATCTTCATTGGTAAAACTTGTTGCAAATCTGAATGAGTTTTTTGTTAAAAACATTTCTATGAATAAAAACCTCTCTTAGATTTTATTTTTGAATTTTTTTTTCTTTTTATGGAACTTTTAGTGCTCATCTGATACACTTTTCCTCGGATTGCAGCTCACTAAAAGTTAGATCCCTCTTTATTGGTAATACTTGCAGTAAATATGAATGAGGTTTTTGTTAAACACATTTCTATGAATAAAAACCTCTCTCTGATTTTCCATTGGATTCTCTAATCTTTCACAATTCCTCAAAACCTGTCAAAATCTGCTTAGTTCTAGAACTAAGCTTGGGAGTTCCAGAACTAACTATGTAAGTTCCGGAACTAAGCCTGCGAACTTAAAATAGCTATAACTTTTGCATACAATCTCAGATTAAGATGACTCTTTGTTTGAACTTGCATTATTTTTTGAGAGAAATTTGAATATGAAATCATATTTGAGTTTTTATATACCATCCATGATCAATTCCACTTTTCTCAATACTAGCATTATCTTTCTTTTATTGCCTGCATACATAAGACATTGCATCTTTTCCCAAATAATCAATAGGATTAGTCAAAAAATAGATAACAAAATATTTATAAAGAATGAACAAGATATATATCCTATATTTTATCTTAAGCAAACTATAAGTTCCTAGATTACATTTAAATCCACTTTCAAAAGTAACCTGGAAGGACAAAATAATGGTAATTTATGGCCAAGTTATGGCCTCATTACCCACCATATGAGATGTGCATGGATATGCCTTCTCCATCCTCTCCACCCCATGAGTCCATGGATATAGATGGCACTTGTGTATATTGCCTATGGATTTTTTTATCCTCCACCATCACTTCAGGATGACTTACTTATCACCTCGAGAACAAGACTAGATCCCTCCCTCCACTATTCGTAGATGATAGAAGAAGAGTCTTCTACCATCGAAATTCTTTAGTGATCTGACGAGGACAACATTCTTTCCCACATGGGGGTAGAGGATTCTTATCTCTATAAGACCTTACCATCTGCCACATCTGCTCTTCTCAATGAAGCCACAATTACTTCGATATCAGAATCTCAAGAGCCTCGCATCCTCAAAATAGGCCAATCCCTTGATCCGCATGAGCTTGAGTCTTTCACCACATTCCTCTCTCGTCATAGCCAGGAATTTACATGGTCATATTCATATATGCTAGATCTTGGCCCTTCTATCATCATCCACAATATCGTCACTATTCCCAACATAAAACTAGTTCAAAGGTAGAAGCTTTGCCACATGCACCCTTGAGTTTCCCTCCTTATCAAAGAGGAGTTACAACATCTTCTTTCTACCAATTTCATCATCCCCATTGACTATCCCCAATGGGTTTCTAATATCATACGTGTCATTTGAAGTGTCTGGAAAACTTTGTATATACATCACTTTCGAGATCTCAATCTTGTTTACCCTAAAGATGACTTTCCTCTTCCTAACATCGATCAACTTGTGGATCTTACCACATGTCATGAGATGCTTTATCTTATGGACAGTTTTTCTAGTTATAATCAGATTCTTATCACCCTAGAAGACCAACATAAGACTTCCTTCATCACCCCTTGGGGGACCTTTTGCTACCATGTCATGCCCTTTGGTCTGAAAAATGTCAGAGCCACTTATCAGTGGGCCATGACTTACATTTTTCATGATCTCATCCACAAAACCATAAAATATTATGTCAACGACCTTTTGGGAAAATTTAAACATTGACGCCACTATCTTTTTATTCTCGAAGTACTTTTTGGGTGCCTTATCTGCTTCTACCTTCGTCTCAATCTAGCCAAGTGTGTGTTTGGAGTATTAACGGTAAACTCCTTGGCTTTATCGTATCTATCAGAGGCATTGAAGTTGACCCCGTGAATATCAATGCAATCATCAAAATTCCTCCTCCTTCCACTCTTAACCAACTTCGTAGTCTTCGAGGCCGACTTTCATCGATCTATTACTTAATTTCCCAACTTCCATATTGTCGTAAACCCTTTCATCATCTCCTTCATAAATACATAGACTTCAATTAGGATCATAATTACTAGAAGTATTTCGATGACCCTAAACAATATATTTTGTCTCCACTAATGCTTACACCTCCATGTGAGGGAGAGCCATTTTATCTATACATCTCTGCTATTAATCATGCTCTAGGGGCTATGTTAGCACATCATGATGACCAAGGTCATGAGCAGGCTATTTACTACATTAGTCACACCTCTATGATTGTGAGACTCACTATAGTGAGGTTGAAAAGTTATGTTGCACTCTCTTCTTTACCACTTCTAAGCTTCAACATTATCTTCTTAATCATAAGACTTACGTCGTTACTAGCTTTCATCTTCTTAAGATGATGCATTCTAAACCATATCACAATGATTGTATTACTTGATGGCTCATGCTCATGACTAAGTTTGACCTCAATTTTATTTCTCAAAATCATTAAGGGCCAAGCTATTACAAACTAATTAGTAGAAGCCCCTCTTCCTAGTTTGCATCTACCTCATGAGCAGTTCCCAGACAAATCCATTAATCACTTTCATCATGAGTATGAAACCCTTAAAATGACCCTCTTCTTTGATGGTTCTAAATGTTAGCAAGGGGGAGGCATTGACATCGTTCTCTTTCCTCCTAGGGATGCTCCTATTCCCCTCACAAACAAGCTCAATTTTGAGTGCACGAATAATATGGTGGAATATGAAGCCCTAATTTTTGGCCTTAAAACTACTCTCTTTCTAATTCTTTTAGTTCTTTTCATCTATGGGGAATCTTAACTTATCATCAAACAAGTCGCAGGTGAGTATCAATGTAAAATGGCACTCTTCAAAAATATCGAGACATAGTTCATCTCTTACTTGAAGTCTTTGATTCTTACATTATCTGAGTTGTTCCTCGATCATCCAATCATGTCATAGATATGATGGCATCCCTTACAGCTCTCATCCCATGGAAAACAAAAGAATCTAAGATTTATGTCATCATTCACCATAGTGATCGATCATTTCATGAGTTACCTCACGTTAATATTGTTAAGTCCAGTTCATTAGATCTTTTATATTCCCAAATCTTTGATTATTTATCCAAATAAATCATTCCACCCAATCTATCAAAGAATGCTAGGTGGCATTTTCTTCAAAGCATGCTAACCGATGTGTGATACTTGGCAACATTATTTATAAGTGTGGATTTCACAAAGATTCTCCTTCAAAGGCCTTAAATACCATGAATATTCTCGTGTTATCCAAGAATTCCATGACAATATTTGTGGTGGACACTTTAGTGGCTTAGCCATTACTAAGTGTGTTCTTTGTCTTGGATATTACTCCCCTTCCCTCAATCATGATTGTTGTGAGTATGTTAATAAATGTGAAAAATTTCAGCAAAGAAAATTCCAATATTATTTGCATTCCTAGTCAAGTTTTCGCAACCATCTCGGGACCTCTAGATCTTTTCACAACGGGCTCTTGATTTCATTAGTCTCATCAATCCTCAATCATCACAACAACATCACCCTATCATCATCAGAATCGAATACTTCACCAAGTAGGTGGAAAAATTCCCCTCACCTCCACTAAATCTAGATCTAATCATTAACTTCATACACCAACACATCATTTTCCACTTTGGCATCCCTCACAAACTCATCACGGACAATGGAAAGTCCTTTAAAAACAACTATCTCAAGAAATTTTGTGACTCATTCAATATCCAACTTAGTTTCTCTTCACCATATTATCCTCAAGATAATGGCCAAGAAAAAGTTCCTAATAAAAACCTCTCAAACATTCTTGCCAAAACTATTGACTAGTCTAGTTGTAATTGGCATCTCCATCTCCCCTTTGCTCTTTGGGCTTATTGGACTAGCATCCACACTTCCATGGAACTACTCCCTTTTCTCTCATGTTCTAAATATAAAGTTGTCCTTCCTCTCGAAGTTCAAATTTGGTCCTTGTGCATGTCTCTTCACGACTTCATCTCTGATGAAGATTATCTCCAAGAGCATCTAACATAGCTCGAGTTATTGGATGAATGCCACCTCCTCACTCTTGAACAATATCATGTTTATTAAGAGTGCTTATAATAAGCACCTCAAAGAGTGTGACTTTAATGTTGGTGACCTTGTCCTTACAGAAAATTAGAATGATAATACTATATAAAGGAGCCAACGTAGAAAATTTTCCCCTAACTGGATTAGACCATACATTATCACACATAAGTATGGGTCTGGAAACTTATTGTTTAGCATCCCTTGATGGTAAAATAGAAGTGGAACCTCTTAACGCATTGCACTTGTGACTAATATATTGTTAGCATGTATACCAATGAGCACTTGGTCATATCTTTACATCATCCCTCCATCATTAGCCTCTTCCATCTATCATTGTAATGATTTGGAACTAGGTCATCTATTGCCACTTTCCTAGAAATGACCTTAAATATGGGCATCACATCTCTATCCATCGCATTTTCCTTATGAATAGGTTCTCGCTTGTTTGTGATAACTTTGTGATCATTACATCCATCACCCCCTTATTTACCTCTTGAAATCATGTAAAGGGTTCATGGGTGTCTCTTGTACATTCATCATCCCCTCCTAAGTGGTCTACCTAGTTGCTCCTAGCTCTTCCCCTTGTTAAAGTCAAAACTCATGGATGCTCATATCAAAATCAAAGTTATCACAAAAATATACTACTCCCTCGAAGGAACAATTGTTCATAAAAAAATAGAGAGATAAAGTCAAATCAAATAAATAGACCGATCCCTCGAAGGATGGATATCATGTATATCATTCTTATCATATATGTATAAATTAGACCATACCCTCAAAGGATGGTTGTTATTTTATATTATGACATCGAAGGCTTCTTGTATTGATTAACCTTACATTTTATTAGCATCCTAAGAAAGCTTCCGCATTGATCATCTTTCTTCTAGCCTTGCTATTTCCCCTTCCCGAGGCAGGGGCATAGACTTAGGGAACACCAATTATGGAGAACCCTCTTCCCATGTACAAGTTACATATTTAACCCCTTTTTCGTGTTGACATTAGGTTTATGAGTTCATTTCATCCTTGTTTTCTCATGTTCTTTGGTACAACTAGCTATTGTTGGTTATATGCTAATAATATGTTTTGGTCAAATGTGCCTTGTCTTACCCGGATCCCCTTCTTTTTACCTCCAATGCAATTGAGGCAAATTTTCCTCACGCATTCCTTAATATGACATAGTTTAATTCATACCCATGGGTTGCCATCGTTAAGTTGTGTGTTATGCTAGCATCAATTCCACATCATATGATTTATTGTTTCGCCTATGTATGACTCATCTTATCTTATCCAATCTATCTCATCTCGATGTCCACATTTGTGGTCATATTTATTTTTTCCTTAAGGAATTTTACATCAAAATTGATTCTATCCATTTCTACCTTCAAATTCCACCTTTTTGGCAATATTTATTTCCCCCTTTGGCCATTTTTATTTCACAATTATATCCAACCTACATGCTAAAGTCCACCTTTGTGGCCATATTTACTCCCCTTTAGGGCATTTTATTTCACCACCCATTTTCTAATTTTCCTTTTTGGCCATTCTCGTGCCTTACACTGGGACACCATTATTTTCATCCCTTTCCCTTGTGGACTCATACCTTTTCCGTTCAATTCCTTGTGTATGAAGAATTTCTCATAATTTTCGCATTTAGTTGCACATAGTTTGATGTTTTCCCCGTGACCCATTGGTCATCCCGAATCACATCTATTCAGAGGTTTCCTGTTGAATTCTCTCCATTTTTCTCGTGATTTTTTCCCACTCACTAACCCATAGAACATTATTGTGTCTCCATTGAGACGCCCCTTTGTCTCCTACCCACGAGATATCGAGTCACCACCATATTTTTATTGTTATCAGTGATCCTTTTTCTGGGGCATCTTACCTTGTCATAGCTTTTTACCCATTTTTCTTCACCCACCCACCCTTCATCATCTACCTTTTTCAAACGCTCATTGATTCACCTTGGTGTTATCGATCCCTTTTTTTGAGGGGGAGCTCATCATCAACCTTTCATCACCCTCATCATACTATATTTCTATCATCGTTTTTGTGTCATGGATTGCTAGTAAACCACTCAACAAAAAGGGACAAATGTAGACACCTAAATTTGGTATCTCTACCCTTGTCTACTCATGTGCCTATTTCACCATGGTATTAACTAGACCTCCTTTAATTTAATTCATTCCCCTTAATATTAATTTAATTAAATGCATGTTTATCCCATCACCTTTAACCCTTAATAATACTCATTAGTTAACATTGATTAATTAATTATTTAATTAATATCCACTAGCCCTAATGGACTTTCCCTCATTTGTTTTTATCATAAATCTACATCCATATTTTTTCTAGCTTTTATCCTACCTATCTTTATCCCCTAACTATCCATGACACATTCCTAAACAACTTCTTCTCACCTATAAGATTTAAAGTGCTTGTCTCATTCTTAAAAACCTAAATCCCAACGAAAAACACAAAATCAACCCGTTGGGAAAAGTTTCCCATAGTCGGTGGTGATCCAACCCAGGTTGTCATCAACCCTATAAGATCGAGTTCGTTTATTTACAAAAATGACACACAAACACACATGCGCAACAAAAACTTTATTTTCTTGTATTTTGTGAATCCATCTTCGAACCAAAGTGCCTCAACAACTATGTCAACCTTCTTACAGTCCTTGAAGCTTGATTTATTCAACCACTTGAATTTGGGAGGATTAAATTTATTTTTATGCTATCTTACATTATTTCTACTATTATCTTGTTGGATCTAACATCTTGCAGTTTAGCGGATTCAAATATCTATTATCAACCTTAACTTCCAATTTTTTCTTGCAGTCATCCATTCTCTCATTTGTCTTCAAAGCATTTTTCTATTCTTCTACAAATCATCAACACCTTACCCAGTGTCCATCATCGATTCATCACCCTGTCACTACATTTCCTATCTCCAGATCCTTTCTCTCGTCTATTTTTGAATCTGTCATCCCTCTCAAACTTCATATTTTTTATCCTTCTTCTCTATCACACCAATCAATTTCATTTGCACTCCAGCTGTCGTTATCCCACCCTCGTCGTCATCGACCGAAGGACTATTTTCAACCAATCCATCCAAACCTCTATTTTCGACATCTTTTAGTTTCATCACCTCATATTCCCTTCTTCAGTCACTTCTAACATCTACAAGATTTTTTTGCATCTAATTTACGTACAGATATTTGTAGGTTGTCATATTTACATTACTATCTAGATCTCCTCACACAAGTTGTACAACTCCAACTCCTACTATGCATGTAGTTTAGGTCGTCAAAATGCCCGATCAATCAGTACCCTTTTATTTACATCAATTTAGAGCAAATCAGCATTTAGATTCATCTCGAGCACTTTCAATTTTTGTATTCCTTCGGTTTCTGCATGTTATCGTAGTATCTATCATTTACTTTGATTTCTCTTATCAAATGGGGTTAACAATTGCAAAAGTAAGGTAACACTTCTCAAAGTCATCTTTTTTGGGTAACCCTTGCATAAACTATCCAATCCATCTCTTTTCGGTCATTCTTATTTGTATGTTTATATATCTTTTAATGAGGATCAATTACTTTTGCATCCATTCATCCATACATCAAGCATCCGAGGTACCTTAAACCCTCCATTTTATGAGTTGTTTAGCTTACTTTAGTGGTTAACATCATTAATTTGAAAAAAATGAGAAAATTATAACAACACCTAGCCTCAACCCCATGCAACCAAAGAGGATGCGAGGGCTCACCACCAAGAGTTGAAGCAAGTGAACAAACAATCCGAGTGAAATGTTTTATATTGATTTATTAAAAGAGAGGTTTTTGAAGAAAGATATGACACCAAGAAATTTCTAGTATAGACTATGACCAAAACACCTAACCTAAAAGTAGTCATGAATAAAACTAAGTATTTTGGTCCTAGTAGGATCAATGCCAAAAATTCATTTAGAAGGATGATAAAAGATTGATTAGGTTAGAGATGATATAATGAATAGTTAAAGTATGATTAAATGTTTTTCCAATTCTCAGAAATTTTTAAAGTTTCTTGAAAAATAAGTTTCTTCTTTCACAATGTTACAAAGATAATTATGCAAATGATATGCAATAGTGTACAAATGGAAATGTAAATGAGGTATGCGTAAAAGCATTTAAGGTGAAGTGAATTGACTTATTCACCAAACTCTTCACCTTTTAAAGTACATAGACGATACATGTCATTCTTATAGTCCTCTATGACCTAGTATGGACCTAACCAATTTGGTCTAAACTTTCATCCTTTATCGGTCTTCTTGTCGATCCGGCTATCTAGTCTCAAAACTAGGTATCTTATCCATATTTCTTGTTCATAAACTTTTTAATTATATTAATGATACATATTGTCAAGATAGACACGTGACGATGTTGTTCGATCTAATTCAAGCTTCATCAAGAGTTTCAAGTTGAACCATATGGGCTTCTCGATACCCATATTCACCTCAGATCCGAAGACCAAAGAATAAGGGGTTACCCTCGTAGGCATTCACACCGACGTCTTATAAGCCCGCAAGGCCATAAATAATTTTAAATGATAGTCACACTTATTATCCTTGACTATTTTGAGAGTATGGACTTTAATGTTTTATTTTTAGCCTCAATCAGTCCATTTCCCTAAGGGTAATATAAAGAGTTTGTGTGATGTGAGATTTTGAATTGTGAACTCAACTCATGCACCTATTCATTCTTGAAGGAAATGCTATTGTCTAAGATAATGACACATGGGACTCCATACCTGAAGATGATCTGACTTAAAATGAACTTAGCAATCACAAACCCAAGCACAGTAGTGAGATACATGGCCTTAACCCACTTTCCAAAATATTCCATGGCCATAATAATAAATTTGTGGCCATCGGTTGATGAGGGAGAAAAAATCCCTATCAAATTTAAACCCCAAGTAGAGAAGGGTCGGAGTTTCACAATTGGTTGTAGAGTCTGAGCAAGGATGTGTATCTCATGCAAGAATTCTTAACATTTATGGCACCTGCGTACATATTCCACAACATGATGCTCTAAGGTGGGCTAGAATTAACCCATTCAATGAATTTTTCGAGCAGTAGCATGCCCTTAAAATTTTTTCCCATAGAATTCGTTGTGGGATTTGAAGAGAATATTTTTCGACAATTCTTCATCCACACACCTCAAAAGCATGTCGTCGAAGGATATGCAATAGATAAATTCTTTTATAATCACATACTTGGCGCTTTATGCCATGTAACTATTAATGTAAAATCACAACACCCCCAAATGAGTTCATCGGATCTAATTTTCTAGGCGTAATCACTTGGTGTGATTGCATAACATTGAACTTCCCCAAGGTGTGGGACCTTGCGAATGGGAAAGCTCTCTAGAGAAGGCTGGTTCCTCTTCCTAATCTACCTACCACAAGCTATTCCAATGTAGGCAAGCTAATCTAATCCTAATCTAACTTCCAAGGAGACAAGGAGAGAAAGAAAGCGAGGAAAATAGAACCTACACTAAAACGGTGATACACCGAAAGAAGGAGCGAGATATTCTATTGAGGGAGAAAGAAACAGAGAAAATGGAGATGAGGGAGGTCAGACAGAAGTGACATGGCCTAGATCTTCAAATTCACCATTAAACTCCATGAAACACAACATCCTACACCTGCAAATATGAAATACATGCACAGAAAAAAAATTTGGAAGGGAGAGGCATGGGGAAACAACAAAACGATGCAAAGGGTTGAAGAACACCACAAAAACACGTTTTTATTGCTCTAGAAGGTGCACAGACCATTACATTACTATAATAGAGGCACAAATACATTTTTTCAGGCATGGGAGAAGGTTCACTGCTCAAAAATGGCATCGATAAACAAATTTGACAGAGTTTCTCTATGCCCAGAATGTCTCTCCTTCTCAAAATGAGAAGTGTTACAATATATAGAAAGAATAAGAGAGAGAGAAGAGGGGAAAATCGAATCCCGAAATCTGTCTTTCAACCAATTTTCAAAATTTGTTTTAATTCTTCCTCTATTGATGGGCTCGATGGAAAATCTCATTATTTTCATGTATCTACTTCACGCAGACAAAGAAAATGACCCATACTTCATTAAATCTGGTGGTTGGAACTAGTTGTTTTGTCTTTTCCAAGCCAAAATGCATTTTGCAAATTTCTCCCACAAATCTCTACCAAAATCAAAAATTGAAGAATCCATGATAAAGAGAATCTCCAAATCTTTCCATTGGTACCAAGATCATCAAAAATGGAGCTCGGATCAAAAGATATGGCCTTCTCGCATTTTTTCCTTACGTTTCTTAAATTTGGCTTCAAAGTAATTTTGAACTTTTTCCCCACAAATCCACCAATAACGTGACATCCATTTGGGTTGGCGAGGTAGGGGGCTTCCTTTTTCCATTTTACATTTTTGACAAAAAGTCAAAAATCCAATTTACCTCATGAAGTCCCGCATTTACGTATTAGCTTTTTGATGGGTTCAAACTTTGACTTTTTCCTTTACCTCATTCTGGAATGCAAGCTCATAGGTCCAAAACATTTTCCCTTCATATTTTCTCTATGTGTGGGGTTGTCTTGACCAAATTTTTAGGGGGGTGAATTTGGGATAACAATTTGGTGACTCACGGGGACATCTACTGTTAGATGAAGAGACCAATGGCCTTGAAGTATCCATTGGGCATGGAGTCTTCCTGATAAACACAAAACTGATCTGAACTCTAAAATTCTAACCTCTGAGCCTCTTGAAACCTATTGAAACTTGAAGTTGAACTTCACCAAAAGCCAACCAATGCACTATGCAAGAGAAAACAACAAAGACCAAAACTAGTACAAAACTAAAATCATACATACCCCAAGTGGGATATGCAGAGTGTGCAAAAGCACTTCTTCTACTGAAAACAAACCTACTAATCTACTCTAACCAAGAGCAAAGGGAACTAAAACAAAGCCTACAACTGGGCGAGGAGAAATAGCTTCCCTTCTCAAAAATGGCAGCCATGCAACTGATTTGAAGACTAAACATGGTTGGTTGATGAGTGAAAAAATAACAATAAGTGGTCTTCCACCCAAATCATCAAAGTATCAATGGAGATAAATCCAATACCTCTTTTAGTTGCTCTACATTTGGATTGAAAGAGGTATGGAAGCTGATCCTTGGCATTTTGCATATCATCCTCATGCTTAGAGGCAAGCATGACTGTTTGTGGCTTCTCCTTTGCTCCAAATGAAGCCAAGTACTTGATTGGCATGATCTCATCCAATGGATGTGCTCATTACTCTAATTTCAACTCCAAAATGGAGTTTTCTTGTGACCTTCTTAAGTGGATGGTGTGAGATGGATGATGACATCCTCCCGCCTTTTCTCTTCCTCCTCCTTTGAAGAACATGGAAGATCAAGATCTTCCAACCTTGGTTCCAGAGGGCTGTTATGAAGTGTAGGATGTTGTTCTTGAATGTTCTCCTCCATGGCAGCAGGCTCATGTGCTTGGAAGGATGAAGATGGAGGAAAAATGATGTTATCTCCTCGGGCTCCTCTCCATCAAGACAATCCTCCAAGTCAGACAGATAATCTACCTCCTTGTTGTCTATTCTGCAGGTGCTCAACCTCCTCCATGGTGTCCTTCAAATCTGTAATTTTCTCACCATGGTTCCCCTCATCTTCAAACATGAAGTTTGAAAGATCAAACTCTTCCTCAACATCAAATCTTGAAGGGGATGAAGTGGGAGGAAGAACTAAAGGTTCTTTTGTGGCCTGCTCCACACTTGGAGCCTCTGAAACTATATGGTCCTCCTCCACAGCTTGGAATGTACTCCTCTTCTTTTGGATTAGGAGTAGCTCCTTCTTCCCTTGCTTGTGTTGTAGCTGAGCCTTCCACCACTAGTGGCTTGACCTCAGCCTCCTCCATAGGCTTAACCAACAAGGGAACCTTTGAAAACTCAAATTTAGCAGCCCAACTCTTCAGATTTTCTATCATTTCTTCTTTGTTGGGTTCCTCTGTTTGATGTTCTCCTTGGCTGGTTTTTTTATTGTTTTCTTCCCAACATGGGTTTGGGAGAGTAGGAGGAAGGATGGGTTGATTTACAATAGACTTTGCAATTGTTTGTGGTGTAGGGGAAGGTGTTGCTTTTGACTCTTGTAGAGGGGGATTGGATTTGGGAGGGAAAAGGGCAGAGAAACTGAGGTGGGATGGAAGACTAGGAGATGGAGAAATGAAATCAACACTTGGGGCAACAAGTGGGAAGCTTGACTCTTGCCTCTTGAAATGATATTGGTGAGAATGAGGAAAAGAAAAAAATATGAGGTGGTGTACTTACCCATTGACAAGGTGTGTAACACTTTTCTCATAAGCCCCGATCTCCTCAACCATTGTGTAAGCTGAGGCGACACTTCAACCATGAAGTCAAGCTTCTCTTGAGGGTTGTAATGTCTTGGAAAAGGGCCTTCCCATGGACAAGGTGCCCTATAACCAATTCTGAAAGCCCACATTTGAGTTGTTGCCCTTAATTGAACCATGCCAGCCTCCATTTTTTGAATCTTCTCCGATAGACCAACATCCTCTGCATAACTATCGCCATCATATACGCATCCCCTTGTCCTTGATAAGCTCCATGGCCAAACTGATTTTGACTCTGCTCATACGGGTAAGCATAGTGGTCCTAGATCTTATCATAATGTTGATCTGGAGGAGTTGGGAAATACATTGGAGGTGGACTGTATTGTTGTAAGTGTGAGTTCCATGAAGGGAATGAAGTCATGATTGCAAAACCTCATGGAATGGGAGAAAATGGAAGAGATGGAAGAATAAAAAGGATGAAAATGAGTGGAAATGGATGGAAAAGGTCTCTGAACTCGGAGAACGGGTTGATGACCAGATGGAGTCACCACATGTTCCTTAAAGTGCCTCCAAAGGCTGAAATCTTCACTAAGAGCACATCGAACCCGATGAAGTGAAGTGGTAAGGTGTTTGCACCTATTAATGCCCACAAGCATGCCAAATGAGTTCTATTACTTTTCTAAGGCACTCATTTGGTTTGAAATAACATTGAACAAGCACCCCAAATGAGTTGGTGCATACGAAAGAGTCTCATCTCTTTTAGGTCGAACTCATTTGGTGTGATTGCATAACATTGAATTTCCCAGGTGTGGGACTTACAAATGGGAAAGCTCTCCGAGAGAAGGTTGGTTCCTCTTTCTAATGTACCTACCACAAGTTATTCCAGTACAGCAAGCTAATCTAATCCTAATCTAACTTCCAAGGAGACAAGGAGAGAAAGAAAGTGAGGAAAATAGAGCTACACTAAAATGGTGATACACCAAAAAAGGGAGCGAGATATTCTATTAGGGAGAAAGAAATAGAGAAAATGGAGATGAGGGAGGTCAAACAGAAGTGACATGGCCCAAATCTTCAAATTCACCATTAAACTCCATGAAACACAACATCCTGCACTTACAAATATGAAATACATGCACATAAAAACAAATCTGAAGGGAGAGGCATGGAGAAACAACAAAACGATGCAAAGGGTTGAAGAACACCACAAAAACACATTTTTATTGCTCTAGAAGGTGCACAGACCATTACATTTCTAGAATAGAGGCACAAATACATTTTCTAGGCATGGGAGAAGGTTCACTCAAAAATGGCGTCGAGAAAAAAAAATTTGATAGAGTTTCTCTATGCCCAAAATGTCTCTCCTTCTCAAAATGAGAAGTGTTACAATATATAGAAAGAATAAGAGAGAGAGAAGAGGGAAAAATCAAATCCCAAAATCTATCTTTCAACCACTTTTCAAAATGTGTTTTAATTCTTCCTTTGTTGATGGGCTCGATGTAAAAGCTCATAATTCCATGTATCTACTTCGCAAACCAAAGAAAATGACCCATACTTCATTAAATCTGGTGGTTGGAACTGGTTTTTTGTCTTTTCCATGCCAAAACATGTTTTGCAAATTTCTCCCACAAATCTCTACCAAAATAAAAATTGAAGACTCCATGATAGAGAGAATCTCTAGATCTTTCCATTGGTACCAAGATCGTCAAAAATGGAGCTCTGGATCAAAAGATATGGTCTTCTGCATTTTTTCCTTACGTTTCCTACAAATTTGGCTTTGGCTAATTTTGAACTTTTTCCCCACAAATCTGCCAATGATGTGGCATCCATTGGGGTCAACGGGAGGTAGGGGATTTCCTTTTCCCATTTTACATTTTTTTCGACAAAAATTCAAAAAATCCAATTTACCTCAAGTCCCGCATCCATGCATTAGCTTTTTGATGGGTTCAAACTTTGACTTTTTCCTTTACCTCATTCTAGAATGTGAGCTCA